>CM055426.1:10435539-11122360 GCA_029228465.1 Salix viminalis
GGAAAATGCAAATCCAAGGATAAAATAATTTATTATTGGGTAAATATGTGTAAAAATTAAGCCGAAAAGCGAAATTATATTTTTTATAGGCCAATTTGATTTAATCATGGGCCAATTTAAAGTATAATTATGTTTAAGAATTAATGTAGGTTCCAATAGAAGGATTTAATTAAGTGCAAGGACTTAATTATACTTTAAATTGGTCAAATTAATTTTATGAAAAGCTTAATTGATAAAAAAAAATCAAGTTCTTCAACTTAATTTGGGCTCAATCGAGAAGATTGGAATTTTTAGAGACCAAATTGAATTTTTCCAAGCCAGTTATGCGAAGTCATGGGGCCAAATTGAAGAGAATGAGAATTTAATGGTCAATTAAGGGTCAAATCGCATAAATCGGAAGCTTAGGACCAAAATAAAAAGGGTGCGCAAAGTTAAGGCTGCTTTTGAAATTTTGGTGGGGATAAAATTGCATAAATTTAAATTTTTAAAAGTCATGGGAATGCAATTAGAACAATTACAAATTGAAAGACCAAAATCCAATTACACTAGGACCCAACACTTGTGGCAACCATGTCACTGCAGGCACGCTGAGAGACAATCAGGCCACTATAGCATGTTGTTGTAGGATGCAACTTATCGTCGTTCAATTATAACATGCCACTGTAGGAGGTAACTCGTCACTGCACGCAGCTGTAGCATGGCGCGGAAGGGTTACCTCCTCCGCCTATAAATGCCATGGGAAGAGAAAACAAACCAAAGGAGGAAGAGAGGGGGAACAAAAGGAATTTTTTTACAGTGGTTTGATAATGGGGATAGAACATCGTTAATAGGGGGACAATCGTTAATATTGAAAAAACTAGGATACTGAAAATAGAGGAGACACAAAAAAAAAACAAAAAAATTCAAAGAAAACGAGGGACAGCCAGTGCAGTGTAGGACAACAACTTCATCTTCCTCAATGCTACAACTCCTCTCTCTTCCCCGCTGCAACTCCTCTCTCTCTCCCAGATGCCAGCACTCTCTCTCTAAAAACCAGCACTTGACAGCTCTCTCTCCTCCACCAGCACAACCGACGACCACCACTTGGTCTCCCTCCTCAGCTCAAGCCCATTTAGTTGGGCCCGACTCGGCCCAATTTTTTATTTTATTTCTTAAAAAAAATAAATTTAAAAAAATATGTTTTTTTTGTGCATACGGCTGAATTCCAAGGTTTTCCAAGAATATTTTTTGTAAAAAAATATATGTTGCATCTTTCTCATATTTTGAACGAAAATTGGATATTGTAATCAATTTATGATTATCCGTTGGAATTTGGCCAAAATATCAAAATAATTTAACAATTATTTTGTTTTAGCTATCGCAGTGTAAAATTACATTGTAAAGTATACTCACAGATAGTTAAAAAAAATGTTTTTTTTTTAAATGCAGTTTAAAATTCTTTTGGTTAGTCTTTTAAATCCTAATGAGGTAGACAATCTCTCACGAAGAGAGATCTACGTTAAACTTTAAAAAAGACAAACAAAAAAAATCAAACTTAGAAAAATAATCAAATAAAAATGCAGCTTGCCTTATGTAGGGTGCATTAGAGGTGATGCGTCTTCCCCTTGCATAACATGTCTCCGTTCCCAAACTCTCGTAAACCAATAGGTTTCCTAGTGACCGTAATACTAGGTAGCGACTCCTAATAATTATAGCTGAAATTTTTATGATTATTAAATAAATTTCTTTTTCACCGCGCACCATTGTTTCCCTAATCTAGGGGATGTTGGGGCGCAAAGCGCGAAAAATCATCGTCGAGACAACTTCAAAGAGAGAAAGTCGTTGGATTCTGGTTGAGTAGAGAGCATTTCATTATTGATATTGATTCAAACCATAAAAAAAATATTATTATTTATATCAATAGATTCCATTCATTAAACAGAGTTTCGCTTCGGTGTTCTTTGTTATTCCCCTTGCTCGAGAGAGTAGATTTGGTCTAAGAAAAGTTTTTTAATTCAGATTGAATTTGAGTTTTTAGATCAATTTTTAAATTGATTGAGAGCTCACATGATTTTTTCAAGATATCCAGGGTGTTTTCTATGTGATTTTGGGTGAAAAAAATAATCCAAAAATTTAATTTTTTGGATAATCATACCCCTTCCTCATAGCTACCAATCTCTGAATTATAGGTTAATAGATAGCATGTCGTCAATATTATTTTAAAAAATAAAAGTTTGAACGCCCTTTAATATATAAAAAAAAATGCTTCACACACAATTTGTGCTTTAGTCTTTGATTTGAGATTTTGTTTTATTGTATAGCATTGAAATTTCAATTTTTTTAATGAGATCATATTTTTTAATATCATATTATCAAGTGCTGTTTTGAACCATCATTCATGATATTTTACCATTTAAAAAGAATAATTTATTTTTGTTTGTTTTATTAAATATTGTTTGATCTTTTGTGTATTTTTTTTAGATAGTTTATAGCATTGTTTCTTATAACATTAGATGACGCTTTTTTCTTTGCACGTTTCCATTATGGTTTTCTTTTCTACAATTTAAAACTCAAATTAAGTAAAGCAAGTTTCAAACTATGCTCACGGTGCACTGCTATACTTTTAAGAATAAATTCTCCTGATATGTTCTCATACCATCACAATGGCATGTGGTAAATATTTCAAAAATCATGTATAGTTCGACTATGCATGAGAACCTATTGTGAAAACGTATTGATCTTAAAATATAACATGTGTTTTCAATCAAAGCCAATAAAACCTGAAATTAACTGCCGCATAGAAACCATAACAGAAAAGGGGTAAACGAGAGATTAAAAAGAGGTATATAAATGGCTTTTATTGAAAATCAAATACAGCAGAAAAAATATTTTCATCGATGCTCTTACTGAACAGGTTATTTAAACAACATGATGTGAGGAGTATATGGTGTGAAAAGGTAGTCAGCCACACATCTTCAGGTTCAAAAGGTGGCATGTGAAGAAGCAAAATTGTGAGAAATGGCCACTTCTAAATTACACCACTGTGAGAGGCATTCAGACTCTGTGGGATTCTTGGGGTATCAACAACGCTGCATAATCATCAACTTCCACCTGTTAAAAAGAAAATTGTCAAGTTAATAAGGGTAGCATTCGTCAAGGGACCTTCATCATAACTGCGAAAAGAGAATTGCAGTACCTCAAATCTTTTGCCACCGTAAGTGAATTCCACACGCAGAAAGCTTAGGTTCACCAGGGGCATGGATCACAGAAGCCCATGATTCCTGACTTCTTTACACCCTCATGAAGCTGCGCCAGGATTTTTGACACCAGAATTGACACAAATGCAGAAAACATGGAATCAGGAATACAAGTGCCATGAATGCTACGTGAGATAAAACCCTCTGACAAAACAAGCAACCAGAAAGCATACAGCAGGGACTAGAGAATTTATCCCGGCACATAACATCAACAAATTACTGAAGTTTCGAAAGGGGGGAGTTTCAACAGCCCCTCAAGGTATATTACTTTGGGCAAAGGTGTGCACATTCCTTTGGACAATTAGGACTATGCAAAAGCAATTAATCAAACATGATAGATGGAACACATGGTGCCATCACACAAGGATGACCATTAAAATACTTCAGATGCATTATCCCTCAACCACCTGGATGTAGAGATGAAAGCTGCAAACATCACAGACTGAATATCCTGCAATTACAGCATTATTTTATGCACATGTATTCTTCCTCAAGGTAGATTACAGAGTCCAGCAAATGAGCTCTCAAATAGTAGATCAAGCAGTCACCAACAAACTAAAACATCCAGCCACTACATGCATGTTTGAATTAAAATATCAAGTCTGTTGATCAGGCAACTAGCTCTCTTAACACACATACACGTGTTATATTTGATAAGAACATGATTTAAAAGAAATGTACCTTCAGTTGGCCAGAATCGTTAATTAGGAAATTAAGAGGTATTGTAACATCAATGATATCTGAAGCTGATTCTTTGTTTTCTTCTCTTGATTCATCAGCTTTCTTCAAAGCTTTACTACTTCCATACACGGCTTTAGTAATTACAAGTTCATTTGTTTCTAAATGCCTACTTCTTTTCCTATTGGCTACAATTTGTAATAATTGTTGTGCCTTTTCTGCCATAGCTCTTGCCTCTCGAACCTAAACAATGATCCAGAAACAATCTTCAAAATCAATTAATGAAGCATATAGAAAACCATAAAAAAAAAGCATGAATAGAAACCAACTACTGTACAGAACATGTGACGTTGCAGGAAAGTACAGATGCTAAAAATGCTGTATTTCCAAATAAGGGAAATAATCCTCTTCATGTAAAGAAGAAATTTTATTAGTAGCACAATTACAACGAGGAGAAGAAAGCCTACTCGAAAGAAAATGACAAGAGAAAAAAGCATTCTAATCCCATTGACTATCTTAAGAACCTCCTCCAAAGGTCCTTGCAGTAAAGTGACCAGTAAAATTAAGGAAATCATCTCCATGAAAATACTATAATTGTGAATCAAAACCAAACAATTGAGGATAGGGAAATTTTAAATAACAATCAAAATTGAATAATTATGATTGGGCATTGGCATGTTATAGAGTTCCCATAACAAAAAGCAGGCATAAACCATAGCTTCCTTGGGCAACCTTGGCATCCATACCTGGGCAGAAGTTTTCTCTTTATTCTCTAAAGTCTTGTGCTTTTCCCTTCGAAGGTTATAAGGTTTGACTACGAATTTCTGCCATCATAAGGATGAATGGTTAAGCAAATAATATACAGAAGACATTTCAGTAGTAAAAAACAATGTTTTGGCAATTGTGGTCACACAATTTAATCAACTTATGGAGAGCAATAAGTTCAGTTATCACTCCATCTCAAAAAACATTTCCAAGCACAAAGAAAAGCAATAATTAAGATCTTCAGCGGAAATTAATAGTAGTACACAGCAATCAATGACCATAACTAAACATGAATCAACAAAAATGGAGACCCCAAAAAGGGATGTTGGGATGAAACTGGGATATGATGTGAAAAGGCAGGCAGCCTTATCAACATGAAACTAAAACTAAAGAAGCATAAGGTAATTAATTGTTTAGCATGCAAGTGACAACATAAGAGTGGCATCTGTAATAACCTTGAGTAAGAAGTAAAGAGATGTTGGGATTACAAATGCTCCAGTTGCAAACACTGGATTCAAATGCCTGGATAGCAATATCTGCACAAAACAATCCATCAGCAGCAGTGTGAAAAAAAGCAAGCAGCAGACAGGCAATAAACACAGATATACCAAGTTACCAACGGAATTAGTTATGCTTGCTTTCTTGCAAGTAAATAGAATCATGCTACGGTGACATATATTGTAACTGAGGTCTTCTCCATCCATTAGATACTTTTCATGCTTTGCCAAAGTAATGCAAAACAGGGTGAAAAGAAACAATTTTCTGTTGAGAAATATGAAACAGAGACTATCTTATTTGCATGCTACCCATCTACTGGTTGGAAATACATTTTGGAATTTTGGAAGCATGTAATAAATTCTGTTTCTCACTGGAAATTGAATATGTAAAGAGATGTGATTTTCTACGTGTATTAAAAAACAATGAATACATTCATAATATTATGTAAGGTCTGATAGATATATTTTGCCTGTATTGTATGTTGTTAAGACTATTTTAGGTTTAATTGATTTATTTTCCCTATATTAAAAGGAAGTAAAATCATCAATATAGTTTTTTCTTAGTTTAATACCTTTTCCATTATTCAATAAGTGGAAAAATTTGCATTCAGAAAACAGAATAACACATCCATCACACTTGACACAAATTAGTACAGAACAATGTCAAGCAAACATGACCTATCAAAATGAACAGCAGAAAGAGTAAGTTTTGCTTACAGGAATAATCAACTTTTGTCCTCCTCGGTGCAATTCAAATTTCCATAAGATCCCCTGCCAACAGAGAGGAATAAAAAATCTTAAGTTGGTGCATTCATTGGCATCTAAGAGTTATAAATTGAATGCTTTCGCCTATTAAATTTACCAAAGAACATTTATATTTGTTTTTTCTTCTCTTTCCATTTTAAACTATGAGCATTTAAGCAATAGGTCTCATAGGTCATTGCCATGCTTAATAAAATTGAAGAAATTAGCGCAAATGATTTATCCACACTGCTATTACAATACCTTTAAGACATTAGTTTATGTGACATAATGTACATAAAAATTAATTAGCAGGAAAGTTGAGGCTTCTTTATTTTGTCCTAGCAGAGTCCATGAAAGCACAAAAAATAAAAATAAATAAGCCATGCTGCCAAGGTAACACGTGCAGGTTTGAGTTTTGAGAGCAGCTGCTCTGTGAGAGAATGTTGAGGGTGACCATCTGCAAATTCTCCTCATTGGACCTCACACTTGATGGTATAACTAGATGATATACTGGTTTACATCTCCTTAGACTACTTTCTGTGGTTCATTCTGGTTTCGTAAGAACCAAAATGCAAAATGGCAAAATAACATAAAAGCACAATACTTAGATTTGGTCTCTTGTTTATAGGTACCTGAATTCCTATTGTATACAGCATTCGAACAGTGCTGAAATTAGATAATTTCCTTCCCCCACCAACTTCAACCTCCAAATTGGTGCTGCAACAACAAATGATTCACTCTTATGCAAGATATTTTATGAAGCATTTGCATGTAACATATGAGAGACAAATATATTAAAAGGTATTGCCATATTCTAGCTATCCAATGCCCAAGATTTCTCCTGATTGTCGAAATTAACTATTTGTGTCACATATAAGTTGTGCACTTGTGCCTCAGCAGGAATCACTCCTGTTTTCAGATAGATAATAAAGATTTCAGTAGTTTTATAGATGATGCCGTTCGCCCATCAGTGCAAAAATAATATAGCTCAAATGTTTTGACTTTCTAATTTGCAGCATCATTCATTTGTGATTAGTGATGCAAAAAACTCCTTCACATAAGTATAAAAGAATATGCACATCAGAAATGGTTGTTAATAAACTGTACTGAAGCGCTGAACTATGGATGTTTCTCTATCTATCTTTTTTCTTCTTGGTTAAGACCTCATGAGAGTGATGGCTCCTATGATGGAACTTTCCTCTCTTATTCATATGTGTGCTCCCATTCAACATGTTTCATGTAAATGTGTGGGCATAAGTAATTGTAAAGCAAACTTGGTCAAATTCATAATCTATATCTTGTAAAATTGATGACTTTCCAGACACATATACCATTAAAAATGGGAATATGGAAAAACTAGTAAATCCAAGGCGGACATCATATAAACAATATTAGTTACTGCCAAAGAATACTTGTTTATAAAGATTTTGAGCGTATACCTTCCAAATCTGCCAGCAATACGACCATGAGATTTTGAAGAAAAGCGATGAGTATAATGTGCTGACGCGGAGAAAGAGCTTGTGCCAATCTGCAGTCAATAAGCAGATGCAAAACAAGGAAGAGATGAGAATAAACTTGGTGAGAGATTCTAAAAATAGCAATAGCAAGGTAATATGCATGGAATATGAAAAGGCGAAAGATAGATAGAAAAAGGAACACAATAGAAAAGTAGATTTAAAAGGATGGAGATGGAAAAGGAGTAAGTTCATAGCAAATCAGTTGGTCATGAGCAACTCCAAGTTGGATAAACTAATATATAATACATATTTTCTCACAGTTGATTGTAACCAAATAATGAACCTGAGTTCAGAAAACAAAGATTAAGCATTTGGCTAATCTATGTTGAGCAATAAACTAGTCAGTAAACCAAATAGTCAAAGCATGCAACTTCAGAACATGTAGCCACAATATCATTTGCTTTTTCTCATTAAAAACTATTTCCCAAGGTTTTGAGGATATTTTTGGCACTGTTTGCTTGAAAAAGCAATTAGATGTACCTGCAGCTCTCCAGAAGCAGACATTTTTTCATCCTTCTTTTGCCATCCAACTGCTATAGACGACTCAGGACCTAATAAAAGCTGTATCTGAAAAATAGAAAGTGCCAAACAAACAACAATTCAAAGATTTTAATAAGAATACAAGTAATATACAAATGTAACTCTTTTATTTTATATCTTTTACCCTGCCCATAATTCCACAAAATCAAATTGGTAATTGATAGTTCATGTCTCTAATTACACTATAATGTATTTTTTATTTTATTTGACTATGTAAACCCACTATCTGATAGAAAAAATTAGCTACGTTGAAAATCTTGGGATAAATTACATCAGAGTCATTGACCACTTTGATTCAATGCTTGGAATAAACACTAAAATCATATAATCATGCTAATGGTACAGAGTAGAAGAAAAGAAGATATAAATGAACAAAAGTAATTTACATTTCCATTTGCTGTTTCAGAGAGTTTGCGGGTCCAGGTGTTGGAAAGATTAATTGAACCATCCCTCAGAGACTTTGCTATGGCAATTGTAGCCGTTGAGTGCAAGGATACGTTACTGCAAAGTCACATTTTGGAAATAGAAAAAAAAGATATAGAAAGGCCAATAATTGTGCCAGGTAATCCAAAATCAAATTCCCTACCGTGTTGTTTGCACACCAATAAGTGCTCGTAAACCAGCTGATGCTATGAATTCTATGGATGAAACAGGAGAAAGCTGGTGCCTGAGCACTGTAGAAGCAGCTCCACCACCAGAGTTTTCATTAACCTCCAAATTCCCACCAATACCTATAGCAGTGCGCTTGGATAATTGAGATTGAACATCACTAGACATAGCCATTCTGGAAGAGGAAGTCCAAAGATCAGTCAACAAAGGAAGTAGGCACAAGATACAGCACTTATCTGAAGTGTGATAACGTATTTAGAAACAAAAAGAATCGCAAAGTTCAAGAAACAGACAATTTAACAGTAACGAGCATATCTGTAGACTATCGTGATAATCATAATATAATGAAACATCATTTTGATAATAAAAGCAAAAATACTGCCTATGCTTGCTGGGTGGGCATGCATGCGAGAGAGCACAAAACCTTTTCAACTTCAGTATTATATAAAGCATTAAGCTTTTCAAATTGATCCTCACAATTTATATGACATGCTTCTATATGACCTAAGTCCCATGGAAAAACACGTTGAAAGTTTCTGCTAAGGTTATACAGTGATATCAGCCGACAATAAATCAGCCATCTCAGAACTTCCCATCAAATGAACGCAAGACTTTAATTTAAAAGGTGGGGTGGGGGTGATGTATACCCTCGCATAATGCCATCACCATGCAGAAACTGTGGCAAGGACAGATGGGCGAGTATGGTGCCAGAAGGTCGAAAATGAGCTAACATCTTCTCTTCTTCCTTCCTCTTTCGCAACCTTTCAAGTTCTGCCTTCAGCTCTTCTACTTTATTCAGCTTCGGACCAAGCTCCAAACCAGAATTTATACCTTCCATGCCATATATGTCATATATTTGCCTTTTATACTCGTCCGATAATATTTCATACGCTTGACATATTCGTTGAAAGTTCTCAGTGGCTATTTGCTGCATCTGAAAACAAGCATTTTCAACCAATCCAAACCAAAAAGAAAATCAAAATCAAAGACCAAATTTCGTTTAAGTAAATCGCACCTTATTGTTTATTATTTTGGAAAACCAAGAGAATCCCATTTTTAAAGAGCAATCCATATTGTCAGAGAAATTTCAATAGTTTACACTGAATTAAGCTTGATTAAGAAGAAAAACACTCGAATTATGGAGTTTTCAGAGGTAGAACAACTTCTTTAAAACAAACAAAAAAATGAATTACATGAAAATCTTGGTACTTGTCAGGATGATAAACTTGAGCCCAATGTCGATAAGCCTTTCTGATATCTTCATCGGTGGCTTCCGGTGACACTTGGAGAAGTGCGTACAGTTCTCTCTTGGGTGGTCCGGCCTCTTCTTCATCCATTTTACTCTTCTTCTTTCTCTTTCAATCGATTTATAAACGAGCAAACAGAAAGGCAGAGACAGAGCGAGATTTTTTGTGCCTTCTCTGTTTTTTCAGAGCAGGCAACGACGGGAGGAGAAGACAAGGCTGAGATTTTAGTTTTAGGGGTTTTACTTTGCTTTTGCAGAGCGTTGGGGGTTCAGTCAGTGACTCATTCGGTTCATGGCCCAATTATCATTGCCCACGGTTCCGGTTTTCAGGGCGTAACTAACGTCACAACCAAGTACATAGGGTTTCTCCAATTACTAGCTGCCATCTGTCCGTCTTTAGGTTTCGTTGAGGCCGGGGGGGTTTCAGTTCAGCTCTATGACTGGCCTTTATTGTGGATCGCGTCGTCTTTTTTCAGTTTATCTTTGGGCTTATAGATTTAACCAAGACTCGGTTTGACTTGGTGTAGGGAATCCAGGCCCAGCCCTAGATAAATAATTGTGAATTTCGCAATTTTCTAGCCCACCATAAAAAATAAAATGTTTTCTTTAGTATTTTTTTTTCTTTTGTTTAATTTAATTTATTTTATTAAACAAACTGAAAAGATATTATTATTTTTCATATGGTGGGTTCAAAAACATATGGCTGATGATGGTGCAAAAGTGCTTCTAACAAAATGAGTTTGTAAGAAGAAAAAAAAACATACATATGTTAGGCGACATCCATAGCTAAAACAATTCTTATCTTGGTTGGAATAAATACATAGCATGATGATTTATGACGAGATTAATTGTCTTTTACGGATTATCATGGCCGTGACATTTGTCTTCAATTCGATGAAGGATGGAGGAGACTTTCCCCTATATAAAGACTTCATTCATTTTATTTACACTCATTTGAAATCTCTTTCTAACATCTCTCCACAAAACTTGGTGTGAAGTGTGGAAGTAAATGGATGGTAAGACTTGGTGCGAAGTGTGTGAAATAGGTGGGTTGAAAACTTAACTTTTGTGTTAGGAGTGATAACTTTATAGGAAAGAGTAAAAAGTTACATTAAGGTAATCTTATCCTTCTCGAAAGTTTCCTTTCAAAATAGACACTACAAGAGGAAAAATGTAACATCTACTAATAACTTATTTTTAGACTAGAACATCCAAAGATCAAGGGTTTTAGTGAGGGACTGAGATGTATAAGGATTAGACCAAGAACTAGAATGGTTGATGCTCATACACACAAAACTATCAGGCTACTTGGAGCTTTTAAATATATTAAAAATAATATTTTTACATTGAGTACATGTCTAAGGTTAGTCGTATATACGGAAAGGATTATTTAGATATACTCTCCATCAAAACAGAAAGGGTTAAAATACATGGGATCAATCACCTAATAGCTAAGAGAAGATGGAGAACTCAAATGAATGTTTCACAAAAATTCTCAATCCACCACCTTTGTTACCCCCACTATTTTCACTTTAATCATTTTCTTTAAATTCAATTATTCATTACACAAAAACAAAAGGAATTGAGCTTTAATTTGATCTCAAAAGGGTTAAATTGTGCAAAAAAAAGAAGAAGTCCAAGGATCGAATTATTTAAAAAAAATTTAAATCTTACACTATTGTAATCCGAAAGGATAAAAAAGTATTTTGTTAACAATAAAAACACCACACTTTTCTAGCTTTATGCATGCATGCATGCTCGGATTGGTGATACATCCTCTATACGAGATGTTATCGTTTTTATTGAATCGCTGCTTGTTTGCATTCGATCTGTACATCATTGCTTCACAAAAATCCGAACTCGGAGAAATTTCCTCGAACCTTCCTCGTAGGCCCCACTATCCTCCATCTCCATTAACATCCAGCCAATAATAATGCACTACATACCAAAATTGATTTCCTTCCTCAGATAGATAGATATATATCTTATCTCCCCTGCCCCAACGTGATCCCGCATAATTTACCAGTCCAACTTTTTAAATTGCCTTCTTGCTGCTCCTAGGGCTAGTACCGTTATCGTCCATGGGAGATGACTGATGTATCCCTGAAATAGCATCAACTTTAATGAAAAGAAATGAATACTCCCACACAGATACTTGTATGATCACATCTGGGATTCGCTTCAACTTCTTTTTAGTTTCTTTAATTTAATTTCATTGTATTTATCATTCTTGGAATTTAAAGAAAATCAACCGTGGAACTCTACTATCCAGGACCCTGCTACTGCATTTAGCTGAGAAACTTGCTGGGTTTTTTTGTAATTACATAGATCGACGATATTTACTACATGGCATATTTCATACATGTAGGGTTTTTCTCTCTCGTTTTACATCACTACTGAGGCAGTAGTTTCTCTGTGTATATATATGAACATTTTCAAGTATGTGATGGTAAGGTCATCTACATGGTCTCACTTTCTGCCATAAAAACCCAAACTTGAAAGATCGATGAAGCGTGCTTTGATTCTTTCGAGTAATGGTTTCACTTGCTATCACGTCCATTTGCCATCTTTCAATACTAACCAAGAATCCAACTTCTCTTTATAAGCGACCATGGGGTTACACGTGGTGGGATTAGCCAAGCTCAACCTCCTTCTATCCACCTCCCACACCGGAGGAGCATCCTTGTTTACTTGCTTGTTATGCCCTTATCTACTTAAACTCACCTTCAGTGTCAGGCTTGTTCGCCATGCTTGCACTGACCTGCTCCACTCATCGAGGCTCTTCTTGTTTCAGCTGAGTCAAATCGTCTTTGATAATAATCAGCCTGCAGCTCTAGCCGGAAATAGCACCAGATTGGGAAGAGCTCGGAGGTTGGTTTATCAGAGCGTAACCAGAGCAAGAAGGCAGCCAACCGAACAAGATGACGAGGATAATTTCCATGCCCTCTCCATGCTCTCACTTTAATCAACAAATGGTGGTCGGAAAAAGGTTGGTGATGATGATGACTGACTGACACCGCCATTGTTGATTGTATGGCTCTCGTTGCTTCATGTCCTTTCGTCACATGTATTTCGTTTCTGTTTTCTAAGATCTGATCTCCCTAGAGGGCCCTGGTCTGAACGGACGCAATTGTGATCAATTGAATTACAATTGTTGTTGTTATTATTATAGGCCCAATTTATTTATTATTTATATTCGTTTTTCTTTTTGAAACATTCACTCGTAACAATTCTAACATGGAAAGAAAATGATAACAATAAGTTAATGTGAGTGCTGTAGCTTCGGCTTCTGAATATCTACGAACCAGAAGAAATGATGCTATTTGAACA
The DNA here is from genome assembly GCA_029228465.1 of Salix viminalis. Lineage (NCBI taxonomy): Eukaryota > Viridiplantae > Streptophyta > Magnoliopsida > Malpighiales > Salicaceae > Salix > Salix viminalis. Next base: position 10,448,702 of record CM055426.1, read on the forward strand.
ATCCCTTGATTGGAGAGTTGTTTAGATAAAATTTTCAATAACTTATGCACGAATATATAAATATTAGCATCAATAGCTCATCCATTTTTATTGTTAGCATGAGCTACATGATTTTATTTTTCTAATTATAAAAATTAGTTATAGTTTTCTTGTATTCATAGAATTATACTATATTGTATGGATTATATTTATTTCTCTAGCGTACTATGTAACTACTATATTGTAACATTATTTAATTTCTGCTTACAAAAAATCTTTTACTTTAATTTAACATGGCATCTAAAATCTTTCTACCCTCGGAATATATATAATCTTTGAGTTAAAACACGAAACCACCAAAATCTTTAATTTTGTTTTTAAATCAAGCTAATTATTGGTTTTTTTCTCATGATATATAAAAAAATCGCTTTGATTTTATAAAAAAATATATATACTTCTTCTTTAATTCTAATCACATGAATTTTGATAAGTCACTCTTGCATACTACAAGAGCACTACATAGCTCACATGTATCTAATACTAATGTTTTGTCCTCTTCTGTTATTGGTGTAGGGACGTTTTTTTTTTTTTATCTTTAAAACATACACTACTTGTTCCCTCGCTATGTAACAATGCCTCAAGTAATTCAACAATTAACTTATCCACTATAACTGTATTCTCTTTTCTTTTTTTCAAGATCTCAACAACAAAGTCTATTATTTGGTGTGATGGGGGAACTTTATTATGTGGATGATGTATGTTCTAGATATACCTTGTCTTGTTAAAGTCTTACTTATGCTATGAATCATCATATTTGGATATGTCATCGATTTAATGTTCTTCATATTTTCATTATAATGTTTGTGTTATGACAAAAAGTAATCATAATAGTTATTTTTTGAGTTTTAATACAATGACAATACCATTGAGTTGGGTTTATTTTAATGTTTCTATTGTATGTGGCTATCATTGGTTTGTGGTTTTGTTAATAATTGTAATCATATGACTTGATTCTATTTTATGAAAAAATAAAGGTGACGTGCCTAAATATTTTTGCTCATTTTATAAGATTATACAAACCTAATTTTATGCTTAGGTGAAAGTTGTAAAGTTTGATAATTGTGAAGATTATATTTATGTTAAGTTGTTTGTAATAAATCCTAATAAGTAAATAAAAACTATTATAAAAAAAATGATAATACTAAACAGATTTCTCCAGGAGGATTGCAATAAGCATCTGATGCCTAACTGAAGTATCTTGTATATAAATAAATATCCCAAGACAGGAAAGAAATGACATGATAGCAAGGGGTTAGAGTCGTCGACGGTATTGAACAATTCGGCCCAACAGACCTAATTGCTTTCAGTGTCGTGGGCCAAGGAAGATGTTAATCTCTAAGCATAACTTGGGCCAGCTTCCGTGATATTTTGCAGCCCAACTCTTCCTAGTAGCGCTTTCATATTAAATTATTTTAATTACAACTATTAATACTTATTACAATTATTACTCGGCTTGTGAGTTTATTAAAGGATATAATTATATTTTAATAATTATATTTGTATACTTGGGCTATACCGCAGGATGTAAACACTAAACAATCACCAAATTGAACAAGTCAACCACACTTTGCAACTCATGTGAATAAAATAATCCAATATAAAACAAAACTATAAAAATTATAAAGTTTAATTTCAAAACAGCTCAATTTTAAAAGGCCGAACAAAACAGATAGTAAATTTAATCCAGAAAAAAGCTTAAGAAAACGCAATCTAACTTGTTATTATCATGGATTAAGTGATATAATTGGGATAAACAAATACAAAAGAAATCAAAGAAAATCATTAAGTTCAATAAAAAAAATCAACCTTGAAAGTAAAGGACTAAGGAAAAAAATCTCAACCAATTTAGTGTTCATCAATGAAATAAAAAATATATCAGTTTTAAAAAACTGTTAAAGTAAATTCAATAAAAAAAAAAAGAACTAAGATAATTATGGTCAATTTAAAACGAGTGATAAAATTGATAGAAAGCAAAAAAATAAAATAAAAAACAAAAACAAATCTCCAGTTGAATAAATATGAGCTTAAAATGAGAAAGAAAAATAATCAAACCCGAGCAAATCTTCTAATCCTGGATTGATGTCTAAAACTCGCTATCCATAAAACTTTAGAGTCAAGTTCAATAAAGAGTCTCAATTTTTAAAATAATGTTGGAATAAAATAAAATAAAACAGAATAAAAAAACTCCAAAGTGAAAAAGAACGATGATCAAACTTTATATGAAAAAAACTTAAAATTGTAAAAAAAAATAAAACAAAAATCAATTTAGAAAGTTATCTAAAAAAAATCAAAATCAAAATAATGAAGACTACAATTGAAAGATAACAAAATCAAAGCGGGGTGACATTTAAAAAAAAATCTAATTTTATAAATTATTTTGAAAAAAAATAAATAATACAAAAAAAGGAATTGGACGGTTGCTTTAATTTTTTCAAGGGTTAGTGTGGAGATCAAGGAGAAGAGAGAAAAGAAAAAAACATATCAATGACACCATTGTTGGCCACATATGTCGTTTCATTACTAAGAGGATGTTTAGATGATTCAAACATCATTTTAAAAAAAAATGTTTAGTCACTCGATGACTCCGCAAGCGTCACCAGTAGAGCACAAAAACCACCTACTTGCTAGTGTGTGCATTACACGTGTCAACGAGTGTTTCTCAATAATTTTTATTTTTTGTTCAAATACAAAATTCCCCTAAGTCAACTTGATATTAAAAAAACATGGTAAAATGAAGAAAAAAATCACTATAAGAAAGTTAAGTGGATTTTTCCTCATTGGCCAATTAAAACAACTTTACAATGCTGAAAGAATTAAAGACACTAAAAACCCTAGACATATTTTTTAATGTTTTCATTTTTATTCTTAGGGTAACCAAATCATTTTAGTATGCTAAAAAAAATTAAAATAATCAGTTTATCCCTAAATAATTCTAAACAACAATTGAATCAAAAGTTTTAATGACTAAAGAGCAAATTTGTACCTCTAACATTATAATGAATGTAATCTATGTGTAGATGTATAATAACTTTATAAGGTGTTTTAGTTTTTTTTTCTCCCCTATAACATTATAATGAATAGTAATCTAGTTACGAGTTTGACATGGTAACTTGGGTGGACACGAAATGATCCAATATATTGTTGTCTCAATATTTTAAAGAACTATTTTCTTGAAGTCCTTTTGAGTCGGATTATATTTTTATCAATTGTCCATATTATCTTTTAAACTATCACGTTAGTCACATATATTGGGTCGACCTCTGCATGGTTTTTTTCTCCTCTATTAAATATATTAGCAATGCTTAAATATTTTTTTCATGTTAAAAATTTAATTTGACCCTTAATGTAACACGACCACTTATCTATTTCTAAAAAATACTAAAAGGAAAATTTGTTTCATTATAACAATTTCATTTATTAATACCATGGATGGAAACTTTGTGATTCTTTAAAGCCTACTTTTCAAAATATAAACTTTTAGTCCCTCATTTTTTTTTTCAAAAAAAAATAATTTTGATCCAAAACTTTATTTATCTTAAGTATTAGCTCTTGGTTTGAGAGAGGACAGAGAAAGTGTCCAAATCTTGGTGGTAGAGAGAGAAGTCTTGGTTCACATTAATTCTAGCAATACTAATGTTAATTTTAGTGTCAATAAATTTCATTCAATGAGAAGAGTTTAGTCTAAGTGCTATTTGTTCTTTCCTTACCTGAGATGATAATTCTGAGCTTGTAAAAGTTTTTCTTCTAGAGACAATAAAGTTTGGTTAAATTAAAAATTGACTATAGTAAATAAGATTATCAACCACAACTAGAAGGTGTAAAATCAAATATCTTGATTTATATAATTAATTATTTAGCTATTGACAGGGATTTTTTATTGGCATGTATAATTATTAATTTATTTAATTAGTGCATCTACACTATTATTGGCTTGCCTGCTATTAGAATATTTTTGGGTTATTTGAAGTAATAGAAGAGATTGTCAAGTTTGTATACTGTGTTTTTAGGTCAAAAACAACTTGAAAATTAAGTTTTCAGGCAAAAACAAAACTATTGACCTGAATTTTCAGTGATGTACCAATCATAAAATTAGGCAAGAGGCAACATGTTGCTTGATTTTTTTTCAAGAAAATAACGGGTGGACAAAAACTCATTTTCCTTCAATAATAATAATAATAAAAAAATCACTCTAAATTCTTTCTTTTTATTTTTCTTTTCAATCGTTGTCCTATCCATGTATGTTTTATTATTTCTTTGTTAAATAAAATATTAGTTCCATTAAACAAAGGTATTAGAGACAATGAAGTTTGGTTAAATTAAAAATTGACTATAGATTATCAACCACACTAGAAGGTGTAAAATCAAATATCTTGATTTATATAATTAATTATTTCTTTGTTAAATAAAATATTAGTTCCATTAAACAAAGGTATTAGAGACAATGAAGTTCGATTAAATTAAAAATTGACTATAGTAAATAAGATCATGAACCACAACTAGAAGGTGTAAAATCAAATATCTTGATTTATATAATTAATTATTTAGCTACTGACAGGGATTTTTTATTGGCATATGTAATTACTAATTTATTTAATTAGTGCATCTACACCATTACTGGCTTGCCTGCTATTAGAATATGTTCTGTCAAAACAGCATGTATATTTAATTTGATTTTGAGAAGCAATTATTAGCAAATAACGGGGCGGTCGTTATCAACAATACAGAAAACCCACGCGACATGGGCAGCAGTAGCTGGTATCCAAGATATTTTTAAAGCCAAGTTGGAGACGAGTGGTTTGAATTTTGAAAAGTCTCGAAGATTTTGATATCCAATTAAAATATAGCAAGGTCGCTTGGTCAAATTTTTATTTTTTAAAGTATTCTTCATAAATACGATGCCATTGGAGACCAGATGAGGTGGACTCGTTCCTGGCTTCCAAGAAGCCTGCACTGGTAAAGAGTGTTTTAGAAAGAGAATCCATCTGGTGGGAGTCAACGAGAGCAGAATTTTCCGGTCATAAAACGCGGTTAAACTTCGACATTAGAAGAAAACAAAAACCAGAAAATGGAAATATAATACATCTTTCCAGAATCAACGTTACCGGAAGAAGAATTAGAGAAGGGAAGCAAGAAACCACACTGCACTTGCATGCTTAAGAATATAGCCAAGCTGATGACCAAGATCAGGATGGCCCGCCGAGTCAACATAGAAAGGCGGTTGACGCCTACCAGTAATATATGGTGTACAAGGAAAAACAAGGGGCTAATATGATGGGAAGAGCGTTGGATTCCTGTATTTATTAATATGATGATTAATAAAAATTTATATGATTGTTAATTTTAAAAATATACATAAAGTGTTGTATAAATTATGGATGTAAGGAACGGAAACAGAAGAAAGATCAGCAAAGAATGAGCAGAAGAAAAGTATTTTGGATACTCTTGTTTGGAAAAAAAAACTACTTGGTATTTATAGACAATTATGATGTAACAGTTATATTTAAATTTTATTATGAAATTTAAATTGTTGTTACAATAATTTAAAATATAGTTGTTATAAAAATAAATTATGGTGACAATTATAGCTAAAAATAATAAACAGAAAATGTTTTAAAAATTATAACTGTTTAAAAATAAATTCCTAATGGTTACAAATTTAATGTTTTTCAGTTTAAGGATCATCAAAATATTTTAGTAAAATAACAAAAAAAAGAATATAGACATTGCCTCACACATAGGGGGACGGATTAGAGATTTTCCTATTACTTAACTCATCCTTATTTGCACGAGCTTATTTTATTTTCGTTGATGATTATTATCACATCTCAAGTTTTATTATATAAAAACTTGATGCAAGTCTTTTTTTTCTTCTAATATGGGATAATAAGTTCTATATATACTCTTTGAACTCAAAAATTTAATTGTGTTTTACCAATATGAGATAGATTTTTGAAATATCTTTTATAATTTTTACAAACATAAACCGACTCGAAATAACTATTTTAATAAAAAGGGTGTAAGATTCCGAAAAACAACTGCACTCGAGAATGGTCAACTGTGATGTGTTGGGATAAGATGGATTACCAAATTCTCCAAATCAAGTAACGGCCTAAATGTGAATCACCGGTTCATTCTTCACACTGAGATCCGGCCACTTGAAGTCGTTTATTTACACAACGGTCTTGAAACAAAATTAAATCTGCGTAAGTTGTCTTCCAGAATATACAACGATATTAACAATATAGTCTACTAGTTTTTTTCTTTTTAAAAAGTTAATTTTTTTTTATTTTTGGTGTTTTCAAGATGTTTTGTTATGATGATGTCAAAAATTCGTTTTAAAAAATATTATTTTAATACACCATGAAACGAAAATCACTTTAAAAAATAATTGTGACTACAAATACAAAACATTATCTGAATAGTGATTTGCATTGTATTTTTAGTTCTTTTGATTTTTTTGATTTTATTTTTTAATATTATTTTTATTTATTTAGCATGTGGACCAGGTGAAATCAGATTATTTTTTTTATTATTTTATTTTTATGAGGTTGTATCAGTTTCATGAACAAGATTATATAGATTGACTCTAGTTGCTTTTATGTTTTGTTTATCTAAATGATTTAATTTTTTAATACCTTCCTTCAATATTTAGTTAATTGGGGATTGAAATTCATAATATAATTTGATTTACTTTCCATGAATTTATCTTAATCTTATGACCTGAATCATGAGTTTGACAAGTTAATTTGAGTTGTTTTCTTAGGTCCTTTTCAAATTGAGTTTTTCTTCAATTTAGCACCTTTCATTTATTGGAGTGATTAAGAATTGGATTTCATAATAAATTTTGATTTGTTTTCTATGAAATTATCATAGTTTTATAATATAGATTGTAGATTTGACACATTAACCTAAATTGATCTAAGCCAATCCGATATCTTGTTATTTTAATAAAAAAAAATCATCATAAAATTGTTTAGTCAAATTATATTTTTACATGCTTAATGAGTTGCTTTTATATGTGCAAAGTTAACTAAATTATATTAGATCAACTACCGTACAATTAAAAAAAGTAAATAGAAAATTATTAAACAACATCTAAATTTTTTATATTTAAAAATAATTTAACCCGTCCACTGAAAAATAAATAAATAAATAAAAGTAGATATGGCAAGTATCATGTCGTTTTGTAGATACAGAAAAGAACAACACAATTGGGAACAGTTAATATGCGTTGTCCCATTTGAGCAACTCCAATGGGTGAATTAAAAGAAAAGCCAAAGAGGAAAAGTTAAAATATTTTTTTATTTTTACAATTATTAAAAAATAAAATAATATTTCTAAGTTGAAGATGGAAGAAATATATTTACTGTCGGTTTCAACAAGCCATATATTATTACATCAACCAAAATTCGATTGTGAATTTGTAAAGCCCCAAAATTAATTAAGAAGTTCGCCGACAATTCTTGATAGGATCAATTGATGTAGTCTATGAATATGTGATGATCGACTTGACTGATAGCCACCTGTAATAATCACAGAGATAATTAATTACTCCTGATCTACAAAACGACACCGTCCTCAGGCTGACATGAATATTATAATGTCTACACTCTACAGTAGTTTTTAATTCGAGATGTTGGCACTTGTAATAAACTAACGAGTGTAGCTAAAGACGAGTATATCCTCAGAGGACATGGCATCATATTCCTCCAATGAAAAACAAAACAGTTAATTAGATGGTGGCCCTTCGAGTACTTTACCCCAATTAAAAACTGTCATCATCAGAATATATTTATTTTTTAGGATAAGGCACACAAGGATATCTCAGCACGTATATTTGAAAGTGAAATAATTTTTTTTATTAATATAATTGTCTGGATAACTGACATGTATCTTGATTAAATTCACAAATTTTAAAATTAATAATTATATAAATTTTCATGAACAACAGCGACTATTGTATTATCAACGGAAAAATGTGTTTTCGATTCATGAACAACAATTTTCATTCAAGCCACAATTTTGTGGGGAAGATATTAAATTAAAATTTATTTTCTTAGAAAAAACTAAAAGGACTCATTATTATAGAAAAATGAGTTTTGAATTTCTTAGTGTTTAGTGAAATAAAATATTTTTATTATTATTATTTATTTTTTTCAGTGAAAAATGAAAAAAAATCAATGAAAAAGAAATGCATTAAAATTATAACTATTTTTTTCATAAAAAACCCTATAACTTATAATATTTTTGATAATTTGATTTGTAGGATATTAATTTTATTTTATTCAAATTAAAAAATATCATGAAAAAGGTCTATTGATTTAGGAAAAAAACAATGAAAACCTCTATTGAAAAATTGTGAGGAATCTCTAAAATATTTTTCCAAACTTTGAAAAAAATTGAGAAAAATAAAAAAAATAGTTTTTGGAATAAATAAATGTTATAATTCAATAAAAAAGTAAAAGTGGTTTCTAAAAAAACCCTTTGAGCTTTTTGTAATTTATAATGAAATCTTAGTTTCTGTGTCTGTTTAAAAATATAGTTAAAATTGTTTTTTAAAATATTTTTTATTCAAAAATATATCAAAATAATACTTATTTATTTATTTAAAATTATTTTTAATATCATCACATCAAAATAATCTTAAAATATCAAACAAAAATAATTTACTTTTCAAAAATAACTCTAAAACATACCTTCAAACAGCCGTAATTCTAAAAATATAAAAATATGCCCAATTTCCACAACCTAGAAACAATAAAAAGGACGACGGTGTTTTCTACGGAGAAGAAGAGAAAGTCAATAATGACCGTACAGCGATGCCAGAACACGCTTTGTCCATAACCAACGGCTAAGATGTTTGTCACCGGATTAAAATTGAAAATAAAACGACTCTCTTACGAAATTAATTATTTTATTATTAGTTTTCAAGAGCCTTCCTTGTATGCTTCTGTCTCTCTCCCCGTGCCAAAGCTGCCCTTCATCTCTCAAAGGCCATTTCTTCTTTTTATCTATAAAAACGCAAGGCAAGACCGAACCAGGACATGATAACAACAAACTCATTGAGAGAGCAAGAAGGACAGCATCTGCGTTTACTATATCATACATATTTATATATATTCAAGCTCATCACAGTAACTACCATAAATACCCCCCGTTCTTTTGAATCTTTCAATCTGAAGGGCTCTTCAACTTCTCTTGATTTCGTATACTTTTGAAACCCACCCACCATGGCTTCTTCTCAAGAGCCTTGGTTAATGTTGAGGTTATTGTTGGTTTTAGTGTTCGCCGTGCATAAAACGACAGCGTTTGGAGAGGTCATGAGGGCACCCCAGATGGAGCAGCAGGAGGGGCAACGCCAGCGGCACAAAAACGCGTACGCGACGATGATGTATATGGGGACGCCAAGAGACTATGAGTTCTACGTGGCTATACGTGTCTTGCTAAGATCCCTTGCTAGATTACAAGTGGACGCTGATCTCGTCGTCATTGCCTCCCAAGATGTTCCTCTCCGCTGGGTTCATACCATGTAAGAGTCCAAATCCCTCTCTCTCTCTCGTTTTTCTTAGGTCGCCGGTTTTTGTCCCTCTCCGTTACTCTAGTGACGTCGTTTTAACATAAATTGCTATCGTTTGGGCTCTTCCTATATTTCCTCTTACGAACCATATACTTTCTCTATTTTTTTTTAAAAAGTTTTTGTCGTATTTTAAATCTTGGTGTTAGGTGAAAAACTGAGTTGAAATCAGCTTGTTGGATGAGCATAGGGTTTGGGATCAACAATTCAACACCTACTTTTCTTGGCAGATATTTAAAAAAAAACAGAAAAAAATTGATTGAAGAGTAACGTTATAACACCGTCCATAAATGTGCTTATTCCACACAGTCATGAGACGAGTCTGTTTGAGTGAGGACTGAGGAGTCCAATGGGGGTTTCTGGTCGGTGCTGACGTGGATGGACAACCTCTCCACGGTGGTAGCATATAGCTAGCACTTGACAGTTAAGAGCACGTGATGTGAGACAGGAGTTGTTCTAGGCAAGGGCCAAGGAGAACATGCTCCTATTTTGCTGGCATTGATCCTCTGAAGCAATGCTAGCAAGTTTCCATCAACGTGGCCTGTTTCGATTGGCAGTCATGTCTTGATTGAATTAAGGTTGCTGTCCTGCATTCAAAGATGATGCCTCGAATTGCGGGGAGGGATTTCTTGTTTCAATGCTTTCTGTAGAGGAGATTCTTACCAGAGGCCTCCTTGGATTAATTTAATGTAGCAGGTAGTTTTTAAATTATTTTTGTTTTAAAAATATATTAAGATATTTTTTTAATATTAATAAAACATTTTTAAAAAGGCAGATCTTTTAAAGAAATAGCCAGCATGGGATATCTGGGGAGGGAAAGATAACCACTGTAGTTGCTATTTGGATGGTACTGAGGTGATATCCAAGGAAGGAAAGACTGATGCTTTTTTTTTGCCCCCCCAAGTTCCTCTGTCTAAATCCCATTATTGAAATACAAGTTTTTTTATAATTAAAATCTGGAATAAATGAAAAAATAATCTGTCATTGAAATATATAGATATATAATTTTAAGAGGGTCAAGGAAACAGGAAGCGGTCCCCCCATTGAGTTATACATAGAACAAGGCGAGAGAAAGATAAGGAAAGAGACGGCCGCACTTGATTCCATCTGGATGGATTGAACATTATACAAAGTGTTTAGCAAGGAAATAAGAAGAGTTAGTGCTTATCTATAATATATAGTAATGATAGCAATTACGATAATTGGAAATAAATGCAATTACGATCTTTTAAAAGTCTAAAACGCGTCAAAGATCCGGACGGAAGTTTGAAATATTCAGATCGCCCACCCAATTAACTGCTGTCATTTTGAAAATATATTTTGATAAAGGGTTGAATGGTAGCTGTTTCTGCTGGTCGCCTGCCTCTTCATTATACAAAGAATTACGTGTCTAGTTCGATTTTCAATCAAGTTTCTGGTTTGTGATCAGGGTAGCTAGCCGCTCTTTTCTGACCGAAAATCCACTTGCCCTGCAAAATGGGCACTACCGCAATTAATTATAAATGCAAGCTCTGGTGGTTGACAGTGTGTGAAGCCCACGTCCTTGCATGTGAGATTGAGATTGGCTTGGTCTCTTGCCAGAATTCTATGTCTGGATAGGCAAAGTTATCGATTTTCTGTCTAATTTCAGCAAGCCCTGTCAAAAGTCGCAACCTCTGCATGTGCCGAGTTAGAGATATGAGATATTAAATTGACCTTACATTTGATCTTTCATGTCATCAAATTTACGAGCCTGTTCAGGAATTAATGCAAGAGGAAAAGCTCGATGTCTTATGTTCTTCCCATTCCATACCCCCACCTTAATGGGGCCCCCCCAAAAGCTCGTTAAGACAGCTGCTTATGGAAGGAGTTTGTTTTTGTGATGCAGGGAACAGGAAGATGGCGCGAGGGTAATGAGAGTGGAAAATGTGGACAATCCTTATAAGAACCAACCCAATTTCAATACGAGATTTAAATTAACGTTGAATAAACTATATGTATGGAAATTGATTGAATATGAGAGGGTGGTCATGCTTGATGCTGATAATCTTTTCCTTAGAAGATCTGATGAGCTGTTCCAATGTGGACAATTCTGTGCAGTCTTCATCAACCCCTGCATCTTCCATACTGGCCTTTTTGTTCTACAGGTATGGAAATTCAACTCTCCCTCTATTTACTTGCTTGAATGTTCCAACAATCAATAAAATCAATTTATTTTTGACATTATGAATGTGGTGTTGCAGCCATCCATGGAAGTGTTCAAGGACATGCTTCATCAGTTGGAAATTGGGCAGGAAAATCCAGATGGGGCGGACCAAGGTTTCATAAGCGGCTACTTCCCAGACTTGCTGGATATGCCAATGTTCCACCCCCCTCTAAATGGCACCACAGTCAACGGGTCCTATAGACTTCCTTTAGGCTACCAAATGGATGCCACTTATTTCTGTGAGTCAAACTAGAAGGCCCAATTTATCAGATTTTTATGCTTTAAACAGCTTCTGTCACTAATTCTAGATATCATCATATCATGCATCTGCAAAGTTTATGATCAAGATCATAAGAAGAAACTGGGTTTTTGTTGGTTTCAGATCTTAGACTCAAATGGAACGTACCCTGTGGACCAAACAGCGTGATAACTTTCCCTGGTGCATCATGGTTGAAACCATGGTATTGGTGGGCATGGCCTGTTTTGCCATTGGGCATTCAATGGCATGAACAACGTCGTCAAAGTCTCGGGTAAGTTTCCTGTTCAACAGCCAAACATTTCATGAAATTCTTAGAGCTGCGGTGGCAATATTGGTAACAAATCATTTCTTATGCAGATACGAAGCAGAAACGCCCATGGCACTCATTCAATGCATAGTTTACCTGGGTATAGTAGCGGTAACGCGTCTAGCACGGCCGAATATCTCCAAGATTTGCTACCGACGAACAGAAAAGAACGTCTCCGTAATACAATCTGGTCTTAAAATGCTAGCACTATGGTCAATTCTTGCAGCCTATATACTCCCCTCCATCGTCATTCCTCTCACAATTCATCCATTATTAGGCTGGGGACTGTACCTGCTCGGCTCTTTTGCACTCTGCTCTATAGCGATCAATGCGTTTATGCTGCCGATGCTACCCGTTTTGACTCCATGTCTAGGGATATTTGGGGTCCTCTTGGTCATGGCATTTCCCTCTTACCCGAATGGTGTTATAAGATGTTTAGCTGTTTTTGGCTACGCGTTCTGTGCTGCACCTTTTCTCTGGGTATCGCTGGTTAAGATCATGGCAAGCCTTCAATCATCACTTGAAAGGGAAAATTTCTTCCCTAGATTGGGTGAATCTTCGCCGCCTTCTGGATTCAACAAGCTATATTAGTGGATTGCTGCCGTTGTGTTTTTGTCGCGGGGACCGGAGAGGATCATCTGATTTGAAGGTGGTTGTCTACGCGAGGAAGAAAAGAAAAGATACATGGGGAAGCTTGATTTTGCCTAAAGCTTCCTTGGCTTGTGCACTGTTTCATTGTATTATTTGCCCCATTTCTGATTAGGAGACCCCGGACTCATGTTGGATGAAAAAGTGGCCACTTTAAACGTATAAAGATTGTTTGATTTGGATTCATAGCTTGGTCACGAGAATCACTGAACTTGTATTTCTGGTGAATTTCATTGATTTATACTTCATTTTTGTACAGAGGCTTCGTATTCTCAATTATGATCCCTTACCTCTTCTTCTTTTTTTTTTTTTTTTTTTAAGATATACGTGGTGGTACCCATATATACTTCAACCTTATTCTTGTGTTATTTTTAAGATATACGTGTTACCTTATACTTCAACTTTTACACCGACCTCAAGAAAATACACCAGTGAAATTACGATTCAAACTCTAAAGAAAGCATGCCTTTTAACGAGTTTTAAAAAAACCTTAATACAATGCGAAATTCTCGAGTAGTCTACTTCCCTTTCGAGCAATGTATTCTTAAATACTGGGAATTCCAGGGATTTACTTGTCTCTGTCTTCTTCCATCCGGTCTTTTAGGTCCCGAAATCGACTTGACCTGTCGATGTTATTTTTTCCCATTTTATTGTTTGACTAATTTCATTGTCATTGTTATTCATGAATGTTATGCATCGCCTTCACCAAAATTTTAATTCCTTCCATCTTCCTGTCACTGCCCAGAAGCACCTGTCAATCTCTATCTTTCATCCATAGTAAATAATTTCCAATGTCAATTTCAGTTGGAGATTATCATCATAATAATAATTATAATAAAAACATTTTGTGATGTGGGCCAAGTTCGGATCTGGTTTTTTCAGTGGAATTATCTGTTTTCGGGAAGGAATGACAACAGGACTTGGGTTTTAAAATAATGTAAACAGGTTAGAGAAACTTTAAAGTGCTTTAAAATACTAAAATAATTAAGACTAAAATGTAACAAAATGTTAATATTTTTTAATTAATAAAAAGAAAACGAAATATACTATGAATAAATACTTTAAAATACGAACGATGGTTTGAAACAAATTAAGAACATATTGGGCATGCGCCATGCACTGGTCGTGACCACTTCAGGTCCGCTCACTTTAAAAAACAAGCTGGTTAGTGGCGTGATGGACCCATGTTTTATAACATGTTTCACGCTTGGCCCATTCCAACGCTTTCGGCCCATGATGCGATTTAAGTTTGCAACCAGTGACCATTAGACCTTTTTACCCCCCTTTATGAAATTTAATTTTAATTCCAAGCTTATTCTCAAGTGCATTCCAAAATTATAAAACTCAGCAGGTAGGCATACAATTTTCTTGGAAACTTTACTATTCACTTAAATGATAAATAAATAAGGGTAATATGTTGTGGGTAGGGTAAAAAGCATATAATTGCATTAAAAATATAGACGTTGTTATTTATGTTTTCATGTGATAAAATATTTGAAAAGATGATTAAAACTTTGACCAATGTATTAAAATAAATTACTTGACCAATATAAATATTAATAAATAAATAAATAAAAAATGGTGTGACTTGTTTGACGAAGTAGGCAAACAACAAAGTGGTTATCTCACTCAAATGATGATTTAGTTGGAAAAAAAAAGCTTTTATCATTTTAGTCTTATTTAACCCTAACCTAAATATGAAAATAAATAATTGTCAAGGAGTTAAATTAAAATTAAGAAAATCATAGTAAAATTAAAAGATAATGAAAAATTGTATTGATTCTCGTTAACACACAAAGTATAAAACCCTACTAATCAACATTGTCATAATAAGTTAACCTGACTGAATAATTTAGCTTCTGTTTTCTTTCTTTTTTCTCTTTCTAATTGGACCTTCAATGGGTCTTAATGGATCACGAATAAAATTAATTCTAAAAAGTAAATAAAAAAGTTATAAAATAATATAAACCGATACTTTGAAAATATATCATATTGTATTGATTACAATCAACTTTAATTAACAAACAAAATTTAGAGCCCAAGTTAAAACACGATCCCAATTAGACATAATTTTTTAAAGATATGTGAGAAAAAAAATTTATGAAATTGCATTTTTTTTATTTTAGGTAAAAAATCAATGATAACGAAATGTTAAACTATATTTTTAAAACAATTTAGGGCAAGATTGCATTAAAAAAAGCCCCAAATATAATGTAATAACTTATTTAATGATATTTATTTTTGTTAAACTTGTGGCACCTAAATAAATATAAAAAAATACAAAAAGAAAACTCACAGAAAAGGCCAATTGCACAAACCTAAAGGGTTTATGCCTATTAAAAATGGAACTCAAGCCCGCATCTGTAAGCCTAATATTTTAAAGTTGTGTAAGAATTGAATTTAGAAAAAAATAAGAGACAAAAGGTCCAATTTTATAAATTAGGGGATCAAAGTGTTTCTTACACCAACCTTAAACACACCACTTATTTTTTGTGTTTTTTTTTAAATTGGCCCTCTATCTTTCAATTTTTGTCCATAACGAATAAATTTGAAGAAATTGAATGCTAATTTTGCAGTTAAAGGACATAATAATAATAAAAAAAAGTTAAGGCTTTAAAGCAAAGCTATCAATACCATTTTGGTTGATGTTTTGTTTTTTCAATTGAAAAGAATGTTTCAGTTTCAAAGCGTTTCGGCGCTGTATTGTTTATATATATATATACACAATTAAATATATTAATTAAAAAAATAGTTCAAATCCAAAAATAAAATTATTTAAAATTGTGCAATTTAATCTATAAAAAGACAATAAAAATTATTTTTCTAAACAAAACTATGAACATGTATAATATTACAAGAATGTCATCATCAATCTCGTAAGGTCATTATATTATTCGATTGCTCTGAAATTTTTAACATAATATATATAAATATGTTAAGAGACTCGTAAAATTTCATCTTAATCTAAAAATCAGATTAAGATATGATTGATATTGTAAAATTATTTATTATTTTAAAAAAAAATTATTTTGCCAAAACAAAACGGAACCAGAATATTTCGGCCGATATTTGACCAAAAAATCCAGAACGAAGTCAGAATTTAAACCGAGATAAAAACAATATTATTTTATTTTATTTTTTTAACTGATACGAAACAATTCGGCCACATCAGAACGAAATAGACTACTATGGTTTTAAGAGGATAAAAAGAAAGAAGAAAGAATGGCATCGTTCTAGTTCACAATGTATTGTGAATGTGTGGACGGTATTTATCACTGTTTAAACACGCCTCACTTTACTTTGTTTTGTTATTGTTATAATAATATAAATCGAGGTGTTTTCCCTCCAAGCAATCTAGTAGTTACTAAATCATTGACTCATGCTCGCTGCAAGTCAGATCATTTTTCTTAGCATAAAAAAAAATCTAGGTGTTGCCAATGTTTTTTTCTAGTAGGAAAAAACATATGAAAATTGATATGATGTGAATTGATCATTTTGAAGAGTTCAAAGCGTCACCTATATCACTGGTAAAAACATAGTTTAAGCCAAAATAAATATTTAAGATAAGTTTTTTTAAAAAAATTAACAATGAAACGATAATATATTTGATAGATTAGAGTCAATCTAAATTAATTTGTCAATTTGCATATCAAGTCATGAGTTCATGATAATCACATTTTTTTAAAAAATAGTATGAAACTCAATTTTCAATAAACTTAACATTGAATAATAAAACTGGAAAAAAGACAAACAATAACTCAAATGAATGTGGGTTAACTTATCAAACCTGCAATCTAGGTCATGAGATTAAGATAATCCAAAAAAAAAAACAAATTTGAAATAAATTAAAAAAGCTCAATTTACAATTAATCTAATGTTGAAAGATAAAACTAAAAATAAAATCAATTAAAAAACACAAAAAAAAGACTTAAATTAATCAATGTTAACTCAGCTAAATCTAAATTATAATGATGGGAATAACCTTATTGAAAATAGACTAAAAACAAATCATGAAACCTAATCTCCAATCAACTCCATGTTGAAAGAGAAATTTAAAACAGAAAAAACCAATTAGGAAAAAGGAATAAAAAACTTGAGTTAACTACCATTAACGAACTTTAAAACACCCAAAAGATCCACTTAAGGAGCCATCTTCTATTAATCACCCTTGGAATAAAATCCAAAACCTTCCAACGCCTCATTCCATTTGCATTACCATAGGATAGAGATATCACTCCATTTAAAGGCTCTTTAAATATGGTTAACCAACTTTGAGGTAATGCTTATTTTTTGAGCTCATCCATTTGCATTAACATAGGATAACCAACTTTGAGGTAATGCTTATTTTTTTAGTTCATCCATTTGCATTAACATAGGATAGCGATTTTACTCCATTTAAAAGCTCTTTAAATATGGTTATTTTTTGAGTTCATCTCAAACAGGAGGTTGCACCCTTACAATTTTGGTTTGAATTCAAATTGACGAGTCAACTCAGCTCAAATCAGATACAACTTTTTACAAGTTCAAAGATGGATCAAAAGCCCTAGTTATTGAACACTTTTAATTGTTACAAAAATTGAAAATCCTTAAAATTTACCAGGCTATTTTTATTTTGCAGAAACATTTCAAGAGAACTTACCTATCTGATAGAGGGAAACGGCAAGTTAAAATTGGAAACAAGAGGAAAGGAATGGTTTCACATTATGCAACAATTCCCCTGGGCCTCAAGCATCTCTGGAGATCTGTAACAAAAGGATGTTAGTCAGCTATCTGATATAAAAATATAGACAACAATTTCCAATGGCCGTTATTTTTTCCTGCTAAACAAAGTCATTCTTTACTACTAATAGCAAATATTATCGAATTCTCAAGAGCAACATCTCTATCTATATTTAGGATATATTAAGCATATGACAATGAAAAGAATATCAAAAACTCTTTCAGACAAGTCAGTTTAGTAAAGGGTGACTTCTCCTTTGGCCATCTGACCAGATTTTTCTTTAACATTTGAGCCAGAAAATTTTCCAGTGAAAAATCAAGGACTCTTGCGTCCTATTTTTTTCCTTTGCGAGACAAAACTAGACCTAAAATCCCATTCTAACTCCACCCTTTGGCACCTGATCCAAGATCTAGAGAGGTTTTAAAAGATGAAAGGCAGAGATACTCATCCAAGAATGCCAAAAATTGCATATGATAGTTAACTTACATTTGGCCAAGATTAGCAAAGTCGATATCAGGAGCAAGCTCTTGGACAATATCATTTGGTGGTTGGCCACATTCTTGCATTTTCTGCATGAGATCAAATATCTTGTTATAGTTACTAGGATCACTCTCGTAAACATCATTAAGATCTTTTATGAGTTCATATTGATGTGAGTAACGCTCATGGTCTTCTTTGTTCAGACTGGCTTTGTGTTCTTCCAACCACTTCGGATATCTTTCTCCAATTTCTTTCATTGGTTCGTACAGAATCTCCTTCGATAAAAGTTGTTGCATCATGGTCTCCACAATAGATTCCATGTCCTGGAGAAGAAAATTAAAAGGAAAAAAAATATAACGCGTTATAACCTACAAAATGAAGTGCACACACCATCTACAGGAGAGGAAGCATGTCAGCATAAGACAAATGAACAACATTACAGTTTCAAATGCTCTCTGGACCAAATCCACAATTTTCATCACAGGGAAGACAAGAAACAACAAGAAGACTGATGAGAAGTGGAAATCCAGAGAGAGAAAAGGTAACCATGAAGAAAAGCCACCTAAATCTTGTGGTGCCAAATTAGTTTCCACTTCCATTTTAAACATGTAAACCAATGGCTCTTGCCTGATCTCTTCCTCAGAGTAACATGTCAAAGTGATTTGAATCCAAAAAGTAAACCCACTTCGGTTTTTCAAAAATGGGATCTCAAAGTATTCTTAGCAAGTGAAGCAGGCCATTGACCGATGCCCATGCAACTGAGGCATAAAACTCAATGCTGGTGTTGCAGCAAATATTACACTGAATCCCAGTTCTGCCATGAACCTTGTCATGTGAAATGAAAAAGGTCCCAAGACATTGCTCCATAGTTGAATAATATCTGCCTCATATGTAATAGTGTTAAGAGCTCAACATAACCTCTCCTACTTTCTTTTTTTAAGAACCCTCAGTAACTAATCTTTTTACATCTCAAACAATTCCAAATCATGGATCGAGGCAATTAGCCTATTATAATGCAGAGCTCAGCCAGCATTGTGCTTAAGGCAACAATAACATTGATAGGTTATGCCAAAAGAGCATCACCCAACATGCAATGACTAAGCATAGTAACATCAAACTTACTGCAAGTAAATTACCACAAGCTTTTGACAGAAACATCTTTTAATTCGTTCAGCAAGGTTTTCCTATCCACCCACAGCAACCTTTACAACTACAGAATCAAGCAAGGTAGCCCTACCTGAGTGATGATCAACTATTTTCAAATATATGAAACCACAACACAGGCATCTAAATTTCCTACAAAATCATGAACGAGTCAGGCAATATAGCCATTGTTAAGCAAGTGATCGAATTTATAAACCCCATGACCCAAAACTTAAGACGGAATGCACTAAATCAATCGCCAATTACCAAACAAAATCTTGCCAATATTCAGAAACCACATTATCAAACCTAAAACTCGAAAGTGAACCAAAAGTTATCCCCCTGATAGAAAGGAGGAAATGATCAATGTCATGTAAATCGACAAAAAAAAAGGCCACCTCGGTTCTAACCACCCTAAATGTCAACAATAAGTCATAAACCATGGAAAAACGCAATTGAAAGCAAACAAAAAGAAAAAGGAAGGAAAAGGCAAAGTGATATACCTGAGAACCAGCAAGCTCCTCAAACTGCTTAACCCAATCATCCGTAAATGCATCCTTGGTAGAATCATCAGGCTTAGAAGCAGCTGTGACAGACTCCAATCCTTTAACAGCCTCTCTAGTCTGTTCTCTAAGCTTATCAAGAGCCTCCTCGACATGGGATTCTTTAGAAACCTTTTTTTCCCTTTTTTTCTTGCTATTTAAGTCAGGCAGTCCCATTCCCAACCCTCGAACCCCAGTTGGCAGTGAAGGAAGACAATTCCCTTTCTCTTTCTCTTTCTGCTTTCTGCTCTCTTCATCACCATCTCCACTTCTATAAATTAAGCCATAATTTTCAAAAATTACCAATATCTATTACGAAAGACAAAAGTTCTTAAAAAATGTTGAGAGGCAAACCTTTGAGAAGCAGAAGCAAGGTTGAGAGTCTGGAAATCATCAACAGCACCTGTAAAGAGATTGAAATATATATAAAAAGAATCATCAGTTTTTTTATTGAGTAAATGAAGACATGGGTTTTAGAGAGAGAGAGAGAGATTACTGTCAAGGAGCTGTTCTAAGTCGTCGTGTTGGTCCGCCATGATTGAACTAATAACCTCTGCCCCTCTCTCTCTCTCTCAGCTGAGACAATAAGCTTTTCTTTTCTTTTTTAATGAATGAGATTCATGATTCATCTAATGAATTAGCTCATTCATCTAATGAATTAGATTTGAGATTCTTTTGAGATTGTTTTTTTGGTTTTAAAGATATATTAAAATTATGTTTTTATTTTATTTTTTAAAAAAATTATTTTTGATATTAACTTTATAAAAATAATCTAAAAGTATCAAAAAAATTAAAATAAAAAATAAAAAAATATTTTTTTCAAAAATATTTTTGAAATTGTTTTTTGTTTAAAGATATATTAAAATGATGTTTATATATATATATATATATATATATATATATATATATATATATATAAATAATCTCAAAGTATCAAAATCAATTAAATTACAATAAAAATCAAAAAAATTTTTGAAAAGCAATTTTTAGTCTCATAGTGAGTTGTGATTGTGGTTGCGCTTAGAGCTTGAGAGAGAAAGGAAAGGTATATTTTTTCCTTCTTAATTAATGTTAATTTTAATGTTAATATTTTTCTATTTCAATTTTCTTCTCCGAAAAAATATTCATAATTTCTGAAATGGTTATAGTTTAATAGTAAATATTTTTAAACTGTTTTTTTATTAAAAACTTATTTTATAAAAAAACTTATTTTTAAAATCAAAATATTTAAACGATTGGAAAATATAAAATATAAATATAAATAAATGAAATTCATTTTTTATTAAAATATAAACATAAAAGGCTCTAAAATAAACATTCAAACCATCAACGCATTTTCCACAAGCCAATAACTTTTTTAAGTGAGTTATCGTTTGTTTTTTATTTAATAGGAAGGATGTTTTGAACTATATATCAGAAACAAAACTTTTAACGTATTTTTTTATATTAATTTGATAAATTTAAAAGTTTAATAATTTTAAGTAAAGAATAGTAATAATCTTTTTTAATTACAAAAATAAATAATAAATCACTATTAGTAAGTAAATATTAATTCAATTTAAAATACACATGCTCGTAAAATATCTACTTGATATCATTTTGTTTTTATGTTAAGGTAAGATTGTAAAAAATTTACTTTCCATTATTTTATTTTTATATTTTGGAATAATTAAAAAAAAACTTTTTAAAATTTCATTATCAGTATTATTATTAGTATTATTATTATAATGATTAAAAAGTGTCTTAAAATATTAAATAATAACGATATCAATCTATTAACAGGGTGAAAATGAAAATTGAAAGAAAAAAAGAGTTAATACGCACATGCAACTTTGAATCAGCCAAAAGCAGCCCGTCGACGTTTGAGCATACCAATAATTCAACATCAGAACGCATTTCATTGGAACACAAATGAACATAAAAGACGATTTATTTTTATTTTGTTTTCTTTTTCTTGAAAATGAGTACACTGTGTTTACCCTGGAAAAGACCTCTGAGCCTGAGGGGCTTTCTACTATCTTCTTCCAATGGGCATTTTTCCTCTTCCCAACAAATTAACAAATGAACTAACTGTACAGTGGTGCCAACGCTGGCTTTCTTTGGTTTAGGGTTAAAAAACCAGCCCCTCAAACCTCAGATGGTTGCAGCAGCTCCTGTGACATTCAAACAAAATCTAGGCTTAAGATTACAGTAATGCATTCGCCATCTGCATTTGAACATACCT
This sequence comes from Salix viminalis, assembly GCA_029228465.1. NCBI lineage: Eukaryota > Viridiplantae > Streptophyta > Magnoliopsida > Malpighiales > Salicaceae > Salix > Salix viminalis. The sequence continues at coordinate 10,470,823 of CM055426.1, forward strand.
TTAGAGGAGGGGGGATGGATTGTGGAAATTTTGATAGAAAACATGTTTTTGCTTCTCCATGACCCGATGATACTGATGCGGCACCACTGAGCATCTTCCAGGATGTGCTGGATGGAGCCTGTCCATGTATTGCAGCATCGGCCACAAGGTACAAAACTTGGTATGTACATCTCCACTGCTCAAATTAAAGTTCCACCTCATCAAGTTCATCTCCAAAACTGCTACTGCTTGGCATTAGCGTCATGGATCGGTCGAGAGGCATAAGTGGTGAAGGGGTCATACCCATTGCCTCCCCTGGAGATTTGGATTCCACCACCTTAGGAGGACTAAATGAATCACTGAAGTTCCCACTCCATGACGCTGTTCGTCGTGAGTTAGATGAAACCAAATCTTTCCCACTTATCATATCCCCCTTTCTTGTAATGTTATCCATGCTTGGAAATCTTTGCATAGTCATTGCTGACGAGGATGTGGAAGGCTGTGGATAATCACTCTCCTTCATATTGAATGTAGAAGGTTTTTCAGTGGTTGCACTGTCTTCTTGTATGTTTTCTGCTATAGCTTCCATAGAATATTCTAGTGATGGTGCAGGTGCAGGGACAAAAAACTTCGCATTTGAAACAACAGCAGGTTTGACAGATGGAACAGGCGGGGACTGGAACAGACTTGCTGGTTTTCCACCACCTTGGTTAAAGGTGTCAACATACCTATCAAACACCCATGAAAATCATATTGAGATTAGTTTGTATTAATTGAATTAATTACAAAAATGTCCTTACCTGGACAAGTAAATCTTCTTCACAGCTTATTATATATCAATTTAGCCACCCATTTCAATTGGATATAAATATTAGGATTTAAGAACTCAATGTACATTCAAGTATCAACTGGATAACAAGAATTAGGCATCTTGCTGGGCTTCCACAACAATATGATAGAACCTTCGTGTATTTTTTTCCCCATATCCACAATTCCCCCACACCAACAGATTCTTAATACTACAAAACTAACCCTTACCTTCATTTTACCTTCACCTAACTTTCATGATATTCAATTTTTAGAGAATAAAAAACAGGAGGCTTCAATTACCTTGCCCGTACACCCATGCGCCCACGAGCCGAGAATTGATTTGAACTGACTGGAATAGGGGGGATCCCTGAAGGATGGTCAGTTGAAGCGGGACTCTTAAACATTGAGTTCCCATCAGTCGGAGACACGTCATTCTTCAAAGAGGATTTTAAGTTGTAGTCAGAGCCTCCATTCTGGATGCCTAGAGTTGTCGGAGGGGGAGCCAAGGGTGCTGCTTCAGCTGTGGGTTCAACACCTTCCTCCACCCATCTCTTGAGCTTTTCATCATAATAAAATTTGTTCTTTTCACCCAATTTCGCCTTCAGACACAATACAAATGATAGTTATTAACAAGGGTACCAGGAGGTTCTCCATAGTTTCTCCGTGAAAGTTGACAGAAATCAAGTATGAAAATTAATCTACCTGTTTATCCGAGCGAGGCCTTAAAACTAGCCCTACAGTTTTCTGAAAAAGTTGTGATCCAAAACCAAAACGTCCAAACCGAGATGATCCCACTGAACCTGATGCCTTACTTTGTGTGCTGGATGGAGTTCCTTCCGTAGATGAACCGACGTGATCCTACCACAAGCCAGTAAGAAGACAAGATATAATTACATGAACATCAAGCAATTTAAGTTTAGCAATTCAATTTGCAAAAGATAACACACCTGTTTTGGACTTCTACCAAAGTTTGGCTCTGAAACACTTCTATTATGCATTGTCATTTTATTGACACCAGCTGCCCATTCACTTATGGGCTCTGTCGAAGCAGAAGGTATTAGCGATGACATAGCCATTGTTGACTGACTACCTGATACTCTGGGAGCCACCAGTTGGTGATGGTTATCTGGCACACTTCCTTGTGATGCTGATGGTGCAGGTGGTGGCAGGCCCCCAACAACACGATGAGCGGTACTGTCGAAAAAGTTGAGCAACTTGCCAACTATCTTTCCTGAAGCCAAATTTGTGGTGAATCCACCCTGAAAAATAGAATATCTGATCATGATCTGAATACAGAAAAGAAAACAAAAGAAAAAAAAGGGTAGAGTTCATGATAAATCATTACCTGCTGATGGGCTCTAATCCTTTCCTCAAGGGATAATACTAAGAGTTTCCATGTTTCTACTTCAGGAGCTCGAACAGTTTTTAGGGATTTTAAAACAGCCTGACAATACCTAAATAAATTCACCAGATTCAGACAACTGAAGGACAAATTTTATAAAGCACCTACTTCAAAATTGCCATCCCCTTACTTAAGTGAATCAGAGACTTTGCCCACTTCAGCCAGCATGTATGCATACATGAGCTTATATGGCTGAAATGGTTGCAGGATAAACTGGGAGTTACCAAGCACCTTTGAGTATTCATACAACTCGGTCCTCTGTCAATACATCCCATTAAATTAACCAAGTAAGATTCCATTGAAGGACAGTCTGTGTGTGAAAATCATATGAGAGAGAAAAGTTGAGAGTTTGAAACCACAAGAAACATTCCAAAATGTCACCATTCTCAATTTTGCTCATAAAGATTGGATTCTGATCAATGATTGTATAATTAACCAAAACCTATCTCTCAAGCGTAGAAGCCAGAGCAAATTGTTCATTTGCATTGAAAGCAACCATCCCATAATAAGCTACCATAAATAAGTCATAAGTAATCATGTGTATGGGTTGAACAAAATAACAGAGCACCTGAATAGCCTCTGGATTCGCATAGGTTCGGGGATGCTTCCAGTGATCTGCTCCAATTAGGCATAGCCTTGCAGTGTCCGAATATGACTCAAAGTTTGCATCAGCTATTAAATAGCAGATGTGTGCAGCAATAATCTGAGTAATCACTCTCATGTAAGGTTCAGAATACAGGATTTTCAACAGAAGGCACCAAACAAAGGACCACAGAAAATAGATACCTCACTTCTTTCCTTCCATAGGCTATCGCCAAGATGAATGAGCACGAGCTCATCATCTTTTGTTCTGTTTACAGTTATTACAGCCAAATTCTCTTCCCAGTCATCAAGCATTCCGTTTGCCCCAAACTGCAATTGATAGCAAAGCATAGATAAAATTACACCAGTAAAAACTGGTTAGAAATTTCAGTTTTTGATTGAAATAAAAAGGAAGAGCTTATCGTGACAAAGGTAAATAACAAGGAAATTTTTTAAATTTGAAAAGATGGCAGCAACATGACCGCTATATCAAGGCATTACTCAGTATCCTTGTGAGCATGATCAAGGAGAAAGCTTAGTTATTCTATATCTTGAGAGCTAACAATATACCCATTATGTGGAAACAACACAGCTGGTATAGCTGGGCGGTAGTAATATCAACAAAATCCAAAACACAATTCTCTTCTCTTTGGCTTCATTCTCAAAAGGTTCTCCATCACTAAAAAATATTCTCTCTCAAGTTTTTGATAACAAAATATGTGATTTTAACAAAAAGAATCCACAACACATCACAGGCATTCAGCCCTTGATCTAGTAGGACAATTCATGCATCACTATCTCACCTGGACAGGTTGTTGGGGGGTATTCAAATCACCTTGAAAGCCACCGTGAACAGTAGAATCTGTGGAAAATACCTCAGCTGGTTGCCCTGCTATTAGCAAGCATAATGTCCGCAAAGGAGAACCAGCTACCAGTTGGCAAAGTGCCATTAGCTTGACAGTATCAACATAGTACTGTATCAATCCAGCCCCAAAAACATGCACAGAGAGAGGCAAGTAAATATCTGAAAATCTTCCTTGTACGTGAAATTATCCGAATAAAATCAAAGGCATCAAAGTAACATAGATGAAAAACCTGATCACCAAGCTGTGATGCCAGAACAAGTGCTGGTCCCCACAACTGGCCTTCTTGTGCACATTGTAAAGCCTCTTTTTTTCTACCAGAAACCAGAAGATGTTGTACCTCAGAAGCAGTTGCCTGGAACATACATTAGAATCTTTGACAAGACAGATAAAATGCCGATGCAATAGTGAGAAACGACAAAGTAGTAAATGTGATACCCTAATTTGTCCTTCAGAGGGCATATTCTGCAAGCAGTGGTCAAGGGCACCATGCTCACTGAAGTGCGTGCTATTCTTCTTGGCAGATGCAAAGATTTTTGCAACTGCTAATTCTGGAGCATCGCTCTCCTACAAAAAATATAAATGATATTCAAAATGCCATGCTAGTCATTTCTATATTTGGCTATTCAGATATGATTGCAAGGAAAAAACATTAAGGACCCATTTTATCATATAATAACAGTGTACGGTGATGATGTGAATCGCAATGATGCAGCATCAAATATCAAGAAAGTAAATATTAGGAACTACATCAAGAAAAGCAAAATAAACCCACAACAAACTTATTGCATCAATATTTGGATTATAGTGACACCAAATGCAGGTTGCTTAAATGCTTCCTGTAGCCCATGTGCTTTTGCACGTGGGCCTAACAACCTCATCTTTTCTAGTTTAGAAATTAGATACCCCATACAACATGCCCTTTCACTTATGTCTGGCCAAATCTCTCTGAAATAAGCGCAGTAAATTAATTCCAAACAGGCTTGAAAAACTCTTCAATTTTGAGACATTTAAAACATTTTTTAGAGAAACATCACACACGAGCATGAAAAGCAGGGAATCTAAGAGGAGATAATTTTATTTCTGGCTTTTGGGTTGGGGAGTCATAGCCTTATGCTTCCAAAGACTAGCCTATCGAAATAAAGATATGTTGCAAAGGTGTTTTTTTCTTACTAACTCATCACAGAACAAAAAACAAACATATACAAGTCCTGCTTTGTTAAAGGAATCGAATTAGCTCTTACAAATCCAAATGGGTGACATAGAGCATAAATCTGCAAGGATCAAATTAAATGAATTTTTGACACGGAAAGCAATATTTAGTAATGTAAGTTTCAATTTCAGAATGGCTTTCCTGAGTGCAAAATAAATCTGCAAGGGTCAAATTAAAAGAAAAGTAACAAATACAGAGCGATTTATATATATATATATATATAAACATTGATAAAGAAATTTGTAATTTACCTTCAATAAATTGTCAGTTCCAAATGGAGATCGTAGTTTTCCATAATGTTGACACGCTATTTTCAGTAAAGCAAGAAGCAACCTCAATACTTCACCTTTTCTATGATTTACATCAAGTGATTCACTGTGTGCAATTCTCTCATCAATCCACTTATTCAATTCTTTATTTCCAACATTGCCTCCCACCAAAGGACCTGGAAAGGACTGTTGGCAAAGAGCACGAAAATAACTGCAAGTGCCCCCTCCAACACTTGAAGCATTATCACTACTTCCTGAAATAATCTCCATCAAATTCATAACAGAGATTGAGCCTCCTACATGATCCTTCACATGAAATAAGCCCACATTTTTAGCCCATGAATAATATCAGCATCCAAGAAAAAATTTAAAAATAATTTATTTTAATTTATGAGAGAACTGAAACAAAATACCAAGCACTTTTTTATTCTCGTTCTTACCAAGACTTTTGGTTACCAAATTATCAGTTGAGAGAAACGCCCACAATGTGATGCAAAAAAATGAGAAAAACTGTGAAAGAAGATGTTTCAGAGCCTCACCTGGCTGCCAAAGGATGTGTTCCTAAGAGAACTGCTATCTCTCATTACTATGAGCTTCCCACCAAATCCAAAAGTAACCAGTGCATGTGGAGGACGCCCAGCAGATGATCTCCCAGTGCTGGGGTTGCTCTGAAATGATTGATAGGGAACACTTACTTGTTTCTGACTGAAGTTCCCACCATGTACAACACTTTGTGAGCCAGCAAACCTGTTAGCCTCAGCATAACCTTGACTTGCTTTGTTATATGATGGAACTGTACCTGAAGAATTAATAGTGTTCTGTTGATCCACATGGTTGTTCATAGACACATTTGAACCATATAAATTCTCTAATTGCTGGTTTCCACCAAAATTCGAAGTAGTATCTGTCTTGGCAGTAGTTTGAGGTTGCCACATATTCAAACCCTGTTGATTGTAGCTACCATAAGACTCACCCCAGCTACCATGTTGGCCTTGATTATTATAGCCCTGAGAACCATACTTGTCACCTTGTCTGTACTCAGCACTCATGCTACTACTATTTTGGGGATAAGGATTGCTAAACGCAAATCCATTTTGATTCTGCTGATCATTAGTTTGAACAGTTGTTGATTGCGCAGATGGCATGTAACTTTCCAATGAGCGCCATTCTCTCACCATTGTATCATAATACCAACCAGGATATTGTGGGTCAAAAACCATATGTTCAGGGTAACCATTATTATTCCCTTGGGAAACCTGATTCCAGCTAGACACACTCTCGGTTGTACTAGTCGCAGCCACAGTTCCCACCACAGACTGCGAAGTCTGTTGCAAATATTTAACCTCTGTTTTCCCATCAGATATTGAGGCTGAAGCAGCCACCCATTCAGCCCCCAAAGCACCATCAATGCTCCCTTGCATGCTTGCTGTGGCATCAGAAGCATCCACTTGATACCACTGCCCGGTGTTTGCATCATACTTCCATCCAGGATACATGTTTTCCCAATATTGACTGTTATTCAAGTCCTGCCCATTCACACTCCCTGTCACCGATCCTCCATAAAGTTGTGAACCATCTTGATTTTTCTCATAACTGACCAAATTATCCAAACCTCCACCATCCCTATTCTCTACATTACTAACACTTTGAACTATATTTGCAGTAAAGTCTTCGTGGCCGCCTCCAAAATCATTAAAAAAATCAGAGGACGAACCAAACCCATGATTCCCATTGTCCGCAGAATCTGCGTAAAAAGAACCCCACCCCACTTCCTTAACCCCTGATTTCAATGACCCACTGCTTTGACAAACAGTAGTCTCGGGCACAACCTCCAATCCAATCCCATCATTATTTGATTGAATAACCCCATCAGACAAGCCCAGCAAATTCACTGATTCCAACTCATTACACTCCTCCGCCTTCACACCATCCAATCCTGCACCATCATTTTCAACCTTCCCTTCGAATTCACCTTTTGTATCCTCAATACTGAGATTGGTCAAGGCTTTCGCCTCATCAGAATCACTTCCCCCTGTGAGCTTAGGGACCGAATCCAAATTAGTGGACCCAAAATCATCATCAACTAACTTATCAAAGAAATCCTCATCCGTCTGATCCTCCAACACGTTAAATGGAGGATTTGTACCCATCTAAAATACCACTGATCTAACCCTAACGATCTACAAAAATTCTCAAGACCAATTTAGCCCTCTAATTTTCCCTAATTTACACCTAAAATTCGAGCTGTGATTTATTCAAAAGATCGATATCCAAAAGCTAAAAGTATCTAAAATGCCAAAATCAGAGAGATTTCTCTGTAAGTAGAGAGGCATAAATTAAGATCAAAACATAAAATACAATATAAATAAAAAAAATTAGAAATTTGGGGATTGAATTGAAAGCAATGCAAATAAAAGGAAGGAGAAGGAGATGCACTAACTTACAGATCGGATCAGAGATTTGAAGAGTGAATCTAGAGCGAGAGAGAGAGAGAGAGAGGAAGAGAGCGGGAGAGAGAGAGAGATTTGGCACCACCTACCCAACAAGAGGATCTTCCGTTTTTCCTTTCTTTCCTTTTCTTTTTTAAGATATCCGAAATAAATTTTTTATCTAATTATTAATAATATTTTTGTTTTGTTTAAGATGTTTGAATGAAAAAATATATATTCTACGAGTTTCGTATTATTTAAAATTTCATTTTGTAAAAGGAATGAAACTACAACTAGTATATAGAAACTAGTTATATTGCCCGCGTGTTGCCGCGGACATTCTTATGTATATAATTTAATATAATTAAATTAACAACTATAAATTTATATGATATAACGAAATAAAAGTTATAGATTAGGAGATAAAATGTAAGAAATTTTCAGTACAGTTTATTGCGCAAGCATAGATTATATATTTTAGAATGTAGATATTATGTCATAAAAGATTACAAAAGAGTGCGAACTAACATTTTAAAAACCAGAGCAAAATATTTTAATAAAAAAAAAATTAATCACAAAAATCATCGTTATTATTGTGCAGATAGTAAAATTAGAAAACTCATTTAATACAAAGAGCAAATTTTAAAAAAATACATGGAAAAAGGAAGCAATATTAATTTAAAATACTATAACAATAGCAACATCGGAGTCTAAAAATCTAAACTTATTATAGTTGTTACTATTAAAACAATAAAAGTTATTAAATTATACCGAGGAAAAAAAAAAGCAAAAGCATGAACAAAATAGGAAGTAAGAAAAACAATCAAATTATTATTCTTATTCTTATTCTTATTATTATTATTATTATCATTATAATTATTATTATTATTATTATTACTATGAAAGAATAAATAAATGAATGAATTAAGATTACAGAAAAGATATAAATTGTTAACAGACCTGTAATAATTAAATAACCACAATAAGTAGTTCATTTTTTGTTGACAAAAAGACAGAAACATCAATTGAAAATCCATCATGATGTTATTTGTATTATTATCGCTATAACATCTCAAATTCTTATTAACATTACTATTAAAATAATTAAATTACCCAAGGAAACCATAAAAAAAAAGGAAAAGATTTTTCATAAAAAATCAATAACCAAAATTATCATTATTATTGCGTTAATATTGAGATCATCAAAATAATCTAATCTAAAGAAGGAAAAAAAACAAAAGGAAGAAAAAATTATTAAACAAAAAACCCTCCAATAATTAAATAACAGAAATAAATAATCAATTCCCTATCAACAAAAAGATGAAAACATAAATTGAAAATCAATCTTTATGTTATTGTCATTATCGTGACTATAACAGTTAAAATTATTGTTAACATTACTGTCAAAAACAATCAAAAAAATTAAATTGCACAAAAAAATCATTACAAAAAAAGCAAAAGATTAAAAAAAATCAAAATAAAAAATAATCGCTAAAATTATCAATATCATTGTGTAAACAGCAAAATTATAAAAATCATCTAATCCAAAGAAGAAATTAAAAAAAAAGAATAAAGGGAAAAAATATGCAATACTTATTTTAAAATGAATACCAACGTAAATTGAAATTTAAGGATTGAACTGATTAAAAACTAAAAGAAAATTAAAAAAAAACTAAGAGCATAAATGCATAAATATGAAATAAAAATAGACATTATCAAAGAATTTAAAGAAAAAAAATTAATTAATAAAAAATAAAATATTCAAAGAATAAGGGTCAAAATGAAAAATAACATATAATTAATTCCAATTGAAGGATAAAACTGAAAAAAAAATAAAATCTTGGGACCAAAATAAATAATGAAATAATAATTATGGTAATTGCTGTTATTATATCAAAAAATTAGAAGAAGGGGGACTGATATGAAAAGTTGTTTATATTAAGAATTTTAATTGGAGGACCAAATCAAAGAAATCAAAACATCTGGACCGAACAAATTACAGGAACAAAAAAGAAACCGAAAATCAAAAGTTTAGGGACCGAAATTAAAAATGCTTTATATAATTAGTTTTAATTGAAGGCCACAATTGAAAAACAATAAAACTTTGAATTAACGAAATCAGGCATAAAATCGAAATTCAAACCTCAGGGACCGAAATTAACATCTTATCTACATGAGGGACGGGACCTAACATTGGGCCCGCAGGAGAGAGAAAACGTGCACCGGCCACAAAACCGGACCCCTCTGTTTGCCCTGACATATATGACGAACACACGCCACAACGGGAGATAGAGGACCAGGCGGCGCACCGTATTCACCAGCGGAACGAAATTTTTGACCACCGAATGGCGCCGCACGCTCCGCTTCCATGGCGTGTTGGCGTTGAGCGCCGCTGGCGCGGCCAGACGACGCGCCAGCTGTCCCCCCGTGCAATGACCCAAACAGCCCTGCCCCCACGGGTATTTACGAAAAAACCTGGCGGGAAAGGACGCCGAAGCCCCCGTTCACTGTGCACAATTTTTGTTAGCATAGGCAGTAGTTGTTATTGATAGAAATACAGCTGAAATAGGAGTGTAATTATAGGATAAGTATCTACCTATTCTTTAGGCCTAAATTATAGGAATTTGATGTAAGTCAGGATTCCTTCCTATTTACCTATTTAAGGAACGGGACTCTCATGTACAGAACTCATTCAATACAGCCAATTTGACATGGTATCAGAGTTATATCTTTGAATTTTGTATTCCAAAATCAATTTCTCTTGTTGTTCTCGGTTTCTGGATTATTCTGGATCAGTCCTAGATACATAGGACTCTCGGTCTCCTGGCTCTTTGCAATCAGTTCTAGATACAGAGGACTCTTGGTTTCTTGGTTCTTTTGTTTGGTTCTCGGTTGTCAGCTGAGGTGTGTATTCTCCTTGTTCTGTGATTTTTTGTGTATCACTACGAAGATGTCAAACAATGCTGATCTGTTTGGTGTCCGATTTACTGGGAAGAATTATTCTACTTGGGAATTTCAATTTCAAGTATTTGTCACGGGGAAAGAGTTGTGGGGTCATGTGGATGGGAGTGATCCAGCCCCAACTGATGCTACAAAACTGACTTTGTGGAAGGTCAGGGACGCTCGGTTGATGTCCTGGATACTAGGGTCAGTTGACCCTCTCATTGTTCTTAATCTAAGGCCATACAAAATAGCAAAAACCATGTGGGAATATTTGAAGAAGATTTACTATCATGATAATAATGTTAGACGTTTTCAATTAGAAAACAACATCTCTACTTATTCTCAAAGCAATCTTTCTATTCAGGAGTATTATTCTGGTTTTCAGAACCTATGGGCAGAATATACTGACATCATTTATGCCCAAATACCAGCAGAATCCCTCTCGGTTATTCAGTAGGTGCATGAGCAGAGCAAGCGTGATCAATTTCTCATGAAATTGAGATCTGAGTTTGACATTACTCGCTCAAATTTGATGAATCGAGCTCCCTTGCCTTCCTTGGATGTTTGTTTTGGGGAAATTACTGTGGGAAGAACAGCGGATTCTCACACAAAGTACTCTACAGCAGGATAACCTAGCTGCAATTGCTTTTGTTGCCCAGGGAAGAGGTAGAGGCCGGAATATGGGTAGTGTCCAGTGCTTTAGCTGCAAGGACTATGGCTACATTGCTAACAATTGTAGAAAGAAGTTATGCAATTATTGCAAACAGCAAGGGCATATTATCAAGGAGTGTCCCACTCGTCCTCAAAACCGGAAAATACAGGCCTTTCCAGTGGTGGTATCTGAAAGCCCATCCGTGACAGCCGCTACCAGTTCTATTACTCCAGAAATGGTGTAGCAAATGATCATTACAGCCCTTTCGGCCCTAGGGCTACAAGGTAACCCTTTCAAATCATAACTTTGGCTTGCTGATTCCGCTGCTTCAAATCATATGACCAACTCATCTAGTATGCTTAAGAATGTGCGAGAGTATCATGGTTCATCACAAATTCAGGTTGCTAATGGTGGTCATATACCAATCACTAAAATTGGAGATATTGATCCCACCTTCACGAATATTTTTGTATCACCGGAACTATCTACTAGCCTTATTTCAGTTGGTCAACTGGTGGATGATAACTGTGATGTGCATTTTTCTCGTAATGGTTGTCTTGTGCAGGATCAGGTGTCGGGGAAAGTAATCACGAAGGGGCCTAAAGTTGGACGCTTATTTCCGCTGCATTTTTCCATTCCTAGTTGTCTTTCTTTTGCATGCTCGAATGTTCTAAATAAAAGTGAAGTCTGGCATAAACATTTAGGCCATCCAAATTCTGTTGTTTTATCGCAATTGTTGAATCTGGTTTGTTAGGGAAATAAAGATAAATTTTCTTCTTTCAATGCTTTGTTTGATTGTTCAACATGTAAGTTAAGTAAGAGTAAAACTCTTCCTTTTCCTTCTCATGGTAGTCGTGCCACAAAATATTTTGATATTATTCATAGTGATGTTTGGGGACCTTCACCGATCCTTTCTCATGCTCATTCCAAGTACTTAGTAACTTTTATTGATGATTATAGTAGGTTTACTTGGGTATACTTCCTACATTCCAAATCTGAGGTTCTTTCTGTCTTTAAGAGATTTCGTGCCTATGTTGAAACCTCAATTTTCTACCGGTGTTAAGGTTTTAAGATCTGATTCGGGTGGGGAATATATGTCACGTGACTACTACAAAAGGGCATTATTTCACATCATTCTTGTCCATATACACCTCAACAAAATGGGGTTGCTGAGCGTAAGAATCGACATTTGTTGGATGTCACTAGAACCTTATTGCTTGATTCATCTGTTCCCTTTAAATTCTGGGTTGAAGCATTGTCTACTGCTGTTTATTTAATCAACCGTTTGCCCTCCCAGGTGTTAAATTTCGACTCCCCTTATTATCGTCTATATCATGAGGCTCCTAGCTACTCTGATTTGCATACTTTTGGTTGTGTCTGTTTTGTTCATTTACCGTCTAATGAACGCCATAAACTTTCTGCTCAATCTGCTAAATGTGCTTTTCTAGGTTATAGTATTTCTCACAAAGGTTTTGTTTGTTATGATCGAAGTTGTAGCAAATTTCGTGTCTCTCGAAAATGTGATTTTCTTTGAAAATCAATATTTTTTCCCTACTGCTACTCCTGCTGCATCTTCATTGGATGCTCCTATTCTTCCTCATTTTGAGGACGTGTCGTCATTTGAGCGGTTTAAACCTGGAATTGTGTATGAAAGACGGCGCCCAATTTTGGCTCTTTTGGAGACTGACCCACCATCTGATACTGCTCTTAAAACTGCTTCGGTACCTTCCCCTCTGCAGCCTGCTCTTCATCGTTCTACAAGGGTTTCTTATCCTCCGGATAGGTTTGGTTTCTCTGCTACTCTATCCAATATTATTGTTCCATCATGTTATTCACAGGCTGTCCAGCATGAGTGTTGGCAAACCGCCATGGAGGAAGAACTTTGTGCGCTTCAGGACAATCACACATGGGATCTCATTTCATGTCCTCTATCGGTTAAACCCAATTGGGTGTAAATGGGTATATTACATAAAGCTTCGCTCTGATGGTACTCTAGACCGATATAAAGCTCGGTTGGTTGCTCTGGGGAATCGACAAGAATATGGGGTGGATTATGAAGAGACTTTTGCCCCAGTAGCCAAAATGACTACTGTGCGCACTATTATTGTCATTGTTGCTTCACAGGGTTGGCCACTTCATCAAATGGACGTCAAAAATACGTTTCTTCATGGTGATCCCAAAGAGGATATTTATATGGCACCTCCACCGGGTCTGGTTTCATCTTCTAAATCGGTTGTTTGTAAATTGAAGCGGTCCTTGTATGGTTTGAAACAAGCTCCCCGAGCATGGTTTGACAAGTTTCGCACTACCATGCTTTGCTTCTCTTTTGTGCAAAGCAAATATGATTCTTCATTATTTCTTTGCACAACATCTACTGGGTGTGTTCTCCTACTTGTTTATGTCGATGGCATTGTCATTACAGGCACTGATTCGACATTGATTAGCAGACTTCAGCAACATCTTCGGGAATCCTTTCATATGAAGGACCTTGGTTCTCTCACTTACTTCTTGGGTTTGGAGGTTCATTCTTCCCCTTCTAGTATTTATGTGCACCAACAGAAATACACTCATGATTTGATTGCTTTGGCCGGTCTTCAAGCTTCTTCTCCAGTGGATACTCCTTTGGAGGTGAATGTTAAGTTTCGAAGTGATGATGGGGATCTTCTTCCTAATCCATCTTTGTATCGACAGCTTGTTGGCAGCTTGAATTATCTTACTATTACTAGACCTGATATCTCCTTTGCAATTCAGCAAGTCAGTCAGTTTATGCAATCTCCTTGTCATCTACACTTAGCAGCAGTCTGTTGCATCATTCGATATCTACTTGGTTCTTCTAACTGTGGTCTATTCTACCCAGTTGGATCTCCTATTAGTCTTGTTGCATACAGTGATGCAGATTGGGCTGGTTGTCCTGATATCAGACGCTCCGTTACAGGTTGGTGTATGTTTCTTGGTGATTCCTTGATTTCTTGGAAAAGTAAGAAACAAGATCGAGTCTCCAAATCCTTGACCGAATCTGAATATCGTGCCATGTCCGCTGCCTGCTCAGAAATTGTTTGGCTTTCGTGGCCTGCTTGCCGAGATGGGATTTCACCAGACTACTCCTACTCTCCTTCATGCAGACAACACGAGTGCTATTCAGATTGCTACCAATCCCGTCTTCCATGAGCGCACCAAACATATTGAAGTGGATTGTCACTCTATCCGCGAAGCCATCGATGCTCATGTTATTTCTCTTCCTCATATCTCCACCGATCTTCAAATTGCTGACGTGTTCACCAAATCCATGACTCGACAACGACATCAGTTTTTAGTTGGCAAATTGATGCTTGTTAGTCATCCCACATCAATTTGAAGGGGGGATGTTAGCATAGGCAGTAGTTGTTATTGATAGAAATACAACTGAAATAGGAGTGTAATTATAGGATAAGTATCTTCCTATTCTTAGGCCTAAATTATAGGAATTTGATGTAAATCAGGATTCCTTCCTATTTACCTATTTAAGGAACGGGACTCTCATGTACAGAACTCATTCAATACAACCAATTTGACAATTTTGTCCTTATCGGGGGCTTATTTCAGCAGCGCACTGTGCAAAAAATTTGGGAAAAACCGAGGGCGCCCCTGTCTCCTGTGTACTATTTTTGTCGTTTTCGGGAGTTAGAATTGTTACTACACTGTACACATTGCAGCTAATTAAAAAAAAATTAAAAATCCAAAAATACCCCCCAACAAAAAATGCACACACGTTGGCTGATGAAGGGCAAAAACGCACGCACACTGTCGCAATCCACAGTGCAACTATCAACGCGGTTTATGTGTTTTGTAATATATTCTCTAAAAAACGTGACGTGATGATAAAAGACTTATGATTTGTATAACAAGTTTCGAGTTCAAATCAGGACGTGCATCCCTTGTAGTGTAACAGCCTGAAAAAGTAAGAGTTTTACTCATTCACATGGACCCGTAAAATAATTATTAATAATATTTTTGTTTTGTTTAAGATGTTTGAATGAAAAAATATATATTCTATGAGTTTCATATTATTTAAAACTTCATTTTGTAAAAGGAATGAAACTACAACAAGGATATAGAAGTATGGTCTCCAAGGAGCTTAGCGTGATGATAAAGTGTTTATGATATGCACAACAAATTTTAAGTTCAAGTCGGTGTGTATACCCCTTATAAGAGCTTGAAACAGTCAGAGTATTACTCGTTCATCTGGACCCACAAAATATATTTTTCGAGGGATAAAGTTTACTTGCATCCAACAAAAAAAAGATATAGAAGTATATTTCATAGAAAATATGCATGTTGTTCATCTAAAAGAAATTTCATATTATTCTATGTTTTTATAACTATTATTTATTTATAAACAAGAAAGTGTGTATTTAGTTATAATACTTATATTACTCTCCATTTTTATTTGAAGCAATTGCTATTCAGGTGGAATTTTATTTATTTTTCCTGTTTATTTTAGTCTGTTTAAACAAGCTTTTATCACCATTTTTATTTTTTCATCTATAAAATAGCTTGTTGTTATTTTCCCATTATTGTAAACTTTAGAAAAATCCAAATGCAATTATGATTCTATAACTATAATAATAAAGTTATTCATATTTATAATTCTTAGTTTTTTTTTATAAAAAAAATATAATATAGTTTTATTTTTTTCTAAAAAAACATAAATATAAATTTTTTAAATATATCTTTAAAATTGAAATTATTTGCAAGTTTCCCTAGAATTCTCCCTACTAATTATAACACAAGTGACTTTTGCTAGTTCATGCCAAGCCAGACCGGGTGGTTTTTGCCCAATGGGCTTTTCTTTGACGGTTCGTCCGGCCCATCTTTCTTTGATATCCAGAAAGAAAAGGGAGAAAACGGCTCTCCCGGCCTTTTCTTCCATCTGCTCCTGTTTGAGAGTTGTAGCGAAAATCGCGAAGGAGATGTGCTGAGTTACCACGCTAGAACCAGTTAACTCGCCCAATTTGGTACATTTGACTCAAGGAACCTCGAAGAAGTTATAAGCATAAACTTACTTGACAGTATTGCTTCCAATCACGCCAGAATGCGTAGATCTTCAGTACATCTTCCTTAACTTCGAACCGATGAGCCAGAGGTCCTGAGAGAACCCAGGTTTCTGGAGATAATGCCTGCTGCTATATATGTGTCCCTGTTTGAGATTGTGGTTGCGGTTGTTTTTGAAAGTGTTTTTCGTTCAAAAATACATTAAAATTATGTTTATTTATTTTTTAAAAATCATTTTTGACATCAATACATCAAAATGATCTAAAAACATCAAATTTTATTAATTTAAACTTAAAAATAAAAATAAAAAAAATTTCAATTTTTTTCAAAAATACTTTTAAAAAGCCCTCCCAAAAGGCCCTTTAAGTGAAATCATCTTTGCTTTCTGATCTCGGTTGAACTTTCAAGAAAGGATTCGGTGATCATTCGTCAACATTTAGAATCTATAGAAAACCATAAGTATGTATCATAGAAATACAGAATTGTTTTTCTCTTTTCTATTTAAAATGCTTAATTAGAAAACCAAGAGTATGTGTCATAGAAATACTCGGAATTGTACGTGAGCGAGAAAGAGAAAGGGCGTTTTTATAAATAAAAAAAATATTTTTTTGTTTTAAATTTTTTTTTGTGTGTGTTTTCGTATTATTTTTTTAATATATTAATATAAAAATAAATATTATTGAATTCTACCATAATAGGTTAGTACATAATAAAATATAGGGACCACTTGTTGTGGCTCACGCTATGCCACGAGCTGGTGGAAATTTTTTTTATAGCATTAATGAAATGATAATTCAATCCAAATTTACTTTATCAATAAATAATCCAAGATATCAAATTGGTATAATGGTCCAAAAAAGAAAGTAAAAAAGCAAAACAAAAATCATTTAAAAAAAACACACATAAAAAAAAATCTGGGTTAATTTTTCCAACATGCCAAACACAATATGAGATTAGGATATAAAAAATATTAAAAAAAAGACCAAGAAAAGAGGATTGAAGTTCAGTGAATAAAAAAAAAAGGATGAAAAAACCTAAGCCAATAAGTGTTAACTTGACTAACATGCATCTAGGATAACATTGCGTAGAGAAAAGTGAAAAAAATTCATAATTTAACACTGAAGAATAAAGTGAAAAAAATCAATATAAAAAATACTTGAATCGAATTGGGATTAATCGACTAACTCATTTGTTATAGATATGAGATAAAGATAACCTCACAAAAAAAATAGCAAAACAGATAACAAAGCTCAAGACTCAATAACTCAATATCAAATAATACAATCATATAAGAAAAACTAATTTTAAAAGGTCTTAAAAATACAAAACTTAAACCAAATGGATTGGGTTATGAGATCAAGATTACCATGTAGATGATAGGAAAAAAAATAACAAACCAAAATTCTCAATCATAAAAAGTTAAAAATCAAAACATCTAGAACTAAATTTTGTACAAAAATAATAGAAACAAATAATTAGAGATCAAATTAAAAAATAAAACAAGTGAAAAAAGTATAAAAAATAAGGATTGACATTGAAAACAAAACAAATTAGGATAAATTTTATTAAAGGGAGAAATTAGAAAAAATAAATCTACTGTAGGATAAGAATAAAAATAGTGAGGACCAAATTAGATTAAAAAAATGGAATGAAACATTAAGGATAAAATTGGAAAAAAAATCAAAAGCACCAAAGCAAATAAAATAAATAAATGAGGATCAAACTAAATATACATACAAACATGAGAATACAACTGAATTATTTTGGGCTTGACATGAATACCAAAGCCCATAAGAGAGAAAAGAGGAAGAGGAGAAAAAAGTTTATCGCCACCAAACTCCCGTGAATTTGACAACGATGGATATTTTTTTGTCACAAAAAAAACTCACACCTCATGAATGATATGAAATATTTTAATATTTTAATAATTTTTTTAATATTTTAATATTTTAATATTTTAAAAAACTCCCACATAATTTTTTTATTGATTTATTAATATTTTAATAATATAAAGTATCAAATAGTCCTAACAACATCATAATATGATAAAAGAATCATATTACACAAAAACACTCTCTCAAGCCAACCAGTTATGCCATTTTATCGTACACAAAACATGGGAAATACAAAAAAAATAATTTGGCAAAGCAATATTTTTTGAACCCTCAAGAATATTGGTGTCATTTTACTACGCAACCAGATGCAAAAATACAATATATCCCCTTAACATAAAATTGTTTTATTTTTGTCTTGAAGGGCAATGATGTAATTTCATTGTAAAAAAACTATGAGCCTACCAAATTCTTTTAGGTTGTGTTTGGTATTGCGGTTGCTGTTGTGGTTGAGGTTGAAAAAAAGCAGTTTGAAAAAAAAACGCTTTTAGTGCGGTTCAAAATAAGCAGTGAAGTGTTTGGTTAAAACTGTGGTTAAGTTTGAGGTTAAAAAAAGCAGTTTTATGTGTTTGGTTACCAAGTTTTTCATATTGTTTTTAACCTGTGAAATTACTATAAAAGGCATAGAGTAATATACTAATTATTTTTTAAAAATATGTTTTTGTTTAATAATATATTAAAAACATTTTTTAAATGTTTCGTCTTTATATCCAAATTATTAAAAAACACTAAGAAATATTAATTTATATATATATATATATTTCAAAAATACTTTTAAAACACATTAGCTGGGTGAGTTTCGTGTTATTCTAACTCCAACACTCGGACTGCTAGAAAATTCGGGGCATCTATCTACATATATTTTTTTAATTTTTTGTCATAATTTTTAAATAAAAAACAAATTCAAACTGGGTCTGACCAAATTAAATGGGCCGGCCCAGACAAGTTGGGCCAACAGGCCCAACTCTGCTGGACTTGGGCTGGGCCGAGATAGACCCAGCCCAAGTCCAGCAACACGCCGTGCAAGTGAAACGATGCATTGCACTTTTCACGTCTTCTTCAGACGTGAACAGTAGCGTGAAGTACTGTTCACCGACCACGACGAGAGCTTCAACGGCCGATACTGATGGGTGGAGGAGGCCGAGATGGTTCTTCCTATGGTGGTGGCGTCGGAAATGATGGCTTATGGTGGCCGGAGGCAGCGTTGAAATGTTGCAGTACTATTCACCGACCATGACGAGAGCTTCAACGGCCGATGCCGATGGGTAGAGGAGACCGAGGTGGTTCTTTCTGTGGTGGTAACGTCAAATATGGTGGTCTGTGGTGGCCGGGAGGAGCATCGAAAGCTGCGTTGTGGAGAGGGAGAGAGAGAGAGAGAGCTGTGGAGGGAGAGAGAGAGAGAGAGAGCTGTGGAGGGAGAGAGAGAGAGTTAACGCTGTGGAGAGAGAGCTTGTTGTCGTGGCTGTCGTCGTGGAGAGAGAGCTTGTTGTCGTGGCTGTCGTCGTGGAGAGAGAGAGTTGTCAGCTGTCGTCGTCGTCATCGCGGTTGTCGTCGAAGGGCAGAGCTGCATGCATCAACATGCTGGTTCCCACGGGTTTATGTCGAAGCGATTTTATGCACTCATGTTGGCAACAAAGCAGGCAAACGTAGGAAACATAGACAAAAAAAGATAGGCAATCACACCCGAAAAGCTACAAATTCATGCTTCAGCAAAACCGTGGGTTGAATTGTGATTTTGGTGGGTCCCATACAGTATAAACTGCGATTTACGAGTTACCAAACGGGTGCAAATTGTGTTTTCCTTGAACATAGTTTGCTCTGCGTTACTAAACATGCACTTAATCAATTTGTGAATAACCTCAAAATCCTTTGAAAAGAAAATGTCTTGTCTAATAAAGAATAAAAAAAATACACTAACATTATTAGATGTTCCATAACTAATCTAAAAAAAAGAAAAATCATCTAGTCTTCTATCAATTTGTTTTTATTTTAATATTAATATTTTTTGTTTTTTAATATATTAAATTTTCATACTAATACATGTTTAACAAATTTTAAATTAAGCAAAAAAGATAAATTTTTAAATAATTTATTTTACCTGTGTAGGAGTGAGAGAAAAGTCATTTTAACCTATTCTTTTGAAAATATATATAAAATCAGCGGAGAGAAGTTTTTAAAATACCTTCTTATTTTTTTCTCTCCCATTGGATAATTAAAAGTTAAGACGTGAGTTTAGAGCCGTGATAAAGCTCCATCTCCAAATTCCATATCAACTACCTGCGACCAGAAAAGATCCAAAACGACGTTAGGTGAGACACGAGCGTTGAAAAAATGGCCAGCTGTTGTTTTTATACCAGTGGTGGTTTCTGTACGAAGTGGGCGACAAACACAAAGCCCAGCTTTGAAAAATACGCGGCTTTGTTTTTCCACCTTCCACCATGTAATTTATGCAAGGAAGCAAAAGCGATGGTGCTTAGCTAAATCAAATATTTTATTATGGAGAGCTAGGCTTGTGTTTTTTTAGTTATTTTTAAAATTATTATGCTTTTTTTTTGGTTTTTCAACATATTTAAACTATCAAAAAAACCTATAAAAATATTAATTAAATGTTTATAGATATTAATTTTATAGATATTAACCTATGTTATCAGCGCATATAGATATTAATATTTTAATGAAGTTTTAATGTGCCGCGATTCTTATTTTAAATCGTTATGAATGGACATGGATACTCCAATATAATTAGAAATCTAGGATATGAAGCATTCCGATGAGCTAATTTTAATATACTATACCAAAATTTGACTTTTGCAAGATATAAAAAATAGCACCAAAACTAAATATAACCATTAATTATTTAATTTTTTTCTCTTTGAAAACCCAAGGACATCCCAAAATACAGCATCCATTCAACTTTAAGTGTTTGTTTGAAAGTGTGGCTGTGATTGTTTTTTTTAAATACTTTTTGTTTAAAAATATATTAAAATAATATTTTTTTTTAAATCATTTTTGATATCAACACATTAAAATGATTTAAAAACACCAAAAAATTTAATTTAAAATAAAAAATAAAAATAACTTTTTTTTCAAGAGCGCTTTTGAAACACGGTGTCAAACACCCTCTAACAAAGATAGCCCTATTGTATACGAATATACTTGCTTCGTCGTTCATATGGAATCATACTTGGATAGTTTTTTTTATTAACGTAAATGTTTGGGTAAGTTGATACATTTCAGTGATTATCGTATTAACAATTGCAGGGCTCAAATATAAAATTACAAGGGGCAAACTCCTAAATCTCAAATTGGATAGATACTTAACTTTGTGGTGGTTGTTGTTTGAAATTGAGATAAAAATTATTTTTTATTTTAAAATATATATTTATTAAGGTAAGATTTTCAAAAAAAAAGGGAAAAACAATTCTAAAATGGTCAACCATTGTTTTCTTTTTTATTTTAAAATATAAAATAATTTCAAAGAAATGCGCAGCCATTAAAGTGTTTCTTGAATATCTCTGGAAATTCATACGATTGGATTGAATTGACAAAACTTGTAGTGCCACAAGATAAAATCCGACTAAATAATTCAAGAAGAAATAATCTATAAAATTCATTGAAAAAACGAAGGGTTTTGGGATCTTTTTCCGCGGCAACGAGACGCACAGTGTTCAACGACAATCATTTATGAAGCATGGAGTTGGATTCTCCACTCATTGGAGTGCCACTAGGCATGGTTCAACTCACTCAAAACGGCTGTGCTCGAGTTCATCATTTCCAAATTGATCACGCCTGCTTTGTACCCTTTTCCATATAAGTGGTTTCTCAACTGAAGACCATCGACAACCTGATGATAAAAAAAAATAAAAAAAATCCATGATTGGCTGGTTAATGGCAAAATCATCCATTTCTCTCTTCATGTTTAGCCATCAAACACTAAAGGGACAATAATTATGGCTGTTTCCCATGCTCGTAGACTAAAAACACCAAATTTATAAATCTTGAGGATGATAAAGTAATTGATAATGTATCTTTCAATCAAAATATGCAGCTCGCTGCCGATTATATGTTTGTTGATCCTCACATGGCAATGATTATTTGAGAGTCTTCATGTCCCAGCTGCGTCGCTCGAGTTAAATGAGTCAGTGCCCATCCGGTACCACCCTATATATGTTAGGCGTGTCTAGGAGATGAGTCAGTGAGCGAGCGAGGTGCCAAAAAAAAAAAAAAAAAAACACACACTTTAACTGGATTTTATTATGTGAAACAAATCAAACAATAACATGGTCCTGCCCGCCGGTGTTACCCGAGAAAAGGATGCAGGGAGGAGTTGACCAAAAAGTATGCCTCTTCATCTTCTTCGAACCTAGTTCTCATAACGCGTGGCACAACTCCGCTGACCAAATCTTTGTTGTCAATTTCCTTTTATACCCTTCTCCGATCCTGTAGTTGTAGGACACCTCTTTCTTTCCTCCCGTGCTACTTTGAAAGAAAAAAACACGACTTTTTTTTTCTTCTTCTTTTAAAACGGCCATGGTTTTTTGGCGTCCCACCACCTCCTCTTTTATAATATTCCTGTTTTTTTTAATTAAATTAATTGGCACTGGAAGATTATTTGAAGAAATGGTAATCAGTCTAAGGAAACAAAGGAAACAAAACAGCCAAGGAAAGTTTAAGAATGAATCAGTCAATGAGAATGATGCCAAGCCTTTTTCCCCTCATGTGAAAGAAAGGGTCAAGGAGAAATTGCCTTTCCTTTTCCTGTATTAAGAAATAAGCCAAATGAGATCGTTGTTTCACTATTGTAAAATTATTGTAGCAATAAATACATATATTATGGATTATAATAGTAAAAATATTTTTTTATCTCTCAGTGTATAATAATTTTATCCTTAGACTTAGATGTATTTTCTATTTTTATATTTATTTGCATAGTAAAATAACTATAATACCTTCAAATAAGATAAAAACCAAGAGTTTTTGTCGGGGGTGTCACTGTAATTTAACAATAAAATAACTCTTTTACCGTTAAATAAGAGAAAATGCAAGAGTTGCTAGCGGGGTGTTTTGGTCATTTAATATTTTTTGAAATGTTTAAATACATATATGCCCTCATATAAGATAAAATCCAATAGTTGGATGTAGGGATATTTTGGTAATTTAACATTTTTATATTAATATTTTCTTATGAATATTGTCAGACGCGCCGACAATATTTGGCCTCGCGCACTCTTCCGGTGGCGCATGCGAAGTCTTTTGATGGTGAAAAATATCCATTAGACATCTCCACGGATGTGCCGCCCTGTCTTTTTCCTTATGGTGTGGCGCGTGGCGGAACATAGTGGCTGGGGACGTGACAATAGTCAATTGCTCTTTTTTTTCCTTTTCTTTCTCTTGTATGCTAAACTACACAGAGACCCATTTGTTTAAGGTGGTTTCATTTTAGTTCCCTAATCTTTTGATTGTTTTGTATGATCCTTATTTTTGATTATATAAGTTTTGAATGGTTTCAATTTCATCCTTCAATTGAAATTGATTATATATTTTGGTTTCATTTCGGTCTTTATTCTTTTAATTTATGAATTGGTTTGAAATCTCTTAATATTTTCAGTATTGAAGTTTGAATTTTTTTTTAATTTTGTAATTCGATTGAAATTGATTGTATATTTTGGTTTCATTTTGGTTCTTATTCTTTTAATTTTGAGATTGGTTTAAATCCAATAATATTTTGAGTATAGAAGCTTATATATTTTGTTCAATGTTTTCCTTTGATTGAAATTAATCATATAATTGTTTTTTTGTCCTTATACTTTAAATTTATTTATTTATTTTAATTCCTTTATTTTATATATATATATATATATTGAAATAGTCCCTATTTGTTCCCATGTTTATATGTATATGCTCTTAGTTTTTGTTTTTAATTTTTATTATTTTCTATTTTGTTAAGGTTTTATGTTTTTGTTTAATTTAGTCCTTCAATTTTAATTTGTGTTTGTGATCATTTGAAAATTGATCTATTTTATTTTTTCCCTTTATTTTTATTTATTTATTCTTCAAGTAAAATGATTTTTTTAAAGCTAATAATATTTATTTTTGTTTTGTCATTTATTTTATTTTTTGATGTTCTTTATATTGTTTTTTTTTGTTAAAAAAATAACTTTTACAGCTTTTTAAGTATGACATTTTAGATCAAATATCAAGTAAAGAAAAAATATATGAAGGCAGACGTAGACAAAACAAATGGATAAATTATATCAAATTATTTATAGTGAAAAAATATATGAGCGACTTGCACTGCGCTTCGCCACAACGAGAACCTAATTTTGGTTGTATAACTTAAATTGTCTCGGAATTTTTTTCTTTTTGTTAAAAAAAAATATGATTTTGTTTCTTTGGAGTTTTATCCTTTCAATATTTTATTTGTTGATAATTGAGCCTTTTGATTTATTTTTTATAGGGTTATCTCGTTCTGATAACCTATGTCACGAGTTAAAGGATTTACTTGGTTGACTTAAGTTTTTTTAATATATAAAAACTAGTGTTTTCTTTTCTTACCTTTTATCCTTCAACTTTTGAATGATTGAGAATTGAGTTTTATAACCTCTTTTTAATGTATTTTGTGTAGGTTTATCTCCTTCTCATGACTCATGTCAAGAGTTGATTCAAGTTGTTCTTTTCATCAATTTTTTAGATATTGTTTTTTCAATTTCATCATCTGACATTGAGTTATTTGAGAATTATATTTCATGATTTTTTTATAGAGTTATCACAGATTAATGACATGTGTCGTGAATTACGATTGTCCCTGATCTATCCGATTTGTTGGTGTCTCAATATTTTTTGAATAAAATATCATCTTGCATTTCCCTATTTCAGTATATAAAAATCACATCATTTATATCATATTCTTGATTTTTAATTAAGTTTATTTTAAAAAAAAGAACACGTTAGCAATACATTTTTCTTACATGTTTAGAAAAAATATAACCGGAGCTAGATAAATTATTTTTGTTTTCAAATACCAAACAAAATATATATTAGTTTCATATACGGCGATGCATGTTTTAGGAGGGAAGATGATGGTTTGGTGTTTAAAAAAGCAATAACTTGGCATATGCATATAAAATTATATCTTAATCTAATGGTCGGACTAACAAATATAATTGATATTATAAAATTATTTATTATTTAAAAAATATTATTTGGCCGAAACGGAATGGGTATAACGAAACTAGAACATTCCAGCTAGATTTTGGATGGAATTTCCAGAACGGACTAAAATGTTAAGCAAGGTAAAAACTGTGTTATTTTATCTTGTTTTTTTAACTAGAATAAAATGTTTTGACTATTTCAGTTGAAATAAAATGAGATTAACAATATTGGTTTAACGAAGATATCCAATTTGTTCAAGATCATGAAGGAAACAACCAAAATAAAATGAGATTAACTACACCGATTCTTTTATAAAAAAAATCAAGAATATAAAGAGAAAAGAGGGAGAAGGGGGGCTTTTCAGTCTTTAACTTTAATAAGAATTCTCATCTGAATCACATGCATCAAAGAAAGGAATTTGAAGGGTAAAGACCATTCTTTTATTTGACTAAATTGTCCCTATAGTCAATTCCATTTTTATGGCATCTAAATAAAAAAGCATTGAATGCGTATATATAAAATAGCCCGGACTGATTCTTCGATAAGAATAGGTTGGCAAGGACACCTTCTTTTGCCTGGATATTTTTATTTATTTATTGTTCATTTCAAGGCAGATCGCCAGATAGCAGCAGAGCAGTAATTTTTACTCAGAAAATGCAGCGACGTGGACCTTCTCTCCAATCACGTTCAAAGACATCCCATCCCCCAAATACCCCCCCCATGGAAAATAACTCCATACTGCATCGAGGTTGTTTTTGTCCTTTCATCACCTCTTCCAAATCATTGATGTTATTCTTCAAAGCTAAACTACAAACTCCTCAAAAGACAACGAGGGGAAGTACCACCCCTTCTCCCAACTCAGATAAAATGACTCTAGTTTGTTTTTAAGAATATTTTTTATTTATAAATATATTAAAATAATATTTTTAAAAATTATTTTTAATTTCAGTATATAAAAAATAATCTAAAAATATCAAAATTTACTTTTTAATTTAATATAAAAAAATACTTTTGATACGTGGTATCAAACATAACCTGCAGAGTTTAAAAAAAAACTATCACTTGCTCCAATGATTATGAAATAAAACTGTAATAAAAAATGATAGCAGGTTATCAGTGTAATGGAGTAGACAGTTCACAGGAACAGCTGGAAACTAGAAGTCTAGAACAGGACAGATTAACAGAATTTTTATCGCTTTTTGGTGCTCTGCAGATATCACCATGTTCCAGGTCCACAAGCAAACACCAAGAAATATGCTTTCTATCATGAAATGGGGTACATGAAGTGAAATCGGAACAACTTATATATAAATGCGCGCGCGTATCTCCACATGAACAGAGCACCTCACCGCCGGTGCTGGTAGAAAAGGAGGGCGAAGTAGAAAGTTCAGGCGATGAATTCTAGCATTAATTAATTGTTCAAACAGAAATGAATCACTGTAGCAGCGAGGATGCTTCCAGTCTACAGCATTACTACTTGAATCCCTATTTACCTAATTGAACTATCTAATCTATGACAGGGCACTTGCGGAGAATTCAAAGAAATGAAACTGCGGACGGCCAGTGAATAAAAAATTCCAAAAATTGAAAATAAAATCTGAGAAGCGTTGATCTGTCAATGAAAGATAAAGGTGATGTGTCGCCCACTTGATTGGATTGCACGGGACAGGGCATCTTTGCCTCAGATCCCACAATGAGCTCCGTTGGCGTGCCTGAGTACTGTTCATGGATCATGCATCAGACACCGCACTGAATTCATCGTCTTCCACTGGAGCAGGCAAGTTAAGATCTATCAAGTTGCTCTCGAGTTTAGCTGATACTGCAGCAGCAGCAGCAGCATTAGTTGTGGTTGAAGAACCTGTAAGATGTGATCTCTTGTGCCCGCCCAGTGCCTGTCCAGACCCAAACACTTTGAAACAGTAGGGGCACTGGAAAATTCTGTCATCAGCATCGCCACCAGCGGCGGCGATAGTTCTTGCTTCGGCTGCATTTAACGAGCAAATCCTCTTGTGGCCACCCAATGCTCTTGAAGATCGAAACAGTTTCATGCATTTCTCACATCTAAACTTCCCGCGAATCTTGTTGACTTTGATCTCCTCTGCTTCTTCCTCTAACATGTCGACCGACTTTTCTCCATCTTTCCCACCCTGTTCTTGATCTTCTTCCTCGTCGTTTCTCATCCAGACGTCTCTTGAAAACATCATGAGGCACCTAGCAACATCTTCTTCAGGAGAGGTATCGGAAACAGAACTCACCGGTTCCGGCTCAGCCGCTGCTGATGACTCGACCCAGCTCGGATTCTTGAAGTCTACTACTTTCTTGACCTCAAAATCCTGCTTTTGACTCTCTCCAAAACCACACGATTTACGGATCCTCTTGGATCGTCTTCGAGTTGGGTTTCTTGACTCGGTCTCACTCTCCCTATCTTGCACAACAACAGACCCAGTATCAACAGCAAAAGAGAACTCAGGATCTGCAAGCCTGCAACTTTTCTTGGGATTCTCTCTCAATCCATAAGCCAGAGACTTCTCTTCAGCCGCCTCTTTGGTCTTGATGATTCCTTGCTCTTCTTGCACTTCTTCTTCACCAGCAGAAGAAGAATATGAGGACGAGGACGACTCATTACGATCAAGGCCGAGCTGCTGCCGAGTTGCAGCCAAGTGGGCCTTCATGTGACCACCTAAAGCTCTGCCATTCGGAAAAGCTCTAACGCAGAGCCTGCATTTATGCCTCTCCATTGAAGCAGCTAGCAAGCAAAGATCGAAGCTTTCTCTTTTTAGCTCTCTTTCTCTCTTTAGCCTCTTTCTATAAAGCTTTGTAGAGAAGAAGGCAGTAAGAGAAGCATAGAGGATCGGGGGAACTTAAAAGGAGTAGGTGACAAGCATTCCTCCACCAAAAGACACGCACAAACCAAAAATTATAATTTTGATGATTAAAAATTAAAATTAAAAAAAAATATTGGAAAAAGTTGTAAATTGTAGAACATATATACATACATATATATATATATATATATATATATATATATATTATGATAATTTATTTCTTATTTAGATTTAGATGATATTTTAAAATTGCAAAAGAAAAATTAAAAATGTGTGATCGTGAATGGAGAAAGAGGGACAAGTAGCATGCAAACCCTTGCCCATTTGAGCAATGGACCTTTTCTTTTTACCACATTGTAGAAGTCCATATATATATATATATATATAATGCCAGTTGGACGATTATGGTGTGTTAACTTCAGGGTTATTGATCCCGATCCCCTAGAATGCCCGATTCGGTTTTGTGTTTGGAGCGAACGTTCGGGTTCGATACCGTTCGGTTTTGTACTGTTCATTTTTTTTAATTATATATATGAAAAAAATAAAATATTAATTTAACAAGTATAATTTAAATTCAAGATAAATGAACTTTAAATTATACAATACAAATATAAAATAAATATTTTAACTCTAATATAATTTAAGTAAAAATCTATTCCGGATGAATTCCTTATTTATTTGCTGCCTCATATCAACTATCAAGTTCACAGTTCACTTACACTATGCATGTGTATTTTATTTATTTATTTATTTATTATTAGCTATGTATTGAGGACAGAAGTCACAACAAGTTCACAACAAGCAAACCCACGACTTCTCTCTATCTCTATCCTTCTCCTACAAGCAAACCCACGACTTCTCTACAAGCAAACCCACTCACAATTGATATCAGTTTCCAACAACCTCCTCTTTATTATCCTCTCACCTCTCCTTCCTCTCCTCTCACCATCTTTCCTTCACTTTCTCTTCAGCTGACTTTCTTTACCATTTCAATCTTTGATGCCGTGGAAGACGAAACGATGGGGGTGCTGCCGTGAGAAGATTTGGGGAAGAAGTGAAGAACCGATGAATTGAAATTTGGGGAAGAAATGAAGATTTGGTGCCGCGTGTGGAAGAAATGAAGATTTGATTTTGAGCTGAGTAATTACGAGTTGAGATTTGAAAACTTGAGTTTGGGTAAGGGAACAAGATCAGGTGAGGGATTACAGATTAGGTTTCGAAACTTGAGATTTGGGTTTTAATTTGGGTTGATTTTTGAGAGATCAGGTGAGTTGATTTTCGAAAAATTGAGGTTTAAGTCGTTTTGGCTGACACCGGAACGGAACCCCCGGTGCGAAACCGGGGTGTTCCGGCCGGAATTCGGCCGGAATTGCCGGATCGGTCCGGAATTCTATCCGGGACAAAAACGTCGCCGTTTTGTCCCGGAATTCTCACTGAAACGGGCCGTTCCGGCCGGAACGGAACGGGATCAATAACCCTGGTTAACTTTATTTATTTTTATTTCTTCAAGTTTAAGGGTAGTTTAAAATATTTTAACATGGTGATGTTAAAAACTAATTTTAAAGGACAAAAAATACATTAATATATTTTTAAATAAAAATATTAAAAAAAAATCTTTACTGCAATAACAAGCAAGTTCTAAGACTATTTCTTATTATTATTATTATTATTATTATTATTATTATTATTATTATTATTATTATTATTATTATTATATTCTTCTTCTTCTTCTTCTTCTTTCTATTATTATTATAATTATTATCTTCTTCTTCTTCTTTCTTCTATTTTTAAAAGCACTCATGTTGGAATACTATACGCATGACTTATATGGTTCATTTGAAAATTCTCCCAAACTTACATTTCCCTGGCCTCCTATAAAAATAAATAAAATAAAATAAATGTAAACTGCATTTCTTGTCCCCAATAACACATATTGCTGTTGTATTTGGTGGAGTGTAAGAGAGTCATGAATGAAATGGGTGGACTCAACAATATTTTCATTAGTGTGGACACGTGCCATCCTTTAATGCGACTACTATTTAATTTATAGGTGTTTGTATTTTCTGTTAATTATTTTGATGCGTTACTAGATTGGCCATCCTTGACTAGGAAGCTTGGTAATAGTCATCGAGATCCAAGCTTGTATAAATACGCACAAGGCATGAAGAATCGCTTCGTTTACTGTTAGCTAGGAGGCAGTCAGGTGGGCCATTGGTGATACAGCCACGTGCCATCTCTCTTTTTTATTATTTTATCAATTGTGAGTGGATGCCCTTTTATTTTTATTAGAAAATTAATTTCTCACAAAACAATAACTTTCTTATTCTTTCCCACTTTAATAAGTAAATTTATATTTTTCAAATTATTAAGAAATAAAATACTTTTTAAAAAAACTATCAGCTTAAAAATATCATCGTAACCATCATTATTATTTATGTAATTGTTATATTTATTTTGAATTAAAAAAAAGAATTTTCAATTCAATTTTTAATTCCCAAAAATATTTTAATCTCACTATAATGAATAAAATTGGAAAAAAATGAAATGGGGTTATGCAAAACATTATCTTTGATGTTTGTGTAACTTGCTAAATAATTAATTGAAAATGTTGTTATTTTTATTTTATTTTTTAACCGTAAAACCGTCTGTGATTTAAAAGTACAACGACACTGAGCATATAGTAAAACAAAAGGAATCAAACATAATGTTATTTGTGTATGAATACAAATAACAACCAGCTTGACCAAAAGCACTCATAAACCCACCCGCCCCCGACGATGGTGTTCGCCACATAAAACACGACGCCGTCATCTCCGGTGTGTAATGGGAAGACTGGCCAACTTTATGACCAGTCGGCTCTCTATTTTTTTGTTCTTTGTCTTGTCGGAGACACAAAAATAGAGATTAAAATATTAGAACTGAATATTTAGAATTTATTCAAAACTGACTCCTTCTTTTGGTCAAGTTAATTTTAGAATTTATATAATTAGTAGAGACACGTGTAAATTAAACTGAGTATTTATATTAATAATAAAAAACACAAATCCGACCAAGAGAAAGAGGAAAAGGGCCGTATTTAAGGTGGTAGAGATATATGCACAGACATCGTTGAGGCCGGTACCTTTCAGGTATTCAGCTTTTCGGGAAAAAACAAGAAGCCCGCATGCCTACCGTACACTGTGGCCCGTACAAGGGCATTTACATTCGTATACATCGAACGGCTCGTACGTCCCCTGGTTTTCTGTTTCTCTAGCCACGATGGCAATAAAATCATGGCCAGGTTCGACCAATGGTTTTCGCTGTATCTTCGGGTAGAAATTGTCTTCAATAGATCTTGGCTACCTCGTTAGAGCTAAACAATGACGGGCACCTAAATCATTGAATATATTTTGGTCAACTTTGGTGATAAAGAAAATTCAGCTTCAAGTTTTTTAAATCTTAAAACACACCATAGATATCTCAAAACACTCTTTAATCACACTGGAAAACAAATAAAAAAAACCTTAATATTCGTATATTGAAATGTAAAATAAATTAAAGCTTGATACTAAAGGTTAAAATATTAAAACAACAAGGACCAAAAAATACATAAACTTAAACTTTGAAAACCAAATTGAAGTTTTCCACGATAAAATATTTTGTTAAATTTGATACCTGTTCTTTTATAATTTTTTAACTACAACCTAAAATTATATTTCCCAACATCAATCTTTAATTTAATCATCAAGATATATTCCTTAGCATTTTTTATATGTGAGGATATGCAAAGGGAGAAAAATAAATCTCAATACATAAAACCACACTAATATAACTTGGAAAGATGAGGTTGTAAGAAAAATAAAATTGGGATGACTTAAATTAAAAAAAAAGAGCATTATTTGTATGAATGATGCAATTTACAGTATACCCAAATTTACATTTATAATTATCTCCTTTACCCAAAATCTTTTAATTTTATTCTATAATGATTAAGAATACAGTTTCTTGATAGTGTTTTTTTATTCATATATTCTATTAAAAATAATTTGGAGAAGAAATCAATGTTATCTTTTTTATATATTATTGTTTAATAGAATAATGATTCTTTTTTTTTCCATGATTGAATTTCATAATATATTTTGATTTTGTTTTATTAAGTTATCCCGATATTATGATCTAAGTTACGGGTTTGATGGGTTAACCCAACTAATTTTTTTTATTGATATTTTCTATTTCATCATTCAATGGTTGAATGAGAATTATGATTCATAATTTATCTTATAAGATTATTTTAATCTCATGACAAAACGTCGTGAACTTAGTAAGTTAATTTGATTGACACAAGTTATTTTTTACATCCAATGTATTTGTTAGGTTTCATAATTTATTTTGGTTTAATTTCTATGACATTATCATGGTCTACTGAAACATGTCACATGTTTGGTCTATTAACCCGAGTTAACCAAAATCATTTTTTAAGTCTTTTTTAATTGATTTAAAAAAAAAATTATATCATTCAAT
Source organism: Salix viminalis (assembly GCA_029228465.1). Classification (NCBI taxonomy): domain Eukaryota; kingdom Viridiplantae; phylum Streptophyta; class Magnoliopsida; order Malpighiales; family Salicaceae; genus Salix; species Salix viminalis. Next base: position 10,503,365 of record CM055426.1, read on the forward strand.
ACTAGGTGAAATGAGAACTTGAGTTTATAATATAGTTCGATTTCCTTTTTACAGGATTATCTCGATCTTTATAACCTAAATTTCAAATTTAACAAGTTATCCTGGGTTAACCTAGATCAATCTAATATGTTGTTGTTGTTGCAGTATTTTTTTTTAAAAATCTATCTTGATTTTTTTTATTATTAAAAAACTATATTTTTATTGCTCATCCATGTTATTTCTACATCTATAAAGTAGAACAGGTCATATCAGATCCAACCCTTTATAATTAAATCTTTATCTACTAAAGAAACAAGTGTATAATGGTTGGATAATTTTGTTTATATTAGAAAAAAAATCTAATTTAACCCATATTACAACACAAGTCAATTATCTAATATATAATCAATAGAAACAATTCTATTTAAAAAAAAAACATTCTCCCTTGATCTATCCTTTGAAAATAAAACCTAATGCTTTCTCAATTCAAATAATTCTTAAAAGCACATATTCAATGTGAAGGTACGTATATTTTGTGATTTAAATATTACATAGTTGATTATTCATGTGTTACGTGATATGCTATAATTTTTTCAAATTATAATAAGAATTAATTGATTCTTTATGCATAATAAAAAGAATTAAATAGAATATTATTGGTTTAATAATTAACTAATGTTGTCCAACTATAAAAATAATTGCAAGAGTTCTAACAAAAAATAATTAAATTATCAATAAATAAAAAAATAAAATTTATCATACATGCCATAGAATCAAATTAAATACCCATAGCAACACTTGAAGATTTGCATGAGGTTTAATATACTCACCAGTCGCTTCCTCACTTGTCGTGTTTTTATTTTTTCAGTATCATTTAATTATTGAAATTAAAATGCAATAGGGCTCTACATTAAATATGAACTAAAAACCATTTAGAGTGAGGAAGAAATTCAAATCTTAACAAAAAAATGATAGTATGGTCTTAAAAAAATTAATATTTTAGGGTCTCCAAATGTGTCTTAAAAATAAAAAATAAATAATAGCGTGTTTATATTAAAAAAAATACAATAAATATTGTGTTAAAAGACTCATTTTTATATTGATATAACATAGTAAATACAAAAACATAATTACAAACTACTTTTAAAGCACAATTATTAAAACAAAATGTCACTAGATAGAAATAATTATTGAATTATTAACAAAAATATGATCTTGTGTGTGGGAAGCACATACTTTCGATAAATCCCTCCAAATTCTAGAATTTTTTTTTATGTAAGAAAAATGCATGGTGTTTATTGAATTCAATAATAAAGACAACTTTGTACATATGTTAATGTGACGTCACTGGGTTTCATGACACTGAAAGATGTTTAGTCAATTCATTGGTAAAAAAGTAAAAAACAGAGAGAGAGAGAGAAGGTAGCGGGCTTGCACAGGTGTTCGGAGCCAGTCCATCAAATACATGGAGTCGAAAGTGAATGACAGGTGACATTAGGCAGCTACTTGTAGCATACGTGACGCTTCATCAACTGGAAACCAACACACAGTTTATTTCACTTGTTGAATCGCCATTCTCTTTCATTGGTCCTACTCCTATCTCAAAGAATGGTTAAGGTTTTATTTATTTATTTATTTATTTATTAATATAATGTCCGGTTCAGTTTGTATGTATCTCGACTGATCTCATGAATCATGAAAGTTAATAACTATATAAATCTCCGATGACCATCATATTAATAATTACATAGTTCAAATCTGAAATCACATTGGGAACAAAACACTTAATTCCAAAATCATACCACTAAGTCACTTACTAAATGGTTAATGGTCAAGGTTTTTTACTGTATGAGATGAGAAAAGATACTTACTGTATTGAATTTTATTTTTATATTATATCCACTACTTATCAATTATGTTTTATATATCTTTTAAAAGACAATTTGATTATTTCTTAATTACTTTTCACGTTAATTACAAAAAACACTAAAAGGGATCGGCATTTCCCTGTAGATTACTGTTGCTCAAGACTCATTGCCACTGTTCATTGACAATAAGTCTCGGTGCATCGCGGTTGTTGGTCCTTTTTTTTTTTTCGATTTAAACAGTGTATTAACGAAAATAGCTCTCGAAAAAGACAAAAAACGCCGTCATTTGAAGGGGCTGAACGGTCATTGGCCGTTTTCGGCCCGAACCGGACCGGTCCAACCGCCCGGTTCCATGAATATTTTATATTTCTTTTACAGTGCAAATAACCATTTTAGCCCCACAAAACGACAAAAACACGTTCTGCCGCTGAGGGGCTCCCCCGTCAATTAACCCTTTTTTTTTCCCGCCCGATTTATTGCGAGTCACTAGCCACACGCTGCAGGGCCATTTTCAACGTTCACAGCGTTGTTCGGGACGGGCTAGCGTCGCGCTGCTTCCGGCGTCCAAAAATACCCAACCGGCGTCTAGAATGCTTTTCATAGATGTTATCTTCCTGCCGGTGCGGCGCGTGTAATCCCACGGTGGCCGTAGACTGTGTAATGGTCGTTTGAAAACTTTCACCCCTTTTCTCTCTCCTCCTGCGCAAGGTCGACGTCGATCATGTTTGTTTTTTCTCAATTTTCACTTCGGTCCCTGCACTTCTAATTATCTTATTTTGGTCCTTATTGTTATTATATAGGTTTTGATTTCTTTCAATTTCGTCCTTCAATTGAAATTAAGTATATATTGTAGTTTCATTTCGGTCCTCAGACTTTGAATTTCGGAAATTGGTCTGGGATCCATATTTTTTAAAGTCTCAAAGTTTTGATTTATTTCAATGTTATCCTTCCATGCAAATTAAGTATAAATTAAAGTTTCATTTCGGTCCTAATTCTTTTAATTTCCGGTTTTCTTTCAAATTATTTAATTTCATTAGTATCCATGCTTGGATTTATTTCAATTTTGTCCTTCAAATTATATTTAACATAAAAAAACATTTCTCTTCGAATTTTAATTTTGTACTTAACACAACAACAACAACAACAACAACAACAATAATAATAATAATAATAATAATTATTATTATTATTATTTAATTGTTTTTCTTGCTTACTCTTCTGTTAATATTTTTTTCCCTCCGGATAATTTAATAATTTTTATTGTTTTGACAGTAATAACAATGGTAATTTTTTTTCTTTTATCTTTTGTTAAAGGTTCTTGAATATTTTTAGTCTATCATTAATTATATGTTCTAATATTTATTGAATATTATTGCATAGAAATATATATAGGGAGAAGAAAACATGATCTAGGATTTTTTTAATAAAAAAAATTAATATCATTATTCTTAAATACATTTTATATAATAATATAATGAATTAATCGAATAACATAAAAAAAAATTATTGAATATTATCGCCTATAAATATATAGAGAGAGGAAAAAAATGACCTAGGATTTTTTCCTTAAAAAAAATTAATATCAATATTCTTAAATACATTTAATGTAATAATATCATTAATAAATCTTATAAAAAAAATTTTGTTTAACTTTATTTCTTAAAAAAAAATTTACAATATTTTCATTTTTAATATTTTAAATATAATATTACCTGGGAAAAAATTAAACTAAAAAAAAATTTAAAAAATTTACTTAGGTTATCTACAATTAAAAAATATACGGGTCACTTTCCATTTTGATTACATAGATTTTATCAATTATAATTATACTAACTAAATATTAAGATAATAAAATACAATTCATATAAAAACAATCAATTTACTACATAGATAAAAAAAAAAACAGAAAAGTCATACAATTTCCTTACAGTATTATTAAACTTTAGTTTAACTGTTGAATTATTAAACAGCTTACATGTATGAATAAAAACTTGTAATCAAAGTGATAATAGCTTAGAATTAAAGTGTTTATTTTCTATGTGATCTTAGGTTTAAATTATATGATTATTAATATAATAATTATTAGAGATTTATATAACAATTAATTTTAAAATCCATAGAATTAATCAAGATTCATGCATTCCTAAGACCTCGCTGCCAGCTCTCGCAATAATAATTTGGTGTTCGGCGTGAACCGGATCTTAAGTGTGGTTTACATTGGACACATATCGATTCCAAAGGGCACTCCTCTGTTTCCTTATTTTTAAATGAAATATATTAATTATTTTGTACCCTAGTATACATCTAAAAAAAATCAGATCACATGACTTGACTGAAATTAAAAAGGAACAATCTTTTAAGGTATTTCATGATGACAATATGACGATTTAGAATGGATTTATGCAACCAGGGATCTCAATTATCGTGAAATTTGATGGACCACTAGTTCTTTTATTTTATCTCCTATACTAAAAGAATTGGGTAAAAATCCTAGTTCTTTTATTATCTAAGTATTATTTATTATTCAATATAAAAGATAATATATTTCAAGATATATTTGAATCAAATTTTATAATATTCAAATTTTATTTATCAAATAAGATAATTATAAAAAAGAAAATCCACTCTTTTGATTGGTTCAAATTCGTATCAATAGAATTAAATGAAATTGTCATCTCTATCACACAAGAAAGTATTTGACCCTGTATATTTTTATTTATTATAGTATAATTTCTTTAAAATTATATATTTATTTAAAAACAGATATAGTATTCTTTTTTCTTTGTTTAGAAGTATTAGCATGCCACTGCCGAATTGAGCTGCCCCGTTGTTTCATTTTGTCCTCTTTACTTGTAATGGATGGCAAAGGCACTTGATTAATCGTCAACTTGCTCGATGGTGATGTCGGCTCCCTTTTCTTTTCTTTTTTATTCTGATTGTTTGTTTTCTATTTTGGGAAAACAATTTTTAAACGGCGGCAGGGAACTCGGACTGAAGCAAATGTTAAAAACCGACAATGTTTTCTTTATTGCAAGATTAAGAAAATTTTTGCTTCTTAAAAATTTACAGTTTATGTATATTTGCTAAAAAAAAATAGATAAAAAATAAATAAAAAAATAAAGGATAAATTATAATAAACACACTGTGAAATAAAAAAAAGTCTAAGAATATTAGAACAAGATTTATCTAATCACCAGTAAAATCATTTACTTGTAATTGTGCCTTTATATATGCTTTCTTTAAATCTCTATACATGTTTTAGTTTACCAATATTTAAAATTAAAATTTTGAGGTTTTGTTGTCCTAAAATGGAGAATCTTTTTAATCAAAATTTTAAACTCTCTATAATCTTATTTCAAAAAGATTATTGGGATTTATCCAAAAACTAAACACCCCATTGGTTAGTTATTATGGAAGATAATTGATGACTCTTGGTGATAGTGTCATGCCTTAAAAATAAACTTTATTTTTTAACGTGTATTTTTTTTTATTAAGATGGATGTCTGGGTCAGCTTGCATACATCTCGACCAATCCCATGAGCCCTGAAGTTAACAATAATGTAAGTCTCTAGTGGTCATTATATTAGCAACCACATGACTTGAACCTGAGATCATAGGAGAATCAAACTCCTTAATTCCAAACTCTTACCACTGAGCCACCTACAAGATGTTTAAATGCATACTAAATTTGATGGCCAAACAATGCATGAGACCAAGACAAATTTCAATATCAAGTGCTTTATCTCGATTATCGTTGTTTATTTATTTTTGAGAAAAGCCAATAAGTCACCAACACCATACTTACATAATGAAATTAGGAGGTGATTTACTATGGATTTCAATAGTGCACATACCATTTTACCCTTAATGAACTCGATGTTATTTGTTGTTGGATGAGGGCATTTTTTATTTTTCATCTTATTTTAAAACTGCTTGCGTGTGTGATGGTTTTGTTTCTTCGGGCAGTGAGGGACGGGAGGTTTGGTGTTTGTTGGGACCATTCAGACAGTGAGGCATGGGACAAGAGGTTGTGTCTTGTTGATGGTTTTGTCTTGTGCCGGCATGCGGTGGTTTTCTCGTCTGGAAATTAGCAAAGGGATGAAATGTTTCATTTTGAGGAGGGGTTTTAGCTTCATTCTTCATCTTGACATCCCTCTGTTTTTGCAATGATCCACAAGTATTTTCACTTGCGCTCTTTCGTGATGTTTTGTAACACATGGACTAGATTTCTAAATAAATGACTTGCACAACAAACTTTAACTTAAATTTACTTTTGTTTGTTTTCTAATCTATAACTTTTTGTTGATTATATAATATAAGTTTATCATTGTGGGCAATATGTCTAGTGCATATTAAAAAACAATAAACAACGTCGATGTTTTAGTGTGTACATAGACATGGTTTACTATGGATTGTAACAGTAAAATTACCAATTAGCCCTCATTCTGAAAAATTTAACATTCGGAACCAGGGGCATTGCAGACTTTTCCAGGAGACATGTATGGTATTTACAAATTCTTTTAGGTTTTCTAATATTTTCTGTTTTGAATTGCACAATGAAACTACTATTTTAGACCTAGGAGATGACAAAAAAACACGGAACAGTTGGGGGTATTTTTATTTTTTTACATATTGGTGTACAATGAAACTACACAAATACCCCCTAAAAAAGACAAAACCATATGTATAGAGATGGGGCATTGTGGTACTTTCATCCCCGGTTTTTTTGTGGCTATCACTAGGTCTAGGGGTGTATAGATAATTTTTCATTTTTAATTTTTGTTCCAGAAACACTGCAGGCGCGTCGTACGGGTGCGTCAATAGTGTTTCATGCACACACGTCTTTCAAGTGGTGCGTGCGGCGTCCTCCAGCAGTAGAAACCACCCTTCCTCTGTGTCACCTGGTGCGCCGACATATCCTCTGCTTCCCGGAATGGCGCGTGGCGGTCTACGGTGGTCGATGTATTGTCGATGTTTTCACAATTTATATTTTATTTATTGTGTTTAATTTAAATTAGATTATAAAAGGAAACTAATCCTAATACAGTGAATTCAATAATTTGAGGTATCCAAATTTTTTTTTTAATAATGATGATAATTTTATGCTGGTGGTTTTGTTGAAGCTTACTAAACAAATAAATTTATATCGATTTAAAATTAATATATTTTATATGAAACTTGCACTTTACAATAATTCTGCATAAATTTATTATTTTTCCCAAATTTATATTATAATAAAAAAAATTCTCATACAATTAATATTTTTTACGTTGAAAAAAATATGATTCCAGCCGCGATGAGATGCCGGTAAATGACTAGTATATATATATATTAGGTAGGCCATCCATTGTTAAGCCTATGAAGGAGGAGAAACCATACCTTACAGAGTTCTCTGTGGGGTAACATGGTAGTTAGAATTAGAACTTCCGAACCTCAGACAACGGGAGAGAATCATACTCCTGGTTGTTATGAAGATTTTTTTTATAAAATTAACAAATATTAAAAAAAAGGATGTTCGATGATGATATTGTAATAACAATTGCTTTTTTACTTGTAAATATATTAAATAATATTTCTTAGTTGCTTTACATTTATTTTTATAATCTGTATATTCAAATAATATAAAAACTATTAAAAAAATAAATTAATAGAAAAAATAAATCAATTTTTAACAAAAATAACATGTTTAAAACTCAATATCAAACACCTCCAAAATATTGCGGAATAAGTTTTATGGATTTTATTCTCTTTTATATTTTTATTGTTTTTTTTTATGATGCTTATTCGTGCATCATAAAATTTTCCAGATCCTCTTAAAATATATATTTACACACTTGGAAGTTATTCTAGTATATAAACTTGACATCTACGATTAAGCTAGCGTTTCCATTGTACACTAGTTGTTGTTCCCTGTACACCCTCTTACCGAAACAAATTAGGGCAATCTAGATCTGAACACTAACTATTATGCCAAGAGAGGTTTCTGAAGATCAAACTCACTTTCCAGATGATCATCATAAGGGTGACCTTCTTTGTTCTTAGCCCACAGCACGAAGTATAGGCCACTGAACATGAGGAACATGCCCGCGAAGCTGCAAATGAGAAGGCAAAGAATATTAAGGATACTGTAAAAGAATATGGTAGCCGCTCTACTGGGTGCGCCCTTGCTAGGTTAATTAGTGACAGATTCTGGCTAGCAATACCTTCCTATGTTAATTCTGTCGCCAATGGTGATAACAGAAAAAACAACTGAAATAACTGTTGCAATGGGGCTAAACACAGACACAAGAACTGGACCCCTCTTCTTCATTGCCCATCCATTGAAGCTCACACACACTCCACCAATTGCACCTCCCTGTGCATCCAAATCATTGCAACCTCGTCAAAAGATTGATAAACTTGAGGATGTTTTCAAGACACAGCATACATTTTCCTATCAATGGTTCCAGAGTAGCAGAAAGTAGAAGAAAAGGTGGCTCTAATTACTGATAAAACGGAGATTGCCGTTCTTGTATTCCTAATTATGAGAAAAGTGAATAAAAAACTATGCATGTAATCAATGTTGGAAGATGGAAACGATGTGAAATTACCACTATAGAATAGCAAATAAGGTCCTCAAGTCTGACAAGTGGCCAACCAATGTCTAGTTTGTGGTTTTGGATCAGCTGCACTGCTGCAGTTATAACCACACCAATCAATGATGTGATGGCACACAGGGACATCGGAGCAGGGAAATCAACCAAAGTAGTAGCCTGCGAAACTCAATGTGGGAAATTAGAATAACGCAGAGAAGAGTATTTACGTAATTAATTGATCCTACATGATTGATCTAGCACGTCATCACCTGCAATACAACGTTGCTTGCTAGAACAAAAACTGCTGCCATGAGATACAAGCAACCGACAATCTTATGAACGTCGAAGAACATGTTTGCTGCGGGACGATTGCTTGAGAACTTTTTGGCTGATTCAGTGCTGTTCATGAGACTCATTAAGAGGGCACCTATAACACATAACAACGTGCCTCCAATCTTGACCTTGCTGTATACGCAACTCAGCGTAACTTTCTCTAACCTGCACTTGGGTAGTCAAACCAGCAATCACTGGACTACAGTCGACTGAAAAGTATCGAGAGGAAGGGATAACAAATGCTTAGCTAATTTTCTTTTTCTTTTCTCTATTTGACTGTTATTACTCGGTTAGAGTGGAGTGAGACTGAATTTCTTATGTTTGGTTAAGAAAAATAATTTCTAAAATGAAGTATGATCACAAAAGTATACCTCAATGTCCAAGCAATAATGAAAATAATCCCTGGAGCAAGGTTCGGCATGGCTGTTGCCATTGCTGGTGAAGTTAGCTTAATCCCCTTGAGGAACAAGGACTGAAACAAAGTAACCCTGAAAATGAAATAAAGAAAGAAAACCATTTGATTCATGCTCCATGAATCACTGTGCATGCTTTTTGGCCACACTCACAGAAAAAAAAGTAAAAATATCTACAAACAATAGATAATCCATGGACGAAGACAATGAAGATGTATAATATATATATAAAAAAACATATTATTATTCAGAAACCCCTAGCTAGCTCTTGAAACATATATAAAATCCACGCTGATCCAAACAGAACCTAAATTTTTGCTCCATGAGAGGATGAATAGAGAGAATCCTTTAATGTCATTTTCCTGTACAAGAGAACATTGAATCATAGGAACTTTGGAATTCTCTTGAGGATTTAAACTGATTTAAAATTTCATCATCCCATTCTCATTTGTTGTTAATATATATATATATATATATATATATATACTCTTTTGTTAATTATTGACAACAAAGGCTAACAATTTTTTATTGTCTTTAAGAGAACAATATTGAACGAATAAATGAACAGAACAAAGGGCTAAGAAGATTGAATTTTGCAGGAAGTATACATAATTCTCTAACTTTAACTTTCCGAGCTTGTAAATAATGCAATTAATTAATGACATGAAGTCTCGAAACATATTAGATATCCTAATCATTGCCTTACCCTCCAAAAGAAATTAAAACCAGCCGAATCAGCAACTTCAGACTGAATTCCTTTGGCAATCTGCTCCTGCAACATGAACATCGATATATCATCAATTTCCCACTGACAGACGTGTATATAAAAAAACAGAGATGATATATAGAGAGGGAGAGAGACCATTCAAAATAGATGGCAGCGGGGGAGATTATAAGGAAGGTAGCAAAAGTAGAGAAGATAACAATGGTTAGAGGCTCAAGGCCAAGAGACATGAGATAGCTCAACAAAATCGAGTTCCCCGCGTAGACAAATTGCACCAACACCAACCCTCCTATAATCACAAAATCCTCTAGAATTTGCTTCTTCCGGTACCAAACCATTTCGAAATATCTCTTCCAAGTAGCTAAAGCACTCAAATGGGATGAATTTATATGTTATCTCTACTCTCTTTTTACAATCGGCTCACAATGCAAAATCAAAACCCAATTAAGTGGAGGATGCCAACATCTTTCTGTCCCTCTCTTTTTAATTTGCACCACCCCTTCGCCTACAATATTTGTTAGAATTCACATAAAAAGAGAAAGGGTATCTGGCCTTTTTCTTTCTATATCAGATGGGATTTTTCTTGATATACAGCAGAACCAGTTTTTTTTTCACACTACGGCATTCCCTTTCCTTCACTGTCGGCTGTTTGGGATTTTTTTGCTGGGGTTGTTAGAAATGGTTTTCTATATTTGTGTTGATCTATTTTTATGTCTAGCTAATCTTCATGAATGCTTCTCTACCAGTCTTCTTTCCCGGTCCTTCGCGCATCATGAAGTGAGTATTTTATTGTCTTTTTCCTGGCTATTCTTACCTTCCTTGTCTTCAACGGCACTCTTTTCTCTATTTTGTTTTCTTAACAAGACGTCTCTCCCTTTTTTTTTGGATTTTATCGTTAAGAAGGGAAAAAAAATATCTAATTAATGTGAATATTCTTATTAACTTTATTCAACTTGAATTATTATCCTCAACAATATCTACAAGAAAAACTCGGATACTTAATTTAAACCCTTAAAACATGCATGTTGTAAACATATAATTCTAATCTTATATAAATTTAAATAAAGGAAACATATCTAAAGTAATTAAAAAAAAAACACATCACGCCAAAATGAGAATAGATAAATAAGAACGAACATAAACTAAAAGTAAATAGGATAGAAAATAAATAAATCTATATATAAAGGTAAAGAGGAAAAATGATGAAATAAATTGAACAAAGAAATTGCATTTGTGGGATTGGTACAACATTTGAGTTTTAACTAAACATATAATTTTAATCCTGTACATATATCATATATTAGTTAAGATGATTTATTAAGTACTAATACAAGCTAAACTTTTAATTTAACCTTCGTTAAGTCAAACTCGTGTGATTTATATTTTTTTTCCTACCGTGATTCCTAATCAACTGCTTTCTAGCTCTTGATGTTACTGTTAATGATCAACTTCAACCTTTGTTTCCCTGTTTCGTTAGCAACAATTAAAGTTGTTTTTATCTATTTGACATGGGATATTTTCTGTGTAAGCACTCATATAACAAAAGGTAGAGTGTGAGTGGATGCATCATGATTTAATCAATAACTTCACGCCACAAACTTTTTAATTTAGAACAAAACGCAGCATCTTATATGATTAACGAGATAAAGAGTGTCAATTAAAGCTTATTTTCAAAGAGCCCCAAGATATACTTTGAGAGTTAGCTAGCCACGAGTTTGACCTACCAACCGTATGGCCAACCCTCGTGGACGTGCCTGAAATTATCTGGATTGATTTTGTAGAAGATACAATCAAATTGACACTTTTATAAAAATTGATGCTTTTATGAATTAAATGTTAGCTAATTGGAATATTAAGTAACCAGCATATAGTATAAAACACAAAAACCTAATAAACAGCCTTCGTTGGTATTCATTTAATTTTTATTTTATTTTTTCTATGACGAGTATTTTTTAAAAAAAAATTCTTTTGAATGTGATTAAGTTAATTAGTTTATAATCAATTTATGCTTGACATGTTTTATTTTATTTCATTCAAGTTCTTATAAATTAAAAACAGAAAAAGAAAAAAAAAGAGGAACATTAGGATTGAATGGTAAGAAAAGGAAAAAAAAAGAGGAGATAGGATGACAAATGACCAAATAATATGATGGGAGACTATACAAATGAGAAAAAGAAAAACAAATAGAAAAACAAGTGAAATTACCAAAAAAAATAAAAAATCCTTACTTGAGCTACTTGAGTAGAAATAATATAAAGATCTTTCCTATATTGCATTTTCTATTTTTCTAGGAATCCAAACAATATAAATAGTAGGGGTCAACCGAGAGAAAAAAAAAGGACATTAAGAAAGTAATAATCCCTATAAAAAAAAACCCTACATACAAAAAATACCCTAGAAAAAGAGATTAGAAAAAAAAACATTATCCCTTCTTTTTTTAAAGAAATAACCTTGTATAAACAAAAAATAGAAAAAAGAGCAGAGCAAAACCCCTAGTCAATTGATGATCAACCACAAAACTTGAACCAACATGTCCAATAAATTTCATATTATATCAGTGACTGCTAGATAGTCAATCTGTATCTCTCTCTATCATTCCACAAGCCTATCGAATTCATAACTCGATAACCTCTCTCTATTGATCCATTAATCCCAATTAAGCTCGAATACCATTAAAGTAACACCCTATTATTGTCAACCTAAATAGCAGTGTAACCCCTCTTTTTTTTACTGATTGAGCTTTATAGAGAAGCCACCTCCAATGATGCTAAACCGATATCTATAAAAAAAAACCCAAATCCCACCTTATTTCTAGCCTTAAAATTGGCAAAAATCTACACAAGAAAATCATTGTATTGATTGGAATCTATAATACACAAGGAAATAATTGTGTGACAACAATTGATTTATTTATTCTACAAGGATTCCATATCAAATAATGAAACATTTATAACAACAACTATTATCTAAATAATGAGACATTTATAACAACAACTATTATCTAAATAATGAGACATTTATAACAACAATTATTATCTATAGTTTGCAATAACTCCATATACATTATGAGATATATGGGTGGCAAGGAAGCTTATGATTTTTTTGTTGTTCTTTTTCTTATTTTATAGGAATTTTTATTATTCAAAAGAGACATTTCATTTTCTTTTTATTTTGTAGGGCATACTTTTAGCTAAACAAGAGAAGAAACTTTAGCATTCAAGACAATATATTGTATGTAAGGAAAAAGGATCAATGGATTATAAAAAAAGGCAATATTTCATCTAAAAGTTTCAAATTCGACTATAAAGGATTCAATGCAATGAGATACAATTTTGGACTAGTTCTAATAACTTGTATTAATCTGAATATTTCTTAAAATTTATTTATTGTTAATTAATATTTGAGATAATTATATTTTAGTTTTAAGGTTTATTGTTAATTAATATTTCCTAAAATCAATGTGTAGACTTGTTTTAGACATTAAGTTTATGGTTAGTTGAGATATAATCAAGGCTCATTGGTTTACAGCCCATATAGGACCATTAGGGTTATTATTTTAGGACTATGTTTTGTTTTGTTTTGCTATAAATTTAGCAGCTTTTAGACATTGATGAGATTTAGTTTTGTTTGAGCAAACATCTTTTGCTTTGTTAGGACAAAGAGTAAATCTAACTTATAAAGATATATCTACATTATTCAGAATCATCCAATTCCTCTGGTTCTTAATTATAGATTAATTTTGGATCAAGGTTCAACCAAACCTATTTAATTATCTTGTTTTTTTAAAGAAGTTATCATCTTTATTGTGGGTTGAATAACCATATGATTATCAGATTCACATCATTTAGTCTCAACCTGAATATAATAATTTTGTCCGATTTTAATAGGAAATGCAGTTTTGACTGTAAAAACTGGTTTTGACTCTAAGAACTTGATTTTCACATGGTGGAACTTGTTTTGACTTCAAAATATCATTTTTGGCCAATTTTGTCGGGAAGTCTGATTTTGACATGGCAACTTGATTTTCCTCTGAAAAAATTATTTTTCCCAAAAAAAACATTTTTATGCATAAAAAAATATTTGCTATTTTCTTTTGGTCATGAGATCATAACCAATTTTCAATTTCGAGTGTGATTTTGTTTGTACCAAAAAGATGAATAAATAAAATTTTGTTTCCCTTAAAAAATCAACACATGGATAATGTAATCTTAAAAAAGGGTTTTGTTCCTGGGAAGTTCAGTGTTCTCATCTAAAGAGTGAACCTTGTTTCCTTTGAAAAAAGTATGTAAATAAAAGTTTCATTTTCATTTTATAAAAGAGTGATTGATATAATCCTTCAAAAATCATGTTTCTAAGAATTTTTTACTTTATGGTTTTTAAAAAATATAAAATTTTGCTTTTACCATAGAATTACTCGAGTATGGTAAGATTATTAAAAGAGTTATGTCATCATGAAGTTAATACTTTACTTTTTAAAAAAAAATAAATAAAAATAAAAAACACAAATACAAATTATGTAACCAAAAGAAATGGACTAGAGCCCAATTTATCTTTTATCCTTTCACCTTTCTTTTGAATCGCACACTTGAATTCTAGAACTGAGGATTAAGCTTTTATAGCCGGGTTTAAATCTCAAATCACTGTCATGAGTTCTATAAACCTTTAGCTTCCCATAACAAATACAAGCATTTAGTTTAGGGGAAATCTTAACATGCAAGTATAATTAGTAATATTATTATTAAAAACAAACACGAAGTACTTACCTAAGATAAAATGTTTTAAGATAACTAAAAATCTCTCAACATGCATCCGATAAGGTTTACAACTCTCTTTTTTTTTAACTTTACAGTAGCAATCTTAGATAGTTGAGATGTTTCCTACAACAATCATAGTCACGTATTTGATCAGAATTTGAATGAGGAGCTTTCACATGCTCGGATTTTCTTTCACTTTCTTTGATTCTTGGAACTTCCGGAAAGCTGAGCATAGTTCAGACAAGTTTTGCAGACTACAGCAGGTTGGTCCGAGTTATATGTTTCCTTGATGTGTCTTGAGTATATTGATTACATCGGCTAGCAGAATGTCTCGTATGTTTTCATTTTGGATTGAATCGGTTATTTGCTATAGAATAATATAAATTATATTTTAAGATTTCATTTAAAAACTTAAACTTTTAGGTAAAATGACTCTTTAATATGGTATCGGAGCCTTATTGACCTAGCGCTCACGAGTTCGAATCTCACCACTCTCATTTTATTTAATGAAAAACCAAGCACAAGATAGTGTAAGCTGTACAAGTTTCAAGCCGAAAGAGTTTTTATTTGAGGATGTATTAGAGAAAGATGTAAATTATATTATAGAATATCATCTAAAAATTTAAATTTTTAATTAAGATGATTAATGGACGTATCTTGTCTTATGCTTTGATAGTTTTTTATCGGTGAACTCCAAGGGGTCTTTTGGTGTTCATCTATGTTTCTTTATGCTGCTTATATTCTAGGAAGAAAATCATGCAGAATTGAATCCGTGCTGTACAAGAGACTCCTACTAGTACATTTCAGCTACAATTGGGCCGGACTTTGGTGGGCTGATTTGGGTTGGATTAAGTATTACTGCATTACCTATTAAAGCCCATCATCAGAACCTCATTGTTTAATTAGATTCATACCATATCAATGTGGTCACATCAATCAAACAGAGTGAGATTTGTGTCTCTATCATGTAAGCTAGATCATTTTCAGTCAGTTTTTACTGAGACTAGGACAAGTTGAATACAATTGTAATCGTTCAATTTAAAATATTCTAATTCATATGATAAAAGAATAATTTATAGCTTTTTTTCATACCAATGAGCTAATTTAATAAATTGATACATTACTTGAATTAGATTGGTGGCTTGTACTATGTCATGATCCGATTTGAATTAGATCTAAACAATCTTCGAGAATAGAATTAAAAAAAAAGGGATCAGTTTAAAATCAATAAAAAAACAGATATGAGTTAATTTGGGTAATTTATTAAACTCATAATCCAAGATATGAAATCAAGATAACCTTATAAAAAAAAAGTAAAAACATATATCTAGAGGCTCAATCCCCAACCAATCCAATGTTGAAAGATAAGATTAAAAAAAAATATATATATATTTTTTTAAAAAAAACTAAACCTAAAAAAAACTAAATTCAGCCTAAGTTAATCTTCAAAACTAATGATTTGGATAATGAGGTCAAGACAAACTCCATAGAAGACAACCCTGGAAAAAATGATGAAATTAAATTTCTAATCAAGAAATTGCTAGGGATGAAATTAAAAACTTAATAGTTCAATTAAAAAAAGATAAAATAAAAAATTAGAATGATAGTGATCAAATTTGATAAAAAAAAAATAAAAATGATAGGACACCTTTTAATTTTGATACACAATTATTTTTAATCTTTTTTTATTCATCTTAAAAAGACAAAAAAAAAGGTGTTTTGCTGGAATTTTAACCTCACTGTGTAAAATATATTTCACGTAAAAAAATCATGCTAAATACTACATGATGATTAACAACACAAGAACACTAAATTTATATGAAAAACCTTCTCTATCATCGAGGAAAAAAGAAGATTAACTCCAAAATAATCCATTATAATGTGAAAGCAGTACAGTCACGCAAGACTCCAGTTTTATAGTGGGTTTAAAGAAGAGAAAGTATTGACAGTAATATAAGTTACATCTTTGTATTTTTATAACTTTCAAAACAATAATAATATCATCACCTTGAACTCCCCGTTTGTGATTATAGTATAGTTTATAAAATTATTTAAATTATATCTTTAAACTTTATTATATATGTTGAGATGTTTCGTTTACAGTGAAAGAACAATTGTTCTTATATATCCACACACCAGATATTGTCATGTGCACAGCGATAAATTATTTTTTACCTTCTTTTAATATATATAATTTTTGTTTTGTATTTTGGTTTTTAATTTTGATCTCTAAATTTTTTCAGTGCTTCTAGGACAATTCTTAATTTTTTGCTTGTATTTTTGTATCTATACTCTTAATTTTAATTTTTAATGATATTTATCCTTGTATTAAATGCAGCTTGAGTTAAAAAACAGAGTAAGTTTAACTTTGATGGTGTGAAATGAGAGTGAAACTCTTTCTTATGCACATATAGTGAATCTTTTGTTATTAGTGATTTATTATTTCTTTGTTCTTTTCATCTATTTTGTTTACATGTGGCTTGATATATTTTTAGTTTTAAGTGATTTTTATTTAAAAAAAAATTAAATTAATTTTTTTATTTAAAATTTATTCCTCATATTATTATATTAAAAGTATTTCAGAACACTAAGATTGTTATAATTTGAGATTTTTTTTTAAAAAAAAATCAGTTTATTTTTTATATATTTTAATTCATTAATATTAAACAAATATAAAAATATATTAGCCTGATATAGTTTTAAGAAAAAAAACCTTAAAAATAATCGTTATTATTATCTTAAACGCCTTATCCATAATAAAATGAGTATATAAAAAAAACTAAATAATCAAAAGTGTTTTTAGACAAACATGAAAGAGAATAATACATAACTTAGATTGTATTTGATAGTCTCATAATGTCTCATAATGATAATAATACTAATTTTGCTTTTGTCCTTTAATTTTGTTCTTCAAATATTTCCATTTGTTTTTGTATCAAATAATATTTTTTTATACTGATAATTTTTTTTCCCCTTCAATCATAAGAGTAATAATTGAAATAATTTATTATTTGATGTTATAATTATTAAGAATTAATTCTTACAACTTCTCAATATATAATGGTTTAAATCTAATAATTTATCATTCGATGTTATATTCATTAAAAATCCTGTAACTCAATATTGTCTTTATTTTTTTACCCTATTTCTTTAAAATTATTTTATTTTATTTTATTACTAAACACAAAAAATGTCCTATAATTAGTTTTTTTTGACATTACCTAATAAAAATTCTGCCTAGGTTGATTATTTCGCTAAGATGTATAGCATCATAAAAAAACACTAGCACCATTAACGTTTTTTTACATGTTAAAAAATTTCGTTATGGTTGCGACGAAGCGCTAGGCAAGTGAATCATATATTTTTTCATTGTAGATGATTTGGCCCTATTTTTTCATTTATTTTGTCTATGTGTAGCTTCATATATTTTTTGTCATGTGATATTAGATCTGAAATATCATACATAAAAAAAATCATAAAAGTCAATTTCTAACAAAATCAACATCGACTAAGGAATTATTTCAATTATTATTCTCATTGTTATTATTATGATTGTTAAATTTTCACAATTATTATAGTTGTCATGATAACCATTATTGTAAATAATCAATATTTTAAATATTATTGTCAATATTATCGTTGCCACCATTATTATTGTTATAATCATTGTCATTATTACAACAATAATCATTACAATAACCAATACCATTATTTTTATTAATATCATTTAAATTATAATTGATATTATTATCATTATTATAATTGTTTTTGTCATTATTGATATTCTTCATATTATTTTATGAGTTATTATTATTATTATTATCATCATCAAAACCATAGTTATTAACACCATAAGCACTATAACCATTGCAATAAATTACAATTGTTATTACCATTATGATTAATATTGTCACTATTATTACCATGATTATAACATCTAAAATTATTTTTTCTATTACTTCTAAAACAATAAAAATTATTAAATTACCCTAAAGAATAAAAAAACTCAAAAACTTTAACAAAAGAGCAAGCAATAAAAAAACTAAAATTATGATTATTATTGCGTAAATAATGGACCTAAAAAAACAAAATTACCTTGAAGAATAAAAAAAACTAAAAACTTTAATAAAAGAGCAAACAAAAAACATAAAATAAATGTAAAAAAAATATTATTAGCTTAAAAAATCATTTGTTTTGAAGAATAAATAAAATAATAAAAACAAGAGAAAAACAAGAGAAAAAAGAAGAAATATCAATTCTCAAATGATCACCAACACAAATTAAAATTTAAGGACTAAATTCAATAAAAATACAACCTCAACAAAAGAGATAATAATAAAAATTAAAAACCATAACTAAGAGCATATACATATAAAAATGGATAAAAATAGGTACTGTTTCAGAAATATAAAAAAATAAAGGAATTAAAATCAGATAAAAAATTAAAAGGGAAAATAGATCAACCGACACGTTTATTTTTTATATTTCTAAACACCACCATGTGGAAGAGGACATGATGGCGTATCCGGTGAGATACTGGATGGATATCTGGAACCACTGGAAAACGCCGCACGCACCGTCGTGAAGGGAGCATAAGGAAGAAAATTGTTGGCGGGTCAATCAGACGCACCAACAGTGTTTTGCAGGAGAAAAATAATTACAAACATAAAATTATCTAAACACATTTACAACCAAGGTTTTTGTCTTTTCCGAGTGCATATCCATAATTGTTCTGTTTAGAAAAATATTAAATTCTAGAAACACACCCACCACCAACTCTTGATTTTTATCTTATTTGAGGAAAATATGATTATTTTATTGTTAACATTAGCGTAAAAAAATGAAAATTCCTCTGGGTAGTTAACTTTTTGTTGTTTGCTCGCAGGGGTAAAAAACATATATTATTGTGCAAAAATACCTTAAAAGAAATCAAATCCCTTCAAACAGTCAGGTAATGTCAACCGGTCTATTGAAAAAATAAAAAATTGCCCCTCATGCCAAAATTTAAAATTTAATAAACTAAGGGATAAAACAATAATTTGTGTCTAGAAATAAAATCGTTGAATGCTTTAATTAATATGCGTGCGTGTGGACTTAAGTTCTTTACGTCAAAGAGCCCCGTTTTTTCCCCTTCCATTTCCTTCGCCAACATGCGCACACACTTACAGTTTCACCCGTAGTTTCCTTTTCTATTCTCATTCTAGTTATTTTCTTATTTAACCGATCATAATGGACCCAACACGTTCTTATCACAGATTCTTTGTTTCTAGGTGGTAATTATATACAACTACTCGGAAATTCTTGCTACCTGGTCAAGACACTCAAGTAAACTCATGATAAAACGGAAGACTTCTAAGCAATGAGATTAATTGTCTGTGGCAAGTCGATGGCAGTGTTCCAAAACACAATTTACTTGGAAAAAGACCTTAAATTAATATAATGTTTGAAATATAAATATAGATGGCCGATTTACAGTTTGATCCTTCAATCTATCTGGGGTATGCACCATCTTATATGCACGAATTTAATTTGAGATGGAAGTGATTGTGTTGAGTAGAAAATGTATTTTGCCTTTCTGAATGTTACACAAGAAACATGCATAAACATTTTGATCGCAGTCTTTCCAGATTCACGTTTTTTCATTCTTGGATTTGTGACATCCAGTTACTCTCGTGGCAAGTTTCTTTCGCCTTCAATGGTGAGGATTGTCTTGGATATCAAGTAATACCTTGGTTATTTACCTGCTTCGAGTTCAGGCATATTCTTTGGAATGACAAGGCTAATTAGTTTTGGTCAGAGGCAGGGGTTTGGCTTTTCTAGACTTGAGCATCGCTGATTTGGTCAATGGTTATGGTTTGTAAGCGTGTGAAACTTGGATTTCTATTATAGAAATACAAAAGAAAAGAAGGAAATTGGAGAGTAAGCGCGTCCTTTTTTTAATTGGATTTCTGATTTGCAATTGCCTTACAGTTTCCTCACGAAGGTCGTCTTCCTATCTCTGTCTTGAACGCCTTGAAGTTTCGCCCATAGAAGTGCATTTTAAAAATACCCTGTACAGGAAGAAAAGTATTTTGCTCATCTTATACGGGTCGCGGTTTGTACGTGCTTATTTGGAACAATTGCTGGACACACTTTCTCGGGTGAATATATAGCCATAAAAATCAAGAAAAGAACAAGAAGATATATTAAATCAGGTTTGCAGGAAAATTGATAGCAGCAAAAACAAAAAAATGAAAAAAGTGGGGAGAGAAAACATCTTCAATTGAGTGTGTAATTTTTGCTACACCTATATATAAAAGAAAATGTCGCTGAAAATGACAGCAACAAAAAAAAAAGTGTTGTCATCATGTACAAAGGAACAGTATCAAAACTCCCACCAGAGAAGAAACGTTCCAATTTGATGATCTAGTATTTCTTAGACCAGTTCCCCTGTTAGACGATTTCTCCGACGCCAACAAGGAGCTAAACGTGAAATTAGGGTTTGACCCGTAAAGAGCTTGAACACCATTTATATCATCAATCTTGAGGTCCACTTTCTTAGACCTAGGACTCAAACTCGGATACATCACAGCTTCCTTGACCGACGAGTGGGCCAATCCAAGTACATGCCCGATCTCATGAGTAGCAACTGATTCCAAATCAACGGCCACCCTTGATTTAACTGTCTCAAAATCAATTGCCCACGTCTCGCTTGCATCAAGATGAAACCTTCCATTTTCTGGTGAAAATGCATGAGCCAGTACTCCCAGAACCCCATCGAACGGTTGTCCGTCGCCATGATCCCCGTAATAAAACCCGATTCGAATATCTGCTGATGAATAATCTTCGATTTCCATGAAACTCACTGGAATCACCTGTTCCCACCTTGAGAAGGCACGCTTGAAAACTGTCCTTATGCCGTTTAAACTTATGTAAGAAATCATATTATTCTGCGAAAACGCGTAGGTTAGTACCACCGGTGCCTGGCGTACCCACCTAGGCTGACCATAAAAATATGCGAAATGTTTTGTCGCATGAAACGTTGCGTTATGTGTCTTCGTGTCACTAACACCACATCTAGGGGACACGATCGTCGATATAGTATCAGAATCCAGTTCACCTGTCACAGGTAATCCTAGATTGGTTTGATATGCAAGAACAGCCGACTGGAATTGCTTGTCAAAGATATCCGTGAAATTATTCGTGTCGGGAATCGGGAGGTAACCAAAACGGCTGAAGTACTTCTTCAGCTCCGACATGCCACTGACTTGACTGCCCTTCCCGGCATCAAGGAAGCGAGTGAAGCCATGCCACGTTGCGGTGGTGTGGGCGTCAACGGCTATGACAGTTGACGAATATTCCGGTAATATTCTGGCGGGCAAGGAAGGGCGGCAGAGGCAGAGAAGGGAGAAGGGGATTAGGAAACTGTAATAACTGAAAAACTGAAACATAGTAGTTGCTGTTTCAACTCGCGGGGGCACTGTTTGTTAATCTCGGGATTTGGGCCTCTATAATTGCAGGGGATGAGAGGATTTGTAGTCATTAGCTAGGGAGTTCGGATTGAGAGAAGTGATCAGATTTTTCATAAAATCAACGCAATTGAGTCATGATATATATATATAATCTCAGATAAGATGGAGAAACAAGTAATTGAGGTAGGAAGATTCTGCCGTGGGCTTGTGTGCCTCTTCATTATAGATTCTGACTTTGGTGGGGTGTTATCTGGTGGGTAAACCACTGTCTATATGTTGCTTATCAACTATATATTTTAATTTAATTTCATATAATTAACTAACAAAGACTGAAATTAAGTAGCTGAATTGAGGAAGATAAAAGGGATAGGCCGGTTCAGGAAAATAATAACAAATTGATTTGTTCGAGTTTAGCTGAAGTTTATTTTTAGTTTGTTGACCAAATTAGTTGATATTTATTTTCTCAGGCAGTCACTGTCTAATGGGAATGTCTCAGCTCTCATGTGCCCAACTTGTATTCCATGGCAATCGCTTCATTTTCGACCCCCAACCCACCCACACGTTATTTCATTTTCCTTTCTATTGCTAATAATTTCAGTAATCTGTCGTCCACGTGGGATGTGCGTTGGGTATTCAGTGTAATATGTTTGTACAAAAACAAAAATATAATTTTTTACATTAGAACATATATATATATATATATATATATATATATATTATTTATATATGATTGCTTATCTTAGAGTATCTCCAAGGGAAAAAAACTATTTAGAAAAGCTGAGTTAATAATATGTCTTTTTAAATAGTATAAATATAACATTTTTTATATTTGCAATCCAATGAAAAAAAGTCATTTAGAAAAGTCAATTCTATTTTAATATCTCGCTAAATTTTTTTTTGTCTTTTCCTTTTAATTTTGATTGTAGCTCTTCCATTGGAATTGCTTGGTGGGCAAAAATAAGATGTTGTTGTTTTGGGGTTTCGCTTTCAAAGCGCAATTAAGTTATCTGATGACGCAACCACAAGTATATGTGAGTAGATTAGGAATGAACTTGTTTCCTTGTCACCATAATTATCAAGGGGTCCAATCCCTCTTTTCTAATTGTTTTCTTTCACAAGCTATTTCTGCGAAAACCCTGTTTGATTATTCCCAATTACTGGTCTTCGTCAAGATGGATAGCTCATTTTATGGACATTTCTCAAACTTCGTTAATATCCCTTTTCTAGATTGAGCAATTTCAGTAGAATAATACACTGAAAGAAGCCCTTACATGGAGAGAAAGATGGCTAGCTCTCTCTCTCTTTTCCAAAAAACAGCGACATAATTAAGAGCATAACTAATATAACTATGGCCATTACACCAACTTTTACTTTCTGATTTTTTTCTATTAAAATTCCCAGTCAAATACTCTCTTTTCCGGCATATATTAATTGTGTTGTTTTCTTTGTTGATAATCTTGTCATATGAGACGTCTAGGGCCTGTTATATATATATATATACACACTAGTCATTGCCCTGTGCCTCATCATAGTCGGAACCATACTTTTTTCAACACAAAAAAATATTAATTGTGTGAGATTTTTTATTATAATATAAATTTGGGCAAAATAAATAAAAGAATAAGTGTCAAATGAAAAACAAAATATATAATTAAATCCAATTGACTGACAAAACTACAACATATCAAAACCTTGAGACCGAAAAAAAAAGATTTTTTTTAAAAAAAACAATGCAATGTAGCCAACATAAATTAAAATTTCATAACGGAACCGAATAAAAATAAAACCCAAACAAAAAATAAAACAAAAAAAAATTAAAAACTAAAACTAAAAGCACAAAAAATAAATATGGACAAAAAATAAACAATGTCCAAGAAGGACAAAAAACCCAAAGGAATTAATACCAAAAAAATTAAAAGAAAAGGTGCCAAAATGAAAAACAAAATATATAAGTAATTCTAATTGAAGGATAAAAATGAAACAAATCAAAACTTCAGGACCGAAAAACAATAAAGGGGTTTTAAAAAATAATAAAGTGTAATTGTTGAACAATTTAAAAGAATAAGGACAGAAATGAAAAGTAGCATATATGACCAATTTCAATTGGTGGACAAAATTAGAACAAATTCAAACTTGCAATACCAAAATTATTAAAAGAACCAAAAACAAACCAAAAATCAATGGATGAAGGACTGGAATGAAACATACCATATTTAATCAATTTCAATTGAAGGGCATAATTGAAAATAATCAAAATTTCCATTGAAACATCAGTAAGAAAAACGAAAATCAAAAGTTTAGGGACTGAAATGAAACTACTACAAATATGAATATGAAGGATTGTATCGTACTTTCTGGCAGTAGGAGAGAGAAAAGAGGGGAAAGAAAAATCGTCCACCGGTTATTACACAACCACATTTACATGACATGTGTCGTGCCAGGAGGCAGAGGACATGGCAGAGCACCATGTGACACGACGGAAGGGCAGTTTCCATTGCCTTACACTTCTGCATGCGCCTCCTGAAAGGCGATTGCATGTGAAACACTACTGGGGGGCCATACGGCGCGCCTACAGTATTCTTGAAAAAGAAATGATAAAAATTTAATCAATTACCTATACACCATTGGACCCAGCGATATCTATGAAAAAAACTGTGGGTGAAAGTACTGCAATACCCCCAGATCTAGGGGTTTTTTTTTATCGTTTTCGGGGTTATTTTCGTAGTTTTGCTATGCAAAGAATTTAGAAATATCATTCATGTCCCCTGAAAATGTCTAAAATGACCTTGGTTCCGGGGGTTAAAATGTTCAGCCCTAGAGTAAAATGATATTTTACGATTCGAATTCATAGTACTCTATGTTTATGTGAACAGTAAAAATATGCACAGTGAAAATGGGACGTTGTTTATACACACACATATATATAGGGTTGGCTTAAACTAATACAAGTGTGTTTACTATTTACTAACCGAAAGAAAAAAAAAACTATTATCATCTAATGTGGTGATTTTGGGATCTTAGGCTGACAACAAGTTTAATCCTTAGTTTCAAATTACAGTCAATAAACTCGAGAGGAAAATAAATGATAATTGGGTTTTGTGCCTGTTCTTTATTTATATTCAAAATAGATTTGAAGGCCACCGATTGCACTCAAGGGAGTCTTGGTGAGGTCCCGATAATAACTCTTTTAAAAAATATAACAAAAGTCCTAACTTCACGAGGACAAAACCTTTTAAATGATTTTATCATGCTCGGGTTCATTATTTGATAAAAAAAACAATTTATTTATATTTTTCAAAAAGAAAAAAAAAATCACAACTTCTCAAGTACAAAACTTTTGAAAGGATTTTAGCGTTTTGGTCAATTCTTTGGTAAAGATAAAACAAAAACTTTATTTACTCTTTTTCTAAAACAAAAAAAAAAGTCTATCTTCTTAAAGATAGAACTCTTTTAAGGATTTTACCATTCTCGATTCAATTCTTTGATAAAAATAACAATCAACAAACATCACACAAGGAAAAAAATATGCAACCTATATAATTACATCATTTAAGAAAATTAGCACATAAGTCTCATAACAATCAAATGAACACATCCACATATTAGAATATCAATCACTTTTTTTTTGGATTCAAGGAAACTCCACCCCACCCCACCCCCCGAAAAAGACACTTTGTGGGCCCAAGTGAGCGAGTGAAAACTCCCTGGTAGTCCCAGGCTCTTACAAGAGCTGCATGTCCTGACTTGAACTCGAGACCTGCTATGCAAATCTCAAACCCTTTGCCATTACACCACGCCCCTTGAAGATTTTTGTTATGCATAATCATCAGGTTTCGAATACATAATTTAGAAAAGAATATCAATCACATCAAGCATATACAAGCCAACAAATACCCCATGCAATAAAAAAATCAATTAATATACAACAAATTATCCAAAAATAAATAAATTAGCATGTCAGGGTTTGAAACTAACCTTCAAGAGTCATTACAGTCAGTTAAGAGTTGTTTGAATTGAGCTCGATATTGACAGCGCATGGAGGTCATGTTCACAACAGTAGAGAGTGTGTGAGGCTAAAACTAGTGAGATACCATGTGTTCCATGCTCCTCTACCGAACCTATAAACAAACAGGTAGAAAAAACCCTATTTTTTATGGAATGAAATTGTGATTATTGCTAAGATGATTTGGAAAGATATGTGATTGTGTTTATACTTGATCAAGGTTGATTTGTGGCTAAATAATAAAAGATAAGGTAAATAATTGCACTATCACTATTGGTTATGTGAAATGAGGATCAAAAAAGTTGTTTGTTAGTTGTTATCATCATTAAACAATTGTGTTCATATGTGGGGAATATGGGTGTTTTGTGGTAGTATTGGGAGAGAGACTATCAGTTTATGCTAAAGACAAACAAGATAGATTTATGACAACTTCTTTCTCATATAGTGATGGTTGTTGTTGTTTTATCAAAGATAAAAAAAAAAAGGATTTGAAGAGAGATAATGGGATTTCTAAAGAGGTGGAAAAGATAGGGTATATGTCTAGATTTTGGTTAAAACTAAATGATAGCTAGGGTTGAATTTATTTTTTAGAAGCATGGAAAAAGTTTTATTTCTTGTGTTTTTTTCATTGTTTGTCTTTTTTTAGTCTCTAGTTTATCTCTCTTTCCTATTTTGCTTATCATATTCACTCTAAAAAACATTCCTTATTCTCTAATCTCTTAGAATGTTCTCTCTTTTATTCTCATTAATGATTTTTCTTTTGATTGTATCCACTTTCCTCTTAGATTTTTTTTTCCCTTTCTCATATGATCTCTCTTTGTTTATTTATTTTCTCCTTCCTTCTTTGATTTTGCTTATTCTAAAATTAGGCCTTATTTAAAGTGAAATAATGTTATATTTTCAAATCAAAACAAATTTTAAATTTATTTATTAAGTTCTTTCCTCTTTTTTACTTATTTATTGTTTTAACCTTAGTCTTTTCTTATTAGTAATTTTCAAAAATATGTTGAAGAAAAAGGGTGAAGATCAGGTTATAAGAGCATCTCCAATGGTAAAAGCCATTTTGGAGAGCTAAATCTCTAAAATAACTTTATGAATAGTGTAAATATAGTTTTTTTTTGTCTTTGTCTACTCCAATGGTAAAAGCCATTTAGAAAAGCTATTTTTTTATATCATTTTAAATATAGTGTAATTATTTTGTATATAATATAATTATGCAATTAATTATACAATTAATAGAAGTAAGGTATATAATTAAATAATTACTTTTAAAAAACTCTCCATTACTATAATTATTATTTTTTCATTATATTTAAATATAAAAAATTGAATTTAAAATAATTAAAAAAAACCGCAACATTGTATTAGTCCATCTAACAAAAACAAATATCCATCCGTAATAATAATAATAATAATAAAAAAACCAGTCCCCTCCAATACACAGGCAATCTCAGTCCCCACTTAATCTCCCCCGAGCACCATCAAAACGATGACATTTAATACCAAATCCACAATTCCCCCTCCCAATCCACTGCCAAATCAGCTCTCCTCAGTTTTCTCAACATCAACATCTCACTAACCGAAATGTGGCACGAGTTCGCCAGAAGATTGACTTTGTTCTTCTTCCTCTTCTTGACAACGATCTTCATATCCAAGTTAAATAGTGGTAATATTTATTTTATGGCTTTTCTTTTCCAGTTGCTATAAATAGCAACTCAAACTCAAAAAAAACTTTTTTTTGACTCTTCGGATAGCTCTGCGTTGGAGATGGTAAATTAAAACAAAAATGCTAAAATTACAATAATTTTAACTATATATGTCTCTTTTGATAGCTTCTGGTTGGAGATGCTCTAATAGTAGCCTCATTCTTTATAATTGTTTCAATATAAAAGCATTTGAGAAATCATTTTTCTTTGATTTTGAATAGTAAGTTTATAAAGAAAAGAAATACATCACCAAGAAAGAAGGGTTTTTTTAAAACAAAAAAACATTGTGTCAAATAATGTTGAAAACTAAATAAAAATAATCAACATGGGATCCGCACAAATAATAAGAAAATAAGATGATCAACTTGGAATCCATTTTATGAAAATGAAAAGATCAAATTCGGACACATGATAAAAATAAATGGATCAACTTGGAGAAACCTTAAATAAAAATGAAAATGCTACCTTGATTATAGAGTTTAGTTTAACTATCCTATCTTTGGGATTCGATTTTGAAACTTTTGATTTTCTAGGTCTGGACTTCCTAATTGGAGGGCTTGTAACTCTTTTAATGGCAGGGGCTTGAAAAATCTTATAGCTATAGGGTTTGGAACTCTCTTGGTTGCATGACTTGGAACTTCTTGATTGTTTCATTATTTTTTTTTTTTTGGATATCCTTGCGGAACGGGGGAACCACATGACCCGGAAAGCGCACTTTGTGGGCCCAGGGCATGCGTAAACCTCCGGCTGTCCAGGCTCTTACTAAGGGACGGTGACTCACAGAAGAAGCTTCGCCCTCAGGTTTCGAACCCAGGACCTGGGAGGAATACCCCACGCAAGTCCCAAGCCTCCACCGTTGGGCTAACTCCTTGGAGTCGATTGTTTCATTATGGTAAGGTTTGGTTTCTTGATTATAGGGCATGGAAAATTTTTATGACAACAATAAATTTCTTGATAACAAAACTTGAAAAACTCTTTTTTGGCAGGGTTAGAAAAATTCATGTTACCTTGTATAGAGGGAAAATATTAGTTATATTTTTATAATCAAGTGCAAACTTGTACAGAAATAAAAAAATTATTTATAGTTTTTATAAGCAAGTTCGCTTAATTAAAGTATTCTTTTGCTTTTAAAGATCAGTTCGTGGTCTTTGGTTATATCATCGTGTAAAGGGTATGAGGCTGAAAAGGAGAAACATTAAAATAAAAGAAAAAGAGAAGGAGAAGGCAAACTTACTTCATGTGTGTGTGTAGAATTGCTACATAATAAGATTATTTGGTCATCAAAATTGATACGTCCAATTGGAAGGTGAACCACTTCTTAGGTGGAAAAATGGAATTTAATGGATATCAATGGTGAGTGGTTGAAATGATGACGATATCACACGAGATAAAAGTGATTATCCTTAAACAAATTTAGATGATCAAGGGAAAATTAATGTTCAGATTAATTAAAAGTGTAATTAAATAATTGAGCTCCAATCATATATGCCACATCACTTACACCATCTTTTAATTTGTCGACATTGTAAGATGGAGATCATAGAATCGGAGCTCATGAACTCTTTCCAATGAGAAGTGGTGGAATTATTTCTCAAAAAAGAAAATGTTGAAATTAATAAATTTCAAGATAAAAGAGTTATTAATTATAACTTGCTCTATCCAATTTATCAAAAACTAATTAATTAATCCGTAAATAAATAGTACTTTGACTAGTATTGATCATGCTTTTGAGATCATTTTGATGAGTGGAATTGGTCGATGGTTGGTCTTAAGAGCAAAAAGCAATTAATGGCTTTGACATTGATAAACAGAAAGGAACAAGGACAAGTTCCAAGGCATGGTTAAATGGTGTCGTTTTATCCATCTCAAGTTGAGTGGGAAAAAGACGTTGGATCAGAATGTTTCTGCAGAAAGAAATTGCTAGGGTTCTTTTGTGTATGCTTTCACGTAACAGAGGTCTAGGGATTTGATTTGTCCCGAGTAGAAACCCTCAACCTGTAATCAAAGGAATAAAATGGATATTGATTTTCTTGAAACCTTCGACTTATTGTTGTTCTTGGCGCAGGCAAAAGAGCTGGTGACTTGTCCCTGGATTTGGATTTAAAAAGGCAGCGTTTTGCTAGAATCCAATACATGTCAAAACCCTGAAGGTATAATTATCTTATATGCATTTAATTTTTTAAAGAGATTATTTTAATTTATCTAGAATTTATTCTCTATTTTCTTACTTATCTAGTGTTTACTTTATGAATATCTTTAAAAATTTATCATTTGATCGGAATTAGCAGCTCTCTCAATTTATCAGTTTGTACTTTTTTTTTAAGAAAGTTGTCCAGCGTAAGAAATACCTTTATGTTTCTTTATTAAAAAAATTTATGATACATAAAACACATGTGCAACAATGTTCTATTTTTATTTTTATTTTTATTGGATTAGATGAAACCTCATTCATCTAAGAAAATATATTTTATTAGTCCAGGTAAGCGAGTAAAACTCTAACTATCTTATACTCTTAAAAAATATATTATCTTTGATTCGAACTCGAGACCTGTTATATAATTCTTGAAACCTTTAATATATCGTCACGCTTTTTTTTGGAAACATTTTTATATTACGTTAAAAGTTAACTGGAGATCCTGCACAAAGCTACGTGCCCTTGGTTTAGCTCAGAGTTATTGATCCCGTCCGTTCGGTCGGGAACGGGCGGGCCTCCGTCCCCGTTGCAAAACCCGGGACAAAACGGCGACGCTTTTTGTCCCGGGTAGGATCCCGACCGTCCCCGGAAAAACCGGGCGAATTCGGTCGGACGCCCGGTTCCGTATCAGGCGTTCCGTTCGATGACTGGATCAAAACGACGTCGTTTTGATAAGCAACAAACGACGTCGTTTAATCCGAAAATCCCTTTCTTCTTCCCCGCTCCCACTCTCCCGGACCCGGGGACGACCGATTTTCCCCCAATTTCCCCAATCTACTCGAAGTTCTCTTCTCTCAAATTAATCCGAAATCCCTTTGTTTTCGATTCATAATCCGAAATCCCACACTTGAAAAGCTCAATTTGTTATCCTCAACCCCTAAATCAGCTCAAATTACGAAACCCTAAATCAAAAAATCAAAATCACGGCGGCATAATTTCTTCCACACGCGGCGCAATTTCTTCCACACTGCGGCACAAAATCTTCGATGAGTTCTTCTTCCCCATATCTCCGAGTTAAAGGTACACATTTGAGGAACCAAATGCTTTAATTTATTGAAAAATTGAAAGCTGTCGAAAATGCATGAATGTGAATGTGGGATTGATGTTGTTGATGCTTGATAATGAATCCTTTGATGTGTTCTTTCTGCTATCCTTCGTTGATACCTTTGAGAAAATTATATGATATTGCCGAATGTGCACAATGAACTTTTATGATATTGCCGAATGTGCACAATGAAAATTTTGTGCTTGTGATTAGATGTAATCCAGTGTGCTAGCCCGAGTATTGATAACAGGCGAGCATGTTAAACATCAATCTTCTTTATACTGAGCTTTATACTCTTGATTGAATGTAATCCATGGTTTTATATATGCTTTACAAAAAATCTAAGTTTCTTGTTGCCAAGTTTCTCCGAACTTGCCTAACAAAAAGTAGCTTGAATTTGTTCATCTTTTTCGTCGTCAACATTGCCATAGAGTATGGGGGCGCGCCATGTGCATATGTGAGAGGAACAATGAAATTTAACTACATTCTTGATGTGGAAATGAATACATGAATATATTGTTGAGAAGAGCAAAAACTCCATGTTTCACTTGAAATGACCTTCATCATGTAGCTAATACAACTATAAACACCACCATCTCACACCTCTGCCACTATTTTGACTGCTGTTAGGTAATATCAACAGCATCACTTGCTATACTGCTCTATTAATCGGTTTATTTTAATGTCCATGGTGATCAACTTTGCTTGATTGATGAAGCTAAATAGTTTGTCGTGGAAGACAAGTTAACAAATTGATGTGATGATAAGAGTGAAATGAGATAACAAATCCCAAATGGATGAACAAATTCATGAAATAATGGAAGTGTTGGAATATAGGATTACAAATATTAAATGTTCAGGATGATTAGATAAAGTTCATGAACAAATTCATGAAAAATTATAATGAATGCTTGATGTTGTTGATGCTTGATAATGGAAATGCTTTTCGTTTTCGTGCATGGTGTTATCTTTTACATGCCTAACTTGTGTTATCTTTTTACAACAGATTAAATTACATGGCTGAAAACTCATCTAGTAGTGGGACTTCCATATATTAATGATGTAGTAGAGGATGTTTGATGTATTTTTCTTTTATTTTAGAACATTTTACTTTCATAATATTTTTGGAATTTCAAAGATGTTTCTAATTTTGAGATTATGTTTGTATTGTATAATTTAAATTTCATTTATCTTGAATTTAAATTATACTTGTTAAATTAATATTTTATTTTTTTTCATATATATAATTAAATAAAATGAACGAGTACAAAACCGAAGCGGTACTGGAACGAGTACCGAAACCGGGACGTCCCGTTCCAAACACAAATCCGGAACCGGGACCGGGACGGGATCAATAACTATGGTTTAGCTAATAACACATACCTCTATGTTTGCAACCGGAGAAATATACGGTGGTGGAGACTTTGAGGCCCCTTAGAGAACTCTTCCCAAACTCCCATACAAAGGAGATGCTGGAAGTTGAAGAGCTGAAACCTTTTCTTCCATTTTCTTCCCGCCCGGCAGCCATTGACTACATTGTCTGTGATGAGAGTGATGTCTTTGTCACAAATAAGAATGGAAACATGGCCAAGATTCTTGCTGGTCGAAGGTGAGAAAATACCAGTCCATTGTTTTCTATTTGTCTTGAATATGCCTGAGCTTAAAATTACTTTTTGTCCTCAATTTGATTATAATGATGAGGAATAAGTGATTTAAATTTGAATTTTCAAGGAAGTTAGTTCTGAGAAAATACTGTTGCCTATATTTTTTACATTTTCTGTGTGATGTCAATTTCAAAGTATTTTTTGCACTGAAATGACATCAAACAATATTTTTTTTATTTTTTTTTTAAAATTTATTTTTGACATTAGCCACACAAAAATTTTATTTTTTTTTAAAAAAAAACATGCTCTATATAATGAGTAATTTTTAGGGATCCTTCTGGAAAAAAAATCTAGAGATACTTTGTTTCTGTAAATGTAACTGTCCTATATTACAGAATACACTTCTAAAATTTTAAAATCTTGCTTGTAACATTATATGCTGTCATTTATTTGCACTAATTTTTGTTTTTCATATATAATAAAATGGATCCAAGGAGGTACGCAGGGCATAAGAGGACCATCAGACCAAATGCAAAGAAGCTCAGTTCATTGTTCATGTCATGGGATCAGATGGACTGGGATACATTTTCCAGAAAGGTGAAAGCAAGCCAGAGAGGATTTATAGGAGAGCCAGATGAGGACGAGGCGACTACTTTCTTGCATCTGCGAGACGCCACTCACTGATGATGAAAACAGTCAGCCAGAATTCCTATGCACTTAAAGGAAAAAGTTCCTGATTAATTAATAGTGGCATCCTAACTTGAGCTTTCTCAAATGTAGTGTCTCCTTTCTTTTTCAGATCGGTCGCTGTGATTGGATCAATGAATGAATTGGGCCTGTGTACAGGAGCCAGGGAGCTTAAATGATCTGCAATTGTCCATAGATGGTTTTGCTGGGGAAGCATGTTTGTAGGCTTGTCGAAATCAACGTAAGCTTGTTTGTTGTGCATCATGTTCCTCCTTCTCTAAATTTGCTAGGACGGAAAGGAAAGCAAGTTGAAGACAGATAAACGGCGGTCTGCCATTACAGCGCTGTTATGACAGTGAAGAGAACCAGTAAACCTCTTCCTTGTCCCTTTTTGTTATAAAATAACTTTCTATTTAAAAATATATTTTTAGTTTTTAAAATCAATACATCGAGATCATATTAACCTGGGACCCAAGCAGTTCGTTCAATCAGCCCCCGTCGCTGAATTTAGATAGCAACTTCCAATCAGAAAACACTACAGAAAAAGCTTATTGATCGTGTAGATAACCAACCATCCCCACCAACCACCGATCACCTAAAACGGGAACACAAGGAAAACGTTAATGATCAGCGAAGCTTCCTACAATTTCAAGCCAAACTACATACATGGAGATTTTCCATATACAGCCCTTATGGCAAATGCGGGGAGATCACAAATCATAATCGCAAATAAACTAAAACTGATATGAACATCTACCCACTACACGTGTCAGTCATATTATACCCAAGGA
Organism: Salix viminalis; assembly: GCA_029228465.1. Lineage (NCBI taxonomy): Eukaryota > Viridiplantae > Streptophyta > Magnoliopsida > Malpighiales > Salicaceae > Salix > Salix viminalis. The sequence goes on from CM055426.1 coordinate 10,537,492, forward strand.
AGCTGAATTTCCATCCCTAGCTATCACCTCTCTACTATAAATATACACAACTACTCTTGCAGTGTTGTCCAGCGACCATTGAGCATCTTTGCACTGGATATTGCATGAGCTCCTCTCAACCATGGTTATTCCCTGCAACAACAAAAGCAGTCGCAGTTTTATCAAAATTTTTCAATCATCTACAAATCCACACGAGAGGCTGGAATCCCCAGCAAATTCTGCAGGGAGATGTTACCTCTAGAAGCAGTCCTACTTTTCTGACTTTTATCATGCGACACAGATGGAGTTTTTGACACCATCAAGGAGCTTTGTAGCCCTTCTAGCAGCTGTGAGCAACAGGATCAACAAGGCATGAAGACGTTAATCTGCTTGAAAAACAATTGCCAAGAACAGGATAATAAAAACAAGAAGATTCACCATGTCAAGAAGTTCTGACTAATATCAAGTTGAACTGCTCCAAATGAAGATCCCAAGAAAATGGCAACGAAAAACACAACAAATGACCTAAAGGACTTCAAGATTCTCATTTGAAATTCACCCTCCCAGGACCATTTATAAAATTAACAGGAATAGGCATGTGGTTCCACATACACAAGCAATATTTTGGGGAAAGTTGTAATGAGATAAGATTATCTTTAAATTGTTTGTATCCACAATTCCTCAATTTTTATTTGCTACCCATCTTGGACTGACTGAAAAGGTGTTCACTGAAAAGATACGAGGTAAAGAAACATGTCTTTCAGAAAGACATGCTCCAAAACCTTTGGACATTGCTGATGAGCTAGAATATGCTAGGTTGAGTTGAAATCAGCATATCAACATGAGTATTGTCAAAAGGAAGCATATCAACATGAGTATTGTCAAAAGGAAGCATATCCACAGACCTATTGGCCCCTGACAAAGAGGGACGAGGAAGAAACCAGGCTTCTTTGTATGAGTGAAAAAATGTAAGCTGCCACATAAAAAAATATTTGATGCAACAAGCTAGAGTGCATACTGCCATTACCATCTGCACAGAATTGGTTCCAGGGAAGAGACTAGCATGAGGTATGAATTCAGAGCTCTAAGAACTTACTCTCGATGTAGGCTGAATTTTACGGTTAGACCTTCGGGGCTCTGTGGCATCAGAGGTTGATTTTGAAGAATCTCCATTGAAAATTTTGTCCTCCTCAATTCTACCCAACTTTCCACCAGCAGGAGCAAGTTTCCCTTTACTTACCCGTTGAGGTTTGGGGATTTTCTTAGAGGAAAGTGTACCTGAAGGAAGAGGAAAGGAAGAAAATACCGGACCCTCTGTTGCTCCCATGGAGCTAGATATGGGATGAAAGCCAGTCACGTTATGTTTTTCAGATGTATTTTCAACATGGCTTATAGAAGCCTTTGTCTTTGCATCATGATCTGTAACAGCACCATCATTGGAAGCAGAAACTGTAGTAGTCAAGGAATTGTCCTTCGGAGGAATTGTTCTACCAGAAACATTCTGTGGCTTTCCTGACTTAAGAGCCTTGGGCTTCGATGCCACTGTTCGGTTTGCAATTGATTCAGTTCTTAAAGTACTCTTCCATCCACGGGATCTTGATCCCTGAGGCATCAAATATTTAGCAAACTTCACTGAATCATTTGCTTTATTGTTTTTGCTGCTCTGATCTGCAACATAATGCTTGCTCACTTCCATAAACTTTCTTTTTTTCCCAGGCTTTGGTACACCAAAGATAACTCTCGATCCTTCCTTCTGCAAGCCAGTCCGTGCCATTCTGAGCACTTCAGGTTTATTCCCATCTTTGGTACTCTTACCAATATTGAACAATTTTTCATGAGCAGCTAAATCCAGTAGAGTTGGCTCATCATGTCTATCAGTTTCCACAGAATCAAAACCTTTTGATAACTTATCGTTTCCTTTGGCATCCACTGCTGGGCTCCGCACCCTCGGTCTTTTTTCCTGTGGTGTATCACCCTGATACATCAAATTTGTGAGTCAGTGCAAGGAAGAAAGTTTAAGGTCAATACCCAGTGAAATATCAAATGAATGTACCTTGGTAGAATGAGAGCCCACTTTTGAACCGGACCATTCAATCCATTCCCCATTTTCCCATAGGAGAGAAGACCGAAGATGCCATGCTCTAACAACAGATGTTTCTCCTTGAGCTGCAGGCAGTGACAGATTCATAAATGAAATGCTGCCTCTAATATCTAATAACTGAAAAGCATGCAACCATGTGGTTATTCATTCAACTACAGCCACCAATTGTACATGCCTGGAAATTGGACTTTTAGTGTGGTGTCATCGTTCTTGGTCCTTTCAATGACCACTCCTTCCCGCCAGCTGAAGAATATCTCACACATATCAGAATGGAAAATACAGAGTAGCATGATATATAGAGTGCCAAACCACAGTTGCAGCAGTTCAGAGTATATGGGAGGACAGAAAAATGGTACAATTGTAAGAATAACTGCTTTAAAACATATCATATAACTGGAAGTTTATAGGATAACTTGCAATCTTAATATATTCTTGCTGAAAAGTATCTTTTTTTCTTCATCCCCTGAAAGGAAGATGTTTCAAGCTAAATCAAAGACTTTCATATTTTGCTGTTTCTAATATATATAAATGGAAGTTTAACATGAAGTAAATATTAGTGGGATGTTTATTTTAAATTGATTGAAGAGGTTATAATCACATGATAAATAGCACCAGGGTGTCGAGTAGATAGGATTCAAAACTTGGTTAATCACCTATCAGAATTGCACCCAGTTGTGAGTTATTCTTTATATTTAACCCCGAGCAATTTTGTATCAGAAACATAAATTGTTTTTTTCTTACATATATATTTGAAAAGTCCAGTCATAAGTTGGTACCACACACTACAGCTGCTTAGTAACATACCTATCTTAGTATAGAAACTTGGTAACATACCTATCTTGTATCCATGCATCCACTCTATCACCAACAGACCAAATACGGTCCACCGTGGCAGCTCGTCGCCTCTTCCTTGTTCCTTCAAATTGCACAGCAGTAATAGGGCGAGCTATTCGTATTTTTGGCGCTCTCTCTCCTTCACCTTTAAGTGTCACCCACTCCTTTAGCTTCTCTGAGCCTGCAGACAATCAAAACGATAAAATATGATAAATTCATGTGCATGCGTGGGTGCAAAAATACTAATGCTACAATTATTCCCTTTTCTTTCAACAAGCGACTTGAGGAGACTCTGAGAAAATCACTGCCAGTGGCTGTGATGAGCAAGATGCCAATACAGAGTTCAACAAGGAAATTTTCGCTGGCCACAAGGTTAAGTAATTATGTATGTATGGGAGATCAGCAATGCGATACTGTTAAACATGACACTACTAAAGATTCTATCTTCTAGGTCAAAATCATCCACAATTCTTTAGAACTGGACGTCCAGTATGTTCATTATAGTTCATACAGATCTTCATACATTAAAACAATCTCACAGGTAAGAACATTTACAGAATTAGCTCCATAGATACAGACATTAAGGTAACTAAGAATACATCAGAAGTAGGGGCAACATGACACACAAGCCACATCTGGCATTCTTCAAGCTATCATATATTTGTAAAAAAGAACATGCAGCAAAGAGAAAGTAAGCACAAGAATTCTCCGAGTTTTCCGCATTCAAAACTATCTAAAGGTTCCTAACACATAGATTGGAAATAAACACAATGACTCACCTTCAACTGACGAAAGGTCAGTATAACTCACATATGCGCTCCCATCCTTTAAATCCACAACATTGGCAGAAAACCAGGCTGCTTTAAATCCATTCCCATCTTTGAAAACCTAGGAAGCAAATAATACAGACAAGTTAACATAGACCAAAGACAAACAAACTTCAACGAAACATAAAAAGGAACACAAAATTATCAAACACAAGCAAACATCTACATGAAAACACACTCCATAATAGACTAAGATGGAAAGGTTAAGAGAAAAGCAAGCTTGATAAATTTAGATTTACAGTTCCAATAATGGAGCCTAAGAAAAGTTGGTGATTCCAAACCTCTACATGGGAACCCTCCTTGATGCTATTATAGTTTTCCATAGTTCCCAAAGATCTCGAACTATTCTCAGATTCAGACACCTTGTACCCCCCCTCTTGTCCTTTAACATCCTTCGCGGCAGCTGCACCAGAATTCAAGAAACCATCTTCCAATCTTGCATGGTCCTCAGTGGACACCTCAGTTGGAGCATGTGGTCCTTCTCCAACTCCATCTATGTTAAGATTTTTTCTACCTATAGCATTTGATTTAGAGATCAGTTCATTATTTATTTTGGCTACTTTCCAATAGCCCTCTGGACCCACAGCTACTAGCTCATTCAATGGCGAAGGAGCACCCATGGCAACTATCTTCCCAGCTTGAGACACAGCTTCTGCAGCCAGCTCCGCAGCTTTAACAATAGCATCCGTATTTTCAGCTCGTTTTGCAGCAGCAGAAGCAACTTCAACTCTCCGTCTAGCAGCCTCCCTTGCCACAACAAGGATTGAACTGGAACTGTTTGTCCCATCATCACCCTTCAGAATGGAAGCAGGAGTAGCCTTTCCCAAATTCTTCATGCCTTCAGAAACAGAAATTGTATTGTCTTGACTGGGATTGCTGTAACCACCAGAATTTACTGCTTCATCAGCCAACAGTTTTGCTTGCAATGCAGCATTAGATGCAACTTTCGCAGCTGCAGCTGCAGCTCTTGCAACAGCAGCAGCTGCTGCTATTGCAACAGCTGCAGAAGCTAGTTTGGTTTCAACATCTGGTGACAACCCAGAATTTCTCTGCTCATCTAACCGATTCCAAATTTCCAGGCTGTGATTAACAGCAGCAGCAGCAAGAGTAGCAGCATCCTCTGCCTGCACTCTCGCAGCCTTCACTTTATCAAGGGTTTCCTCTGACAACATATTCCTCTGTTCTGCATTCTGATTCCCTTTTATGATATCAGTAGGTGTAGGAGATACAGAAGCCACAAATTTCTCTGTAAGGGGTTTAGAAACATAGATGACAGGGGTTGTAATGGCAGCAGAAGTAGACGGGATGACTGGTAACAACAAGAGCAGGAACTGATTCTGTTTGAGGGTGAGGATGCAAAATATTCTGCCCTGGACTCTCGGAAAATGGGGTCTTTTTTCTTTTACGAGGTTTTGGATCAGTACGAGGTTGACTGGATGACGCTGCAACCTTTTTTGCATCTGGAACAGGAAAAGTCCCAGTAAATACACTGGCGGAAGCCCCAATCTGAATTGCAGGACCAGGGGAAACATGATTTGCACCAGAGATAATAGGCATGGATAAGTCTTTCACAGGTGTCAATTGAACTGGTTCTGTGATAGGCAACTGAGCAGAAAAATGACAACTTGTGTCAAGTACAGGTGTTTGTGGAGATGTAGCCCAGGGACCGCAAAAAGGTGCCTGAGATATCCAAGAGTTACCAGCAAAATTTCTTATCTGTGAAGTTTGATGAGTATGCATAGGAGAAAATGCCCGATGATGATCCATAATGGGACCCCTTGGCATGCTGCTTGATTGAAATGTGTCACCAGTGGGGGTAGGTACACTCCATAGAGGTGAAGAAAGGGGTACCATGGGGTTCACAATTGTTGGAGTGCCCTTGCTGGTTCGACCAATAGGTGAGGAGATTATTGTGCTTTGAATGGCACTCTGTTTAATTGTTTGATCAAGAGCTCTGGAACCTGCAGATCTCATTTGTTGCACACATGTAAATCTACCAAATCTAAAGCAAGATTAAACAGCTTAAAATCAGAGACATACCAGGACGTGACTGCAAAGGGGTTTCTGGAGTAGTGAGATGAGGATTTTGACCATGCAGTCGTTCTATAAAAGAGCGCAGAGCATTCTCCCATGAGCTTTTACCACCATCTACCAGGACATTGTCAAAGTGAATGTGTTTTCTCTTTTAGAGTCGAGAAGTATCACAAAACAAGGAAAAGTGCCACTAACCAGATCCTCCAAATGCTGATATCATATATGCTTCATCTGGAGCTGTTCCTTGTCTGTGACCCAAACAAAAATAAAGTGAGAATTAGGTAAATCATAATCATCAAATGGTAAAGTTCTCTTCTTTTTTTTTAACATACAGAAGGATCCTGCAAATTTAAAAGCTACCCATTAAATCCAATAACCAAATGAAAAACAGTTTATATAATTTCTATTTTCCTTTTCTTTTTCCTATTTCTTTCCTCTCTTTTGGAATGGTAGGAGCTAAGAGTTCATGAACACCACCTAAGACATCCAAAAGCACCTGAATCACATCCTAAAATTAACTCTGCCCAATTATGTGCCAAAATGTGTTAGCACTAACAATATTACAATTACAAAATAGTAGGACCTACATCAAAGCGCCATAAACAAAGATCTGAGCACGCAATTGCACTTGCTGCAAGTCTGTGAAGGGTTGTTGAAACATCACAGATGGAGAAGCAGAAGAATTCAGATCAGGAAGGCTTGATGTGGAAGATGTATTAACAAATGGTTTCATAGTACTGGAATCCACATGACCATAGCGCTGCATCTCATTTGATTGCACATGTTGCAATATCCCAGAAGGGCTTGGGGAGACATTGTTTGTTTTGGCCCCCTTTTCTAGCCTCACATAAGCGGTATCTTTAATAGGATTTCCCTTTCTCGCGCTTTCTTTTCCCATGGCCTTAGCAGATGGTCGTCTTGTTTTACGCTCAGAAGTACCTTTAGAACCACTACGCGCAATGGCTACATCAGACACCTTTGGACTTCCACAAGGAACATCTTGGGCAAGCTTGGGATCTATTTGGACTAAACCAGATGATGGAGAAGCATTCAAAATCTTCAAAAAGAAGCAAAAAAAGGAGAAGGAGAAGGAAAAAGACAAAATAAATTGATTAGGATCATAAAAGGTATTTGTCAATATAAGGTCAGATTATGATGGGGAGGTAGTAAAGGATGTGCATATCAAAATTTTACCGGGTACGCTTTAGTGGCTGGTCTGTTCAAAAAGGGCTGCCATTTATTCCCAGCTTCTTTTTCAGGCATATTTGCCAGTGGACTGACCTCAAAAGTGAAGCTCCTCTCATCTTTGGATGCATCATTTTGTTTCAGGTCCCGAGAACCAGACAAAGCTTTGCTAGCATTGCTATCAGCAACTGCAGTCTGCTCAACTGAGCACTTGGCTCCCTCTTTGTCACTTTCACTCTGAAAATCCCCAGCAGCTCTGATGACAGTAGGGGAACCACTGGCTGCTTTGCCAATATCAGCACAACTTCCACAATCTAGCATACATGTAAAATGAAGTTTTAAAGGTACAAAACTACAGGACCATTCATGAGTATTTTTATTTTATCAAATAGCAAACATGGACAAGGCTACCAAGCAGGAATGACAAATTAACAGTAAAACATGGAATGAATGATGGCTAACCACTTGTGATAGGAAAATCGATCTTCTTGTCACTATTATCTTCAGATGCTATAGCAGCTTCGTTTTCTTCCTGGGTGCTAGGAACATCAATCTTCTTGTCACTATTATCTTCAGATGCTATGGCAGCTTCATTTTCTTCCTGACCTTTCTGGTTAGTATCCTCTCGAAAATCTTCCTTTTCTGAGGAGATGGGTCCTAGCATTTCATTCTCGTTTACAGTCGGTTCTGCATTAAAAAAGACACAGAAAGGCAAAGCCATAATCATACGAGTTCTTGTGAGAATTAAAATTCAGATTCATCAAATCAGGATACCCACATCAGGACAGGAAGATAAGGGGGAAGGAACCTGAACAATAATTAACACTTAAGGGTACCAGATATTGATAACCATGCATAAAACAGAGTGTCAGCTGAAATAACTAGCCACAATGCCATATTATTAAAACTAAAGGCATGGCATCTAGCTTCATAAACATCCAAAAGATATAGCAAGTTACATGATCAGAATTCGCATGTCCTCACAAATATTGGGGAGTAAAATGAGCTGTGATAAAAATAGAACCTAAGATTCATGTTCTAATATGCTTATTATCTAAGTTACTATAGCTCACCTGAAACTTTGGATGATTCCTTTTCATCATTTACTTTTACCAACACCTCAGCATCATCTCCCTTGTTTGCAGTTGAATCACAAAGAACTGGACACACATCCATTTCCTTTGTGCTTTCCAGGCTGAAGGAAATGGATGATTCCTTTTCATCATTTACTTTTACCAACACCTCAGCATCATCTCCCTTGTTTGCAGTTGAATCACAAAGAACTGGACACACATCCATTTCCTTTGTGCTTTCCAGGCTGACTTTGTCAATTACTTCCGAACCTTCTGTTTTACAAGCATCCACCATTAATGGAGATTGTTCAGCTGACTCGCATACCATCTGTCCTGCAGCACCAGAAGAAGCACCTTTTTTGGATTCAGGACCAGGATCTAATCCAGCTATCAATTGACAAGAGGTCTCCAGACCTGATAAACTGGCCTCCGCAGAAATCTTGTCTGTGGTTTCTTTCTCTTTATCTAAGGGACTAAACCCAATCTCACTTGAATGTGACATTTTGACATCTTTGTGACCAATATCTGCATCAGCATTAGTGATATCACCAGAAGGCGTTGGAACACCATCCATTATATCACAGGTTACAATGTTAGCAAGTTTGCAGCTAACATCTGCTGCTGCAACAGAAAAAGAAACAAATATTTCAGCAAAATAATAAATTATGCCAGCTTAATGCAATATTCAAAGGAATAAGATTTCAACATTTACCTGATTTGTTGTCAGAAGCAGCATTGAATTGTAATCTTGAAGCTATGAAATTGTTTTCAGTGCTAACATTGCCAGAAGGAAGCTCTATGGTGTCCTTTCCCTCAGCAGGAGCCATAGACTTCCCACATATTTGTGAGGATTCAGCAAGGAAGGGGGATGGAACACAGGCCTCTTCTCCAACAACTTCAGCTGAACAGCACACCGCAACCAAACTAGAAACACCACCTGTATCGCTGTTGCTAGTTCCACCAACTTTCACTTTAGCAGGCTCACAGCTTTCAGAGGACAGGATAGATGCCTCACACTTATTAGATAAGCTCTTGTTATCCAAGCGGGAACCATTTGAGTCCTCAATTTCATGCCTCTCAAAAGAAATATTGTCTTCAATGGCCATCATTGATCCCCCAACTATATCCACTTCAGACTGGCCACTAGTCACCAAGTCTTCAGGGAAGCCAGAATGCCCCTTCGGTATTATGCACAAAGGTTCCCCAAAATTACTCAAGTTAGTTTCAATGATGTTTGCTTCTTCCACAGATTCCATTGCATCTGAACAAGGATTCTCATCCTCCATTTGTCCCTCTTGACTTAATACATGTCCCTTTTTCTGATTCTCACCGGTGTTTGTTTCCAGAAAATCTTTATGAGCATCACAAGTGTTATCTATATCATCTGGGCCATCTTTTTCAGTCAATTCAATATTTCCTGTAGTGATATTATGCAAAGTGGCATCCTGCATCCCTGATCCAGGACCTTTCTGTGGCATATCATTAGAAGGTCCATTCTCCACATTATCAACTTCCCTTTGAGTAACATGATTAGAATTACTATCATTGGACAGACTCCCTTCAATAACAGGTTGCCTGACCTCTACACTAATTGCAGATAGGTCAACTAAAGGTACCAAACCACTATCAGCAGATGCTTCACCTTTATGATCCTGAGAACTATCATCAAGAGGCTGCTGCTGTCCAACATCATTATCTAACACAGAAAAATCTTCCACATCCTCGCCTGGCAGAAATTTAGCCTGTAAATTCGCAGTATCTTCCACTTTAGGTGATGTATCACTATCCTGTTTCAAGATGGGATCCATGTGCTTTAGTATGCAACCCAGTTCATCACAGGCATCTGACCCCTTTGTATTAGTTTGTACAGGAGTATTATCTTCCTGGCCAACAGATTTTAATAACATTTCAACAGATTCCGAGGAAGTAGCTTCAGACCAAACATTGTTGTGTCTAGATAGAGAACAAGACTCTGCAGCACTTGAACTAAATTGTATCCCACTGGTACCTCGAGAGAAATCTTCAATCCACTGGTTGTCCACGTTACTTTCAATGCCAAGAAAAACCTCAGTCTCAACCAAACTATCAAACCTTAAAGATCCATTAAGACCGTCATCGAAATCAAACTTGGGAAGAGCATATGGCAGTAAAACAGGAGGAAATTTGTTGCTTCCTTCACCAGCTAAATGAAGATTGTGGTTTTGAAAATCATTTTCATCATAATCCATGGGTGAATCCCTAAAACAGTGCCGGAGAAGAAACCAGTCAGGTGCGGTTACAGATGTCCACAGATCACATATCCAAGTTATAAAAACATAATGCTATATATCGGGATTGAAAGAAATGCAGCAATTAAAGAATATCAAATTTGAATTTACATAGAAAAATGGACGCAAAATCAGGATACACAATACCAGAATTTTTATAATTAATAGTTAACCCAACATCACATCTTGCTCTCCAACCATTTAACAGAAATGCAAAATAACAATGCCCGCCACTACTAAATCACCATTATCCAGCCTTTCATGCTACTTCCTTATATGGAGCAATTCCTCTGGTATGCCTCGTAGTAATGATGTATACCTCAGACAATGTATTGTCATTGTTATATGGTAGAAGTTGATAGTGATACAAATAAGGGTAAGGGGCCTAGGAATTAGCGTTATCATTGATGGCATCATGTAAGAAAAACAGGACAGTGAAAGTACTATATCAACAGCTGATGTAATTATGAAACAAAGATGGTTTTAGTTTTTAAATGTCTTACAAGGCACTATTACATCCAGATCCCGTAAAACTGCAGGTAAAAAAATACATGAAAACAATATCGGAAGTATGTTATTCAATATTTTATCATCATAAAGCAGTGTCATACCCATCCCACTTGAAAAAAAAATAACATTGTCTTACTGTTTTTGATTGATGAATAAAACAGAAATACAAACCTGAATACATATAACTTTGTTATTTTAAGAGACAAGATACTTTCAAGATATAGTTTTCTCACATTATAAACATTAAAGATGGATGTTTTTTAATTCTTCAAAGAAAACTTGATTAGAAATAAAAACTTAGGAAGATTTTTATGAAAAGCTTAAACTTATTGGACACAGCAAGAATATTTGTACACAAGAGAGATAAATAAAAAATCATGTGGTAGTCTTGGCAAACAAGTTTAACAAGGACAGTTTAAAACAACTCTCATGCAATTGACAAATGAGAGTGGTCCACATTTTCAGCAACAATGAAGACCATGGGCCGTACAATGAATAGATGAAGAAGAAAAATGTAAATGTAAATTAATAATCTTTTCAATCCATTTTAGATTTGCTTACAAGTGGAATATTTAAGAATAAACTAGCAGACCATGCTCATTAACATGTATGACAGAAATGCATCAATTAAGTTGAGGTAAACAATCCAAACAAATCAAAATGGAAAACACAAATGACACTAATAAAAAAATTGGGACCAAGGAAGTTGTGCTGTAGGTGTTGTAATTTGGGGTGATTGCCTGCCTCGGTCATATTTTTTTGTTCAACAAACAGGAGTGTCCTCAGCCATCGAATCAAATAATAACAAATAAGGACCAAGGAAAATACCCCAAACTACAACATCTACAATAAAATTGCCTATCTTACATGGCTATGCAGATAGGCAAGACAAGGACAGCTGTGAGGGGAAAAAACCCATCAACTTTGCATATCTAACAAATATATACGCACACTTCAGTGCACATGTCAGCTGACCTTTGATAACAGGCTGTACCAATTAAGCCCCCAAAAAATAAAATTCTTATGAATTTAAACAAGTTAAATCTCCACTCCTGGTCAACAGTAGAAGGAAACTTCCTTTCGTCTCTAAATCAATATAATTAAACTGATGAATGCAGCTAAATCCCACAAAACCCTAGTTCAAGACTTCAATAACTTTAGCAATATATAGGAACAACTTCTTTGTACTAATTACCAATTATTCATAAACCAAAAACAAAAAACGAAGTCTTTTAAGCTTTCAAAACTATTAGCAACAGAACTAAAGGGGAAAAAAAAGTCTCTAACCTTCTCTGCCTGTATTATTAGTTAGGGAAAAAAAAGGTAGGAAATGAACAGTACCAGAGCAAGTCTAGAGACGCTACCTCCCTCCATTCGGTGACGAAGTCCTGGCAGTCTACTCTTCCCCAATCGTACGCTCATCTACTTTTTCCAACAAAACCCCTAAAGAACTAACTAACTTCGTCTTCCAGACTTCAAAACCTAATTAAACTCACGTAAAGTAACAGAAGCACAGAATTAATAGTTGCCGGAGATTGTATAACACACCGGAATCTTGAATTTGCCGGTGGATCGCGTTAGGGTTCCGGTTAATTGAAAGACGATGGGTCTTGGTGAGAGAGAGTGTGAGTAGTTTTTTTTGTGCGTGTTTTTTAACGAAAGAAAATGAAATGCTGTTTTACTCGTTTCGTTTGATGAGTGAGAGAGACACACATAAGAAATAGGCGGCGGTGATGGGAATTGAGAGCGTGTGTATAGGGCACGTGGATTGCTTGCATGCGTCCGATGATGGAATGATGAGTGACATTAAAGGGCGCGATAGAATTGTGATAGGAGGTTTTCAAACCGTTGGATTTATTGAAGGGAATGGTTCAATGGTGTTGATGAGGGCTGTGAGATAGATGGGTAACAGGTGGAGTATGAGAATCGGTTGAGTGTGGATTTCGGAAAATCCAAAATTTATAATAATGGTTATCTTAGCGAGAACACGTGGAAAGAGAGAGAGAGGGTGGGACAGGGTCAGAGGATTCCACGGCTGTTAGTATTTGTATCTGGAAATGTAGTTGAAAGTATTTTTTAAAATATTTATTTATTTAAAAATATATTAAAATAATTTTTTTTATTTTTAAAAAATTATTTTTAATATAAAAAAATTATTTTTTTTCAAATAAATTTTTGAAACCGGAGTTTGATTAGGAGGGGGAGCTTTTGGGGTTATCTTTATGAGCCGTTGGATTATAATACTTTTTTTCTCAGGGTGTCTGTTTAGATTTTACTGGTCAGTATCACACTAGCTTCGTTGCCCGCGCTGGTGCGGATTTTAAGCGTTTCATAGCGGTTATATATATATATATATATATATATATAAAATAAAAAAAAACAAGTGTTTTAGATATGGGAGGGTTAGAAAATAGAAACCGGCTGTTTGGACTGATTTCAAATATTTATGAAAGATTAATTTTTTAAAAAAATATATATTATTTTTGGTTTTAGATGATATCTAGATTAATTTTTAGAAAAATATTGTTTTGATTTATTCTCAAGTAAAATCCACTTAAAAAAAAATCATTACCGCATTCTCAAACATTTTTTTAGAAATTTTTCAGGAAAATAATTTTTAATATTAGTACATTAAGTAATCTGAAAATATTAGTTTAAAATAAAAAAATCAAAAACATGTATAGATATTGCACATGTAAATCCTATTATGCATTTAATTAGATATGTTTCAACAACAACAAATGAATTTGGTTAAGAGAAAAAAACCATTGCATATAACTATAGAATGATCATGATAATAATCATCCCAATTTTGAAAATCAAATTTTATTGTTAATATCACTCTAATAAAAAAAAACTCTATTTCTGTGGCGTTGCATTTAGATGGTGGTGTTTAGGAATGTATTTGGAAAATATTTTTGAAAAAAAAATTTAAAAAAAATTACTTTTTATTTTTTTACTTTAAATAAAAAAATTTTGATGTTTTTAGATCATTTTATTATGCTGCTATCAAAAATGATATTTTTTTATAAAAAAAATATCATTTTGATGTATTTCTGAACGAAAAACACTTTCAGAAACAACTTCAACCACACTCCCAAACAGTCACTTAATTAGGTTCAAAACAATTATGAATAGAAAACAAATGAGTAATATTCGTATGATGAGAGAAAAATATTTTTCTATGTATATGTAAAAATGTAAAGAATATCTAAGAAAACAAATTAATTTGAACACGGTTTCATTACGTTGAAGCAACATAACGTGGATCACAGTTAGCAGCTCAACTTGGCTCTGGCTCATCTCATGAAACCATGGCGTTGAGCTCATTACATGTAAAATGCATCGGAGAAAACCTAAAACACTGGATTTCTGGACTGCAAACTGATTTACAATAAAATGTGGTTCACAGTTTACTGATCGTGTCCCTCCTTGCCGAGCCAAGCAAGGATCAATGGCTCATGATTAGGACATTGAAATTGAAATTCCTAGTCAAGTTAGGCATCTAGAAAGAAAATTCATACCCAGCATGGCTTCTCTGTTAAGTCCTTTGAGAGCACGTACCGGAACCTTGAACTGTAAGGCAGCCACTCTACAACCTGAGATGCCTTTTTGTTTGATTTATGATCGATGCATTTCTGTATAGAATCATGGAGCTTTTTGTCAACATTTTCAGCGACCCACTTGAGAAGATCGTCCAAGCTGATTGAAGCTTCCCTAGCAAACCTTTCCAGAATCTTGGGTAAGAACACTTTTTTTGACTTCCTCACAACCACATTTGTTTCAAGAAACTCTCGTTTTGCAACTTCTAGTTCTTCTTTAACATTTGATGCTGTGTAGACTTTTAGCTACAAAATGAGACAAGCAAGAAGACCAATCACTTGCTATGATATATATCAATCGGCAGGAAATGTGTTTTGCTAGATTATGCATCGACTTAAAACCTCGGAAACGTCCATTGGTTGAACATTTCTTCAGCAGTTCAAATTTCATATATAGGATTTTTGCGTATGATTTTCTAGCTAATGCAGTCAGCCATGTTAGGCAGCACAGTTTAATAGTGCAAGTACGGATATAAATGCTGCAAGTTTGTAAAGGGAAAGACAATGTCTGGGACACCATGAAAGAAACAGTTGATCAACCAGTTTCGAAGCAGCATGTCAATTTCAGTCTTGTATTTTATCCATCGCAGAATTATGAATACTTGTCAGAGAAAAAAGTAATGCATGCGAGAAGTTACCGCAGGATCAGAAAAGGCACCGGTGCAGAGGGAAAAGCAAACTAGTGCTTGGGGATCTGATGGACCAAATTTGGAACTAATAAGTTGCCTTTCTTCACCAGATTTTTTCCGCAAGGCAGTGGAAATGATGGTCTCAAGCCACTGTAATTCATACAAAAGCAGATACAAGAACCATGTTTAGGGCGGATATCATTCCAACAGAGAAGACATAATTTAGAAAATTCAAATGCTAATGATAAAGAAACAGGGATGTGTGGATAATGAATCAAGTAAAACTACCTCAAGGACCTATTAAATCAGAAGTGACTGATGGATTCTTAAGGCTTACAACAAGAGCTAAGAATGAACTTCACTCTAATTGATTCAGAGAAGTAACCTAAGAAATTTTTTTTTCTTGATCAGCTATGTGAGATTGAAAACTGAAATCATGGCTTTTTAGTAAGATGCGGCAACCCTAAAAAGCGCAGCTGACTCTTAGGTTAAGAGTGAAAACAGGGCTTGTGGAAAGAACAACATGGTAAAGCCATCGGCATTCAAACAATAAACTGCAATCACCTTGCAGCCCTTCTAAAAATAATCAAGTCTATTGTAATATCAAAATGCAACAGCACATATTAAGAGGTTCTTTTGGTAATGACTATGTCTCCTTACACGAGAAAAACACCAACATATTCCAGGTTAGAAATCTTAAACGATAAAAACGACGGACAAAGCAACACCAGGAAAGAGCCCATAGGCTTAAATATGTTCAATTATTTATTGACAATTCCTAGACACTCTGTTGACCTAATCCATAGATTCTACTAAATGAGAAAGCAAAGAGCATACCCTTCCAACTCGGGGTGTTCGGAGGCAAAATATTGACTGCTCTATGGAATTTGCACTAATGATATGGCCTCCAATGTTGTAAGCAGCCTGCACTATACAGAAAAACCCATCAATTTTCATCCCCCATAAAAAGCATACAACAATTTGGGGAATAAAAAGAAATGGGAGGAAGCCACAGAAACCATGCACAGCCCTTCATAGTTTCTCTCCATGTCCTAAATTAGAGCTTTGGCACATTACTAGTTACTCCAACAGGTTTAGATTGAAAGGATATGGTTTGACATTTAATCTGTATGAACCCAAAACTTCGACAATGGATGCAAGAACACTGTCTACAAAAGAGATTTATAGGCAACGGAATTTCATGGACATTTTCGTCGCTTCTGCTGCCAACGGTGATCATCCACTGGAGTTTACTTGAAAGATTTCTTTGATCAAACCACTAGCATAATCAGAAACAACATCGTGTGACAGACTTCCTTACAAAGTGCAGTTTCACACGCTTGTACTTTGACTTAAAACAAAAAAGCGCACTACCTTGTGAAACAAGGCTAACCTCCTAAGAGAGCTGTGGGGAATTCCATATGCTAAATGTGCCTGGCCAAGAAAAAAGAACCTCTTATATTCAAGAATAATTAGATAGGTAATCCAGAACAAACAACCAGTCATTTGATTATTACATGCATAACAAGCGAATTATACACATTGATCCAAAATGCAGTTTTCGCACTGTTTTCCATCCGAGTCACTGCCACCCTTTCCAGTTGCTCCACTAGAACTCTGAAATTGGAAAGATGAAATTCATTTTATGGGAGTATAAGGAAATGGGGGGCAAAAGCTAACATGATATTCATGCACACTCACACTCACACTCACACTCAGGGAGACTATAGAACTAGGATGTCTCTACATGTAACAAATTGGTATTTATAAGGCACAGCATTGAAGAATCAACCCAATTCTAGACCAAAGGTTTGCCTATGCAGGCCAGATTAGATTTAAGAGATTTTCCAAGAAATCAACTGTTTCACTATAAAACAAAAGTATAGCTTCACCGTATCACCTTGAGATAGAATCTACTTAAAAGCCATGAGGATAGCATAAAAAACAAATACAAGTGTCCAAAGTCCCATCTAAAAATATTGCACCATGAACAAGATTCCACTTTGGGTACTGTAATATTGTAGTAGATGTATGTTGGGTTATGAGCATAATCCATATAATTTTTCAGCACTGCATTATATATGCGTCAGTCTTCTAACTCTAAATTTTGTGCTTTCCAAGTATACATGCGAAAATACAAAATATAGGGAGAGGATGGGATGTTGCAAAAATATCAATTTAAATAGGCAGATAACACTTCATATTTTCTTGAGCACTTGTAACCTAAATTTAATTTGGGGTTGCAAACACTCAAGCTTAAACATAGTATCCAAAGTTCTTCCAATTCATCCTCTAATGGACACATTCACTTCTGGAGGATGTAAGGGATATATTGTTTACTTTGTTCTCCTTTTTCATAACTAGGATTGAAAACTCACCTATAATTGTTAATGGCATTAGATGCACGAGAGAACTGGCTTTTATCAGCTGATAACCAAGATATTTCTACCATGGATTTGCATGACCAATCTCGATCCTCTCCAATACCACGTCCGGGAAGTATAACATTTGTGGAAGACCTTGACAGTAAAGGTGATCTGTTTTTTCCAGGAGCTACAGATTCTGCACTACAGAGCCTGTAATATACTTCAGCCATACACATTACCATCTCTTCAGACAACTTGCTGGGGCACTGATAAAGATGATCTTTCAGAGTTCGCAGCACAGAAGTTTTCTCGGCGGCAGGTACTCTGTCATGAACCTGAAAATAATATCAACGAAAAGGTTTAGAGTTAGACAACAAATGAAATGACAAGAAAAAACACAGTAACCTGATTGCTAGAAGCACAGGAAACTTCTACAACATAAGCTCGTAGTGCAAATGAACCCCTCTATTTTGTTTTTCTGATCATGAAAGATCACATGGAATAGATCAAAGACCAGAAACCAGAAGTGCAAAAAAAGAATAATTTTATACAAGCAACGAAGGGAGTACTCTGTGCAAATCAAATGTTCTAATTGTGCTCCTCATGATGTTGATGAGCCACTTATTTTACATAGATCATTTCAGGGGAAGAAAAAACATTGAATAACTACACATAAATACTTGCTATACATATCTTACCTTAACCCGGTTGTAACAGTTCTTCTCAGAATGAATGTCACTTTTTCCATGGGATGATGGAGCATCACTGGGTTTAGAGGTTCTTTTCCCTGACTCAGTTGGTGAAACTAGAACTTGCAAAGGTCGTAAAGGGAGCTTTTTTGAGGAGCAGAAGGCACTTGAGATGACACTTGGGTGCTTCCTGGATGCATGCTTTGCACGGGCAGGAGACGGCATGCCTGAGTTATGCTGAGATGGTGCCCGGCTAGCACAATTTTCAAAAATATTCCTGTAGATGGAGAGCATTTGATGCTCACGGTTTGCAACCTCTTCTTCTAGTAATTCAATCTCTGCAATCAACTCTTTTGTCTGGCACTAACCAATAATTTGCAGGTCATTTCCAAGCTCAGCGCTTCACAACTCGTGAATTTAATTGGAAGAACATGAAGCGAAATACATGTTGACCTAAGCGACTTCGAGAATGCATGCAGTTGATAGTCAACGTATTGGAGAACAAAGCATATGCTATCTAGTACAAAGCCTAAGCATGTTCAAAATGGAGCATCTTGAAACAATTAAACTATAACATTTTGAAATGCACGACAGGTTTTGCTATGGCTGGATAGAAATCTTCTTCACGCCTTGGTGTAACTTCATGTTGTTTTTGCGGCCATATGTTAATTAAAATATGAAATAACCGTTTGTCTTATTAGTTGCTCCAAATTCAATTGAGCTGGAAATTCATCCTCTCAAAGATGAAGTTACCTGTGTAGCAAAATGCCTATGACCAGGAGATAAAGTACTAGAGACTCGGCCCATTGCTCTCTCGAGCACCATGCGTATAGATTTCTCCTGCTGCAATCGTGATTGCAGCTGCTCAATCTGCAAGCCAGTTTTGTGGATAAACCAGATTCAAACTTACATATACATGTAAAGGAAACAGTCATCTAATTCAGTGCTTACATCTTTTTCCAAGGAGGCTCGGTGGTTGGATGAAGTATTTTTGTTGATACAAATGGGGTAATCATGGAGAGGACTTTGTGCTCTATGAGCCCTTGTTGAAAGTGGAAACATCTGTTATATTCAGGGGGGAAATGGTGGTAAGCTATCTCGTTGTATTCTCATTAAAATGCATGGCTCTAAGCTTTGATCATCTAACAAGTTTATTTTTTCCGTAATTTGCATGTAAAAACAAAACAATTAAAACAAAACAACATGGGAAAACAATTATAACATGGGACTAAAACAAAACAATTAAAAGTGGGAAAACTCAGTCTCACATGAATTTCGTTCTGGTCTTTCTTTAAGGAATGCAAAACTCGACCCCCTGAAATGTCCGAGTTCCTTTCAGATGCACTGAAATGAAATGCCAGAAGGTCAAAAGGATGACTAAGATCATTGCTTTTTTCATTATATTGGCCATATAAATCACAGCTACATTGATTGCAGAAATCATTTTTGTGGCAAAGCTATCTATCATTCATAGGATCATAACGACACTTTGTGGTAAAGCTATTTATCATTCATAGGATCATAACGATACTCATTTTAAAACCGCTGAGAGCTCAAAGGAAAAACCTAGAACTGGAAAAATACCCGAACCACCACCAAAATCCAAAAGATCATCTCCTTCCACAGATTAAATTTACAGGAAAAAAAAAGGAACACTAAGAATCTAAAGACAAGATCTTACTATATACTACCCAACTTTCAGTCAGCATGTCACGGACAACAATGACTCAACAAATAAAAAAAGAAGATATAAACCATGCCTTTTAGAGCGCCTGTGTTGTACATGACTGCGCGGAGGTGGCCACGAGCTTCCATTCTCTCTATTTTTTGCTCTTTCTCCATCCCCATCTACATTCAAACCACCCATTTCACTATTCTTCATAAACACACCACAAAATAGATATTAACATGTAACAGATATTGTAACTCGAAATGGGAAACAGGAGTTTGGAAAGATGTTTTCAAATGGGTATTTGTGATTGTATAAAGATGCAACTTCGAATGCTACTGCAAGTACGATGCTCATCAAGCAGTGACCACCACAAACAATTTGGGGACCATAAATATATTTTTCTGCAGCACAATTCAATTCAATCACTTTCTAGTTGTTGGATGCATTTAATATGTGACTCTCTCTATATTTATTTCACCTGATCATCCTCTTTCTCCCTGCCTACATAGTGCAGAGGACCGTTGGGAGAGGCCTGAAATGGAGTACATGGTGGATATTTTTTCATTTTGAAATGGAACAACATGATGAGTATTTTTTAAGAGAAAAAACTTAATTAAAATTTATTTTTTAATAATTTTAAATTATTTTAATGTATTGATATAAAAAAAATAATTTTTTTTAAAAAATAAAAATAATAATTTTTTACATTTAAAAAAAAAAAACCACAATCATAATTCCAAATAAACCCAAGTGTTTCAAAATAACAGGTATAAACTAGGCATGTCAAGAGCAAGTATTAAGAGGATACAGATGTTTCATGTTTTTTTCATATAAAAAATACTTCAAGGGTTTTAAATACACTTTTAAAAAATAAGATATGTTAAAGATTTGAGTTATAAAATCAAATGAAATTAATAAATTATTTTAATTTTAATTAGAAGAAATAATGATATTAATCAGAATTATTTTTTAAAGAAAAAACTATCATGATACATTAGAAAAAAAATTAAAAAAAAATACTTTGTATTTCGCTTTTAAATCCAAAAATAAAAAAATTTTCAAACTGTCAAATACTCTCTGTGCTCTATATATTTTAAAAAATAATAATCTTATATCTGATCTGCACATCGATGTACTACTACTCATTGAGTTCCATCCTGATAATTTTCCTGCGAAGGATCAAAGCGTTATAGCAAGTATAATGACAAGAGTTATTTTGGAAAACTAAATTTTTTTTAAAAAAAAATTGAATGGTATATATATGACTTTTTTTTTATGGGTATTCTAATAGTAAAAGTCATTTTA
Source organism: Salix viminalis (assembly GCA_029228465.1). Classification (NCBI taxonomy): domain Eukaryota; kingdom Viridiplantae; phylum Streptophyta; class Magnoliopsida; order Malpighiales; family Salicaceae; genus Salix; species Salix viminalis. The sequence goes on from CM055426.1 coordinate 10,558,565, forward strand.
AAGAACTATTTTTTTATATTATTTAAAATAAAATTCAATTATTTTGTATATAGTTTAATTATGCAATTAATTATACAATTAATATGAGTAAGTTAAATTATTGTTGCTGTTCTGCAACTGTAATTCCAATGACTCTTTTCATTTTGGCTCTACATCCTCCCATCTATAAGAATGCCTTTTCAGTTGAAGAAAAAACAAAATACCTCTCGGGATGCCTCTCCCGTTAGAGATATTAAATAAAACAAAAATAACTAAAATTTAAAAAAATTAACTTTACCTCTCGGGATCCCTCTCCTGTTGGACTTGCTCTTACATTCTGGTAGTTGTATAATTGCCGCCTAGGGCATCCATAAAAAAATATTACGTCTCAAATTATTAAGGCTATTTTTTCTGAAATAATTGTTTGCAGTTGCTGCAGCATTAATAGAAGCCAACAACTTTCTTTGGCACTAGTACAATTTCAAACACTAAGCTTTTAGAATACATTAATTTTGATGTCTAGGGTTCTTATCAAGGTTTCAAATAGTATGTGATAATAAATATCATAGCAGTTCAGCTGAATGTTCATCATGGTTCATCACCTGATCAATCGGCTATAATCTAATGAAAAAAACACACTCTTGATCTCGTTTTGAAGCACTCTTGATCTTCAAGTTCTTGAAATTGTAAATGCATTTTTCAAGCTATTTAGCCAGGTTCAATGAGAAAGAGAAAAGGGCTAATTAACAATGTTAACAGAGATCATGTTAATCCACATATATGTAAAGCTAGTGCTATGACTTTTAATATTTTATAAAACAACAATATACCTATAATTAATCAAAATTTATGTAAAACCATTTAAACTTTAAATGTGAATTAATTTGAAATCACTATAATTAAATGAGATTTACTCCCTAAAATGGCATTTAAGAAAACAAATTAGTGGTACTTATAGTATATATTTATCGTATTGATATAAAAATATTCGTGTTCAAATATTATTAAAAATGCCTTTAAATCTAATGTTGATAAAATTATTTAAAATGCCTTTATATTATAATTGCGAATAAAACTCATATAAATGCTTTTAAAACTAAATAAATACCGCTAAGCATATACAATAAAATAATTATTAAAAATGTCATTGTTATTTCATATACAATGACATTTTACTCAAATATTGGTATCGGTATGATGACCACTACAAAATTCATGGTTTAACAATAAACGAGTTATTAGCTTGCGCTTTGCCATAGAGAGAAAATATTTTGGTTTTTATTCTCTAATTTTTTTTCGTTTAATTTTGATCCTTTATTTTTATTTTTATGGAATAGTTCTTAATTTTTTATTTGTATTTATTTATCTATATTTTTAGTTTTAAGTTTTAATTTTTATTGTTATTTATCTAGTAACTCTCTTTTATGCATGTATAGTGAATCTTTTGTTGTTAGTGATTTGTTATCTTTGTGTTTTTTTATCTGTTTTGTTTATACGTGACTTGATATATTTTTGGTTTAAAGTGATTTTTATTTTAAAAAAAAATTGATTTTATTTTTTAAGATTTATTTTTCATATTATTATATTAAAAGTTTTTCAGAACATGAGACTATTAAAGATTTTTTGTTTATAATTTAAGATTTTTTCAAAAAAACTTAGTTCATTTATATATATATATATATATATATATATATATATATATATATATATATATATATATATATGTGTGTGTGTGTGTGTGTGTGTGTGTGTGTGTGTGTGTTAATATTAAACAAAAATAAGAAATATATAATTAGCCTCACATATTTTTAATACGAAAAACCTTAAAAATAATTGTTATCAATATTTTAAACGCCTTATTCATAATAAAATGAATATATAAAAAAAACTAAATAATCAAAAGTTTTGTAGGTTGATTATTTCGCTAAGATGCAATTCATCATAAAAAAATATAGGACCATTGATATTTGTTTTACACGTTAACAAATTTGGTTCTGGCTGCGGCAAAGCGCATGGCAAGTGGCTTATATTTTTTTTTATTACAATAATTTGGACCAATTTTCCCACTCTTTTTGTCTATGTGTGACTCTATATATTTTTTGTTTACGTGATATTAAATCTGAAAATATCATATATAAAAAAACATAAAAGTCAATTTTGAACAAAAATTAACATCGACTAATGAATTATTTTGATTATTATGATATTTTTATTATCATGATTCTTAAATTGTCATAATTATTATAGCTGTTATTATAATCATTATTATAAATAATTAATATTCTGATTATTACTCGCAATATTGTTATAATCGCTATCATTATTACAACAATAATCATCATGATAACAAACACTGATATTTTTATTAATATCATTTAAATTATAATTAGTATTATTATAATTATTATAATTTTTTTTTGTTATTATTGATATTTTTATAGTATTTTATGAGTTATTGTTATTATTACCATCAAAGTCATAATTAGTTACACCATAAGCATTGTAACCATTATAATAAATTATAATTGTTATTATCATTGTGATTTATAATGTCACTATTATCATCATGATCATAACACCTAAAATTATTCTTATTAGTACTCCTAAAATAATAAAAATTATTAAATTACTCTAAAGAATAAAAAAAACTCAAAAACTTTAACAAAAGAGCAAGCAAGAAAAAAACATCTAAAATTATTATTATTATTATTATTATTATTATTATTATTATTATTATTATTATTATTATTATTATTATTATTATTATTATTATTATTATTATTGCATAAATAATGAAAGAAACAATATTACCTTAAAGAATAAAAAAACCTAAAAAATTAACAAAAGAGTAAACAAAAAAAATGACAAAACAGAAATAAATATTATTAGCCTTAAAAAATCATTTGACTTAAAGAATAAATAAAAAAAACCAAAAAAAAAGAAGAAATATTAATTTTCAAATGATCACCAACATAAATTAAAAATTTTAAGAACTAAAAAAAAAGCAACCCTAACAAAATAGAAAATAATAAAAATTAAAAAGAAAAACTAAGAGCATATACATATAAACATGAACAAAAATAGAGATTATACATAAATATATATATTAAACAATACAAATATAAATAGTATTAGCTTAAAAAAATCATTTGACTTGAAGAATAAATAAAAAAACAAAAAAAAGAAAAAAATATCAATTTTCTTGCAACTATGATCACTATATATATATATATATATATATATATATATATATATATATATATATATATATATATAATAAGTTATTTTTATTGCTACGATGATCACCACTATTTTGTTATTAATGCAACCCTATTATTATTTTAATATTTTACTATCATCATGTAAAGTTATTGAAAAATATGTTTTTATTTGATGTGAGTAAACAATGAAAAATAAATTATTTTTTCTAAAACATTTTCTCCATAAAACGAATCTTAAATAGAAAAGTTTGTAACTATCAATAAAATGAAAAGGAAATTATTGAAAAAATACAGCAAAGATGTTAGTAGTTAACCAAGTTACAAAGGAGAGAATTTTATCCAACAATTTATTTAGCCATTAATAAAATGATTAAATAGGGGAATAAAAATAAAACTAAAGATTTTACTAATTGTTGTGTTTTATTTATAATCTTTCTACAGCTACTAAGAAGGCATTTGACATTGCGGTTGAAACGAAGGTTGGAGCAAAAGATAGTTTTGTGGTGTTTGGTAACAGAGGAAATATAAATTAATTCATCATGGGACCCACCAAAAACGATTGAAACCGTGGTTTATGAGAAGCTAAAAAATGAAGCTTTTCCTCATATCACAATTGATTTTTTTTGCCTACATTTCATGGGTTGTAGGTCTTGGTTAGCAACTTGAAGCAGCATCACGATGGGGAGCAACCGACGGTCTCTCTCTCTCTCTCTCCACAGCTGCAACTCTCTCTTTACACGGTGACATTTTCTCTCTACACAACGGTGTTTCTCTCTCCACAGTCAGGGGTAGCTCCCAGAGACACCACCATCATCCCCCTCATTACTGGTATCTTCTCCTCCACTCCATAAGCTCCTACGTGACCACCTCCAGTGAGAGGAAGATGCCCCAGCGTCAAAGAAGCAGTGGCGGCAACAGGATTTCGATGCTCATAATGGTCACCATTTCCGACGCCACCACCACAGGAAAAACTACATCGGCTTCCTCTACCCATCAACATCGGCCGTTGAATTTCTCGTTGTGGTTGGTCAAACGCTAGTGTTCACGTGAATTAATTCACATGAATAGTAGCGTTGCACTGTTTCACTTAACGTGTGCTTTAAAACTGGACTTGTGTTGGGCCTGCTCTCGGCCCACCCCAAGCCCAATAGAGTTGGACTTTGGCCCAAGTTGGCTAGGCCGACCCATTTAGTTGGGTCGGGCCCAATCTGTTTTTTAAAATTATATTAAAAAAAATAAAAATAAAAAGTGTAGATAAAGATAAGTCCTAATGAAAGAGAAACACGTGTGACTTCGTTTCACTCCATAAACCTATTGGTTTCCGAGTGATTATGAATAAAAAACTTGCAACTGGATTTGACCTTGGAATTATATCTCTACAACTGGATCACAAATGTTATTAGTAATGATATTGTTACTAGATGTTGTGCCTCGAACAAATAGCGAGAGATTACAGAGGCATTCACGTATCGATTTAGTTCATGATGAAATTGCAAGTAGTTTGATTGGAGAATAATACCAAATATCTGTTTTTTTTCATATATTTTATTATTATAATTATTAATTTACAATATTTAAAAAACAATATATATATATGTGTGTGTGTGTGTCCTTTAAAGTAATTTCACAAGTCGACAACAATATGAAAAATATGATAACCAAACACATGAAACTGTTTTTTTTTTCAACCTCAAACTCAATCACAGTTTTAACTAAACACTTTAATTTCAATTTTGAACTGCAACTAAAAGTGCTTCATGAAACTGTTTTTTTAAAACCTCAACCACAAAAGCAAAATAAATACCAAACACACATTAACTTTCTTATCCAAAAGGGACGGGGAACGATGACACAATGTCTAATTCAGCCATGATCAGAATGGGATAGGTAGAGGAATTGTCATATTTACACCGAAGATAAACGTGATCCCATCGCAGGCAACAGATGTGACAATACTTCTGAGAGCTCTGTATGTTAATTACTGATTTTTACACATGTCTTGACACCGTATCAATTAATCTTCTTTAACAGTAATTAAACTGTTAACAAAAATAAAAGGACAAACACCTTAAAACGCAACACATAAATTTTATGGACTGAAGGACATAAAAGTATATGTATTGTTCCAATCCACAATAAACTATGACTACAGTAGAAATCCCAAATGGTTTAGCTTTTTGTATAAAGTAACAATTTTTTTTTGCAATAATTAACAAATAGACCCACCAAAACCAATTAATTACCTTCGATCTAAAAGGTGCGGGAAAAACACTTTGAATTGCTACAATGTTTTTCCCACACCATTTAGAGTATAGGTAATTGGTATAAAGTAACACAATTTTTACAGCAATTAACAGATAGACCCATCAAAATCAATTAATTATATATGATCTAAATGGTGTAGGAAAAACATTTTGAATTGATATAGTGTTTTTCCCACACTATTTAGAGTATAGGTAATAGTACAACTAAGGTTGTTACTTTTATTTTACTTGGTGCTCTATTTTTTTATTAAAATAATAATAAAATTTCAATTCTGGGAGCATGTAAATTCTGGGATCTTGTGTGTGTGTGTGTATATTAATTTATCATACAAAATTTCAATTTAAATATAAATTAACTTTAAATTATGCATCATTAGGCACAACGTCTAAATATAATTTTAAAATCTAAAATATTCCTAGTGATCTTTCATACCATTTTTATCTGTGTATTTTATGGAATAAGATTCCAATTTATGGGCAATTCATGATAAGAAGCTGAAAGCATATAGTTCTGATGGTGATGATACCAAAATGGCTCAAATGGTTTGCTCCATTGCAAATCGCGAGGTGTTCATGGCCTGCGGAAGTTTAGAGTTTGATTTAGGAGTCGAAAAAGATGTGATTTTGGTTCAGGTTCTTCTTGATGCTAGAGGACACAAGAGGATTCTGATATGGTGGCCAGGCATTCTCTACAATTATAACATACATACACACATACATACATACATACATATATATATATATATATATAGCTGAAATTGCACTTTAAATTGCAAAATTTCAAATTCCAATAATTTGGTGGTATGGGCTATGAAAATTCTGCTTGCAAAGTTGGTTCTTCTTATTCAAACCTGGACTTGGTCAAAATATTAAAATAATGGACTAACAGGGACCTGAAAAATTGATGGGTTGAAAAAGTGGATTAAAACTTTGCAAGCAGAATTTTAGTATTTTTAAATTATTTTCATGTGCTGATATCAAAAATAATTTTTTAAAAAATAAAAATATTTTTATATGAAAGTTACTTAAAAAACAAGCTCAATCACACTGCTAAACGACAACTGAAGTTAAAATTAGACCTCAATTCGTTTAATAAAAAAAAATGTTATTATTCGGTAATTTGATATCAATTTATTACACTCAACTCTACAGTTTCAATAACCAAAAGAAAATAAAATAAATTATGAATGATCATCTCATTTGATTAGATGATTGAAATAATTTATTGATTTCCTAAAGTTATTTAATTCCTTGATCTCTTTCTTTTATTGACTATGAAAAAATCAATAATATTACTTTAATTATTTTCTTAGCACGTCTCCTAAAACTCCAGATGATTTTGTTTTTCATGAGAGTTCGACACGCCATTTCTATTGTCATGATAGTTCTATTTGCTTATTTTCAAATAATTATATTTTTCTAAACATGACTATTTCTTCTCTCATGATGCTGCCATATTCAAACATTTGTTTTCAAGATTCAGGATTTATTCTGCATTGTGTTTTCAAAATATATTTTTTGAAAAAAATGATTTTTTATTTTTTTTGTGTTTTTTTTATTATTTTTCATGTGCTGATATCAAAATTGATATTTTAAAAAAAAATTATTTTGATATATTTTTAAACAAAAAACATTTTAAAAAATAATTTTAACAATACTCTCAAACAATCAGTTAGCTTTACAAGCGACAATTCTATTTGGGCTAACTCTTTTGTTTTTATCATGACTGTCATTGGATATTTTCCATGTATTTTCTTACGAAGAACTCTCTTTTTCTAGTGGTCTTTTTTTGTACCACCTCAGCAAGAACTTACAAACTTGCACTAATTCTCTCTTGTTTGTGTTTGTAGGTCTTTCTCTTAATTCAAAATCTCAATTCTTTTGTGGGGCTTTGTCATTTTGTAGCTTCATTTTTTTTATTCTTTAGATGTCATTTGATCATTCACATGATGTTGAACTTTCTCTTTATCATTAGTTGATTTATCATTAAAAAATAATAATAAATAAAATATTTGATAGACATAAAAAGGATTGAAAACAAAGTATTTTAAAATCAAGCGATACCAAGAAGTAATCTAAAATATACTTGATCACATGCTTTGATGAGACGATTGAAATAATTTATTGATTGACTTGAGTGGTTCAGTTCCTAGATTTTTTTATTAGTTAGAAAATAATCAATAATATTTACTTTTATTATTTTCTTAACATAAATTATACAATAAAATAAAGAAAATAAAAGAAATGCTACCATCCCATGGCGGCGAAATTTGTAATATGCCAAAGCAAACAAATGGGCTCCTGCGACAGATAAACTTTCACTCCAAAATTCTATTAAAAATTGAGAAACACACCATGTATAGATACAAGTAGTTGACCACAAACAGTTCCTTAAATTTGTAATCTACTGTGCAAAATGATTTCATTAATCCTTACATATACACACCATCGATAATTGATCGTCTCTTTGTTTCAGGATTAATGGAGAAACAATCTTCCTTCTGTCACTATCTTTTCCAAGGCTCTGGCATGAATGAAAACCATGAAAACAAAGAATTAAGCCAACGCACCTGCAAAACCCAGAAACTGAAATTCATTGAGAGTGAAAGATTCAACTGCTTTGATGAGTCTTTCTTATCAGTATCAAGAACCAAGAACAAGCCAAATCAGTTTCAGTGCTAGCTAGAAGAAATAAGAGGAGGAGCCCAAATCAAAACCATCTGGTGCTGTATCTGAGACTGGGGGCATCCTGCTAAAAAGTGGACTGTGGACGTACTCTCCAGAATCAAACCCGAAATACGAACCACTGCTACACCCCACAGACTCGAGCCCATTAGTCATTGTTGTCTGGTCCTCAAAACCCAGCAACCCCGAAGCTGACGAATCTACCCAATCACATTGACCCGGATTATAATCCGAGCCGTGAAAAGTATCAGAAGGAAAATCATGAGAAAGCACATTGTTTTGAATAGCATGTTGTAGCTGTTGATTACATGAGTTATTATTACTGGGGCAGCTCCAAAAATCTCCACCAGATGTCGTTGAAGAAAACCCCTCTACCAAATGGCATTGGGAGCTAAAATCCTGGTTGAAAATGGGAGTGGAGTCCTGCTGATGATGATCATGGAGTGAAGGGACGACATTGAAGAGTAATGAAGACAAGCTGTTATCATTACCACCATGTTGCTGGTGCTGGTGTTGGTGCTGTAGAGATTGCTGTTCATCAGGGGAAATAATGGATGTGACAGAAGAACCAGCAGGCATGTCTGAGTAAACAAAGTTTGTGCGAGCACGAGAACCGCGCATGGAGCGAGCAGCTCTGTCATAGGCCAGGGCAGCTTCCTCGGCAGTGTCAAAGGTGCCTAGCCAATGCCTTTCTTTTGTTGAAGGGTCTCTTATCTCTGCTGCATATCTTCCCCATGGCCTTCTCCTGACACCCAGAAACCTTAATCCAGTGCCTGCTTCCTGCTGTACTTGCTGATGTTGCTTCTTTTTACCTTTTGATGAAGATGGATTCATGCTGCCAAGGTTGTTTTTTTTCTAAGATGATAGAAGAAATTAAGGGGCTAGAGAGAGAATATGCAACAGTGGTCGATATTCGTCTTCTTGCCTCTCGTTGTTCAGGTCAGTGGTTTATATAAGAGAGCCTGCCCATTCTCCCTCACTGAATTTGTCCTCAGTTTTTCCTAACACGTGTCTTCATCTGACAAATGGGCCTGCTTCCAATTTTTTATATATATATATCAGAAGTAAATATATTTACTCGATGAAATTTCTATTTCGTTTGTTTGTAAGAAGAGAAAAAGCTCATCTGAGCGCAAGTGTCGAACGAAACCCTATCAAATTCAAAGCTTGTGCTTATCTACCACATTAATTACTTAAAATCCCCCTCAAATTCTGCAATTTTACATGAATGGAAGATTTTCAGGTAAACTCCAACTAACTCAGTGTCGTATACTATGACGCCCGTAAAAACTTAAATGTAATGTTATTTTCTACCATTAACTTGCAATAACCAATTACTGTACGATGAAATTTAGATAAGATCACACGTGTACGTAATTCACCTCATTTGTCACTCTGGTTTAAAACAAGAACATAGCCTAACGGGGCTTCAAATTAAGGTGCCAATGATCTTTCTTAATTGCTGTCGAAGAGTCATAGGTTTCGTTTTTAGAGGAACTAGAAGTATTGAACTTCATACAAGAAAGAAGATGGCAATGCTAACCCCTCATCCTATGTAAGAGAGGTCAAAGTTAGATCCCTTTTCTTTGCTGTGATGGTCAGATTAATCTCTTGCTGACGAATATTATGTTAATGAACCATCTCACCTAAAAATATAAGCTTGTAAATGAGGTTCTATAATATGATTTATATTATTCTCTAACATACACCCTCAAGTGAAAGCCCTTTGGGCTTGAAGCTTGCACAGGTCCACATCACCTTGTACTTTGTTTTTATCAAATAGAATGGGGGTGGTGAGATTCGAACTCGTGACCGCTGGGTCAACAAGGCTCTGATACCATGTTAAAGAACCATCTCACCTAAAAGCTTAAGCTTGTAAGTGAGATCCCATAATATGATTTATATTATTCTCTAACATATTAAGATTGATGTGTTGTAGATTACCCCTATTAAAATTTCCGATACTTTCTTACTTTGATTTACTTATTATGGTCATCTTTGTTATTAACTATATTATTAGATTAAATAAGCTTTGTGAAGCTAGCCGAGTAAATGATCTTGGAGTCTTCCTAGGTATATCACTAGCTGCCGACCATATATAAATTAAATAAAGATGGTTGGAGACTTTCTATCATCAAATGGCCTTGTTGAAAAATCAGATACTGAAGTGGGGCAGGTCATGGAATATAGCAAGTGAAAATGAGAAAAATATAAATGGTCCAACATGATTAGAGATTTGGAGGCCATATAAGCATGTTCTCTTGGATACGATGTTAATTATTAATCCTCAATCAAAGTAATTTATTGGAATTAACAATTAATTCTCAGAAATGTCCATTTATGGATATCGCATATAGTCCAAAGTTGGTGCATGTGAAGTAGCGAATCATGCATGAAGGAGGAGGAGAAGCTAATCATGGACAGAATCTAGTAGTAAGATATAGAATCACTAATGGGAGTCTCCACCAAATTAAAAGCTTAATCATTTGTTCACATTTCAGTGCTCATCATAACTGCCGATGGAGGGAGTCGAGGTGCCTCCCCTCGAATACAAATATACATGTGAAAACAAAATAAACAAAACAGTCTCCATAACCTATATAATTTTCTCGGGATGTTTCATACTGTGTTTTGAAATTGAATTTTTTCTTTAAAAAAATTAAAAAAAATTATTTTTATTTTTTACTTTAAATAAAAATTTTTAGGTGTTTTTAGATCATCTTCATGTACTGATATCAAAAGTGGTTTTAAAAAAAAAACAATATTATTTTAATATATTTCTGAACGAAAAACACTTTAAAAAAAACCTCAACCACATTCTCAAACAAGCTATTCTTCTATTATAAAATATTAATAATTAATATAGAGATTCTTCGTAAGAAAAAAAAAAACTTGAGAGTTAATATGCAGCTTCACTTTTCCTTATCTCAATTTCTCTGTTTTTTTTTTTAATTTTATCCTCAAATTTGTTTTCCTCTCAAATATATTAAAAGTTAAATATAAAGATTCAGTGTTTATACGAATAGTGAAGCTACTTGTTTTTTCTTTCAATTTTCCCCTCCCTTATTTCAATCGTCAAAAATATTTTTTAAAAAAATATTTTAATATATTTTTGAATAAAAAAACACTTTAAAAAACAACTGCAACTACACTACCAAACAGACAACGTCCCTAGCTTTGCTGGAATCATTTTCATTGATTTTTTACAAAAAAAAAAAAAAGAAGAAAGAATTGTTTGAAAATATTTCAAAAAATATATATTATTTTTATATATTTTCAAACAAAAGAACTACTTTAGAAATCACCCACCGGATAAATACCTTAAAATATCGAAGCTTAACCAAACCCCACTATGATGCAATGTATGGATCGTGGTTTTCTGCTATAAATCTTAAACTACGAGACTGGATTTCTCCAACAAAAAAATAATAGTGTGGATGATAATGAAGGCAATCATCAGAAAAGCAGAAATCCCACATGCATGCCTCCCATAACTTTTTTTTCAATATTCTGATGTGGAAGGCCTCCTGAGTGTCAGCATTTGCTCGCTATAATAGTCCAAATTGAAAGTTTAGAGAGGGGCCATGAAGATGATGCTGATAAGTGCAGAGCTTTGGACTGCCATTATCATTACATGATCGCTACCTCTTGAAGGGTTGGTTGCTAAGGATTTTGTAATGTTGGATCTTAGAATATAATTTGTTTGTGCAGGCTCTTCAGTGGAATATCATTGCTCGCCCATGTGCATTGCGAAGAAAAATCAATCATGTTTTTCTGTTTTTCTTTTTCCAAACTACACTTTTCTCAATTATTGGTTAGGGTTTTATCGTGGTTTTCTCCAGAGTTTTAAGCACCCATTGATGGGAGCAGTTCAGGTGAAGCCAAGCCATCTTGGTGGGTGGCATGTGAGTGCGTGCTTGTTTTCCAGGAAACCGGTTACTAGGCATCATGCATGAACGTACTCTGTCGCTTTTTCACCAAGTATCCACGGATAGGCCATCAGTTCGAGGAATTGTTATTATTATTAATGAAAGAAAATCTAAAAAGCGTCCCTTTTCCATTATTGAAAAAACTCTTTTTGCATGTTAATTTGTTATTTTTTTAATTTTGGTTCAAAAAGCTTTAATTTGAGGCGAGTACATCCTAATTAAAGACCAATTATTATTTTTTCTGAAATTTTATGAAGATGGACCAAAATGAAAAAAAAAGAAAAAGAAGAGAGAGTCAATAATGCGTGATGTGTCCAATGTTTTTTGAAAAAAAATACATTTAGATCATCAATCTTTAAAAATAATACAATTTAGAGCTCATTAACTTTGAAAATTCTATTTTGGTACAAAAAAAATTCCCAGTCCATGTTTAGAGAGTAGTGACAGAGATTTTTTTATCAATCCCTGTTTTGAGAGAAGAGATCACTGAGTTTCAACGATGAGAGAAAAAAGTATTGTGAACACCATTTTCTTTTATACCATCAAAATGTTTATTTTTTGTGCTCACGAGATCTATGCAATAAGAGGGGTTTGATGATGGTTATATGAGGCCTCAACATTACTTGAGAAAAAAAATATAAATTGAGAAAGACAAATATAATCTAAGTCTTATTTCAGAGATTTTGAATTTCTTAGGGTTTTTTTGGGTGATGGAGTTATGGGATGTTGGAGAAGAGTTTTAGGGTTTAAATGCCTTCAAAATTGTTGGTTGAATGAAATTAATTTGTTGCTTAGTGAAAGTATGTTCACTTACGAGAAATACCTTATCATAATGTTTTTAATGATGATTAGATTAACATATTTTAATTAAATTATTTAACTTATCATTGTCCTAACATCGAATTATCTCTCCATTTGTTTTTGTATGTGGTCATTTTAAAATAGTTAATTTTATAAACACCAAGGTTATTATCCTATTTTTTATTCTTTTTTATCTTGAAAATACTATTTGCCTGAAGCTCTTAAATTATCTCATATAATAATTATTACCACTTAAAATACTTTCATGTTTTCTCTTGACTAGTAACGCAACACAGGTTGAACATTAATACTATTTATACCACAAATTAAAATAGAAAAAATCAATTAGATTAATTAAGATAATGGTATATATGTATAAAAACAAATCACAACACAAATTTGTAGTGTAAAGGTGAGATTGGGGGCTCATGTCATGATGCAATTGTTAGGACTGTAAATTTCATAACATATAGAAATTATTCATGTCGAATTATCAAGAACACATAAATAATTAAGCGAAAATGTATATGAATCCATACCCGAAGGTTGCTCTCTAGAGTCGCACGGATGACCTTCTAGATTGACACGTTTTCCTTTGAGAGCTCTTTGATTCTCTTTGTCGTAACTTTATTTTTTCTTTGATGATGGGATGTCAGAATGAGAATGAAGCATGCCATGTAATTGAGGACTATGACCATATATATAGGTAACAAGTTACCCTTTGATATTTATACCTTTTGACATTCCCACCCTTTGATATTCTTACCTTTTGGTATTTATATTTTAGCTCATCCCTAAAATAGAAATAACCTTTTAATCTCTACACATTAAAGGTCCACATCCCTATTAGATATATCAAAAACTCAATTGCCTAAAAATAATTATCAGATCATTTTTAATTAGGCTTTAATTTATTTGACAGTCCACGAACATATAATTATTCTCATATAAACTCAATGTTGGATTAATGATCCAACATCTTTCATTATTTTTTTTCTATTTCTCTTAAACATGCGTCTCCTTTCATGAAATTTATACTTCTTTCTAAGGTTATTTTCATAATATAAATATTTATCTTGTTATTTCCAAGATTCTTGAAAACCCATGTTTCCACGTCAATGGAAATGGTAATTGTTATTTAAGTTTGCATGATATATATATATATAAGTTATTTTTACGTGTATTATTTATAAGGGCCAGACCAAGATTTTTTTTTGAAAAAGCTACCAACACCATATATCATGTCTAATAATAATAAAAATATCAATTTTCTTGGACATTACCTCATAAACCGAAAAGCATGGATTTTACATTATCCACTCATTATGCAAAAAAAATTGTTTCTTTTTAATTGGATCCTTGATTTTTTCCCCCCTAACAATTTCATCCTAATTAAAGACCAATCAATTTTGATTTCTTAAGACAATATGAGATTGAAATAATAGAGTCTGAAATAAAAAAAAGTGTCAAACATAAGTGACATACCATGAGTTTAAAACAACATATATTTTGCTCCTCAAACTTTAGAAATCACAATCCTTATACAATTTTCATGCCTCAATATTTTTCAAAATCACTTTGGTTAAAAAAAGTTTATTTTTTTGTGTTTTTAGTACCTCATAAAGAGAGGGGGGTTGTTAGATTCTGATGGTAGATAAAGAAGCACATCATTAACACCGATTAAAGCCACCAAAATGAATAAATTTATGTCAAATTGTTTCATTTAATTAGAGGAGTTCATATTATGTGTTTGTTTATCTTTATGGTATGTAAAAACAAATCTAAGCTTGGGTTCATTTATGATTCTGATATGATTTTGGTTTTTAGAGCAATTTATTGTGTTTTACTTTACACCATTAATAACTCTATCATGATTTATAGAGTTTGTTTTTTAATATTTTAAGTAAAACCAAATAGGTTGAAAATGGGTTTTTAGGTTAAAAGCTATTAATCCCTGATTTTTCTGATAATTGTTATGGCTAGAATTTGTGCAAGATTAGACGATGTGTTCTTTAATAAAAAAAAATTCAAAAATAAATGGTGGACGACATGTTATCCACCTTATAGGTAGTGAAAAAATGCCCAATCGCATGGGCTGTCTGACAACTTGTGAATGGGCCCAACATAAAAGGGTCAGGTTTGTCAATGCCTGACCCTTTTTTTTCTTTTTTTTTCATGTTTTTTTTTATTGTAAAAGATTTATGTTTAGATAAATACTCCTTTCATATATTTAGATAAATACTCTTTTTTAATGTCTTAAATAGATAAATTATATTTATTGGTATTTAGAGTTGATAATTTATTTTTACTTTGTCTTTTAATATTGGTTTGGAAATAAACTGCATGATTTTATTCTTGTTTTTTTTTTTACTTCCTTTTTATATAATTTTTTAATAGTTGGTAATCTATTTTTGTTATCGTATAGTCAAATATTCAAATATAAGAAGAAAAGTTATTAATTTCACTTGAGTTCATTACTCAATTTGTAGATTTAAAGTTTTGACTCAGGTTTTTGATTCAATAGTTTGACAAATTTACTAATCAAACCTGATATGTTTTTATTTTCAAAAAAACAATTATATCATATATTTATCAATCATCTAAGTTGTCTTTGAATCCATTAAATTGATTGATTAACTTTGGGATAGTTATCATATGGTTTAATTAAAACTTGAGCTAGTCATGAAGTCAAGTTAAGGTTTCAAAATTAAACCGCTTGATTGGAATTACTAGAATTGCTAAAAAAATCTTTATTATCTGAATAATTTTTTAAGTCTTAAGAAAATATTAATCTGACTTACAAAGATCACAGAAAATCAACCTGCATGTCAAATTTAAAAGTCATTGCACTAAGATAGATAGATAGATAGATAGAAAGAGACAAATAGTTATGTTATAAATTAAAAGAAATGTGTTATAAATGAAAAAAATATAATAATCAAATAATAATATCAGAAATTATGACGACTAATTAATTATTTTCAATAAAATACAAGGAATAAGTTACAAGGACTAGGTAATAATAATAATAATAATAATAATGATAATAATAATCAACTACCTCTCAATCCTTTTCTTTCTCTCAATAACTTTTTTTTAATTTAAGGTAAGCACCTCCCCTGGAGATAGAAAATTAATTTTATATTATGTGCTGCCACATATGAGCTAACTATATAATAAAAAAAATATTGAATTAGACTTTATTGAACCAAATTACTAGGATATTTGGTATTACTCTAATAAGTCGGCACCATTGAATTGACTATTTTGTTAAGGGTAAAACATATTTGATATTTCAATACAATTTAGAATCAATTCATTTTGATTTTTTTTAAGAAAATAAGAGATTGAAAGAATAGGGATTAAAAAAAAATACTAAACATGAGTGATGTACCATGAATTTAAAATAAAATATTTGTTTCTCCTTAAAATTTAGAAATCATGTATTTAATATAATTTTGATGCCTCAATATTTTTCAAATTCATTTTTGATGCATAAATTCATTTTTATTATTTTTAGTCCCTTTAGAGTACATAAAAAAAACAAATATAAGTTTGAGTTAATTTTTTAATTTGGGTTAATTTTGGTTTTTAGAGTGGTTTTTTTAAGTTTTTTGATGTTATTCATAGGTTTATCATTATTTATAAAATGTTTTATTAGATGTTTTAGATAAAAAAAAAAAAAGGTTGACATTAGGTTTTTAGATGAGAAACTTTTAAATCGTGATTTTTCAGTCATTGTTATGATCGAGAATCTAGAAAGATCAAGCTACGGAGTTCGTTTTATAATTTTTTATTTTAAAAAATGACATGTCACTCGCCTCCATAGACAGTAAAAAAAAAGCAAAAGCCCAATCAGCAGGCTGCCTGACAATTGTGTGGCTATTAATCTTTTTGATAAGTGTAATTATATAGTTACCAAAAATTAGAAAGAAAATCCATCAAATTATATGATCAAGCGCATGGTAACAACAAGTAGATAATATGGGCCTGAAAGGCAACAGAACAGCCTGCTTCATCGAAGAGAAACACCGGTTAGATCTGACAAGTTCAAAGATCCATGAACAAAACTTCTATTGAACACTTTAGAGGTGTTTAACACTATATTTTTTTTTAAAAAAAATATCTTTTTATTTTTATTTTTAATTTTAAATTTTAAATTAATGATAGTTTTGGATTATGTTGATGTAAAGAATAATTTTTAAAATAATAATATATATATATATATACATATATATATTTTTGAATAATTAGTGATGCGATGGAAACCGACCCAAATACTGCTTCAAATTTCTCTAACTTTCTTTTCATTTTTTTGGTGGAGCTTTCAATGCCACCCACGATTTATTTTAATGCTGTCCTGAAACCTTATGTAGATTAATATACGTTTAATGAAACTGATCCACGTCACGATCAATAAATAATTGCCGACTCACTCGGCATAGAAAACTCGACATCCCTCTCTTCTTGATATTGCTCTCATCATTGAAGGATCAGAGCCTTGGAAAACAATCCATTGTCATCATTAAGTTTTTCGTAAAGCTCATCTCTGCTATATATATATTTTTCTTTTTAAATTAAAATAATATTTTTTATTATTATTATCAAGTGCAAATACAGATTTTTAATATATCACTTTCGTATTAAAAATTTTCAATTGTATTAATTAAATCAGAAAGAAATATAGCTTGATCAAATTAAAGACTGATAATTTAACTTCACAAGAACCTTATCTAAGAGAAGAATGTAACTCATTGACTTGGATGCCATTGCCAGCTCTTGAAATAGACGACAATCATCACAATCATGACGGGATTATCAACTATATACTAAAAAAATACACCTTACCAACTCTCTAAAAAATGCTAAGAAATTATCGATATTAAAAACAAATAAATGCAATATAGAAAACAACACCATCCATTAAGAAATGCAATAGTTATCCAAAATGTTTTTTATTTTAAATAAATTTTATCACTTTATTTTTTTTATTTTCAATTCTAATTCTTTCATATGTTGAGTTATTGCTCGAAATGATAAAATAAAATTTTATTTTATTAATTCAAATCAATTAAATAAATATCCACTCTTTTTTCTCTATAAAATATTATCTTTGTCTTAACTTTCTATTTCAATTGTTTAGATTATTATTTATTGATATATATAAATTCTCAATTTATTTTATTAAACAAATATATATATATATATATATATATATATATATATAATTTACAAAAAAAATATGTCTATGTTAAAAAAAGAGTTTAAAAACATCATTTTTTTTTGCTTTGAGAATTATAATAATAATAATAAAAAATGTCTCTCAAACTAGTTTTATTAACGAGTATGCCGTGCCTTTTTTATTGTCTGATACGAAGACACTGACATCAGGAGGGCCATAGAATGATTCCATCAAAACATGCTTATCCTCGCAAGTTATAATAAGATGTTTGTTTTGTATCTTAACTAACATAAAAACAAGTTTTAAATTAGTTGTCCTGTGCTCATAATTAGTGTTTTTATACTAATTAAATTTCAAAGGCGGTTGGTCGGCTTCCAGTAAAATAACGCCGGGTCCCATGGTCGGTGCCGGCTATGATGCTCTTTATTGCAAAATTAGCATAGCAAGGCGCCGGTGGAGCTATATATTTAAGCCACGCCCCCATGAAATCAATGCAGCCCTCAAAACAAGAACTTGAGCTTGTTACCTGTATATCTTGATAAATAGTTAAGCTTAATTATCCCGGCGAGAATGGTGAAGATAGCTTCCGGCAGTCTTGGCGACTCTTTCAGTGTTGGCTCTCTCAAGGCTTATTTATCCGAGTTCATTGCCACTCTTCTTTTCGTGTTTGCCGGCGTTGGATCGGCTATCGCTTACAGTAAGTAGCAGTCTCATGGACGTTTTTTTTCCATAAATCACGTCTACATATATATATTGGGATTTTCGAAATATGTAAAGTTAAAAAAAAATATATATATTGCCACTCTTCTTTTCGTGTTTGCCGGCGTTGGATCGGCTATCGCTTACAGTAAGTAGCAGTCTCATGGACGTTTTTTTTCCAAATATGTAAAGTTAAAAAAAAAAATATCAGATGATAATATAAATTATATTATAAAATTTTATGTAATAACTTAAATTTTTAAGTGATATGATTTCTTGACATGATATCAGAGATCGATTGATCTAGTAGTCACAAGTTCAAATCTTACTATTTTTATTCTATTTAATAAAAATCAAGCACAAGATTAGTGTGAATCTGTGTATAATTTTCAAGATCAACAGATTTTTCATTTGAGATGATATATTAGAGAATATTATAAATTATATTCTAGAACTTTACTTAACAACTTAATTTTTTAGATAAAATAATTCTTTATTAGTTTATTAGGAGCACAGTGAAAAAATATACAAACTTTACTATTTACTAACAAAATGGTCCTCATGCCATGCACGTAATTAACACGTGGTTGAAACACAGACTTCTCATTAAAAAAAACTCATGTGTTTAATTATGGGATTTTTTGTGTAACTGTTAATACCAGCTATAATGATTTATAAAGTACAAGAGAAAAGGTCAACGAGACATTAATAATTATGTAATTAGGAACTAAGTAAGAATATCTGTGCTGATTTCTGCTTCTATGTGGTACAGGTAAGCTGACAGCGGACGCGGCCTTAGATCCACCTGGCCTAGTTGCGGTGGCTGTGGCTCATGCATTTGCACTGTTTGTGGGAGTCTCCGTCGCAGCCAACATATCAGGTGGCCATTTGAATCCAGCTGTCACCTTTGGACTGGTCATTGGAGGCAACATCAGCATCCTTTCTGGCCTTCTATATTGGATTGCTCAGTGCCTCGGCTCCATTGTCGCCTGCCTCCTCCTCAAATTCGTCACAAGTGCTGAGGTAAAACACCAAGATTATATGCATCCTGAAAAGGCCACATGCATAAAAGAGCATTTTATTAACTTTTTAATTAATTACGGGCTAGCATTTGAAAAATTGAACCCTTCAAAACTAATTAATTACCACTAAACATCAAGACCTAAGTTGATAATTAAGTGGTGTTACTTGGGAAAATTAGGCTCGGAAGTATTAGAGACATGATTCGGTTGGTAAATTTTATTAGAAAATAATATAAATTATATTACGGGGTCTCACCTAACAATTTAAATTTTTAGATGAAATGATTTTTTTAACATGATATCAAAATTTTGTTAACCTAACAGTCACGAATTCGAATCTCACCACCACAATTTTAATAAAAATTAAACACAAGATAATATGAGTTTGTGCAAGTTCAAGTCTAAAAAAGCGTTCACTTGAAGAAGTGTATTAAAAAAATAATATATATTATATTTTGGAACTTCACCTAACAACTTAAATTTTTAAATAAGATGATTCCTTAATAAATTTTACCAAGAGATATTGTGGTGGTAACTTTTTTTAAAAAAAATAACATTTTGAGCTACCTAATTTGTTTAAGTTTCTCAACTTTTTTTTAAACGAACACTTATTCCAATAATACTAATTATTTTATCATGTATACAAAGAAGGATAGAAGTGATTAGTTCGTAATTTGATTATTTAAATAGTCACGGAGAAAACTAATTTAATTTATCTACTCGAAGTTTCTTCCCCGAGTATTTGAAGACTGGCATGGAAACTCCTAGACGTTTATCCGGATTTTCTTAACTGCTCGAAGTTTAGTCGAACAATTCCAATAAATCTCAGAGTTATTTTAATGTATTTGACAGAGCATCCCGACTCATGGAGTTGCAGCGGGGATGAACGCCGTGGAAGGAGTGGTGATGGAGATTGTCATAACCTTTGCACTGGTCTACACCGTCTACGCTACAGCCGCGGACCCCAAAAAAGGGTCCATTGGAACAATAGCACCCATTGCAATTGGGTTCATTGTGGGTGCTAACATTCTTGCTGCGGGCCCATTCAGTGGAGGCTCGATGAACCCGGCCCGCTCATTTGGGCCCAGCTGTTGTTAGCGGAGACTTCTCGCAGAACTGGATCTACTGGTTAGGTCCACTCGTCGGAGGTGGATTGGCTGGGCTTGTTTATGGCGATATTTTCATTGGATCTTATACCGCTGCTCCGGTCTCCGAAGAATATGCCTGAAGAGTGGCGTAGGCTTGCTTTGTTTCAACTTGTGAATTGTACTTTGCTTTCTTCTTCTTGTTTTTTTTTGGGGGTTTGGGCATGCTGTTTGTCATTGGCCACTTTAAAAATTCTAATAAGAATAAAATATGTTTGGTGAAATTTAGCGCTTGTTTTAGCGTTCTGAAAATTATTTTAAAAAAAATATTAATTTGCTTTGAAATTTTTTATATTATTTTGATATATTAAAAATAAATATTAAAAAAAAACAAATATATTTTGAAAACACTTTGAAAAAAACAACCACTACACGTATCAAACAAGCTCTAAGTGGATTTTTTTAATTTTGTGGTGCATAGTATTTTTTAAAAGTGTTTTTTTTTTTTGGAATATATTAAAAAATATTTTTTTTCATCTTTAACATCAGCACCTTAAGATCATTGGAAAACACTGAAAAAAACATTAATTATATGTTTTAGTGGAAGAGCTAGAGAAAAAAAAACATATAGATAGAGAGTTTATTTTCTCCGACTCATTTGTAATTGTAGTGGAAGGAGATAGAAATAAAAATATTGAAAAAGAATACTTATGATTCTAAACATAGAAGATGATCCAAAAACATTTCATGATGTAATGTTTTCTAAGGATATTTGTCTTTTGAAAAGAAACGGTAAATGACAAAATGAATTCAATATTATTTAACTCCAGACTATGAGCTAATATGATATAAGTGAGTGTTTAGAAGAAAACAAATATCGATGGTTCTATATAAACCTTCAAGACAAGGTTTTACTAAAGAGAAAGGTGTTGCTTATTTTAATATTTTATATGATGGCAATAATTACTAAGAAAGCTAAAAGAGATCGAGGAGTTGCATAATAATTAACCAAAGAGAATACAAATTTTCATTTTCATTTATACTTCTATTTTGAACAAAGTATTCCATCAAATTCCTGGAGAAAATGTAAATTACACTAAACTTTATTTAAATCCAAGACTAATGACAAACACAGTACAAGAGCCTCTCAGGAAGTTTCATAGGACTTGGAAAAATACATAAACATTTTTCTGTTTATTTCCAGAAACAAAAATAAACCAGAAATGCTTGTTTATATTACCAGAACACAAACCAGAAATGTCTGTTCTTGTTCCCAGAACACAAACCAAAAAAGTTTGTTCATATTCCCTAAACACAAACCAAAAATGTTTGTTCATATTCCCTGAACACAAATTCTTCTGTTTAATACTAAAATGCATAAACACATGCGTATTAGTGAGTAGAAACTCTCCAAATATCACAACAGATCGTTACAATCAATCAATCAAAAACTCATATTGAAACCAAACCCATATCAAAACTCAAAGCAACCAATATCTATTTTGTCTCTCAAATCAAGAAACAAAAAATAGAAACAAATCTTTTTGTATGGACGCAGTGAGTTCTTGACTCTTAGATCCATTTTTTTTTTCTTCTTGACTCTCGGATCTACAAATCTCTTGAAGAAGAAACTGGTCCTTGTTCGACTTTGGTGAAGCAACATATTTGGGGTGATTTAATTACTTTAAACAGTGTTTCTGAATAGTGTTTCAACGGTAAAATATACTTTAAAACTTTTATCTTCGAGTAACTACAAATAGCAATACAAATAGCAATACAAACACGGAACAACTATTTTGCTTATTAAAATAACTGTTTTGTTAGAGTATTCTAAAAATGAAATAAAAAGCTAAAATGATATAATTTTGGATATAAATATTCTGATAACTGCAACAATTTCTCTTACCTTTTTACCAGTGATAGAGCTATTATGTGGTGGCGCAAGTCCATGAGAAGAAGAAAAAACTATGGAGGCTAGGGTTTTGTGTGTGAATAAGAGATTTTTTTCTTTTATATTTCTGATAATTTTGTGTTATCCTTTACCTCCTCATCTTTTCTCGTATCTCCCATCTATTTCATCTCTCTTTTAGACCTGTAGTTGTTTTGGAGAAGGATTTAAACTCTCATATGGTCCCTCTTTTATCTTGATCATTATTTTACTCCCTAATCATTCTCTTTCTCAATTTTGAATTATTTTTTTAATAATATGACGGAAAGGGGTCAAAAAAGGGTTTATAAAGCTACAATACATCTTTTTACATATTGCAGAAAAACCTACTAACTCTTTGCTATTTTTTTATGGATTCTCAAATGACTTTACTAACTCTTTTTTCTTATTTGAATATATTTTGAAAGTGTGCTTTACATGAAAAATATATTGAATTATTAGTGTTTTTTAATGGTTTGATATGTGTGTGTCAAAAAATTTAAAAAATATATATTTTAAAATAAAAAACAATTTTAAAAAGTGTCATAATACTAGTGGTTGTTTGGCATTGTGGTGCGATCCACGATTGTCAAACGGCTTATCAGTTTCAGTGTTTGGTAAACAACCAAACGACGTTTTAATGCGTGGGACCTAACCAAAAAACCGATTCAAACCACGTTCGACGATAAGCAGCAAATACATGCTTTTTCCTGCGATTGCAAGCAATTTTTTTGACGCGATTTCCTGTTGTTTTGCCATGCACAAAATCCTTCGTGTTAATGCATGCAACTCTGCATGCAGCTCTCCTTCGCCAAGTAGACGGCCACCCATGGCCGAGAGAGAAGCCATGACCACAGGACAGTGCATGCTTCTCTCTCTCTCTCTCTCTCCAAAACAAACATGGATGCCGGCACCTTCCAACACTGACTCCGGCTACCACAGGCCACCATTTACGACGAAACCACCACAGGAAGAACCACCTCAGCCTCCTTTACCCATCGGCATCGTCTGTTGAAGCTCTCGTGGTGGTCGGTGAACAGTACTGCACCCTTCCAACGCTGCCTCCGGCCACCACAGGCCACTATTTCAGACACCATCACCACAGGAAGAATCACCTCGGCCTCCTCTACCCGTAGGTATCGGCCGTTCACCCTCTCGTCACAGTCGGCCATGTTACTGTTCATGTGAACAGTAATATGATAGAATAAATTCAACAAAGAACGACGATGGGTGCAACACACCGTTTTTACGTTTTGGAGTTATTTGAATTGTTGGGCTGGGCTACTCTCGGCCAGCCCAAGTCCAGCAGAGTTGGGCCCTTTTGGCCCACATTGGTTGGGTCGGCCCATTTAGTTTGAGACAGGCCCATTCCGATTTTTTTTTAAAAAATTATTTAAAAAAAAATATATAGATAGATAAAGATCTGTTCTGATGAAAAACAATGACACGTGACTTCGTTGCACTCCACAACCCTGTTATTTTTCTATTGATTATGAATTAAAAACTTGCAACTGGATTTGACATTGGAATTATATCCTTACAACTGGATCGCAGATGTTGGTAGTAATGATATTGTTACCATATGTTGTTCCTCGATCAAATAGCAAGGGATTGCAGAGTCATTCACATATCGATTTAGTTCGTGATGAAATTGCAAGTAGTTTGATGGGAGAATAAAAAATAATAATTGTTTTTTCATGAATTATTAATTACATTATATTATTATAATTATTAAATTTAAAATATTTAAAAAAATTATATATATATATATATATATATCATTTAAAGTAATTTCACAAGTCAAAAGCAATATGAAAAGCTTGGTAACCAAACACCCAAAACTGCTTTTTTTTTCAACATCCAACTCAACTACAGTTTTAACCAAACACTTCACTGCTTATTTTGAACCACCGTAAAAACGCTTTTTTTAAAACTGCTTTTTTTCAATCTCAATTGCAAAAGCAAAAATAATGTCAAACACACCCCTAGTTAGACTTCATTTATTCTACGAGTTGTCCCGAAGGAATTCAAATCCGCGTATAGAACAGTGTTTCCAGCTAAAGTTAGATAATTTTTGGGAGTTTATAAGAAGAAGAAGAAGAACAGAGAAAAGATAAGAGAATGATTGACAAGCACATGCTGAAATGCTATCCTCTTACAGTGACAGTACTGGCCGACTACAATATCTCCCACGAGGGACAAAAAGAGGGCTAATTATAGTATTACACACACACACACCCCAGCAGGCTAGGGTTATTATGAGCTGATACGAGCCCCCATACTCTCCCAGTGGTGAGCGTGAGAATTATGGGCAATATATATCTATATATATATATATATATATATAATTATATTGAAAAAACAGAGTGGCTTGGTGAAATCATTTATCCTGATGGGCCATCTCGTTCATGCGTAGAATGCATTCTCTCTGCAGCTCTTCCTGTTCGAAAGAAAAGGAAAAGGATGAACACTTTCATGAGATGTGCCGTCCCACTCCCATCCCCAAGTTTGAAATTTGAGTAAAGTCGGAATCTTTGGCTGATTGTGGGCCTCTGCTCATCAAGGCGGCCAGTCAAGTCACGCATGAATGCGTGCGTCACAAGGAAAAATAACACGTTGTGTGCAAAGCATCCGTGGAGTTTCCTACGGATAAACCAAAAGCATTTTAAAAAAAAATATTTTTTTTTAAATTTAAATTAAAAAATAACATTTGTAGATCATTTTCATGTTTTAAATAAAAAAATTTTTAAAAAATTTAAAAAATTATTTTAATTTATTTCTAAACTAGACATGAGCATGAAAATTGGCATTTGTGTCGGTGTCCCAACGCAACCACAAAATATTATTTCAAAACATAATTAACAGGATAACAAAACAACAAAGTGGCTCTGTGTATGTAATTAGGTATAGCGAAAGAGACAGACTAACGAGCTAAGCCTTTTATGGGAGGCTTCGAGGAGAGATATTCTTGTGATTTTTTTCTTACTTTTATTTTTTTTATTTGGTATTTGATGTATTGAGAAAATGTTTAGTCACTCCATTAATATTTGGTTTAATAAAATAAAATTTAATTTCATTGATTTCAAATAATTAGAGCTTCAGGGACCAACTTTGAATATTAAGGAAATGTCCCCCCCTCTTTTTACCATAATCTAGGACTAACTTGTATAATCACGAGAGTTCATGTTCTTTTTTTATTATTATTATTATTTTGATCCCTTATTTTCTTTTAATGTGATCCCTTCACGTTGATTTTTGATTGAGATTTGAATTTGTGGTTTGTCTTGATTGAATTGATACGGGGATCTTGCTATATTGAAGGAAATTTCTCAAATCGCAAGTTAAAAAGGCTAGTCTTAGTTGACTTTGATCTATTTTAGTTTATTTTTTTGATTATTTTAAATTTTATTTTTTAATATTGAACTTGTTGGTGATTGAGCTTAATGATTTTTTTTATATCTTTTTTTTCTATGTGGTTATCTCAATTTCATATCTTGGATTGTAGTTTAAGTTTATCATACTGAGTTCATTTTATTTTTATTTTTTTTATATCTTGCTCTTCAATGTTGTGTTGGTTTGAAAATTGAGCTTATCAATTTTATTTTATTTTATTTTTTATGCTAAAGGTATTTTTAGTCTCACAATCAAAGTCATGAATTTAGTTGGATGAACTTGAATATATATATATATATATATATATTAAATTTTTATATTTTAATATTTAATTTTTTGAAAATTGAGCTTCATTTGTGTTTTAACTTTTATGAGATTATCCTATTCTCATTTAGGTTTGTGTTGTTATATAATAATATCATGAAGATCTTTTAAGAAATTGGAAGGATATTTTTTCATGAGATTGAAATATTTTTTTTTGTAGTTAATCATTGTAAAAAATTATTATTTTAATTACTATTATTTTTTAATTATATTATTAAATTAACCGAACATTTAAGCAAAGTTAAATTAATGAGTTGAATCTTTTTTTTTAAATAGTAATGATAACATTATCCATGTATTTGTTTTAATTAGAAAGAAATTTACTTGTGTATGTTTTAGAATGTGATTTAAGTTGTTTTTCAAAGTACTTTTTTCGTTCAAAAATATATCAAAATAAAATTTATTTTTATTTTTAAAAAAATATTTTTGATATTATCAACACATCAAAATAATCTAAAAAACACTAAAAATAATTACTCTAAAATAAAAAATATAAATATTTTTTTTAAAAAAAAATACAATGCAAACAGACATTGTGTAGCGACACCGACACCAATCCAAATAGTTACTTGAAAGAAAGAAATTTTAAAGTTGATAGATAAGGATACCAACCTTAACGTCCGCTTTTGAGCAAGGCTGTTGAAATGAAAGAGAGAGAATCCTAAACTGTCCCCACCGTCCAGCCAATGCTCATCAGCTGGCTGGTATTTTCAATAACTTTCAGAATACCTATAAGAGAGATCATCCATGCGCTCTCATTAGCACTCTCGTAGGTCAAATGTACTCATACTGTCCAAAAAGTATAATCCATTGTTTCCTTATAGAATCCTGCGCTTTCTTGCATGAGTGCTTCAGAAACAATCCCCGTTTATTAAGGATAATGATCTGTTACTGTCCTTAAAACTAGGATTGTATTAGCTATCGAGTTCCGTGAGTTCTGTCTTTTGATCCCTTTAATGGGACCTCGCCTTATTTTCCTGAGGTTTCAAAGCACTAGGCTTTGGGAAGTGCTTTTGTAATCTGTTTTGTCTCCTATTATGGAGTTTCTTGACCTTTTTGCTGCTACAAGCTATATATAAGAAGTTAGTGCCGAAGGAGGTTGTACTTGTATAGTATTTGTTTTGCTGGTTTGTAAAGCCTCTGAGCTTGCCAGGCTAGAAAAGCAGATCTCCGCCTTCATTTTTGGCTTACTTCATCTCTTTCTCAACTTCTTTCAGATCTTAGCAAGAAATGCTCTATCTTTGAATCCTTGCACGTTTACTGTTTACTTTGGAAGCTCTTCCTCTTCCTCCTCTTCTTCTGCTGCTGCTGCTGCTTAGAAGTAGTATCCTTCACTGATATTGCAGGGAGCTTCAGTTATTGTAATTTTAATGAGATAGATCACTGACCTGTGCAAGGAGCTCAAGAAAGAGAAGCTTTGCAATTTGATTGGGATATTGAGATATAGATAGAAGAAATGGAAAGTGGGCTTTATTCTTTTTTTGAAAGTGGTTCTTTGCTAGATTACCTGGAGGAGGGCCAAGAGCTGAAACCAGAATCTGCACTGCCAGCAATCCCTCAACCGCAGACACCAAGAGAACCCATGGAGTTCTTGTCCAGATCCTGGAGTCTCTCTGCTTCAGAAATCTCAAAAGCTCTAGCTCAGAAGCAGAAACCATTTTTCACTGGAAAGAATCCCGATACATTTCAAGAGATAATTGTGGCACCACAGGTGGTGAGTCATATAGTTTCTCTATCCTATTTTCTATTACGAATCAGAACCCTCTCAATTCTGAATCAAGTCATTCAATGCTTTTTTCGGTACATAATCCACTCAATTCTTATCATCTAATTATTTTGCAGTCAGGGAAGGTGATGAGCTCTAAAAGTCCAAGGACTGGATCAATAGGAAAATGGTTCCACTACAAGGATTTCAGTAGTCGTGAAGTGAAGAAGAAAGACAAAGCACGCACCGAAAATGCTCATATGCATTCTGCTGTATCTATAGCCAGACTAGCTGCGGCCTTGGCTGCGGTGACCGCCGCAGGAAATTCTAGTGGCTCCAGCTCCAAAACAAGCATGGCCTTGGCCTCAGCAACAGAACTCCTCGCATCACATTGCATAGAATTAGCAGAATCAGCTGGAGCAGATCATGATCGCATGGCTTCTGTTGTGAGATCAGCCGTGGATATTCAAAGTCCAGGTGATCTAATGACCCTTACAGCAGCAGCAGCCACGGGTAATTGCTCAAACTTTTCCTGGTATTCATGTTTTTCCTATCGCTTACCATTGTTTACAGAGTATCGCGATCTATCCTTTTTATCAGCTTTGAGAGGAGAAGCAGCTTTAAAAGCAAGATTACCGAAAAGAAGCACGAAGGAATGCCGCTATAAGCCCTTATGATAGGGGGATGGCAAGCTCTCACTGGACTTCTTTAAATGGTCCATTACAAGAACAGGGTCCTCCCTGTGTTGGTGAACTACTACAGCACACGAAGAAAGGTCCATGCTCTCTCTGTTTCTTCTGGGATTTCCTAGAAATCTTGATTAAGAAACGCAGCCGCGGTGGAGTGATTTTTTTTAGATGCTAAAGCTAAACAGTTGTTACTGGAATTTTCAGGAGTGCTGCGATGGAAACACGTCACCGTTTACATCAACAAGAAGTCTCAGGTACATCAACAATATGTGTTGGAGAAAAAAGTTGGATCAATAGTTTATTAGCCATAGACTTCCTAGTTCACCAGTACAAATCTTTTCAGGTCCTAATTAAGATCAAAAGCAAACATATTGGAGGAGCCTTGTCGAAGAAGCACAAAGGTAAGAATTTACCTCAGTGCCGGTCTGGCATTTTCCCCCATCTTTCTCCAGTTCCATGTTATCTTTAGATATGAATGTCTTCTGCTGCTATCAGGTGTTGTTTTTGGAGTCTGTGACGAGACAACAGCATGGCGATATATAAAAGAAAGAGAAAGCACTGAAGAAGTGTATTTCGGCATTAAAACAGCACAAGGTCTGCATGAGTTCAAGTGTAAGAGCAAAGTTCACAAGCAGAGGTGGGTCGATGATATAAAAAATCTTCTGCAACAAGTAGGTTGTGTGGAAGTAACCGACCGCTCACTGAAATGCTTAAGCATAAACGATGCCGCATAGAATGATCCGTGTTTTAGTATATTGCTCCAAGAATATATAGGACAGATGAAAGTTTTGTTAAATGATCTACAGGGTATGACAATGGTATACTGGTGATATTTTTACAGATGAAAATCCCTCGTGTACATTTTACCTGTGTAGTGTAAGAAACGCATACACAACTCCCCTGTGCAGTCCTCAATTATGAGATCAAAAGAGTCAACTCTCCTTTCAAGGGTCCTCCTGTAACCTCATTACCAGTTTTTCCATGTCCAAGTGCACGAACTTAGGCAAATGTGTGAAAGTTAGGTAGCGTAATTCCTGTCAGGTTGCGTCTAGGATTGTCAAGAAGTAAGAATTGGCAGAGTTGAGGAATCTTCTACAGCCATCGTTCTTACAGTGAATCAAGTGAAAGTTAACCATGTACCAATGTGACAAAGAACAAAGAGAGTTCTTTCCTTAGTTTGCCTTTTTAATTTCAGACAATTCCCAGATATCAAAATTTTGCATACTATAAAAGTAACAATCAAGATATAACAGCCCTTGTAACGTATTTCAGTTTCAATTGAAACACCCATGAATAAAAATGTGCCTATTACTCGTCCTGCCCGTGTTAATCAAGGGGCTGAATTCTAGTTTGCATATACTGTTGTAAAGGAACAAACAAGAGTTTTTTTTATGAGGAAAGAGAGATTTCACTCTCGAAGGAGGAATGTACAAGAGGAGACTGAGACATCCTCAGACGCAGCAAAACACAAAAAAATAATTGCGGTTTAGTAGTTCTATTCACATGTGCAAAGGAGACTGTAGGTGGGGGAAAAAATCCAATCTTGTCTGGTGATCTCAGCATGTCAAATCGAAAGAGATGGCTTGAATCTCACTAGGTGACTTTCAAGTTTGAAGGATACGTAATCATCATGTGCACGTGTTGTCAATAATTTAATTACAAAAATTAAATGAATAACTTGGCATACATACAGACTATAATCACTGTCAACAGCTTTCTCTCCTTTGCCTTCACCTCAGAATACAACGGTTCTGTTTTCCTCATAAGGCAAAACACGCAATTCGCAGTATGATTTTATAGCTTTTGCAAGGCATTGTTTCTCAAGGCTCTCTGATTTCTGCACAAAACTTCGTATATTATCTCTATGGGAAACCCTCTCAACCTGCAACATGTAAAGAAAGATATCAAAAACATTAGCAAGTTGAAGGCAAAACCAGTTATAGATATCCTGCAACACCTGGTGGATAAAGATCAAGGGCCTAACATCACTATAGCATGCTATGAAAGATGTGATGAAACACCCCATATAACATTAGAACTTCTAACAGCAACGGCGATAGATTAAAACAGGGTTTGAGACAATTTCTTCTGATGAACAAATCCTTCCTGTTATTTTCACCAGCATAGCTTCAAAAATCAAGCAAACAACTCTAACAAATCAAACTCAAACTTAATTTTCAACCAGGGAAAGTGTGTCGAATCACGACAATCACACAAATCCTTGAATGAACATCAGCCATAAGAGGAGACTAGATCTAAATCACAACAATCAGATTCTTTATCAATCATTTTGAAATCTCTCACAAAAACAAAAAACAAAATATAGTTGAGCACTTTTTAAAAAGACTATTTTATACTCCTTCAAGTAATTCAACTTCATCAAGTCATCTCATAGATTTCAGTCACACTTGGTTCCTATTTGATGTGTTTGTGTTTGATGCCTGGAGAATAAAATGGCCACTTCCATTCACAGTGACTCTTTATTTCTCCTGAGCACCATGATATTAAAACCTGTCAACTAGGATTTTGTTTGATAGCCTTCTATTCTAGAAATAAGCAACATCCAGCAAACCTATATTCAGTAGAATAGGTGATTGATATTTGATTGACAACTATTGAATAATTCAAGAAGTTCCAGCATTGTATAAATCTCACAGTGGAGAATTTTACCAAGTGATATACAGTTTACATTTGAACATTTTAGCAACATGGCAAGAACAATGATAATGTGGTAGCAGAGGAAGTGACAGTGCAACTTGAAAAAAAAAAGAAACAAAACCCAAATTGATGAGATAAGAAAAATATTCATCTCTGAGTACAAACAGGTAAAATTATCAGAATTTAAATGAGAACATTGTGCAGTAACAATGATTACCATCTGCTCAATGATAGGCCCTGCATCAAGTTCTTCAGTAACAAAGTGACTTGTTGCACCAATTAATTTCACACCCGCATCAAATGCCTGCGAACAATATCTAGCAAATTAAACATGTATGGGAGTCGGAGGAATGTTGAAATGGTTGAAAATGTGATAACTTCTGTATCATAAGAATAAGGTTAGAAAACTAACCTGCTTTGATGGATGCCCACCCTTAAATGATGGCAGAAGGCCATGGTGAATGTTAATTATATCTTTCCTATATCTCAGCAAAAACTTACTAGATATTAACTGCAGCAAGAATTACATTTGTGAATTGAAATGTCACAATAGTTGATTCAATTTTATCAACAACAGTGTATACATCATAACCTTTGCAAGTAATATATTATGGTTGAGGGTAACAAAAAGACAGACACAAGGACAATATCACAGGGCTTCCTTTTATGAATATCCATTGGCTTTCAGAGATGAAAGGAAAAAAGGAAGCTCTGTTTCTTCAATTAGCTCAACTACACATATTCTTTTAGTTAGACACACAAGAAGTAAGCAGATGCGGTAAAATGGACCTTATCATCATATTTACCTGCATATACCTGGCAAGAACTAAAAAATCAGTATTCTGAACCAAATCCAAGATCTCATCTTCTCTTTTATTCTCGTTGGTGGTGTGCAAATAATGATAAGGAATACCATTCCTTTCAAGAAATCGAATCACATGTGTGTTTGGGAATCTATCATGATTACTGTTACGAATGCATGAAGAATCATAATTAGTATCCTTGAAACCAGAAATATAAAATAAAAAGGGTGGCATTCAAAAAAGCACACCTAATTACACGAGTTATATCAACTGGAAGTCTTCCATCTTGCCATGAATGTAACAAATCAATCAGGCAATGTTCCTGCAGCAAGACAAACACAGGTTTAATTTAATATCGATGGCATAAAAAGCAACCACTGGAAGAAAAAAAATAAATCAAATCCACCTGCTTTGAAGCAAGAACAGCAATCTTGAATTTGGGGTCTAGCTTAGGCACCCTGACAACGGACCTTGTTGCGTCAAACATTCTTGAAATCCTGAGAAAGTCCTCGTCCATTTGCAACCGTGGCCATTTAACAGGGTCAAAAATAAACTCACTGCCACATTGCACAGAAACCAAAATTAACCTCCACTTGTTTGCACAAATAACAAGCCAAGCTTGCTCCCAACTACCTTAAACACAGACCCATTAGCAAAAGCATTAAAAAGGAAAAATTAGATTTTGAAAGTCCACGAGCCAAATCAAACCACAAAGACTGTGACTCAGCAAAATAACAAACAAAAAGAGAGGAAATGGAGTAATAAATTAGATGCAATACCTTCTAGAATAAAATACACTCTTGTTTTCAGGGACGAAAACATCAGCACCGAGAATGTTTCCACCTCTGGAAGCAATACATTCTGATAGTTTCGCAAGAATACCAACAGCGTCCTAACCATTGACAAGGACAGATATACATATCTATCTATCGATCAATTCAACACGAAGAGCCATTCATATTTCTTTGTTTCAGTAATAAATAAATGTAAAGGGGACTGGCTGACTGTCTTACAGGGCATTGGAAAACGTGGATGCCATGAGTAACAGAGGAGGGATCGATGGACTTGAAGGACCGGCTGCTGCTTCTTCTTCTTCCAAATCCAAATACTTGAGGGACTCTTCTCTGTCTCAGATTCATATCTCTTGTATTCGAGATTTTTTGCTCAGGCAGCACTGCCCAAGGCTTACTTCTACCCTTACCCTCTGGGTGTGGTGGTGCTGGTTGAAGCTCACTTCGCTTTCACATTTTCAGAATTTTTCTTTTTCTCTATCATGACGGTGTCGTTTTGTGAAAGTTGTGGATGACGTTTTGTAGTCGAGACTCTGAATGATCTTGACACGTAATACCGGTTCAATGGTCATTTTGATATCCAAGTGGTCAACCCCACACAATCCGCTGTGCCAATCTCACTCACAATCACTGCACTGAACTCAGATCCTGGTTGGAGTCCTAACTCCTGAATCGTAAGAAAAAAATTGAAATTTCGCATCTCCTTTTCATTATTTCGTCAAAGAAACAGCAATCAATCAAGCAAATCTCTGGTCGTTGAAGTACGATTATCGTAATTACCCAGTCGATCGATCCGATTGGAAATCGATTAAATTAGAAGATGCCTGTAAGTCTCTCTCCCTCCCTCCCTATTGTGGATCTAGATCTATTACCACTTACAAATTCATTTCGGAATTAGAGAGCTTCTACTACTGATTCGGTGCGGGTGCAGTACAGGAGAATCATGGAGGTGGAGCCGCCGAGTCCGTTAAGATACATTATTGGCGCAGCAATAATGATGATCGGAGTGGTGTTACCCGTCGGTTACATGATGTTTCGTAACAAGCGGGGTCCTTCTTCTTCTTCCACTTACTCCAAACAGACGTAGGTGTGCCTTTGCCTATTTTCTACGCAATTTCCTTAATAATCTTAGGTTTCGTTGGTGTTATTAATTTGTGAATCTGTTTTTCTTTTTTTAATATACTCAGGGCAAAGTTTTGATAGAGAGCGAAAGAGAGGCTTTTTAAATAATAGAAATTGCGCTGGCTGGGTTAAGTTTGAAGAAGATGCGAGAAGAAAATGGATCTGGGTGCTGTTTGATTCTATGTTTTTGATCTAGTAAATATGCTAATGCCATTTCAAACTCGTCTTTGTTCGTTGGATGAATGTGTGTAAGAAGCACAGCCACTTGATTGAATTTGTCTTCGTGTTCTGTTTTTAGCCATTATCATCTAGGGAACCTGCATATGAGAATACGCTACGCGTAATGTGTTTACACCTGGAAGTTTGCAGACCCATCAGTCATGAACATGTCCAGCTTTCGTGACTCGGTCATTATGTCTGCGATTTGTTTCTTACTGTGACAGAGAGAACTAGCTTACAACGTCATCTTTAGTAAACTCGCGAAGAAAATGGAATCACAGGATTCTTTGAGAGCACAATAGCTGAGCTAGTGTCACAGTAAACAGTTGGACTGTCACCTCACCAAACCACTTGACAAGCACATGAAGCAGTAGCCACAAACTCAGTTTCAGTAGCAGACAGCGTAACTATTGTCTGAATTGAGCATGTAAGTAATTAACTTCTCATCGTCTTCCTTCCTACCTTTTAAATACCTCAACACTCTTTTGGCTGCCTGAAAATGAAGTTATGTGAGGTGATCCATATATTTACACAGTTCAGTTACCACAAGCCTAATGTCGGGTCGAATATGCTTGTAGTGATTACTATTTAATTTTACTACAATTTTATCGTTCATAAGTTTACAATTGGATTAAGCACATGATTGCACTTATCCATACCAAATATCTTTTATCATCTCATGCGTGTACTTCCTTTGGTGAATGAAAATACCCTCTAGTTCTTGCAAAACTTCTATGCTAAAAGAACACCTCATTCTTCCCTGGGTCAATTTTCAAACTCATGCATCATGGATTTTTTTAAATCAGCAAACCTGTGTTCATCATTGCCAATAAAGATTAAATCATTTACGTAGAGACAAATAGTTAAGATTTTACCTCTTTCCTTCACTTTGATGTATAAAGCTATGCTCGTATGGAAATTTTTCAAAGCTTTATTTTGCAAAATAAGATTTGATGTTGTTGTACCATGCTTGATCACGTCTCTTCACATAACCTGGAGATTGTTCAATAAAGATCTCTTCATAAGGATCTCCATGTAAAAATGTTGACTCAACATCGAGCTGAAAGATTGCCCATCTTTTTTGAGTTGTTGGAGAGATCACTAAACAAACAATATCAGTTCAATATAATCAACTCCCATGCTCTTGGGTGTAGCTTTTTGCAATTAATCGAGCTCTATATTTATCTATTTCACTGTTCTCGTTGAACTTTGTTTTGCCACCACTTTACCCCAACCTTTTCGGCACTAGTAGATAAATATATCATCTCATAAGTGTTATTTCATTCGATTGCATTTATATCTATGCATCAATGACCATTCTCCACTTCAAATCTTTTACAGCTTCATCAAAGAACAACATATCATTAACAACAACAAACATGACCATGTAAGACTCTTCCTCAGATAATTCCTCCCTGCTAACATGGTCCCTCATCTATTAAGGTCTTCTGGGCTCCCTTTCTTGAGGAATTGATGGTGAGTGAGTGCTGCAGGAATTTCATGAACTTCTTTCAATTTCACTCACTTTTGGATTAGCTTGTTGGTCAATCTCTTCAATAACTTCCCTCTCATTAGTTGAAACATGTTCTTCCTTTTATCTCCCCATTCTAAATCAATAATAGTAGCTGTCTTTTGACTCTCACTCCAATCCCAACTGCCAGTTTTTTCAAACACCATATCTCTACTCATTATAATCTGTTGTGAAATAGGATCATTAGTCGATATGCCTTTGATTCTAACTGATGCTAAGTAGAACACATTTTATACTTGTATTATCAAGTTTGGTTCTCTTGGAATCACGGACATGAGCATGTGTTATGCAACCAAAAACTCTAAAATGGGAGATTGAAGGTTTTTTAATGTCACTCCTGACTTCTCCCAGGGATCTTGTTTTTAAATGCGGATGTTAGATTTCTGCTCAAAACATGAATAGTCTATATTGAAAACTTCTAGCCAGAATGTTTTTGGAATCTTATTTGTCGACAACATGCTTCAAACCATGTTCATAATGGTTTGTTTTTTCCTTTCTGACTCTGTTTTGTTGAAGAGAGTAGACGGTTGGAAGTTGACGTCGTATGCCATGATCATTTCAAAAATCAACAAATCCCATGAGATGAATTCACCCCTATAATCAGTAAAGGCTTCAAGATTTTCACTAAGGAAATAAACCTAAATTTTACGGCTATAGTTCATGTACATATTTTTTTTCTATTTGAAATAGGTGTAATAAAGCTACATATATCGGTATGTACAAGTTGATGAACTTGAGTAGCTAGCCATGTAGATTTTTTAGGAAAATAATTTCTCTATTTTTTTTCCAACGAAACAATCTCAACAAAATTTTGTTAGAGCAATAAAATTTAGCAGTCCACTCACTATCCCTTTAGTTGAAGAATATTCAACCCCGTGAAGCTAAGATGTCCATATTTGTGCCAAAGCATGACATTATCTTCAGATAAAGAATTAAAACACACATGCTCCTTTGATTGTATGTGGGCAAATAGTCTTAACATCTTCTTGGAGGGCATGATAATTTTCATAATCAATCCTTTTTTAGAATGATATATCTTGCATGTTTCTTGTTGAATGAGAATAGCTAGACCCTTCACCTGTGATGATTTGCATGAAGTCATTCACAAGCATCCCTTATATTTCCTTTTCTGGTCATATTTATACTCGAATTATCTCTTAGCTTCACCATCTCTCTAAAGTTGTTATCAAAGTCAGAAAATGACTCATTCATTAATAACATCTCGTATTCTCCTTCTGTATAGTTTGCCTTCCTTTTCATCTCCTTCTTTGGACACTCATATGCAAAGTGTCATAGTTTGTGATAACAATAACTTTCAATGGTGAATTTGTCGCGACTGCGTCCCTCCCCTTCTTTTTCTCTGCCTCTTCCTCGTAGACCCTAGCCACCTCCTCTTTAACCTGATGATTTCCCTGTCATAACCTTCAGTTCATGCTCCTTTATGATATGAGCTTTCATACGTTGTTCAAGAACCAACAAACTAGTTTGCAATTCATCTATGGATATCACATCAAAATCTTTTGACTTTTCGATAGAACAAACCATGTAATAAAATTTTGAAGTCATAGATTGCAAGATTTTCTCAATGATTGCTAGATCAGTCAAACTCTTCACACCATTAGACCTCGTCTCTTGTTAACCACGTTCATGGTGCAAGCAAAATACTTAGTTATAGACTCCTCTGCCTTCATGCTAAGCATCTCAAACTCTTTCTGAAGGGTTTGTTGTTGTGTACGTTGCACTCATGTTGTGCCTTCATACTTTGTTTTTAAGGAATCTCAAATGCTCTCAGCATAATCCTTATTCAAAATCATCTCCAGAAATGGAATGATCAATACTCTAGAGGAGATAACTCTTTGCTTTTAGATCATTCAACTTTCGCGTCCTCAATTGCTTTCATTTGAGTTGGAGTTTGCTGGACTGCCCTTGATCAATGTTGGAATGTCATCCTCAATTAGACCCCAGCACTCCTTTGAATAAAGGAAATTCTCTTTAAGCATACACCTATTATCATAGTGTCCATTGAGCCTCGGAATTGATGGCTGTACATACCCTCCCTTTGTTGCTATCTTTAATGTTATACCCTACTCTGATACCAAAAGATTAGATTTATTTTGGTGTTTGTTTATAAGACAATAAGAGAATTTTTAACAACTTATTGAAAGCTTT
Organism: Salix viminalis; assembly: GCA_029228465.1. Taxonomy (NCBI): domain Eukaryota; kingdom Viridiplantae; phylum Streptophyta; class Magnoliopsida; order Malpighiales; family Salicaceae; genus Salix; species Salix viminalis. Next base: position 10,596,763 of record CM055426.1, read on the forward strand.
GAAGACCAGATATATAGCATTTATAAAAATGAAACAGATACCGAATCAAAACAAATAACAAAATCCTAAACAATAGGGATTATTCAAACTATTAACCAACCAAGTTCTAAAGACTCAACCAAAAACAAAAGTACTCTAAAAGGTTATGTTAATTATTGATGTGTTACATGATGGTTGGATTTACTGAATTAGCATGGGGTAAACTTTGTTTTATCAATACGTTCACTCTATATGAATTTGAGCCATGATACAATGAGATTCTTCTGGAATGATTTTTCATGGCTCGGTAATAGAGGTGTTATTTCATTTTGGAGAAAAAGTATACATGATTGCGATGAGATCATAGTGGTGACAAGATTGATCGGGCCCAATAGTCTTTGGCATAATACATTTGACAACAATTGTTGAGTTTCAGGACAAGTGTGTTTCAAAGCATTTGTGTTTCATTTTGCTTCTCTGACTAGTCTACCTACTGGGGGATAAGGAGATGGATTAGTCAATGATCGGGACCTGAAAACCTGGAGGCAAGAGTGGTCATTCGACAAGATGAGGTCTAAAATAATTTATCTGGAATCATGACAGGGGAAGGTAAAACTGTTGAGATTTTTATGCAAATTAACTAGAGATTTTGATGCCAAAACTGCGAGAAATATTTGTTGGTGGTGTCGGAGAGGTAGTAGTCCCCCATCCCGAGTTAGTGGAAACTTCATCTTCGATTGCATTTACCATCTCCCTACCCAAGTCACAAACCCCTTTGACAAGAAAATTAAACACAGATTATTAAAACAAATTCTGAAAAAGAATTCCCCCTACCCAAGTCACAAAACCCTATAAAAATCACGCCCTTGCAGGTTAAAACTTACAAGCTAAGTCCAAAGCTCTTCAAAAAATATCAAAATCCATGGCATCCTCGTCGTCTGTCCTAACTCTCCAACTCCTACTCTTTTTCATTGTGGTTCCCGTCCCTTCATTAGCAAAAAAGCCACACGTCATCCATTTCCGATCTCCCAACCTCTACCCTGAAGGAATTGCCTACGACCCATCTGCCCGCCACTTCATCGTCGGCTCTCTCCACCACCGCACTCTTCACTCCGTCTCCGACGATGGCGTTATCGAAACCCTCATATCCGACCCCTCCCTCCCTCCTAACACCACCATCCTCGGCCTCGCTGTTGATATACTCAACAACCGCCTCCTAGCTGCCATCCACTCCGACCCTCCCCTCCCTCCTTTCAACGCCCTCGCTGCTTACGACCTCCGGTCACGTCAGCGGCTCTTCCTCTCTCTCCTCTCCTCTCCCCCCTCCGATGACAACCTCCGCCCCGTCGCCAACGCTGTTACCGTCGATTTCAAAGGCAACGCTTACGTCACCAACTCGCTAGGATACCCGGAGGGGAACTTCATATGGAAAGTCAACCCTGAAGGGGAAGCCTCGATTTTCTCGAGATCTCCGCTTTACACGCAGTTTCCAGTGGACCGCGACGCGCCTCATAGTTACTGCGGGCTGAATGGGATTGCTTACGCCAGCAAAGGGTATTTGCTGGTGGTGCAATCAAACACGGGCAAGTTGTTCAAAGTCGATGCTCACGACGGGACGGCACAGAATGTTCTGTTGAGCGAGGATTTGCCGTTGGCCGATGGGATTGCGATAAGGGGAGACGGTGTCGTTTTAGTGGTGTCGCATGAGAAGCTGTGGTTTTTGAAGAGTGACGACAGTTGGGGAGAGGGAGTAGTTTATGACAAAACTGACCTTGATGTGGAGAAGTTTGCTACCTCAGTTGTAGTGGGAAGAGAGGAGAGGGCGTATGTGATATATGGGAGTGTGTTAGAGGGCTTGACGGGGAAGGGAGGGAGGGAGTGGTTTGGTATAGAGGAGGTGAGGTCTGAGAAGGATGGTGAAGATGAGAAAACCTGGGTGTATGTGTTAATAGGGTTAGGTTTAGCATATTTCTTGATTTGGAGGTTTCAAATGAAGAAGCTTGTCACAAAACATGGATAAGAGGACCAATTGATCTTGTTTTAGCTTTTGCTCTTTGGTTATTGTAGGAAGGAGTAGTAGTTTGTTTCTCTGCTTTCTTGATGCAGCTGGAATAAGAATTGATGAGCTTCTCTGTTGCTGACACTTGAAAATACATGGATGTTGGTTGTGGAGACGACGATATATAATCAGATTTTGATATCTTCCGTATCTCGATCTCGATCTCGATCTGAGCTCAAAACTATCATCCATCGCAGAATGAATGTAAATATAGATCTTGGATACAGAAATCCAGTGGTATCCCATTAAAGTTTAAGCAAAGTGGTCATTGTCCACCCATTTTTCCTGAGTGGTGTTTATCTAATCTAATCCAGAAAGTCAGTGATCTTGCTTTGTGTTTAAATTCATGGCATTTCTTCGTCGTCTTCTTTCCATCTAACTTTGAGATGCCAGAAAACATCGAATCTCAATTCCATTAATAATTAAAAGTGAAATTTATCACAGTAAATTAGAAACATTATTAAGCTAATGAATGTACCTTGAAAAGCATAATAGTCGCAGATTCAAAGCTATAACTTGTAGGGAATCTACCCAACTAGGAAATCCCCCAACTACAGACGATCAAGGAAGGAGCTTTATTATTCTCTTACAATTGAGAGAGACAATCTCTGCTGTTAGAACTTTAATTTTCTCTGTGATGTAAGTTGCTCATGGAGGGACTGTTGGCCGGCAGGGAAGAGAGTATGATATAGGCACCGTTTGTTTTTAATTCTAGGAGAAGTGGGAAAGAAATTCTATCTAATTCCATCTAATTAGTCTATAAGAAATTAGATTGAAAGAAATTTTTTTTTAATGTTTCACCATTAATTAGGGTTTTATCCCAATTTTTTTTTTTCAAAAGTTTTTTTTTGAAATGGAGTGACAAACAAGAAATAAAAAAAAAACATAAAGAGATTTTTGTTTTTTAATTAACTTTGAGAAAAAAATAGTGCCTCATCGTTAATTATTATTATAGTGATTGCTTTTTGTTTAAAAAGTATTAAAATAAGATCTTTATTTTTTTAAAAATTATTTTTAATATTAATAATTTAATGTATTAAACCATCTAGAAATATAAAAAATGTTTATTTAAATTAAAAAAATAAAGTTTTTTTCAATTTGTTTTTTGAAAAAGTGGGCGTAGGTTACTCAGCGGGTGCATATTTTAATAGCACATGTACAAATACTGAATAGTGCATGCTTTAGCGCTCATTTGTGAACACACACTCACTCACATTGAAGCGAAATGGAAGACGATACAGTAGAGAAATCAAGCATTGTGACCGGCCTCATAGAAAACAGAGCCAAAGAGGTACTGTACGCTCGCTGTTTGTTTGCCGAGAAAATGTGCGAAAACCAGAGGAAAATGAGTGAAACTCTTGGTAGCAAAATCACTATTTCGCTTACATGCATTTATTTACTTGAGAATCTGAACCAACAAAGATAGTAGTATAATAATTTAAAAGTTCCCTTTCATTTCATCTCCTCTTCGATTCGCTCCAGAACTGATAGTTTGAAATTTCATTTCATTAATGGCTTACTAAGTCTTAAATGTGAGTTCCGTTCCTGATGTTTTAATCGGTCGGATGACTCTTTATTTTTTAAATAGCTTATTATGTCTGTAATTCCTGACATTTTGATGATTCTTTGAGCTACTAGAATCGGAAATCGTTTATTCCATCTTTACGCGATTGTTTGACTGATCAATATAATAAGGCAAAGAGGATTCATGATATACATAAATTTAATGTTAGATGCTCGAACTGAAATATTTTAATGGTAAGAAATTAGTTTTTTCTTTCAAATATTTGGCCCTGTAAAGATGACTATAGAGATGCTAGCAAATTGATAAAGTGAAAATTGAAATTGAAAAGTTCTGAAATATCTCAATTTATTTTGCGCGCTTCATAAGTTGATATTGTGTGATCGGCAGGTTGGAATGGCTGCTTTTGATTTAAGGTCAGCCACACTGCATCTGTCTCAGTATATCGAAACTAGCAGCTCCTATCAGAATACAAAAACTCTGCTCCAATTTTATGATCCTGTGGTGGTCATTGTTCCTCCAAACAAATTTGCGCCTGATGGCATGCTCGGAGTTTCGGACCTTGTCGATGGGTTTTATGCCTCTGTCAAAAAGGTAAATCTCGTCAACAAAATAGAATTTCTCCATGCCTGCTTCATTTCTCTCTCTTCATGCACCCATTTCATGGTATAATGTGCTTAATTTTGTAGGTAGTAATGGCCCGTGGTTGCTTTGATGACACCAAGGTTGTAACCCAGAAACATCTTATTCTTTAACTGGTGTTTTACTTCTGGGTACTGGTGCTTTGATATCTGATCCAATGCCTCTGTCACAACTTGTTCCAGGGTGTTGTACTAATTAAAAATCTAGCAGCCGCAGAGCCTTCAGCTCTTGGTTTAGATACTTACTACAAGCAGTACTATCTCTGCTTGGCTGCTGCTGCAGCTACAATCAAGTGGTACTCTCAAAAGTTTGGCTTGCCCTGAATTTAACTGGAAGAAAAGATTTTAATCTTAGATTTATTTCGTATGCCACAATGCCATACTTGAGGTTAAATGTTAAGTAATTAGTTATTAACTACTCAAATCAAGTAAAAGTCTTCTCAGTAGTTTGGTTAAAAAAGTGAGGGTTCTTATTTCGGGATTCTTATATCTGAGAACCAAGTGTTTTTTTTTGGAAAAAAAAGAGAATCTATCAATTTTATGTACTTAATATGGTATGGTAACTATGTGTTTATCCATGCAACTGTCTCTTTAAGATGCCAGTCCATCACTTTGTAGGTAGTGCATGTTAACAGTTTAACTTTGGTCTACAAGGCTTTTTGTTATTGAATAAGCAACCTAATAAATGCTGTATTTTCATTGATCATATGGTAAGTGGCGTCACTGACATATTCCACAGTCCATCACATCTCTTCCTGCCCTAATATTTGAGACTTATTTGCATATCAGTTATAGATGTGCCATCAGGTATCCTTAGCCACAGTGTTGTTGGATATAGAAGCTGTTTGGCACGGCGTTTCACCCGCCGTGCCGCAGCTTTTGGTAAATTTTTTTTTTTCATTTTAAATGAATATGTTTTGGTGTTTTTAGATTATTTTGATGTGCTGATGTCAAAAATGATTTTAAAAAAATAAAAAAACATCATTTTGATGTATTTCGGCATGAAAAGCACTTTGAAAAGCTACCGCAACAGCTCTCCCAAACAGGCCCATAGAGACCAAATATGACTAGTTTTCGGTTCTCTTCATAAAAGTGAATTACTCTTGAATTCACATGAAAGCATGTGCAAGCAAATGACATTATACTTGATTCTAAGTGCTGGAAAAAAAAACTCCAAGTTTGCAGATCTGAGTGGCAATGTTGTTACCAAATTGTGAGTGTCTACTTTTGAGAGTACTTTACTTGACAGGGTATAAATACTTCATACTTTTTAACTGAAGCATAAATGCCCATGTTGGACTAGTGTGAGTGGCATGAACATTTCTAAGATTTAGCATGCTTTATTGTCTATTAATTCCCCTTGAACATGATGGTTTTAGCCCAAAAAATTTTGCACTCCATGTTTCAGTTGAGCCCTTTTCACTTTATAAAATCAAATTAGTCATTTCAAGGTTACCTAAGGATTCTGAATACTAATTTGCATTTGTTTACACCTTACAGTTATAGTATTTTTCTGTTTTCTTCATTCATTATTCTGCTTCTAAAAGAAGTTTCAACTGCATTATACACAGGATAGAAGCAGAGAAAGGAGTTATTGTCACCAACCACTCATTGTTGGTATATGCTCTCTCTCTCTCTCTCTCTGGACCTTTCTTTCTCTTTCAAATTGCAAGATGATCAAATGTAAGAAATTGTGGAGTGTTTTTAGGCAGGATGCAAGTGGTTGCCACTTTTACTCTATTTCTTAGAACTTTGATCCTATTTCTCTTGTATCTTTGATAAGTTTTTGGGCATTTCTTTTTATGTTGTGAAGCATTCCTTCTGTGATCCATCAATCCCCTTTGTACAGTTAATATTGGTATTTGATTTATCTAGCCCCATTTTCCTGTCATGGTGGTGTTGGACTTATTTTGTACCTTCTTAGCTGTGGTGGTATCTTTTGTTATCATCCATGTCAAATGAATCGGAATCAAACTCAGCTGTTGTATGCTTGGTTTAGGGTGAAAATAATCAAATAGCAGTGATAAATTGTAGGATTAGTTTTTTGAAATGTACTTCAAATCATGAAACAAAGTTATTGAGAATTTTTTTGTTCATATGAGCTCCTTGGTATCTATGAAATTTCAATCTTCTCAAAGTTTGTCATCATGAGTATATAATGATGGCTGGAAATAATTTTACTGAAAATTGAATGGCTCAAATGCATCACATCATTTTTTTCCTTGATATATAACGTCATCTGTTTGTGTGGTTTCATTTAATTCTCTTTTTGTTTAAGAATGCTTCTGAACTTTACTGATGGAATTCTCACTATCCTAGGTTACTTTTAATGGATCATTTGATCACATGAGTATTGATTCCACTAGGTGAGTTTCCTTTGTTTTCTGGATGTCTTGGTAAGTTTCCAGTGTATGTATACAATAGAATAAAGTTTGCATTAATGGTGTTTTTGTATTTCCATTGGTGATAGTTTTTGGAAGGATTTCTAGATGAAATCCAAACTAAATTTTGTGTTGCTTCCATATGTTTTATGCTAGAAGATAAACGGTTAAATCTTATTGCAGCGTCCGAAATTTAGAAATCATTGAGCCATTTCATTCTAACCTCCTGGGAACAACGAACAAGAAAAGAAGTCTATTTCACATGCTCAAGACAACGAAAACCACAGGAGGGTATGTGAATATGCATATTACTTGGTAGATTCAGCATGTGATCACATGAGTGGGGACTTAAGCATGGAAAAAAAAGTTGAGAACTCAACAATAGTTACAAGTTTATATTCTGCATAAAACAAGTTTGGTTGCAGCTGGTTTGTCTTTTCATTACCATAAAAGTTTAGAAATTGATATGAATTGGAATGTATCTCCAGGACCAGACTTCTACGGGCCAATCTATTGCAGCCTTTAAAAGATATCACGACTATCAACACTCGGCTTGATTGCTTGGTTAGTGTATTTTGTTAGCTCAGATGATTTCTCTAGTGGAGCTATGTTAGCCTTATGCAGCCCTGGGTTTGCTACTAAAACAGTGCTGGTTTTTTCAAACCATAACCGGTGAATGTTTATGTATGTGTGCATGTGTTGTGTGTGTAAGAAGAAGGTGAGCCTATATTTCTCAATCATCTCATGTTATTTTCACAAGATTATTCACATTTACATAATACTTGTTAGAGTGCAAACCACCAAAATGCACTATAATTGTCTAGCAAGTATAGGTTAAACAGTTATTTTTTCAAGATAGTTATGGATTGGAATCATAAATTGGCAGGCTACGCTAGAATGAAAAAGAAAAGATAAATTATGTGAAAATGCAAATGTTATAACAAGTTAGTCTGCCCATAAGGTATGCAGTTCTGCTTCTTGCTGTATTTTAGGCATGTCCATAAGACCAGTTAATTTAAAACACAGCTTTAACTTGAGTGTATGTCTTGGAAAGCTTCTGGATAATAGCATCACTCAAATCATCATCAAAGTTTCAAACTCATGTCCAGCTCCAAAAATCAAAGGCGTCGTTTTTCCAATGATCTCAATTAATTGGTTGTCTAAGTTTCCTTTCCAAAACATTACGTAGCAAGTCTGTGTTTGGAAATACATAAATCATAATTTTATATGATAAACTGTTCATCTTCACTGCTTTGAATTTCATGCAGCACAGCTTGCAACACCTCTCTTCTAAATCCCTCCCATGATGCATCTCTTTGCATTTGATTTCAGGATGAACTAATGAGCAATGAACAGCTGTTTTTTGGACTCTCTCAGGCTTTGCGGAAGTTTCCAAAAGAGACAGGTAAGCAAAAATAATAATAAAAAGTAAAAGGGACATGTGGACTTCCAGTCCCCTTCTCTTTGGTATTCTTCTGGAAAGTTATTACATTTTTTGTTGTCAATCTTGGAGTGATCTTGTTCATGCTCTTCATTCAGATAGGGTACTCTGTCACTTCTGCTTTAAACCTAAAAAAGTCACTAATGAGGTTGCGGGTGCTGATAATGCTAGAAGGAGCCAAGTGTTGATATCAAGCATTATTCTACTTAAAACTGCTTTAGATGCCTTACCTTTACTCTCAAAGGTAAATCGTGTGCTTTTATATTTATATTACGATCCCAAACATGTTTTGATATCTCTGTACTTTTTAAAACATTTCAGGCACTCAAGGATGCAAAAAGTTTTCTTCTTGCAAATGTTTACAAGACTATATCTGAAAATGAGAAATATTTTTCCATTAGAAAGAGGTATGTTGCTAGCATGATCCTGTTGATAAACTGTATTTTTTTCTCTGCAAGACATAACTAATGCTTGAGCCAATGCACAAGTATTTTATCTAGTTTTTGTTCCCTGGATCCTAGTTGGATAAGTGTCGTGGGCCAGAATTTGAGGGACAAATAATTGTGCTCATATCCCCACCTCTAATGGGAGGGCAACATAATCTACTTTAGCACATTTTAATTCTTTGAAGCTTCAGAATAATGCGTTTCAATTTTTGTGAAATATTTGTACCCATATAACATCTCTCACCTGAGGGAAATGCATCTGCTTGTTTAGCAAATTTTAATTGTTTGAAGGTTCAGAATAATGCAATTCAGCGTTGATGTTATTTGCAAACATCTCTTATTTTTTCCTTTGTAGAATTATTGAGGTCCACAATCTTTTTCTGTATTTCTTAGATTTTTATTCTTGTTTACAAATTTCCCTCCTTCATACAAGCATAAGTATAATACCAATTCTGCTATTTTCTGTCTTTCTCATATTTACTTATTTAACCTCAATGGGTGAGGAGGTTTGTTTCCAGGTCAGATTTATGTTTGATCTCTTAGGAAGGCCACTGATTTGTTTGTTTATACCCATGTGACTAGCTTATGATGCTTTGCAATGCAAGTGAAAACTAGTGAGGAATATGGACCTAGGTTGAAGGAAATGATAATAGTGATGGTAATGGGATAGTGTTAAAAAATGTTATTGAGTGCCCTGAAAGTTTTCACTAATATATTCAGTTGGTGATAAACTACACTGGAAGTTAAAATGTGATGTAAAAGTAATCACCATTATGACATTTAATTTGCAGGTCATTTTTTTTTATTTCGTAAAATGGCATAAAAATATACATTAACAATATTTTTTATAGTTTATCACATCATCAATTTTCTGAAAAGCTGGTTTGTTTTTTCAAGAGTGGGAGAGGTGATCGATGAAGATGTGCTTCATGCACGGGCTCCTTTTATTGCCCGAACACAGCAGTGTTTTGCTGTCAAGGCTGGAATTGATGGACTTTTAGATATTGCACGGAGAACATTTTGTGATACCAGTGAAGGTTTACTATCAAGGTTTCTGTTCCCCTTAATTTTCTTTTCATCCTTTTCCTTCATCTCTTGTTTTTATTGTTGTATTTTCCATGGGCAGCAATACATAATCTTGCAAACAAGTATAGAGAAGAATTTAAGCTGCCAAATCTGAAACTTCCATTTAACAATAGACAAGGCTTTTACTTTAGTATTCCACAGAAAGACATCCAAGGAAAGCTTCCCAGCAAGTTCATTCAGGTCGGCAATGTCATCCTTCCTCAACTCATCATAGCAAAAATCTCCATACTAATTAATTTTGACATGTATTTTTTTTTACACATGAATCAGGTCCTGAAACATGGGAACAATATACATTGCTCAACTTTAGAACTTGCTTCAGTGAGTATAATCCTCATATATACAACTTCATAGTCAAGTACTTGATTTGTGACTGAGTATGAAATTCAGCAATTCTATTTGACGATATGATGCAAGGAGAAAATATATTACTGTTCATGAAGCATGATATCACCCCAATACCCGGCACATTATAGTAAGGTTTACATGTGTGCATCTGTGACCTTCTTTTCTTGATGGAATGAACTTAGATCACAATCTGGTGTTTGTGTTGCTTACTGATAGTTGCCCATGCCAAATAACTTTGTGCTCAGCTGGAACTAGCTTAGAATTGTTATGCAATAAATATCCACATAACAATACATGTTGCTTAGTCTAAGACCCTCAATTCAGGTGATTGCTCATTTTTTGAAGTTGTGAAAATGTTTTTCTGCAAATTTTGATGAAAATTGTTATAAATGCAACCATAATGATGTCGAGGAGATGTGTGCTACAAAGGAAGTCAATTGTACCAATGGAATCATTTATACTGAGGCCAACTCAAGTGCAAATGCTAGATTTTCCACTAGTAGACTGCTGCTAGTCACTTGTCATCGCTATTTTCTTACAACATTTATAATTTTGTATGGTTAAGTTTCATCTCAAACAATTTATGCCTGGATGTTCCTTTACTAAGACCAGATTGTTGAACATGGATAGAACTTTAAAGCAATGGTTGTAGTTTTTCTACATGATTGTAATCTTCTAATTACAGATTCTTGGGTTTATGTTGTGTATCAATTACTGTTATGTACGTACTAGTGTATGTTCAATCTTCCTGCCTGGGGACATGGAAATTCTCATTGATTTTGCTTCAATCTGTAAAATGCGCAGTTGAACGTGAGAAACAAGTCAGCTGCTGCAGAGTGCTATATAAGAACAGAAGTTTGCCTTGAAGGTTGTAATAGATATTTTTGAAGTATTCAACTAATGATAAATAAACTATATCTTGGTCTTACAAGCTACAAATGTTTTCTTATGCTCTATCTCTGGATGGAGCTGTTTTGGGTTTTTAATGAAGTCTTGATTTCTATAGAGCATTGACATTGTGAAATGTTATTTGTGAATTTGAAGTGACAACTAATTCATTTTAAGAGATAGAATGGGCGGAAAGATCTACCTTACAATTTCTGTTAACATGTGGGAATATGATATGCTATTAAAATTCTCTACTAAAGGTTTCTTTTGATTATTTTATTTTCTTCTGTTAGATGGAAAAGGATAGTGGATGAAGAGGTTTATGATTGTTAGCAGGCTACCACTTTTCCATGGAAGAAGTTTTGCTTTTTAATTCGATTTAACAATAAATAGATGAATGTCCAATGTGTCATTTGTATCATTTGGACATAACATTAAGGCTCTTACAAATTATTAGAAAATCATAAAACTTTCAACATTACTTCCACATTCCGGAGAACATATAAGTTGAATTTATTTGTTTAATGCCGCATCAGATTCTGTAATATATATCAGTGTCAGTGTTCTTATTTGATGCTTAAATTGTTAATTTCAATTATAAGGTACTTTCCAGGGAAATACTATGATCATCTCATGTATGGTTTGCTTATCGAAGAGGGAATCTAGAACCATTCAAGTTGAATTACAATTGAAGAACTTTTTTCTGCTGTCTTCTTCTCTCTTCATAGAACTTCTACTCATATATACCATGCTCTCTATGTTAGTTATGATCTTCACAATGCTCTTTTAATACTTGTATAATTGTACTTTATCTGCAGCCTTGTTAAATTCCATAAGGGAGGATGTCTCTGCACTAACTCTTCTTGCAGAGGTCTTATGCCTTCTAGATATGATCATTAATTCTTTTGCTTACACAATCTCAACGAAGCCTGTTGATAGATACACTAGACCAGAATTTACAAGTAAGCAATTTGATATTTTGTAGAGTATATCTTTGACTTTCAGAATTGAAATTGGGATATGGCTGATTATGTCCTTTACTGACAGGTAGTGGCCCATTGGCAATTGATGCTGGAAGACACCCTATCCTGGAAAGCATACACGATGATTATGTTGTGTGTAACTGGTTTAGTTTTTGTTGGTTGTTTGATCTTATGTGTATTCTTTCTGACATAGGAAAACTTAGGCAACTTTTTATTGCCCTAATTTTCTCGTCTTCTAGCCCTTCAAATCTGATTCATAGCTCTTATTGCAGCCCAACAATATTTTCATGTCAGAAGCATCAAACATGGTAATTGTCATGGGCCCAAACATGTAAGATATGCTCTCATTTAAAGTTGTTCCCAGCTAGGAGTTGGAAGGCTTTTATTCATTGCATCGTTTCCTTTTAAATCTATTCTTGATAGTGTTCTGAAAATTGTCGATGCAAGTTCAAGTTCCAATACATCATGCTTAAACATTTTGTGTTTGGTTCTATAGAAATCTCTTCTATTTACTCTGGAACATGAAATTTGACTTCAAATGTCCTGGAAGCTTAGGATTACAATTTTGATTTGCCTCAATGTTGTTAAATCTATAGCAAAACAGAAAAAGCATTGGGTTTAGCTCTGTTATATCTAGACTTGATGGTAATTTCAAGTAAACCATCTGAAAGGATAGTATAGAATGATGTCTTTCAATGAACCTATCATAACATATGGATAACTGTGCATAAAAAACGACAGGTGAATTGTGTTTATACAACTGAATGTTGGTATCGGTTTCAGTGTAGGCCACATAGGTTTGGTTGAATGTAAGCCGCATATGCTCTTAAGTTTTGAAGTATAAAATTTTATTGTTTATTTGTATCTACTTGTTAGAGAATAATAATAAAATATTCTTGGACCATCACCTAACAACATAGTGGTTTTTTTTTGGTTGAAATGGTTTCCTGACACGGTTTCCAATCAAAATTTTAAAGCTTGACACTATACTCAAGTTTAACAATCTACAATTCTCTTCAGGAGTGGAAAGAGCACTTATCTTCAACAAGTGTGTCTCATAGTTATTCTTGCTCAAATTGGTTGTTATGTTCCTGCTCGCTTCTCAACTATAAGGGTAGTTGATCGCATATTTACAAGGATGGGTTCAGTTGATAATCTTGAATCAAACTCTAGTACGGTACAATTTTCAAACTCTAGCCCTTTCATCACTTGTATGATTCAAGTCAAACTATACAAAGCGAGCTTTTCCATCACACATAGCTCTCTTTTCTCAACCTCATATATGCGGACAGAGAAGCCTTTATTTTCTTTCGATTTTGTCAATCCTTCTTATTTAATATTAAAAGAGAAAAAAAAGCTTAGACAAGATTTTTCTTTTGTTATTAACTTAAATATAAATTGATATAGAAATAATGCCTCCCTCGTTCTTAGTTTAATTTTTAGAACCAAATTGTTTTCCTTTCAATTTGTTATATGTTCTCAAGAACAAATATTCACGTTAAGTTAGACTCCATGTATATATATATATATTTTTTCTTTTCTTAATTCTTTTTTAATTAGGCCTCATAATTATTCTTGATATGTTTTTTTATGGAATTATTTTAATCTCAAGACCCGGATCATAGGTTTGCCAAGTTGACTTGACTTGACTTTTTTTTTAAGGTCATTTTCAATATATATATATTCAAATTTTATCTTTCAATATTAGGTTGTTTGGAAATTGAACTTTATTTTTTTTTAATTTGCTTTCCATGGAGTTATCCCACTTTCATGAATTTAATTTTTTTTCCTTTCAATTCAACCTTCAACATGAATCTATTGAAAATAGAGCTTCATAGTTTTTTTTTATTTGTTTTTTTTTATGAAATTATATTGATTTCATGATCTCGGTCACAAGTTTAACAAATTAGTCCAAGTTGACTTGATTTGTTTTTTCTTTTTTTTAATTGATTTTTCTGATTTAATTCTTCAACATTAAATTAGTTGAAAATTGAGTTTTATAATTTTTTTTTATTTCTTTGTATGGTTTATCCAGATTTCATGATCCAAGTTGTGGATTTGGTAGGTTAACCCAGTTTGGCACGAGTAGTTATTGTTGTCATTATATACTATAGTTTTTTTTTATCAATTTTATCTTTCAACATTGACTTAATTAGAAATTGACCTTTATAATTTATTTGATTTTGCTTTCTTTAATGTTATTATGGTTAACCCAGGTCAATCCAATATGTCGCAGTTTCAATTTTTTTTTAAATTATCATCTAATATGTATTCATATCAATATTATAAGAAGATGGCATCTATTATATCATATTTTGAATTATGATTAAGTTTTGCTTATTAAAAAAGATATCAAAATGCATGAACATTTTTTTACATTAAGAAAATTGATCTAACTTGAAGTGCAATGTGGTTCAATAATATATATTTTTTTCTATACCAAGTGTTGCTTTCTGCTATTATAAACAAGAAAGGAGATGTAGTGCCTGAGCATGTGAATTTGTTAATCAGTTCCAAGTATTTTATTAACTTATAAAGTGGATTTCTTTAAAAATTGTTCACTATACAATCTGTTTTGATCTAGATAACCATTGATTCATCATGTATGCATCTACATTGTATCAAACTATTGAAATGATAATTTACAGTTTCACTTGAACCCATAGGAAATCATTCTGATACTACGCCTTCTACTGACATATCCTCAAGCTAAAGGTGAAATTAAGATACTGAGGAGGGCACTGTACTTGAAATCGAATTCTAATGAAAAGTCTTGAAGAACACTTAATGCTATATTTGGAAAAAGGGCACGCTATACTTGAAAAGTGATTAATGGGCACGCTATACTTGAAAATTGATTTTGATAGTAAGGAATCATTTACTGTTTACTATATGGTGACAGATATTTTGTTTTGGATGCTACAGTTCATGACAGAGATGAAGGAGACTGCTTTTATCATGCAGAATGTCTCCCAAAGGTTACACATCATGTGTGCTTTATATCAAAGGGATGTCACATAAATTATTTGTTTCTTGAAATGTTACTTTCTTCATTGCAGGAGTTTGGTCCTTATGGATGAACTTGGGAGAGCTACTTCTTCATCTGATGGATTTGCGATTGCCTGGAGCTGCTGCGAACATCTGTTATCACTCAAAGCGTAATCACTGCTTGCACTCCCCTCACCTCTCATACCTCTCACCTGATACCAAGCTTTTCTAGAGTTTACAAAGATTTAAATTGCCTAAAGTTTTTTCTTTCCATAGGAAGTTGGCATATTCTCTTACCACTTGTAAGTAGATGCTTTACTGAACAGTCTTTTAAATAGACAAACAAAAAGGTTTGATGAAGGGCCACGTTGTCTTTAGTAATGTATTTGATACTATCAACTGCTCAAGCACCGAAAAACACATGCATTTCGTATAATCATATATAATTCTAACTTGTGCTTTCGCCATAATAATCATAATTGATTAATATAAATTCGTTACTTAGGCCTACTGTTTAGCAGCTTTGATGGTTTTCATTTCACTAAAAGTCAAAGGTTATATGATATTAGCTCATATTAGTTAGTTATTGGAACTCTTTCAAGATGTTTATAATGTGTTCCACATATTTTATAATGAATATTCCCATGGTGTTGCGTAGTAAACTGCCCAAAAAAACAGAGTAGAATTTTGACTTGATATCTGGATTTGTGTACTGCAGCATGATGGTTTAGTAAATGATACAAGAGCTCCTGTGTTTTCCAACTGAAAAATCATCCCAGTTTAGATTCGTTTAGATTAAAGACTTTGTAGAAGGCAAATACATTAACTACTAACAATGCGTGGAGTTTAATTAGATGGAAGCTTACAGATAGAACAATTTTCTTCCACTACATTTTCAGTTATTGCTCTCTGCTTGATTCCTACTATATGCCTCTTGCTATTTGTGTTCTGTTTGTCTTCTCATAGATTTCTCTTTCAAAAAGCCATACATAATATAACAAGTATAGAATTTCAACTGAAGGAGTTCTCTTATTTCTTGCTTCTTCTTCAGGTATTCCATATTCGCCACTCACATGGAGAACCTGTCAGAACTAGCAACCATCTATCCAAATGTCAGGATTGTTCACTTTCATGTTGACATAAAAAGCAACCGTTTGGATTTTAAGGTGGTATCTCTATTTTTCATGTTGCCCTGAATTTTACTTCAGCCATGTGCATTCATTAACTGAAACTTTGATTGCGCAAGTAGTTTCAACTAGAGGATGGATCAAGACATGTACCACACTATGGCCTTCTATTAGCAGAAGTGGCTGGACTGCCAAGGTCAGTCATTGAAACGGCTAGAAGAATCACATCAAAGATTATGGAAAAGGTGATTTCTCTAAATCAACTAATCAAGGCCTCAAGTTTCATTTCAAGCAATATGTTAACTAGTGTTTGAATTAGTTCACAACATTCCCGTTTCAATGAAATCGGACTAATAAATCAAAGCTCCAGGATGGGAAATTTGTAGTATTATAACTAGAAAATACCTGGGTTATTAGTAAACAAAAGTTGCATGTAAGTCAGAACTTAGACAGAAGCAAGATATAAGGCGGCAAGAAACATTGTTCATTCAGAATGTTGCATCAATTTAACATAACTATTCCTAAGAAAAAGTAGCATAAATTAACAATATGGTCATACATAAGCAATGAAAACTACATCTCTTTAAACCATGAATACATTCTGTAGAAAATCCTGGCAGACCCAAACAATGTTTTCCAATATGATGACAGAAACTTTGACATCCAAATAACAGAATGTTGGAAGACATCATTTCCCTTGGTACTGGAAAGGACACCATAGCCAGGGATTCACTTAACCTCTATTCATGAAAAGACATCTCTAGGTGCACCTTTAGCTTTCAGAAATGTCTAGAATCAAATCATGTAGCAGGAGATTGGCAAAATGTTTGATTTGGCTGTAGGCGATTTTTCATGGTATATTAATTGGCATACATGCACTTGTTGATCAGTAAAATACAATATTGCTGTGTTGATCACATTCATCAAGACAGACTTGTGATTCTGACATCGCTGCTCTATTTGTTAGCGCTGAATATCTACCAACATGTGCAGTAATCTATTCATTCTAATGATAGTTTAAATTTTTCATGTCCAGCAAATTAAGAAAATGGAAGTAAACTGCACGCAATATCATAAACTGCAGATGGTGTATCGTGTAGCTCAGCGATTGATATGCTTAAAGTACTCCAACCAAGATGAGGATTCTATCCGGCAAGCATTACATAATCTCAAAGAACAGTACGTGAACGGAACACTTTAAAGCTTGTCGCCAGATGTAACACCCCTCCAGTTCCAGTACGTTTCTTGTTATAGCAAAAGTTTCGAGACTAGAAATTAAAGTGCAATTCCATCATGTCAAATGACGTTTCTCCTCGGTAGTAAATATCGAGTCCAACTTTCCATGTACCAATAATTTTCATCGTAATTTTGCCAACAGGCAGGGAAGCGGAAATAACAGTGTAACCAAGGGAAGAAGGGAAATTTGGTTTGAAACACAAGTCGAACTGATTGCCAGACAACATATCCAGATTTATTGCTGTAAAGATTTCAAGGTACGCTCAATCAGTTTCTAACCTTTTGATAGACCAAAAACGAAACAAAATGAGAAGCTAGTAGGAAGTATTTTAAACTGGGGAAATTATCAACACTACTGGTTATCTAGAAAATGTGGGGAATCTTGGATGGAAAATAAGACGATATGTCTACGCGTAAGGTTAAAAATTAAAAAATAAAAATAAATTAAAAAAAGGTCGTACAGCATGCCACGCTGAAATTAGGAGCTTAACCAAGTATAAAACAAAGTTTCTAAACCAGTGAAACATTTGCAACTTGTGATGCAACGCTGCACATACAAAATCACGTTCCAAAGTTTTCCAATATCCAAAATTTTGAACTCAATGACAAAAATATCCCACAAGAGACAATAAAACCAGGCAGGCACATGACTGAACTCAACGGTAACGGCGAAGGGAGAGCGTGTTGTTTCTCTTCCAGTTTGCCCGGCGTGACGGTCGAGCTTTGTGGTGCAGGTGTCCTCTGCCACGCAGACCCCTGTATTTCTTCCCAGCGGAGGTAAGGCCACGAAGCTCCCTGTGCTTGTGTACAGGATTGCAGAGCCAGTTGATTCTTGGGTCATTGCGGATGGCATTGTGGGCCACATCAACCAGGATCACCTCAAAGTACTTGTAAGTAGAATCCTGTGTTGCAGAAAACGCATTACTAATGCAAGTAAATGGATAACGGTGCTAAAGTAGGATTCTTGGGTAGACAGGCTGAGACACGTGGCAATAGTTATAAATGAAATGAGACAGATGTACATTCAAACTTGGCTGCCTAACCTCGTTAATCCAGTACGAATTAAGAACCCTGAGGCCCCCCAATTTCCGGCCAGCACGCTCCTCTGCCACAGACCTCTTGCTTCGTTGAAACTTCAGTTGAGTTACACCCTGGTTTGTTGGCTTACCATATACAATACCCTTGGGAACAGGCCTCTTCCTACCACCCCGCCTGACACGGATACGATAAACCACATAGCCCTAAAAAAAAACTATGTTTCAGTAACTAGGCAGAATTGAAAAAGCAATTGTTAGTTGTCTGTGCAGCCAAACACATTTCAAAAACAAGAAGTTATGTTGAGGTGAAGAGACAAGAGTAAGAATGGCAACATTAACAGGTTGATTTAACAACAGCATTGCTGATCTCCATTTTCATAGCTGTCAATGCTACATGCATTGCCCAATTATCTAATCACAAATATAAGTGTTCTTTTAGAATAAAAGCTAAAGTTTGAGACAAGTTGGCAAAAATTCAACTTGCTAATTTAAGACCTCCCATTTACCTAGGAAATCAAATTCAATACATGAATAACAGCAAATTCAGAAAAGAAAAACAAGAGCTGTATTGGATCAAGAAAAAAATGAGCCTGACAAAATGATCGTCCATTTGGTTAGATGATTGATTATTTCGATATTGCTGGTTTCAGGAAGCATTCCTTCATTGTAAGTAAGCACCCTCATTTGGAAAAATGAAAAAACATTAAGACGCTGCCTAACCAGCAATAATCGCACAATGCAAACAAGAAACCACATTGCATAAAATAACATACTGGCACATAACTACACACCTCTAAACTTAGTTCCATAACCATCATAAAACACAAAAGCCAGGAACTTCAAACACAACAAAAATAAAGATACCAGACATCAAAATACTTTATTACACAGCACAATTCAGATGAAAGGATAAAAAGAGTAATCCACAAACAGAAAATTTAAAGGGCTTTAAACGAAATCAGTTAACAAAATCTAACCATAAAGAAAACTCAGAGAGTTCGCACGAAACTGAAGCTCATAACCCAGCAATAAAAGCCAGAAATCGAAATAGCAGTCAATGATCTAACTGAGATCTCAAAGGGTATACCTGCTTGGCCTTATAGCCTAAGCGGCGAGCCTTGTCAGGCCGTGTGGGGTGCGTGACACGGACAATAGAAGGATGTTGGCGGTACTCCCAACACCTAACCCTTTGCAAGAACCTCATCACATCTGATTGCTTTCTTCCTCCATAGCTCAGAAACGTACTTGTAAGCCCCTATTTTCATCAAACCAGCAGAATAAGAATCCTTACTATTGACAACAAGCTATAAAAATCACTAGAATGAAACATTTTCAATAGAACAAAATCTTAGGCTCTTTGTTTTCTGTGAAAATGGGTTTGCAAGAAATGTACGTAAAATCCTTGTCGAAAACCAAGTAGAAAAATGTCATTATTGCTACACAACTACATAGAGAGAGAAGAATTATAAGGTGACGAACAAGAAAAAAAAATCTAAACTCTGTTTTGTGGTGATTACCTATAAAAGTAAAGTTAGCATATCAAAATACAAGAAACAAAAGAGAGGTTTGAAATATGAAGGCGTAAATACAACAAGGGAGAAGGAATGCTAGATTAGAGAGAGAGAAATACCCATTGGATCAGAGCAGCAGCGGTGCCTGGCTGGTGACTAGAGGGTTTTTAGAGTTCAAAGACCATAAATATAGAGAGGGCTGGGGTAAGTGGAAAAAATAAAACCCTAGTATCAAAAACACGAGAACCGTAATCTTGGCCGTTCATTTATTTCATAGCTGTGGGCATCTTATAGGAGTGTTGCTTTTATGGACCGGTGTGGTTCTTTTTGCAATGAGAATATGGGCCAAGCCCAAGAAGGATGATACCTCCAAAAGTTGCAAAAATCTTTTTTGTTTTTTGTTTTTTCATTCCCATTCCTTGCTAGTGTGTCTATATATATATATATTCAAAATAATAATTCAGTATATATAATTTAGATTTAAATTTAAAAATAAATTAATTTAAAATTATACAATTCAAGTTCCAAACACAATATTAAGTATCTAAATATTATTTTAAAATTTAATTTTTACTAACTACTAGATAATTGATTCACATTTCACTGCAAATTAAATAAATTATCTCAACATAAAACAATATTTGAGTATAACTAATATTTTTAAAGAAAAAAATCACTTGAGAATGACTTGATGTGACATGATAGACTCAACAGGTTCAAAAAATAAACTAAACGACTGGTG
Source organism: Salix viminalis (assembly GCA_029228465.1). Lineage (NCBI taxonomy): Eukaryota > Viridiplantae > Streptophyta > Magnoliopsida > Malpighiales > Salicaceae > Salix > Salix viminalis. The sequence continues at coordinate 10,617,178 of CM055426.1, forward strand.
AAAATAGTTTCATAAAAACAAATTAAAGACAATAATTTTTTGAAAAATATTGAGACAATAATATATTGGATCGACTAAAATCAATCTTTTGAATTCATGAACTCAATCATAAAATTATGATAACTCCAAATAAAGTAAATTAAAATGAATTATAAATTTTAATTTTCAATAAACTCATTTGTTGAATGATAAAATTGAAAAAAAATCTAATAAAAATATATACAATAAAACAATTTAAGTTTACCGAGGTAACTCATAAACTCTGTGACTCGGGTCATGAGATTAATAACTTTATAGAAAATAAATAACACAATCTAATTCATAATCAAACAAATATTAAAGATGTTGAATTATGAAATAAAAAAAATCAATTGAAAAAACAAGATTAATTAAGTTAATTCATCAAACTCATGATATGGATCATGAATCATATATAACTACAAATAGAATTTTTATAATAAGTTATAGAATCTAAACTTTAATAAATAAATATTAAAAAGATAAAATTAAAAAATACATATTTACAAGGATAAGACAAAATGCATTGAGCTTCTCCACCAAACTTTATCTACAAAAATTAGAATAAATCAAAATCTAAAAAGAGATAAATACATAATCTTACATTTAACTAATATCAAAATGAGTCGTGCTTGCTTGGAGCTAAAAGCCAATAAATTATGGCAGGATCTACAATGTTATTACATGTGGGCTGGTGTTGTGCTATCCATAACTAGTTTTCTGTCTTATTTGTTTTTATTAATTACTATAAATAATTTGTAATAATAATCTTTCTATTTTTTTTAAGACATTGTAATCCTTTAATGTTTGTGACCTTATCTTTATGATATATAGTTTTTGGGGGGTTATATGCATATGTTTCACCTTTCTTATGAGAAAGGAAATTTAGAAAATTTTTTATTTTTTAATAATAGAAAAAAACTATGTTTTGGAAATGTTCAAAAGGTGCATTCATGAGTATAGAAAAGACAAGGTGACTATGAATTAGCTCATTCAAGTGTTTTAGGCATTTAAAGATTCTTTTCAGACAAAACATGCTTAGAGATTGTTTTTTTTTACTTTGATTTTTTGAATCAAGGTGACCTTGTCCTGACCACACTTGTATGCTCAACTCAAATATAATTTTACATGATTTGTTTAATTTTAAGAAGTACTTTATATGAGAGAGTATAAAACTCTCTCTATAAAACCAAGTCATAGATTTATTGATTATTATTTTTTTATGGCAATGAATTTAAACAAGCTTACCATAATGAGCTTTATTTTATTAAAAAATAATTAGGTATGTTTTAATGCCCTATCCTCTAGTAAGGTAATGATAAAAAAGTTTAGTAACACTCTTTTGGCTAAAATGTTTATGGTAAAATAGACAATAAATTTTGTATAGAAAATCACCAAAGCCAAGAATGGAGTTGAACTTTAAATTTTGTTACCATGCTTAGTCGAATTTATAAAACATTTTAAAAAATATATTAGACATAATATCATTATCTTATATAAAAAGCTCTAGGTTATTATATATATTTTGTATATTTTTTTTAGGTTTTGTGAGCCTATTGCCGTTGTCCAATTTCAACTTTGAAGGGATGAGATCTATAGAAAGAAGAGTTTCAAACATCTTTTTAGATAATGAAAAACCTATCATATAATGAGAGTTATACCGCTCCACCTTAGAGACTCATATAACCATAAATCTCACTTTTCTTCAAGGTATTTTTGGTTAGAAACTACCCAAAAAAAGCTTTAGAATGAGTGATTATGATGGTAATGGTTCTCTTAATGAGTTATTTAAAAGGTTTAGTTAATTGTAAATACTATTAGATACTATATCAAAGATAGGCTCAGACTCAATATGAGAAATCTTGTTTAGGCGTGACATCAAATCTGGTCAAAGGGATTCATGGATTCTACCTCTTGGTTTGGGCAATGGGATCAGTCCGTGGCCCAAACCTAGACACTCATATATGGTAAGTTGACTTGGAGTTATTCTCGAATCTAAGATTAACCAAAACCAAACCACTATGTTTAGTTCTAAAGAAGCCCGAAGATTCCAAGCTATGTCTAACTTTGAATACTTTTAATCGATCACACCATTTGTCATATATGAGTGCCCTTCACCACCAATTCTCACGTCCCATTTTCCACATACTTCTTCACGACAGGTGCAACTTTGAAATTTGAGCAACATAACTCCTCATGTATCACGCTATACTTGTATATTCTAGTTATATTCCTACCATAAACACCTAGTTATTTAAAAAGTTTTCGTTAAATAGTTTAAATCTATCAATAAATCCTAGGCGATAGAAAGGAAACAAGAAATCAACAATTATATTTTCTTTAATTTTTTCTTGCTCGTTTTTTTTCTCAATCTAGAAGAACTACTATTTGGAAAACAGAGCAAGAGGGGCATGTTCTTTCTAAGTGCATGTTTGATATTATTTTTTAAAAATATTTTTTAAAAAAAATATTTTTTTTACTTAAATTTTTTTTTATGTGTTTAGATTATTTTAATGTGATGATGTCAAAAATAATTATTTTTTAAAATTAAAAAAAACATCATTCTAATATATTTATAGATTAAAAAGAACTTTAAAAAACTAATTTTAACCACAATCCTAAACAAGAAATAAAAGATAAAAACCAAAAGATAGTAGCAAGCTAGACAAAAAGAGCTGAAAAGATCGATAAGAACTCAAGAAAAAAAAACAGATGAATGAGGAAACTAGTTTTGAATTATTATATAAACTTAAAATGGGAGTACAAAACTAAAAAGGGTCATTTAGTTTCAATTTCGCATGCCATGGATATAATTATTGCCTTCTCTCCAATTGCACAGTTGGCCCTCCCAATTTGATTTTCGATGCATTTTATTCCATGTACAATCTTCCACATAATTTCCACTCTTTAAGAGACTCCTCTCTTGGCCAGAAGCAAATAGTACAGCTCCACCTTGCTCCAATAACAGTAAAAAAGACCAGCTTTCGTATAAACCAAGACGACAATCTTCTTTTTTCTATCTATGCCTCCGTTCATTTTCCCTTCTTGAATGCTTAATATCCTCCTCCCAGTCTACTGGAGGTGGGGGTGATGGCTCATACCTAGAGGGCTTCCTCTTAAAGTGCCTGTCATCATCACTGGACTCGTAATCCATGGCAGCTGCAGCAGCACTGCTACTGCTCGTTCTAGCCTTCACAGAGGATGACTTGAAGCCGTCATAGTAGCCATTATTAACTGGAGATGATGACTTGTGATGTGCAGAAGATGCAGGGCCGCCGCCTGCTGATGGTGCTACACTCGAGGAAGAGACCTTGCGCTTCTTACTGGTGGGTTCTCCTTCTGCTGGGAAGCTAATGCGAGAGAACACACTTACTTTATGCTTGCTGTCTGTTGCTGTTGTTGAAGTTGGCTTAGTGGTTGCCTCAGAGGCAGCTTTTTTGGAAGAGGATTCTGAGCGATTGCTGGGGTGGTGGCGGTGATCACGGTCACTGCGGTCACGCTCATGGTAATCAAAACCATCAGCATCTCTATCGCTGTGTTCATGGTGGTGATTGGACTTTCTTTTAGACGGGCGCGGTGGTAAATGGTCAGGCTCTCGGGCTGACTGTTCTGGTGATGATCTCTCAGACTGGCGAGATGGGCGCGGTGGTAAAAGGTCAAGCTCTCGGCCTGACCGTTCTGGTGATGATCTCTCAGACCGACGACGCTGATGATAGTGGGGGTCGCTGCTGGATTGTGGTATTGACTTCTGCACCAACAAACATGGAACAGCTGTTATAATCTTGATTTTTTTTTCTGTCCTTAAATTATAGGTCGAAAGATATCAGAAAAAGCGCTTAATTTCACTACTTTTATATTATTCTTTTAATGATCAAATGAAGTATATTATTCTTTTAATGATCAAATGAAGTATATTATTCTTCATTTTCATTATTTATAACATGTTTGGGGCCATTGCTTTTTTAAAATTTAAAACCTTTTTTATTCTTTTTTCAGATTCTCAAGATCCTTGGATTTATTAATCATAATTCCATCCACCCGGAAATAAAATTCAATGTTAGTCTTATTTCTTCCAACGCAACATTCGAGGTTGTTAGGGCTCATCTTTTTAACTACTAAAAGAACCAACGAACGAGTCCCTGCTTCATGCCAAGGAAAACATACTCAACTACTCCAAAACACCATATTCAGGGGAAAAGAATGATATCGATCCGCCAAAAAAAGCACCCACAAGCAATAGATCAAACACACCAAAAACAAAAAACTAGAAACAGAATCACCCATATTGGAACGAGTGAATTGCTCTTCTCTAGGACGTGGTGCCAACAAATCCAGAATGACTGACATGGAAAATCAACAAGTAGGAATGTGATGGAAGAGGGAATGGAGACTGATCTGATAAAAGTCTTAGAGGAGCCATGAGCATGGTGCTCAGAGAGGAGAACAAAAATACTGAAAATCCAAAAACTGGGTTGGATTTGGTGTTGGAGTTTTATTCTCTTCCTAGTTGTTCATTGGAAAATGGAGAATTAAATGGTTTTTTTTTCAAGTACGAAAAATAAGTTAAGGATTAGGAAGCCCAGTAAAATAATAATAAAAACAATAACCACCAATTACCCTTTCTCGCAATGAAAAGACAAGTGTTTTCATGCCAAATCATGCTCATCAACACCATGAAGGGTACCTGCTGCAGTACAGAAATAGAAACACAGGAGATATCTAAGCAATAAAAAAGACATACAGATTTCATTGAAGAAGCATCACCACTGCTGCCCACTTCCCTACCCAATTCCCGATCTCTGGAAAACTCCCTACAGAAGAGATATTTTTCAATCAGAAACTTTTTTCAATCAGAAACTACAAGTCATCAAGAAGCCAGCAGATTTAATGAACCAGGGGAAGGAACAGGTTGAGTCACATAATTGATAACTCAAAACATGTCAATTTTAATTAGAATTGCAGATATATAAGGTCTTGGTTGGGTACCTCCCAGCTCGTCTCTCATTTTCATGATGTCTCCTGACATCAGCTTTGCGGGCCTCGAATTCCTCCCGCCTCATTACAGGAGGTCTGAGATTCATATTCATTCCAAATTCAGCAAAATCCCTACAGCAGTTGGAGAAAAACATTCCAAATAAATTAAGTCAGCTCACAGAGATAACATGCTGAAAATACCAAAACACAGGACTGCATACCTCTGAGGTGGAACAGGCATCATATAACCCTGGGCTCCAAAAGGATCTGGAGGCATAACACCCCCAAATGGAATGTCTAAGGGGCTAAATCCATAGCCCATAAATGGCATTGGACCTGGATAAGGAGGCATGTATCCTTCCATTCCAGGTTGCATGCCACTCCAATACGGATTAAAGGCAGAGGGACCCATGGGCATCACATAGCTCTCAGCTGCAAAATCCTGAGAAGCTCTCCACAAATCTATGAAGCATTCAAATAGGGAATCATAAGTATTAACACCAATAACTAATTACAAATTGAAAGAAAAACAAAATTTAAGAATTCTAAGGCTGTATCATGTATGAAACCAGATTTACAGAGCCTCCCAAAAACTAAAGAAAAGCACAAATATACCATTTGGAGGCATGTGAACTTTCTTCCTTTTCTTTTTCTTCCCTGACAAAGCAAAAATCATGGTCAGTTAAACCACTCTCATGCACCTTTGCTGGGTGGAATTAAGAGAAAGCAGAAGATGCCATCACGCCCCAACAATATATATATAATGAATGATCATTACCTGCCTCAATAGGAACCAGCTTCTGCTGCACTTCTTCCTCAGCCAGTGGAGCACTTCCTTGTGATGCTAGCTCCTTCACACTCATCGACTCATGTGTAGCCTCAGATACATCCACAGCTTTGGCAGTCCTCACTTTCTCAGGGACTTGCTGAGAAGCAATAATAGGCTTCTCCTCCTCTGTTATTTCCTTGTTTAAAATTGGAGATTCCGCATTACCAGGAGACAACTTATGTTCTCCCTTAGATGCAACAGACTGTGCGGGTGATGGAACCTTTGGTTGTGGACAGCGTGCAGACTCCATATCTAAACTTAGAAGGAAAGAATAACATTAATCATATATATAATCAATAGCGAAAAATTAATGTAACTAAAACAAACAAACACACCAACCTTCAACTGGAAAGACACTTCCTGCATTTTCAGCACTACTGTTACCGGACTCCAATATATGATTGATTGTATCCCTAAGAGTCTTGTTAGGAAGAAGATCATCTGCAAGGACATTTAATACCCCACATACACACTTTGACTTTTTGATGATGTAATCTCTTATACCTGTATTAAACAAAAAAGGAGGCAAGTTAGGAATACTCTTAAATACTGAGATAAAGATATCCCATGATGTTGAAACAAGCTAACATGCAAAGTTGACATGCCTAAGACTAACAAGGTGGAAGATGGTGAAAAAGTATGCTACATTTCCGAGTCAGAATTTAATTTTGCAGTAGAACAATTCACATGGAAAGTGCCAGATGAATTCCAATACAAGATGGTACAGGAAAAAAAATCAATGCTTACACTTGTCGCAGAAGCTAGTGAAACAGCATTTGCTTGTTAAGACTGCATCCTTCATAACTTCCTTACACAGTGGGCAGTGAAGTTCAGGTGGAAGATCACCAACAGGCCGCGTGGAAGGTAAGCCTTCAATTTCTTTCTCAAAAGCAGCCCTGTTTAAATTTAAGCATTCATAATGAATTTGAGAGATGACAACTCTAATCTAAGACCATGTGGAGAAGAAGTGCTGGAACATAAAAACGGAGATCAGCTTACTCATTTGGCTTCAAAACAGCAGCTGCACCGCTAGGTAAAGCATATGAGCCATCTGGGGTTGCCATCAGCATTGACTTTGGAATACCAGTTGGGGGCCTCACTCTTCTAACATCGTAATTCGGGTCACCATTCGTAGAGCAGTGTTGAATAAAATGCCCTGAACAAATGAAGCATGCACATTAAGCACAGGTTTGCATAATGCTCTCCAACCAAACAAGTGTAAGCAAAAGGCATTTTCTTTGTTTTCATTCAATAATGAACATTTACATACCAGGAATCTTGCACCTGTGGCATACATAGCCTTGTGGAGGTGTTTTCCGCTCCAAGCCTAATCAACCTCAACAAGAAAATCATTTATTTCAGGGTGATGGCAAAATGTTAAAAGTTAACATGCAAGGGCATAAACTAGCAAAAACAATATCATTAGGATGCTAAAATTAGCACAAAACCAGCAAGAACGAGTTCACACAATCACAAAGGGAAGGAGAAGTTTATAGCTAAGCAAACACACCCAAAAAAAAGAAGGCAACACAATAATCGCAAGAGAAGGAATAAGAAAATCACCAAAACCACGCAGTCCACGCCCACCCATTCTTCCAGCAATTCCCCTTCCAAAACCTCTACCAGCACCAAAGCCATCAGCACCTTGACTGAAAATCCAAATGGAAATTAAACAAATAGAACATAATCACAAATGAGTAGTTTCAATGTAACACAATTGAAGATCTTCTCACCGCTGCCAGTCCAAAGCTGGAGTATCAATTAGTGCCTTAATTCTGTCATCCTCGTCAGCCTTGTTTGTAGGGACTACATCATGAGGTGGATTATTAGATTGAGCAGGCAGTACATCAGGAATGGAATATAAATCATTTCCAAACTCATCCCATTCATTGTCTTCAGTCTACAATATCAAATAGTAAGCGTATTAGCACTACAAATTCACACTAATTATATTGCTAAATTACCGGATCAATCAAAGGAAATGATGGCAGTATCCACGCTTACATATTTCATGGCAGATGAATCAACACCTGTAAAACTACCCTTCTCTGGATGGGTGTCCTCCACTTTAGTTTCCAACTTTGGCCTGCAAAATATAACATGGACATACTCAACCCAGCCCTGAAAACTTGTTTAACAAGAAGCTAAAAAATGAAAACCTATTTCTGGACATTTCAATGTAGGATCTATCTACATCATTAAATCATGACAGTAACCTATTAAAGGAAACTGCAATGACCCATTGATTATCGAAGCACAAGAACCCTTGCAAATGTTTGGGCTGATATAAATTGTGACAGCTCCAGAAGACAAACATTTCACGCTCCATCTTTCATAACACTTCACATAAATTAAATCAACTCAATCAAGCAATGAAGAATTTGAAGGTTTGAGATAGTACTCTTGCTCTGTAACAATGGGCAGGCGAGGCCTTCCTGGAACCCGGCGTATTAATACAGAGGTATTTTTGGGAATTAACATCGCTTCATCAAGATACTCTGAAATTGCAAACAAGAGATCAACAAGGCTATAAAACCCTGCAAGAATGATTAATTAAGAAACCAAACTTATAGTTAATTGAAATGCAATTCCAGCTGGTGGAACCAATCCTTCCTAGTGATAACAGGTTAGTCTAACAACAAAACCCCTAATATGAACAATTCAGTCTGAAATTTGCTTGATTTTCTCCACTACCCTGGTTCTCAAGAAATTGGAAAAGACTGGGCACAAAACTAGCCTTCTCTATGATGTGCATCAGTATGCCAACCCAGGTGTTAAAACAAATTATCCTCCTTCCATAATGTGCATCAGTGAATTGAGGAATCCAGAGGTAAAAAAACCCAGAATTAAGAGTTGTATTGCTATTAAGTTGGATTTAATTGAAAGACAATCTAAGTTACCAGCCCCAAATTATGAAGTTCAACTAAAAAAGAAATAAAACCAACCTTCATTGGTTTGGGCATTAGTGACAACAAGGTCGAAGTCAGTACCCCTTCCCAAATGCTTTGATTCAAAAACTTTTTCTTTCAAGGTACCAACGGAAATAAATGGACCGTCCATTGAGATTGAATCATAATCTCTAGCACTCTTAAATTTGTAATACACAGCCATTGCCTTTTCTTTTTTCTTTCCAGTAATTTAATAAAAAAAAAATATTATCAGATATCAGAACAAGAGCACTAGGAAGCGGGGAAAAAAATCAAAGGCCTCTCAACAAACAAGGGCCTGCTATTCAACTCACAAAAAAAAAGATAACAATACAAAAGGCAAAATAAAAATTGAACTCTCTCTCTCTCTCTCTCTCTCTCTCTCTTTTTCTATCTTCCTCAAGTAAAATTAACCAAACCAACTAATGGAGAACTTCTCTTCGTTGTCTATTGCTTGACGTGCCTCTTTTCTAAGAAACCCTTCAAAATCGAACCAATTGCAGAAAGTTCCTCTCTTTGAGTGCAATCACACCAATCAAAGCCTCGAAACAAGAAACCTCCGGTGGTAATCTAGCTCAACCAAACAAGTTCGGAACTTGTTGATGGTAATTGAAAGATCGCAGCAAAAGCAAAATAAACCCCAAAACCCGTCGATCTTGATTGGGAAATGGTTGAATCTGATAAATCAACCGATTCAAATCTTCATAACCCGATCCGATTAGCCGAAAAGCCGTCAAATCCTCAATAACCAAGAAAAAATACGAACTTGAAAACAATCTCAGGTCCAGCGATGATTATCATGGAAGGAGATTGATTAAAGCTTCAATGCGAAAGCCCTGAAATCGAGAGATTTAGAGGAATTTCTCGAGAAAACTCACGTTGTGACGGAGCGAGAAAGGATGAAGCGTTGAAGTTAGGGTTTGTCGAACAGAGAGGGACAAAACTTGGATTAGGAGGATTGTTTTGGGATTTTTAGTTAAGAGAGAGAAATTAGGCTGTGGACGCGTATATAAAGAGGGATGTGATAGATATCGTGTTTCAGCTTTCCTTGCGCTGCACGGGTTGCTTTATTATTTCTTTAGATGTCTTTGTTTCCATTGTTTTATTATACTTTTTTAAAAGTATAAAATTATTTTGCTTTAAATTTATTTTGTAAGTGTTTGGCTCTGCGGCGTGACCTGCGGTTGAGGTTCACCGCAGAGCCAAACACAATTTTAATCAAATGGGACCCTGATTTTTATTGTGGGTCCCACTTTAAAATCTGCGGTTGCACTTCATTTTTAAAAGCATCTATGAGATGCTTTTCAAAGCACATCACACTGGTTTACACGAGCTGCGTTCATAACAGATGAACACTGGGTGTTCATATTACACGAGCTGGTTTATCTTTTCAAGCTTGCATCAACACAACCCCGTAAAGAAAAACATAACTCTTTCTTTCCCTCCCTTTCTCTATGACTGTGTATGTCACGGGTTACTACCATTCTCTCTTCTTCTACTCACCTCTGTCTCACATGGTGCTTATGTTCCCTTCCTTTCCTTCTCTACTGTACCCCCTGCTAGTATGCTTCTCTCTCATTACCGTCGACGGAGGTCTTTCTCTCTCTCCACAAACACGGCCATTACCCCTCTCTCTCTCTCTCTCTCCACATCACAACAACTCCCTCCCTCTCCTCCACAGTCATGACAACTCCTCTCTCTCCTCCACAACAACAGCAACCCTCGACGTCAGCAGCACCAGCTGCACCATTTACAATGTCATCACCACAGGAATAACCACCTCGGCCTCCTCTACCCGTCGGTATCGGCCCAATAACCCTCTCGTCATAGTCGACCATGTTATTGTTCAAATGTTACGTGAATAGTAACTTCGTGAATTAATTCATGATGAATGCAGCACATTGTATTGTGTGTTGTATTTTTTTTCCACTTAACTCTTAGGCTAGGCTGGACCTCCTCTCAGCCCAGCCCAAGTCATGGAGAGTTGGGCATTTTGGCCCAACTTGGTTGGGGCAGCCCATCTAGTTGGGTAGGCCCAGTATGATTATATATATATATTTAAAAAAGTGTAGATAGAGATTAGTCCTGTTGAAAGGAAAAGGCACGTGACTTCGTTTCGCTTCACAACCCTATTGTTTTTCGATTGATTATGAATCAGAGACTTGCAACTGGATTTGGCCTTAGAATTATATCTCTACAATATGTAGATAGAGATCATAAAACAATACTATTTATGGATCGCAGATGTTGTTCATCGATCAAATAGCAAGGGATTTGCAGAGGTCTTGACGTATGGATTTAGTTCGTGATGGAATTGCAAGTAGTTTGATGGGAGAATAAAAACGAGTGTCTTTATAACTTGAATTATTAATTATATTTTATTATTATGATAATTAAATATACACTTTAAATCTATAATTAAAGTGCAGATAGAGATTAGTCCTGATGAAAGGAAAATGCACGTGACTTTGCTTCGCTTCCACAACCCTATTGTTTTTTGATTGATTATGAATCAGACACTTGCAACTGGATTTGGCCTTAGAATTATATTTCTACAATATGTAGATAGATATCATAAAATAATACTATTTATGGATCGCAGATGTTGTTCATCGATCAAATAGCAAGGGATTGCAGAGGTCTTGACGTATGGATTTAGTTCGTGATGGAATTGCAAGTAGTTTGATGGGAGAATAAAAACGAGTGTCTTTATAACTTGAATTATTAATTATATTTTATTATTATGATAATTAAATCCACAATATTTTAAAAAAAAATATGTGTCATTTAAAGTAATTTCACAAGTTAACAACAATATGAAAAGCATGATAACCAAACACTCGAAACTATTTTTCATTAAACCTCAAACTCAACCACAATTTTAATCAAACACTTCAATTTTAGTTATGAACTGCAACTAAAAGTGCTTTTCATGAAACTACTTTTCTTTCAACCCTCAACCACAATAGCCATGCCAAACACACTCTTTATATATCGAGCACCATTATATTCTCAGTGTTATTCTAAGTGTTTTGTCTTTTTTTTTTAAAGATGGTATAATAATAATAATAATAATAATAATAATAATAATAATAATAATAATAATAATAATAATAATAATAATAATAATAATAATAATAATAATAATAATTAGAAAGATATTCAATTTTTTAAAAGTTTGATTTGAAATTCAACAACAATAAGTAATATGATTGTTGAATTTTGGAAGACAATTTCATAGAAGAAAAGAACAAAACACATAATTATTGCTGGAACCATCTCTTTCTAACAAATAAGTGTGATTTAGTGGCCATTTGGTATTGTGGTTATGGGTAAGGTTTGAGGAAAATCAATTGATTTATGTTTGGTTATTTTTCAACCACAACCGCAATAAAAATAACACTTATTTGAAGAAACCTCACCACCCCACCAAAGTAAGCTCTTCTTTATGTCAACTGTTAGGTTATTTTTTAGTGGTTTGAATCTTTTTGAAGCTTATGTTGTCTTGCTTTCATTGTTATCTCTACTGTTAGGTTATTTTTCAGTGTAGTGGAATGTCTATGTCTTTCAAAAAGTGGGGCTTCAATCTCTCTCCTATATCTTGAATTTGGTAGACAAATACAACATAACTTTCAATCTATAATCAATTCGTGGTTCTTGTTTTTTGTTTTGTTTTCTAAATATCGAGGTTCAATGAGAAATAAAGTTGCCGAAAACAACATGATATTAGTAGCCCATTTGTTTATGTTGATGCTTTTTTTCAAGCCATTCGCTCTTCGTTCTCACTTGTTTCATTGCGAACTCTGTTTTGTTATGGATTTTATAGTTAGAATTAGGATTCTAGATTAAGCTTTCAAAGTTACGGAAGAGTTCGATTTGAAGTCAGGAGTGGAGAAAACTTAGGATCTTTAACTTAAAAAAAAGTTATAAGTTATGTCTGATATAACTATCATAGATATGAATAGGAATTATCTTTATTAGTTATTTAATCCTTATATAAGACTGTAAAGAGGTGTACTGGAGAATTTTTTTAAAATGTATTCATCCATATCCAGTTTCCATCATACTCATTTACATAAAAGAAGAAGAAAAAAGATTGCCTCTTTTGTGCTGCTAGCAATCAGATTTTAACCTTGGAATGGGTGACATTTTGGAATGAAAGGGAAAATTGAGAAAACTGGGTTTGGAAGTATAGCATCAATAGTGTTAGGAGTCAATCTATTGGTGAAAAGGAGTGTTTTATATTTTTGTTGTGATTACGATTTATCTAGGTTGTGAAAGTTGGAGTCAATTTATTGGTAAAAGTTTTTCTTTGCTCACTTTGCAACAAATAGGAACCATCCTGCTTGTTGATCTTTGTCACGACGACGATTCTTTTTACGCGCTTCGCACCCCGCTATCCCCCTCTAGATTGGGAGGAGACAACGGTGCGCGATGAAAAATGGGGTTGTTTATAGTCGTAAAATTTATGACTATAAGTATTAAGCGTCGCCATCTAGTATTAAGGTCACCAGGAACCTAATGGTCTACAAGAGTCTTGGGTAAGGAGACTTATTGTGCAAGGGAGAAGATACTTCACCCCCAGTGAACCCTACCTAAGGTAAGTTGCATTGTTGCTTGATTGTGTTTCTAAGTTAGCATTTTTACAGTGCATTTTCAAAAAACCCTTTTTTTGTGTGTCTGCAGGTGTACTTTACAATGTAATTTTACACTGCACTTACAAACCCCTTTTTATTTACGGATGTACTTTAAAATGTAAATTTACACCATAGTTAAAAAAAATCCTTTTTATTAGCTACAGATATACTTTACAATCTAAATTTACACCGTAGATAAAACTCTTTTTTTTTATCCATGGATGTACTTTACAATGTAAATTTACACCCTAATAGATAAAACAAAAATAGTTATAATTATTTTTGATATTTTGGCTAAATTCCAACGGATAATCGTAAACCGGTTACGATAGCCAATTTTCTTTTTAAAACAATGAGAAACATGCAAAATATACATTTTGGCCGTATGCATGAAAACAAAACCCTTTTTTATGTTTTTTTATTTTTTTTTTATTTTTTTTCTAAATAAAATAAAGTAAAAATAAATAAAAATAATGAAAAGGAAAAAAAATTGGGCTGACAGTCCACTTTGATGGGCTAGACTGGCAACCCACTCTTGCATGGTTGGGTTGGCAGTCCCTCCTCTGATGGGCTGGACTGCCAGCCCACTCTTACATGGACTGGGCTAAAAATCTAGGTGGGCTGTCGACCCACCTCTTGTGGATTGGGCCTCTAGTCCATGTGGGCTGGAAGCCCACCTCCTCTAAGCATTTGGGGCATGCACACAGCCTGAACCACCTCACGCCAGCCTGACCTGCATGAAAGTTGGGATGTGATTTACGTCCCACTGCATGCAGTGTCGGGAGTAATAAGACGAATGAACAATAGTTTTCAAGTGTGATGAAAGGTGTACCTGTTAGTACCGTTGGGTAGAGCAGGCCGAGGTGGTTGTACCAGTGGTGGCGGCATCGTAAACGGTGGTCTGTAGTGGCCGGAAGAAGCATTGGAAGGCGTCAACTTACGTTGCAGTAGCTGTCGCCGCCTGGGGATCATGGATGGGTCGCCTATATTGAGGGATAGGTGCTGGTGATGATAAGATAGCTTTAGGTGGTCGAAGATGGAGGCTTGAGGAGGAGGAGAGAGAGACGCCGAGGTGACTGGTTTTAGTGAGAGAAAAAGCTTTCAAACCGAGAGAGAGAGAGAGAGCTGGTTGCCAGGGAAGATGAGGGATGATGGTATTCTTTTTTGAGTGATATCTCCTTTTTTTCTTGTTTTTCTTTGTCAAATTATCTGCAAATTTTCCTCAAAATCTCTCATTTCCTCTGTTTTTTGTTCTGTCTCCAAGCTCCCCTGCGTAAAAACTTTCTTCTTTTCTTTGTTATGTCCGTGCATGTAGGTATTTATAGGTGGGAGGCAACCCTTCGACTGCCCATTGCGTGCAGCGATGGGTTGCCTCTTCACCTGGACCTGAAGAGGCAGCGACGTGCCTGCACTTTTCAGGTGACTGAACAGTGCAGTTACGCGTGATGATTTTGGGAGGGAGCGAAAAAATACAATGTGGTCCCTCAATTTTTAATTGGTTCAATCGCACCCCTAATTGGTTTTAAATTTTTAATTTTGTACAATTGTATCCCCGTCAAAAATTCAATGTCAGCCTTAAATTTGTGCGCCTTTTTTATTTTGGTCCCTAGTTTCCAATTTATGCTATTTGACCCTCAATTGACCATTAAACTCTCAACTGTCTTTAATTGGACCCCTGATTGCGCACAATTGGCTTGGAAAAAATCAATTTAGTCTCCGAAAACTCCAAACTTCTCAAGAACCCTGAATTAAATTCCATAACTCGATTTTTCACTAATTAAGCCCTTAATAAAATTAATTCAACCAATTTAAAGTGTAATTAAGTCCTTGCACTTAATTAAATCCTTCAATTGGATCCTAAATTAATTCTCAAACATAATTATACTTTAAATTGGCCCATGATTAAATCAAATTGGCCTATAAAAAAAATAACTATGCTTTTCGACTTAATTTTTACACAAATTTATCAAATGATAAATTATTTTTGCCCTAAAATCTATACTTTTATCTATTTTGGGTATAAAGAGATACGATCGGACTCTCATAAACAACAAAAAATTTTACATTGATTTTTCTACCAACGCCGACCTTATTTATTTTATTTTTGTTATTTTTGGGGTGGATTTTGGGGAGTAACCTAGAAATTGGGTTATGACAGTCTTGCATTGTTGGTCTAGAGATAATTTGTTTTTTGGAGCTTGCCCAAAATTCTATTTGTGTACATACTAAGGTGAGAATGTTTTGAAGTTAGGTTACTTATGATATCAAGTATTTCTAGTTACTTATTATTACTGTGAAACTTCTCAAGCAACTAGCATGCTAACTAGTTTTATGAATATTGATTTTAACATCCAAGAATGAGCAGTTGATCATTATTTTAACTTGAATAATTTTCTTTTTTTTAAGATGGAGCCTCGAGTTACGTGTAGATAATCATTAACTTGCTTTTCTCATAGTGCTCCCATCATCAATTGCCTTCTAATTATAGGAATGAATTATTTGGTTCTATTTTGTTGTGAATATAAGTGAGGCATACATTATTACTCTATTGGATTTAAATATGATGTCATCCTATACTCGATGGTGTTGACTAAACTAGGTCTAGTTCACTACATTTATATGGAAATTTCAAGTGGTTATATTTCTGTAAAACTTTAGATATTGCAAATAATTATTTACCCTATGTGAAAGACCAAAGTCTTTTTGGATTAACAATTATTTACCCTAATTTACAAGATTTTAAGGGTAAGCACCTGCATGAGGAGTCTTATAATTATTATTTATAGTGAAATTAATGGATGTTTGTAAATTGTGTTATGTTGTAAAATACATGTTGGTTATTGATATTTTGCTAAAACATTGTATAACCAAGTTAGTTCCTTCATAGTATTTAATGTTTTTTTAATGTTGATTTGTTCTTGTTTTCAAAGTTCTACAAGATATCATGATATTGACTCTATGGATAAGGTTGCTTGGAATAAGGAATCGTTGCATACATTTTGTGATTTGTATTCTCAATGTCATTAAGAATAAAAGCCTAATAAAAAACTTAGGTTATATATGTGTGTTTAACCTAAGTTAAACCTTAGAATACCCAAAGATATGGACTTGTATAAAGCTCATTTACAATCAGCCTAAAATCCTAAGTATCTAAGCCTAATTGATGTTTATTAACCTTAAACACAAAATGAAACTTAAATAAAAATATAAGTTGCAACCACATAAATAAGATAATAAGATTTATGTAGGTTTCCTTACTAGATTAGAAAACTTCTTCTTTTGAATGCTAAAATCTTTAGGAAATATTCTTGATTGGGACTCCATGTCATATTAGGAAAAATAAGCCTAAATAAAGGTTGTTAAAGGGCCTAACACATCAGTTCTATTCAGAACTTGAATTAGACTCTTCTTGGACTCATATTAGATGAATTAGAGGCAACCCTTAAAATTCCATAGGTTTCCTTTATCCCTATAGGTTCATCTTACTCCATGTGCTTTGAGCTAGCCCATTCAATGCCTTTTTAAGTTTCTTTGCCCTAACTCTTGTAATAAGCCTACTTGGCACCACCAATGGGTCATTTGCTTGATTACACTTGGTGTTGGGCTGGTCATCATCAATTATGTTGTTGATGGATTGGTAATTAATACACATCCTTCATGTTCCATCTTTTTAGGAACTAATAGCACCGGACCCGCACAAGGGCTTATGCTTTCACGCACATACCCCTTCTCCAATAATTCACCTACTTGCCTCTGAAGTTACTTGGTCTCCTCGGGATCACTCCTATAAGTAAGTTGGTTTGGTTACTTTCTTCCTCCATAACCTACATATTAAGAGCTTGTCTTGTTACTAAGAAATCTCTAATTACAACACTTTGCTCATCATTGACATCCTCCAAATGTGGCATGTCATTATCTACCTTTTCCTCATTCTCTGACTTAAGCTCTCCTTGGGCATTTATCACCATCACCCTTTCGCTTACACATTGACTGACCATGTGTCCTCGCTCCTGATATTTAAAACACTTAATATCATGTGTTTTAGAACTTGAAGTTTTAGTGTTACCTGAAATAGCGACGATCGTTGGTTTGACATTCTTAGAGGGTTGTCCCTTCCTAGCCAATCCTTTTCGTTTGAATTCTTCCTCCACCTTTTATGGCTTGATGCACTATATCTATCAACTCATCATAGTATTGCATCTCAACTATATCAGTAATCTCTCATGATTCAAACTGTATAAAAACCTAGCCATAGTGGCTTCCCGGTCCTCTTCTATATTAGTTTGGATTATAGCTACCTCTATTTCCTTGTAATATTCTTCCACACTCTTAGAACCTTGATTAACCTCTCCAACTCTTGATACAATCCTCTATAATAATGGTTGGGTACAAAATATTTTCTCATAAACATTTTTATCTCCTCCTAAGTGTCTACAAGTGGCTCTTTATTCCTTCTCGTATTTACTAGTAATTGATCCCACCAAACAATGGTATAATTAGTGAATTCAATTGCAGACAACTTAATCTTCTTTATCTCTGAGTAGTTATGACAATCAAACAACATCTCAAGCCTACCCATCATAGCTTCTTGATTCTTATTCCCATACTCAAACCTGCCCCGATTCCCATATGGCCCATCAAAATCCTCCAACTCCATTTCTTCCTCAACAATTTTCCATGGAACACACCCACCTTCCTGCCTATTGGAAATGTCTTCTTGTTGTTCCCTAAGAGTTCCTGCATCAACCCTATCCAACCTCTCATGAATAGTTTCTAATTCAACCCTCAACATACGCCTCATCTCCCCTAACAACGATTGCATTTGGAGGTTCAAAACTGCAGTTTGTCAAACTTCTTTGGTTATATCCTCTTCTTGATCATTGGACATATTTAAAATCTATAAAACAAGGTTAGAATCCTCAGAAGCACTCCCTTATATGTTTCACCCAAGACAATCAAACTTACCTTAGAACCAAAGCTCTGAAACCAAATGATATGAACTCCAATGATTTAATGAAACCCGATAACAATGATGGTTTAGAACCCCAAAATCATGTAGACAAGATTGGTTGAGCCTTGACCCGTCACCTAACTAGATGTAAACCTGTTAGTATGATATTTGTTATTTATAGAAATATAGCTGTAAATATTTGTGTAATCATAGAGTAATTACCTTCATATAATTAGGCCAATATTAAAGCCAATTTAAAGGCATGTAAATAAATTTTCTACCTATTTAATAAAGAAGACATTCATGTAAGAGGGTCATTTAGCCAAAATGTCATGGTATTAGAGCTGCACCTTTACATCTGCATTCTAAAGTCTTGTCTTTTTCTCTCGGTTTCTTAATTCTCCTTGATTAGTCTTGGATACAAAGGGCTCTCGGTTTCTTGGTTCTCTTTGATTCTTGGTTGTCTTTTAGGGTTTGGATGTTGTTATCCCTCTTGTTTTTTGGTTCATCAAGGCAATGACATCCAACAATTATGATTTGTTTGGTGTTCAATTCATTGGAAAGAATTATTTTGCTTGGGGAATTCAGTTTCAAATATTTATTAGGGGGAAAGAATTGTAGGGGTCATGTGGATATCTGTGATCCAGCTCATATCGATGCTACAAAGTTGCCTCAATGGAAGGTCAAGGATGCTAGGGTAATGTCCTAGATCTTAGGTTTAGTTTATCCTCTTATTGTTCTTAATCTATGGCCTTATAAAATAGCAAAAACAATGTGGAAAAATCTGAAGAAAGTTTACTATCAAGACAATAATGCTAGACGTTTTCAATTAGAAAATGATATCTCTAATTATTCTCAAAGAAACCTTTCTATCCAGGATTATTATTCTGGTTTTCATAACTTGTAGGCATAATATATTGATATTATTTATGCCCAAATACCAGCTAAATCTCTCTCTATCGTTCAACAGCTCATGAGCAGAGCAAACAAGATCAATTTTTAATGAAATTAAGATCTGAATTTAATATTTCTTGCTCAAATTTAATGAGCCGAGATCCTTTTCTTTCCTTAGATGTTTGTTTTGGGGAATTACTGCGGGAAGAACAACGCCTCCTTACATAAGGCAATTTCAAGCAGGATCATTCAACTGCAATTGCTCTTGTAGCCCAGGGAAAAAGGAAAGGGTCAAAATATAAGCAGTGTTCAGTGTTATAGCTGCAAAGAATACGGACACATTGCTAACAATTGTAGGAAAAAGTTCTGCAATTCTTGCAAACAACAAGGTCATATTATTAAGGAGTGTTCCACTCGTCCTCAAAATCATCGAATAAATGCATATCTAGCAGTGGTGTCTAATAACTCATCTACAACATAAATGGTGCAGCAGATGATCCTTACAACCTTCTCGGCCTTGGGGTTATAAGGTACTAGTTCCAACTCTCAATTTTAACTTGTTGACTCTGCTGCCCCAAATCATATGACCAACTCATCTAGTATGCTTTAAAATATGCGCAAGTATCATGGTTCATCAAAAATTCAGTATCATGGATGATAGCTGTAATGTGCATTTTTCTTGTAATGGTTGTCTTATGCAGGATCAGGTGTTAGGGAAGGTAATCGTGAAGGGGCCTAAAGTTGGACGATTATTTTCTGCTGCATTTTTCCTTTCCTAGTTGTCTCTCTTTTGCTTATACAACTGTTCAAAATAAGAGTGAAGTATGACATAAACGTTTAGGTCATCCGAATTCTATTGTTTTATCTCAATTGTTGAACTCTGGTTTATTGGAGAATAAAACTAAATTCTCTTCTCATGATGTTTTGATTAACTATTCTACATGTAAATAGGCAAGAGTAAAACTCTTCCTTTCCCTTCCCAGGGCAATCATGCTACAAAATGCTTTGATATTATTTATAGTGATGTTTGGGGTCCTACACCAATTCTTTCTCATGCTCACTACAAGTACTTTGTGAAATTTATTGATGATTACAGTCAAATTACTTGGATGTATTTCCTTCGTTCCACATTCGAGGTCTTTTTGTTTTCAAGTCATTTTTTGCTTATGTTGAAACTCAATTTTCTACTGGTATTAAGGTATTAAGATCTGATTCGGGTGGAGAATATATGTCACATGAATTTCATGATTTATTACAGCCAAAAAGTGTTGTCTCACATCATTCATGTCCATATACACCACAATAAAATAGGGTTGTTGAGCATAAGAACCGTCATTTATTGGATATCACCAGAACCTTATTGCTTAAGTCTTCTATTCCATTTAAATTCTAGGTTGAAGCTTTGTCTATTGTAGTTTCTTTAATCAATCGATTATCATCCTAGGTGTTAAATTTCGATTCCCCTTACTATCATCTATATCATAAGTCTCTTAGCTATCATGACTTGCATAGTTTTGGTTGTATTTGCTTTGTTCATTTGCCTTCTCATGAACGACACAAACTTTTTGCTTAGTCTACTAAATGTATCTTTTTAGGCTATAATATTTCTCACAAAAGTTTTATTTGTGATGATCTAAGCTGTAGCAAATTTTGTATCTCTAGAAATGGTTTTTTAAATCAATATTTCTTCCCTACTCCTGTTGCATCTTCATCTG
Source organism: Salix viminalis (assembly GCA_029228465.1). Lineage (NCBI taxonomy): Eukaryota > Viridiplantae > Streptophyta > Magnoliopsida > Malpighiales > Salicaceae > Salix > Salix viminalis. The sequence continues at coordinate 10,638,123 of CM055426.1, forward strand.
TTGCTCCTATTCTTCCTCATTTTGAGGACGTGTCATTTTTTGAGCGGTTAAAACCTAAAATTGTGTATGAAAGATGTCGACCAATTGTGCCTCTTCCGATGACTAACCCTTACCCGATACTGCTCCTGAAATCTCTTCTGTACCTTCTACTCCTCAACCTGCTCTTCACCGCTCTACGAGAGTATCTCATCTGCCTGATCGGTATGGTTTTTCTGTTACTTTATCCAATACTCTTGTTTTGTCATGTTACTAACAGGTTGTCTAGCATGAGTGATGGCAGATAGCCATACAGGAGAAACTTCAAGCTCTTTAGGATAATCATACATGAGATCTTGTTTCTTGTCCTCCAGTGGTGAAGCCTATTAGGTGTAAATGGGTGTACTCAATTAAGCTTCCCTCTAATGGAACTCTAGATTGATATAAAGCATGGTTGGTTGCTCTCGGCAATAAACAAGAGTATACTGTGGATTATGAGGAGACTTTTTCTCCTATAGCCAAAATGACTACTGTGTGAATTATGATTGCCATTGCTGCTTCCCATGGTTAGCCACTTCATCAAATGAATGTCAAAAATGCTTTTCTCCATGGTGATTTTAACGACGATATTTATATGGCACCTCCATCGGGTTTGTTCTCATCCTCTCCATCAGTTGTGTGTAAGTTGAAGCGGTCCTTGTGCCCGATTTGACAAGTTTCACACTACCTTGCTCCGCTTCTCTTTTGTGCAAAGCAAATATGATTCTTCATTATTTCTTTGCAAATCATCTGCTGGTTTTGTTCTCCTCCTTGTTTATGTCGATGACATTGTCATTATTGTCACTAATTCTTTATTGGTCAGCAAACTTCAACACCATCTTTAAGATTGCTTTCACATGAAAGACCTTGGTTCTCTCACATATTTCTTAGGATTGGAAGTTCATTCTTCTGCTTTTTCTGGTATATTTGTGCATCAACAGAAATATACTTAGGACTTGATTGCTTTGGCTGATCTTTAAATTCTTCTCCGGTAGATACTCCTTTGGAGGTGAATGTTAAGTTTCGTTGTGATGATGGGGATCTTTTACCTAATCCCACTTTATACCAGCAATTAGTTAGCAACTTGAATTATCTAACTATTACTCGACCTGATATCTCTTTTGCAGTTCAGCAAGTTAGTCAATTTATGCAATTTCCCCATCACTTACATTTGGCAGCGGTTCGTCGCATCATTTGATATCTACTTAGTTCTTCTCGCCATGACCTATTCTACCCTACTAGTTCTTCTATCCGCCTTGCTACATTTAATGATGTTGATTGGGGTGGTTGCCCCTATACTCGACGTTTTATCATTGATTGATGTATGTTTCTTGATGATTCCTTGATATCTTGGAAGAGTAAGAAACAAGATTGTGTTTCCAAATCTTCGACTGACTCTAAATATTGAGTCATGTCAGCTGCTTGCTCGAAGGTTGTTTGGCTTCGTGGATTACTTGCAGAAATTGAATTTCCCTAGACTTCTCCTACTCTTCTCCATGCTGACAACACGAGTGTTATTTAGATATCTACCAATCTTGTTCTCCATAAGCCTACCAAACATATCGAAGTGGATTGTTATTCTATTCGAGAAGCCATGGATACTCATGTTATTTCTCTTCCACATATCTCCACTAACCTTCAAACCGCTGATGTGTTTACTAAATCCCTGTCTCACAACGACATTAGTTTCTAGTTGACAAATTGATGCTTCTTGATCACCCAACATCAATTTAAGGGGGATGTTAGCATGATATTTGTTATTTATAGAAATACAAGTGTAAATATTTGTGTAATCATAGGGTAATTACCTTTATAATTAGGTCGATATTATAGCCAAGTTTAGGGCATGTAAATCAGTTTTTTGCCTATTTAATAAAGAAGACACTCATGCAAGAGGCTCATTCATCCAAATTGTCAAAACCAAGACTACAAAGGATCAATCAAGATGATAAATTTGGCTGTTTGAATGCCACACAGATTAACTTGATAATTTCAAGAGTTCTTTTAAGAACAAAGAGGAACACAAGACCTCACAATGATTATACTTTTTGAAAACATATTTTGTCCCTTCAAATTCGAAATACCCATCTTTATACTTAGAACATCCCTCCAAGAATAGGAAAAGTCATAATTAAAGCTTTAAAACAACACAAACATCAACATATATAAGTTCCCATGTTCTTAGGCCTCTTGGACTTCTAAAGGCACCCAAAAATAACTAAATGATTAAATTCAATGTATTTAATATAACAAGCCAAGATGAAGTTCATTTCCCTATTTAATATCCTTGAAACTCAACAAATTGATGCCTTTTAATGGTCAGACCATGTTGGTCATGTTTTTGTATGCTAATTTGCTTCTTCAATTACTTTGATGACGTGGACTAAGTCTTGATTGTTATTTGAGTCCATTTTGGTCTTTTTATGATTAGCTTAAATCTCTTTGATTAGCCCATTTAGTACTTCCTTGAAATATTTGGCTTTATATCTTGTATCTGGACCACTTGAAAGTGACAATGAATCTTGTGCAAATATAGCTCCATTTCCAAATGTGTGAGCAATATGTCTAGCTCCTTGGTTTGCATCATAAAACATAGTTACTTTATGCCAACAAACCACATTATCATGTTTTCCTAAAACTGCTAACTTAAAAAAAAGCATGCTTAAACAATTTAGGATTCAAAATTGACATTTTAACATTCTAAAGAATTATAACCACAACTCAAGAACTTGGAACCAATATTAACTATACAGAAAACATTAACACCTTGCAACAACATTTGAAAAACTCCAAATCAAACAAAAATACAAACAGAATGTATTAAAGCAATCATTAACTTGTCAACACATTAAAAGAATTGCATTTACACAAGATCAAGATCCATAAAGACTGTTTATTTGACTTGATTTTCAATGTTTAGATTGATTATAAGGTGATTTGGGTTTTGAATGGAGGCTATTGAGGTTTCTAATTTTTATGTATTTTTAAATGAAAAGAAGTTGAAATTTAGTTTTGAAATCCCAAAAACTCAAACTTTGATTTTCTAATCGTATTTACTAACTAGAATATGTTATAATAGATGGCGAACCATTCATATAGGCATATGATGGCTCTTCATTCTTTATTGTAAAAAAAATATTTTTTTTTGAAAACATAACCAAGTATGCCTATGTTTTTTTCTCTTTTAAGTCAATCATGTGAGCCTAACCTTGTAAGTCTAAGCGCGTTTGGGTTATCCTTTGAACCCTAAACACCTTTTAGATTCATTGACTTACCTTTATTTTTTTAATAAAATATTCTTTAATAAACAATGCTATTTAAAAAATCATTTGATTATGTCATTCTCCTCAAACAAGATTCTAAGATTTTTATGTTAATATTTGCAATAATAATGCATGAATCTAATATGCAAAATTTTATTATGAAAATTGCAAAATATAATATAAATTTGTTATTGTGGGTTTTTAATATAGTTTCATGAATTACTTATTCTTTTATTTTTCAATACAAGAACATCAAAATTATCAAAGACATTGCTTTTTAGAGCAAGATGATTTTTTATTTTAAACAACATGCTTCTTATAAAAAACAAAACATCTTTTCATCAAAATAAAAAAAGTAAATAAGGAAAAATAGATTTTGACTAAAAAAAACTATTTTCTCTCATAAATTTAAATTATTAGAATTCTTGTGAATATTTATTTTTATTGTATTTAAATTTTTATTGAAAAAAATCATATTGTTAGAAAACAATACTTATTTGTTTTCAAAATATAAAAAACAATACATAAAAAAAGAAATGAGAATTTGACTTTCTATTATTAAATTTATCAAACCCTTTTGAATATTTATTTTAAGTGTTGAAAAATTAAATAAAAATTAGTTTTGAAAATTGCTTTATTATTTGTTTTCATTTCATAGTTTATTGCACTTTTATCATTAATTAGAAGATATTATGTAGCCTATACTTATCAAATATTTATATATACATCTATTTTTTATTATTATTATACAAATATCAACTTCTCCTAATTTTATATATTTTAAAATTTATTATATTAAAGCATAAATTATATTTTTATTATCTAATTAACAACTATTAAATTTTTTTTATAATGATAACGTTTATCGTCTTTTGCTTTAAAAAATAACTTGAAATTATGTCTTGGGCCGCGTGGAATCCAGAAACTTAGCAAATTGCAAAAATTCAAATTGGTGCAGTTCTCCTAAGTCCTAACGGTAATATATAGAAGTAAATTAAAATAATTAATTTAAAAAATAAGAATTTTCAAAATAACTTTAAAACAAAACAAAATAAATCAAACCACATTCAACAATCATATAACCCTAACAAAATTTAAAAAAAAATATCCTTAGATTTTCTTCAACAATGAGAAACGCGGAGAAGCTTCTGAATCAGATCATGGACTTGAAATTCACATCAAAATCGCTGCAAAGGCAAGCTCGGAAGTGCGAGAAGGAAGAGAAATCGGAGAAATTGAAAGTCAAGAAGGCGATCGAGAAAGGAAACATGGATGGTGCTCGAATATATGCCGAGAACGCCATTCGTAAGAGGACTGAACAGATGAATTACTTGAGGCTCGCCTCCAGGCTCGATGCCGTCGTGGCTAGGCTTGATACTCAGGCTAAGATGACTAGCATTAATAAGTCCATGGCTTCTATTGTTAAGTCCCTCGAGTCTACTCTCGCTACTGGTAATTCACCTTCTTTTGGACATTTTTTCGTTAATTTACTGATGGGTTTTTGTTGATTTTTTATTTTTGATTCTTGGGTTGTGTTTACTTTCTCTATGTTTCTAATCAAATTTTGAAAAAGTGGTCTGCGATTTTGCTGATTAATGTTTTTTTTTCCTGAGAAAAAAGTGGTATAGGGTGTTGTAGCGAAATCATTTGTTTTGGGACTTTGGATTTAGTCTCGGTATGATTGATTAGTATCTATTTTGTGAAATGGGCAGTTTAATATTAGAAATTACTACCCCAAGAACTTTAGAGCTCGCTGGACTCTGTTTTGGATTGGTATTAAGAATTACGTCTGTAGTAATTGAATAATAAGTTCATGGAACTGGTTACTCTTCAACTCTGCCATGAGAATGTGTGGAGTGTTCATTATTGAGTGGAGGGCATTCACCGATTTTGAGGTCATCATCTACTGAATTTATGGTACCACGCCTTGGGTGTGTTTTACGATAATGTTTTGAATGATTGCTGAATGCAGGTAATTTGCAGAAGATGTCGGAGACAATGGATCAGTTTGAGAAGCAGTTTGTAAACATGGAGGTACAGTCAGAGTTCATGGAGAGCGCAATGGCTGGATCTACCTCGCTGTCCACACCTGAGGGTGAGGTCAACAGCTTGATGCAACAGGTAGCTGATGACTACGGATTGGAGGTCTCTGTTGGGCTGCCACAGCCTGCTGCACATGCAATGGCAACCAAGTCGCAGGAGAAGGTGGATGAGGATGATTTGTCAAGGCGGCTTGCAGAGCTCAAGGCCAGAGGGTAAATTAATTATGTTTCAGGATCTGATGATCTCATGCGAATGTTATATATCATTAATATATAATGTTGTTTCGACTGTGCTTCATGCCAAAAACATAGTGTAAATCTGGCTGAATTTAGATTAAGGTACATGCAGACTCTTTGCATGTTGAATATGAATGGGCTAATGCACTCTATGAGTTGTTTAACATAATTACCAACGTTTACTTTCTACACCTACAGAATGATGAATGGTTTCAGTCTTTCAGGTTATAAGTATGAGGTAGTATGATTTATGTGCATTTGGGGCAACAAAATCGAGTGTTGGAAGAGCTCTATGTGTGTGTTCAGGTTTCATAGAGCAGTGTCTCCATATTCCCCCCCTTGAAATTTTATTTTTCAATCCATGAATTGTGAATCATGCTCTATGGCAGGTGTCTCTAAGTTCAAATTTTGAAGTCAAATTGATAGAGTGGACCTGATTTACATACCCCTGTATTTGTTTTTGTTCTTCTAATCTCCTATATGTATATATATTCTCTTTTAAATTATCCTCAATCCATCCCATGACATTCGCACTGCATTTCTATCTTGTCCATGAACTAGGTTTCCGTGGCAGCTTGTCAAAGCCAGCTCGTATACACTTCTTCAAACTTGCAACTGATCTTATTGAGATATCGTGTGTGCAGAGATAATTCCTTTACTGTCTTATATTACCATCATGTTGTGTTCGGATTGAAAAAGCTTTAATGATATTTTACCCGAAACCTTATAAAAAAAATGGTTCGTCTCGCCTGATTCTTTTTGCCACAGCATGTCTTGGTTTAGTAGGATAATTTGGTTTCCGAAGGCAGCAACTTGATCATATTATGTAAATTCTAGGCTTCCCAATTTTCACAAGAAACCAACGCATGTTAGGCCAATACAGTATCCGGTGAATTAATTAAGAGGGCTGCTGAGGCAAACATGCCAATTCGGAGGAATGAATTAATGATTTTTATGGCAGGATAAATAATTAAAGTTAAATAAAATAAGATCCGAAAATTTGATTATGCTTCTAGTTCACTACAATTCTTAACTTGGCCATTTTCATACAAGTTCTACATTGGGAAGCTGAATTTGTGGAGTAATTATTAATAAATAATAGTTATGTGATTTTTTTTTTTATTTTTTTACAAAAAAAGTTTTGGTTAGCAGATTTATTCGATGTGCTTTTTTAGCTAAAAATCTTTTTAAATGCAAAGAAAAACATTTATGCATACATGTAATAAAACAAATCAAAATCTGTGTCAATAATAATAAATAATAATTAACAATAACTAAAAATAAAATTGAAAAAATTAAAAGACTTATAGATCAAGATATTTAATCTAGCTAAATGAGATATTTACTGATTGTGTTTGTTAAATTTTATTAATTAAATAGTTTTATTCAATCAAACGATAATGAAAATAAACATGCATATTAAATTGTTTGAATAAGATAAAAAAAAATATATGTTATGCAAGACTACACATTAGAAATATTATCTAAAAATAAATATCCTTTTATTTTTGAAATTGAAGTTCATCTATATAAAAGATAAATATAGATGGATAGATCAAGAATTAAACACATAAAATAATTTTATAAAAACCTCTATCCAAAAAAGGTTAAATAAACAAGTTAGAAAAAAAAACATAAATGTGTAATATTAATTTAAACATGAATTTAAAATTAATTTTAAAAAATGGTATCAATAAAAAAACAAAATAAGAAAAAAGCAAATAATAGCCCACATGCTCTAGACTCAAATGGATTAAAAAAAATTCCTTTTTAAATTTATACTTATTATATATAAATGGCAAAAAGAAGATCATGCTCACTTGCTTAGACTTGATTCTTTTTTTTTTTTTTTTTTAAAGAGATGGAAGACGTGTCATCTCTCTCTATTTTTTTGAGAAAAAAGTATGTCGCCAACAAGCCCCTTCAACCACCAAAAAGTTATATGAATCCCAAAAACACCTCACCAACACCCTTAGAATACTCATAAACCATGTCAACTCAAAAAGCCAAAAAAGGTTTCCAAACCCTGAAATCAAACCGATTTATATTTATCTTCCTCACCTAGATCTAATATTCAAGGAATATTGAGGTACCAAATAACCACCATTAGTCCCTCTCATCTCATGGAACCCGTGAGACACAAGTTGGTCGTGCGTGCGCGTATGAATGCATTTTGAACATAGCATATCTGATATCCTAGTTTACTGAAAACTTAAACTGAATCTTACAGGTAAACAGAGCAAGTTAGACTTAATTCTAACATTGGATGGCAAAGTGTTACCATGAAGAGTTGGAGAATCTTTAATGAAAATGTTAGAATCAAAGCGCATTGTTAAACAAGTTTTTCCTCAACAGGTACGCCAAATTTCATATGTTAACAAGTTACCTGCCTTGTGATGCCATATAAACTTTGAAGTTGGGCAAATATTGGCTTTCTAGATGAAATTAAGAGGAAGAAACTCATGAAAAAGTTGGGTGCTGAACTTGTGTAACTTCACAAACCAGCCTATTGATGGCCAATGCTGATATTTTGTATTGAAGGTGAGTGTATGCAGCTAGCTACTTGTTGTGTGCAACATGACAATTATGCCATTGGATTCTAACTTGTGACTCTCTCCCTGGTAGAATGCCATCTATTCTGCTTTCCTTCTGATGTATACTTGATGGATGATCTTTCCAGCTGCATTTGGACTTCTTGTTGACTTGGTTGATTTTGGCTTGTGTTGTTCTAGTTACGGCCTTTGGTATGCCTTTGTAATTCATGTAACGTGTGTCTAGTGACATAAATTACTTTTCCTGCATGATGTTTTGCTTTTTCCAAATCACTGCAGTTACTAGTGCTACCAGTGTTCTTCACAACCATAACTCTATGGACTGTGTTGTTTTTCCAGTTCTGGAAATGTATGAACTCAGTTCTCTTAGCTAGGTATGTCATTAATGTAATGACATTGCAGTAGCAACTCTTAACCTTTATTTTAATTTTGATTTTCATATTTTAGGCTTGTTCAACCAAGGATCTGAGTCTGTTTGTAAGCGGATTTATAATAGATCCATGACTTAGGTCTATTAGAGTTTAGAAACTTAAGTTTCATAATTTATAGTTATTTTTTATCAAACGTGTTAGATTTTATAATAATAAATTTGTTTTTGCAGCAAAATTTGTTGTGTGTTGATAAGATATTCTTATTTTCTTTGTTCTCTAAAGGACTAAAATTACCTTATCAAAGAACAACTAACTTCTCGTCATTATTCTTATACTTCTCGTTTGCGAATCAATATTTGTTGGGTGAAAGTTTGATTCTAATAGTACTAGTGTTAGATATGAATTATCCTTGTGTCACACTCCTATTAAAGTCTAATATAATTGGCTTAAATTGGTGTTTTTGTGCTGCATGATACATAGATTAACATCAATTCTTTCATTGATGAAACAAAAATAGTTGAAAAAGAAATAGACTCGAATTCAAGAGTTACCAAATTCTAAGCAATGATTAAACACTTGCTCGGTTGACAAAAGTCAGTCAATGCAGGAGAAACACGAGATGATCCTCGTTGTCATTGAGAGCTTTGCTGTTAACTTTGAAAAAGACAATATGCCAATCAAAAGTATTTTTTAAAATTCATTTAAATCACATGTGAAATTCAATTGATAACATATTTAGAGTAGGAATCAGGCATAACGTATGCTAAGACAACTCAATAATGTGTGTGTGTTGAATTGACATGATCCAATGTTATTAAAATCATGAGTTAACTCGAGTAATCATATGATTTAAGAGCTAATACTTATTTATGTGCAAAATCAAATTTCACATGTGATTTTACTATTTGAGTTTTCATTATGTTTTTCATGTCGTGTCTAAAAAAAAGCACCTTGACACTATCAATAAACATAAATTAAATAATCAATGATAAGGTGTAAGTGTAATACCAAGGAAAGTTTGTTCTCTCCGTTAGTGTTTTGGGTTAGAACCAATATCCAATAAAATCTATTCTCCTAAAAACACAAATTGGAATACCTGATTAAAATTTTAATCTTTGCTCTAGAATCTCTCTTATTATCAATAAAAGAGATAATGATAGTTAATTTGCTCAATGACAGATGGTTAATCCAATAAATAGTCTAGGTTTTGAATCACCTCTAATGAACCAAATCTATCCCTCCCTTCCCAAATAAATTGAAAAATATAAATCATCTAGTAGGTGATCTAGTGGTAAGAGTCTGAGATTAAGAAATTTATTTTCCATGTAACTTTCAAGTTCAAGTTATGTTATTACTAATATGATAATAATTAGAGGCTTGCATGATCATTAATTTCAGGACACGTGAGATTAGTAGTGGTACGCACAAGCTGGATCGGACATCCACTTTAAAAATAAATAAATAAATAAGCTGAAAAAATAGGTGGACACCCGAGGAAACTTTCATCTTTCAACCTATTTTACATTTTTTTTGCCAACATCTAGAAACCCCACTGTTAATGTTTAACACAACAATTTGTTTAGTCGCTAGATGACGAGTCTCAACTCCATTGTTGGAGACCTGTCGCATGAAAAAGAGAGACACCATACATGCCCAGCATTTTCCAATGTCATATTATTAATCGAAGAAAGAAAAAAACAAGATCCACCAACAAATCGAATTAATTATAAAGGGAATAATAAAAAACAATCAGAGCGTATAGACTTTGTACACACGAACCCCATCTCCAAGATATTGACTTTGTATAAACATGAACCCCATCTCGAGCACACAAGTTGTGCCTCCATTTCGAGCTGATGGAACAAACTATGATCTCCCTCGTGATTGATCCTGTCGTGCTTGAACACATTCTTGTAGCTTGACATCAATTTTTCCAGTTTTCCCTTCTCGAGATGGACAATAATGGGTCGCAAAAAGAAAAATAATCTGATCAGGTACCAAACAAACTTTACATCTTACTCTCGATATGAACGATGAATCATTCGTACCCAGTTCGTCAAATCAAATCTTCAACTATATGGATTCCTGTGATGAATCGCGAGAGCTTCCGATCCGGCCACTTCTTCTATTGCTACCAAACAAACTTTACATCTTACTCTCGATATGAACATGAATCATTCGTACCCAGTTCGTCAAATCAAATCTTCAACTATATGGATTCCGGTGATGAATCGCGAGAGCTTCCGATCCGGCCACTTCTTCTATTGCTTCCAAACCTGCTACTCACTTGGCGTGCATATGCCACAACAGCCTTGGCCCATCTCTTGATTTCAATCTTGAACTTGTTTGAATCCAGGTGTTTTAGTGATTTCCCTGGTTCTATCGATACCTCCTTGAATGAAAAGCATCGATCAGACCCCCTGCGTTTTGCCGAGACCTGATCGTCCTTGACAGCTTTGCTGTTTAGTGAAAAAGATTTCGTAATAGACATGCTTTAAGGGTTGTTGGTTTCGCTGGCTTTTTGAGCAGCAGCGAGGCTGCAAATAGTTAGCTCCTAGAATATGAAGACCATTGACATTTTTATATGTGGCGGCTAGCCAGAGAATTACGGCGAGGAGAATAACTTTATTATTATTATTATTATTTAAATACATATATTTAAATGTTGTTTTTATGTAGAAATGATATAATGGTAAAGTTTGGTAATTCTTTTACTGCTTACAAAATTATAATTTTCAGATTTTTATAGAAAAGCAATTTTTTTTTTGTATTTTTTTATAGACTCGGTATTTTATATTATTTTGTATATGACTTGTTTATCACCATTTTTATCTTCATTTTTTAAAATATTTTTCTTAGTTTTTATTTCTTTACATTTGTTTTCTAGAAAAAAAAATTTATTTATTTTTTGTACTTTAAATATTTATGAATATGTACTTGGTCTTTTTATATCATTTTTGTTTCCTATCTTTCTTTTTTTTGTAATTTGTTTCCTTCCACAGTTTTTTTTTAAATATTATACAAAAACTATAAAAATTACAATATTGTTTTATTATTCTACTAGTTAAAAATTATCTTGAGATCTTACATGTTTTTATTAATGCATATGATATTTATTATATATAAGCATTGATTTTATAATTATTAGTACAAATAATTCGCAATATATTAAATTAAATACATGCATATGTTTTTTTATATATAATTAAAATTTAAAAAAGCTTGCATATTTATTTGTTTTTTGTTTTAAAAAATAATAATAATAACTAATATTATTGTGATTAACAATCATTGACTTGACTTTTCAACATTATTCTCCAGGGTTTTTCAACACACCACAATTTTCAATCTATGGATTCTGGTGTGCACGGGGAGGTTTCTTGGAAGGGATATCAACTTGCTTTGCAAGTAATTAATTAAGGCACGTGATCAAAATCATTTGTGAGTGAAAGTTTACCACGTCAAGTAGTTGAATTTCACAAATTTTGTCCAATTTGCTACCGTGTTAATAAAAAATATATTTTGAAAAGCTTAGAGAATTTTCTTTATTGTTCATACCAGTCAGGAAAACCATTTTTTTGTTGTTGTCAAATTACAAGTTATAATAAAGTTAATTATTATTACTATTTTAATTTAGAGGGATGTAGTGAAATATTAGTTTCTTTGTATTTTGTAGCATTAGTTAGTTTATTGACAGACACTTAAATGTGGGTCGGACTTGAAATATATATAAAAAAACAAATATTAAAATCACATAGAAAATCTTACCAAATAGGTAAATTTTAAAGCATATCTAACTTGAATTCTAATTAAATCGTGTGAAAATGATCAATTTCATGAGTCTAAATACAATCTCATAATTAGTAAGAACATGATTTGTCTTTTAAAAAATTAGGATGACAACTTTTATGTTAAAAAGAAAATTGAAAAAAGAATTAGAAGACCAAAAAAACTATATGATTGGTGGGTACTTGTGAAACTTATGAATTGAATAATTCGGGCTAACAGTCAAACCTATAAGTTGGGTAATCTAGGGCTAGCACACAAAAACTGTGAACCAGGGATATGAATTCAACCAAGATTATATTTAAAAAAAAAAACAATATTTTATTAACTGTATAATAACAAAAATAGACTATTATGAAATCAAATATTAACTCGATATCATGATTTTTTTGATACCTCGATAACCTCATAAAAAAACAAAACAAAACCAATTATAAAATCAAAATCTCAATTAATCTAATATCCAGGAATGATTTTTTTTAAAACAAGAACTATTTACAAAAATAAGTTAAATTGTCATACCCACGACTAAGTCAATCAACCAAACTTGTAAACAGATTCATGAATTTTATAAGTTTGATAACATGATTTTTCTCTTAAAATATTTTTTTATTACATGAGAAAAAACAGAAAATAAAAAAATCTACTTCAATTAAAAAAAAGATAAAATCATAAGGTCAACTCTCAATTTTTTTAATATTAAAAGATAAAATTGATAAAAAACAGATTTAAAGAAAAATATAAAAAAATCAAATTTAAAAACAAAACACTATAATTTATAAGGTTTGAGAATAAAATAAACAAAAACAATTTTAAAAAAAAATCATAACAAAAAAACAAAACAAAAGAACAATAAATAAAGTACCATCTATTCAAACGACAAAAAACACATGCATTTGGCTTTTTATTAATGTTAATTGTCAGAAAATAATATAAAAAAAACACGGTAACAATTCACATGTTTTTTTTAGAAAAGCTATAGTGCTATCCCCTTTAAATTTTGTTAATTAATTTTTAAAAAACAATTCTTGTCTGAATACATTACAGTTGGTTTAAATGTATACTTAAAAAGTAAAATCAATATAAAAAGAATACTATAGAACTTATTGTGAGAGAATATAAAACCAATTTTAGTGTTTTCAACCAAAAGCAGCCAATAACTCCTTGAAGTCTCTCCTTCACAGCCGGTCTACTCGCAGAGCCTTGAGAAGCTTGCTATTGTTTGTCTTTGTCATGGAGGAAATGTTCTCTGGAAGCCAATGATCATATTTTGCTAGGGAAATTAAGCCAATAAGCTACATTTAGCAGGTTCGCAGGAACCGTACAAGTCGTGGTCAAATCAATCACCCCTGTGCAGCTGCCCACGTGTCCATAATACCCGACACCCTAATAATAGGCTATAAAAGGCAAACAGCAAAAACCGTAACTTCAATTAATCATATCAATGGCAACTCGCCAACGCATGCAATATATTCTTCGGTGGATAAAAACCATGGTTTCAAACTTTCAATTGACTCGCCAAAACCCCCACTTTAAAATCTATTTGTTTTCGCAACACTTGGAAAAACATTTTGTTAATTTTTAAATATTTTTAATGTGATGATATTATTATTTTAATGCATTTCAAATAAATAAAAAACTTTAACATGCAACTAAGAACACAATAAAAAAACAACTCTAAACATGCACATTGATCACAGGAGAAGATAGAATTTAACAATTCAAAATTGCAAACGAAATTATCAAGGAAAATGACTAATCTAACAAAATTATAAAGGAAAAATCAGTAGTTCAACGTCTAAAACCTAAATAAACATCCCAGAGCACCCAAGAAAAAGGTTATCAAGAATAAGATATTTGGTGTTCAGCACAAGCGAGGCTATGTTTGGACTCAAATCACTTCAACAGAGCTTGTCTATTCCTCTTCTTGACACCAGACTTGGATACCCTCAGACTCCTGTGCACTACACTCAACCTTGCAAGGGCTGCTTTCGTCAGATCAGGCCTGTAATTGTTATCTGCAACCTGCAATTAGAAAAAACACAGACAAATTTATTAACAATAGCTCAATGCCATCGAAAAACATGCAAGAAAGATGACTAGACACTGCAACACTTGGAAATGTTGGACAAATTGTATTTGTCATGTGGGACAATGCAATGTCCCCCTCGGACAAATAGCATTGTCTCACTTTTAACTTCAGTTTAAATATCTCACTTTGAACTTCAGTGTAAATATGTGGGACAATGCAATTTGGACCCCATTGGACAAATAGCATTATCCCACCTTTATTCTTCAGTTAAATACTCTTCAGCCGAGGTAAGCAAGTTTTAAGTTTTTCCTTTCTTAACCCATATCAGATAAGTAATTGAGAGCCAAAATTTTGTGTATAAATATAAGAGGCGAATGAAATGGCTTTAAAATTTTGTAACAGCAGGATCGTAAAATCAGACCGATCCGGTCCGATTTTAACCGATTTTTATTGAGTTTGACCAAAATCGATTTTTCTACCTGAGTTAACAAGGTTTGATGAGTTGGCTTGTAAAATCGGATGATTTGACGAGTCAACTCGCGATTTTGACAACCATGATTAAATGTAAAGTTTCTAAAAAACCATTCAATATATTTGAATATTAAAATCAGCCACAAGTGAATAAAATCAATATAGCGCCTTAATAAGAAGGGGATGCTTCATTTTAATAGAAAACCAAATCTCTGAATAATGAAAGGCACATAAACAAAAAGGGGATGTTTGATCTTGTTAGTAAAATGTCAATGAAGGAATTTAGAACTCCTTCGTGGGAAGAGGCAAAAACGAAATAAGTTCTCATAGGCTAGAGCAAAAACGTCAGTTTTCAACCAATTACAAAAAAACTGAAACAGTGTTAGGATATGTGAATAAACATTCAAAGAATTACAAGAAGATGAAAGGCCTCAAATTACCTGGTTTTCCACTGCCTTGGCCATGCGGCTGAACTCCTTCTTCATGACAGACTTGTGAAGCAAAGCTGCAGGTTTGTTCTGCTTCTTGGTCTTAGTGGTAGCGAGAGCCACAGCTTGATCCCTGTCCACGAGCTGAATAGTTATAGTTTTCTTGTTTGCCAATCCTGTTTATAACACCATAAAAATCAACAAAATCTCAGTTATATGATTCAAAGTTATTAAATAACCAAACAATAGAAGTCAAGAACCAACAATCAAACAAATATCAATTACTTATTCTCTTATGTTTTGCTAAGGAGATACAATTAGGGTCAGTTAATCAAGTGGAAAACTATCATGCTTAATTTTCCCTTTCGAATCTTCAGTTTTCTAAATAAATAAAATAAACTTTCCAAAACAAAACATAGAAACAATGCAACTCTCTAAATTAACTAAATTAAGCAGTAAAGTTCGATCAAACAAAATCTCACACGCACAGTTTCTTTAAAGAGAGCAACAACTAAAACACTGTAAGGAAGATAGCAAGTACCAGAATGCTTGTAAGAGTTAAGGTTGTAGAGATTGTTGTTCTCTTTACTAAACTGAAGGCTAGCAGTTCCTCTTCCAAACTGCTTCACCAAAAATGAGTTATTCTTCTTAACTATCTCCCATATCAGTTGTCCAGGTACTGTCGCCATTTCGAATACTCTCCTTATTCTTCTTCCCCTGCAAATGCAGGCACACAAGATCCAAAATGTTTACGGTTTTGGTTGAGAGCTGTCAAAGTGGGGGAGGGCTGGCGTGGTGGAAAGAGAAGACGATGGAGTTCATGATTTATTTATAACGAAACCCTACGTTCTGCTTCTTTACGATTTTGGATTTACTAAAATGCCTTATTTTATTGGGCCCCTGTAATACTTAATCTGGGTCTTTTCATTCTGGGCCTTCCCTTATTTTATTAATCAAGGTTAAGAACAAATTAATCATCTCTTTTTATTTTATTTTATTTTCAAAACTAAAAAAAATAAACCTAACTCGTATTTATCGAAATTGTAACAATATCCTCTTTATTGTAAAGTACTATATATATATATATATATATATATATATATATATATATATATATATATATACATCACTCATCATGTAAAAAAAATATTAAAAAAACTATTTTAAATTTGTATTTAATAATTGTTTAGAAAACCTATTCAAATTTATATGTATTAGTTGGAATTATATTTATCATTTATATCTCATCCTGAGTATAATAATCTATATCTTATTCTTATAAATATATTAATCGATAAATATTCTTTCTACATTATGTTTGAACCTCTAAATTGAATTTACTTTAGAGATTTTAATGAAAGTTTTATATTTAGTGCTAGAAAATAATTTTAGCTGAAATTTAATTTTTTACAAATAAATAAAATATCAACCATAAATTATAATTCTAAAAAAAATAAAATTTGATATTAAAACTAACTTTTAAAAAAAAACACCTCGAAAATGTATGAGATAAAATATAAAAACAAAACAAATTAATTTTTTTATAATTTAAATTCAACTTAGTTGTTAATTAAATTCAAATCAAAGACTAATCAAATTCAATTACATTCAAAAAAATGAATTCCGAACAACCTCGTACGGTTACCTATAAATATAAAGGAAACCGCCCGCCCAGTTGCTATCGAATGTCCCCTAGCCAAGTATTCAAGCAAGTCATCCATGGCTGATTTCTTACCCTAATTCAAAAACTAGCATCTCTTTAAAATTTACATGGAAAATCAATGGCAGAAGCATCCATCCTCACAAAACTCAGTCAAGAAACACAAAAGTTGATAAAACCACTGGTTATCCAAGTGATAGATAGCGAATGCGGACACCAACTAGCCACATTCATGGCTCAAGAAAAAACATGGAAAATCAGGAAGAAAACGAGGTCCAGAGACACAAAACCTTCTGCATCATCAGCTGCATATTGCAATAAACAATGACAATGACAAAAAAAACATGGTTTGGTAGTAAAATTAATATTCATGCCCCAAACCAGTTCCAGGAAAATTAATAAGTTATTAGCCCTCTAAACCAACCTCAAATCATGAATTAAACCTAGCATCAGGTCACAAGTACCTATTACCGCCATCTTTGATTTACACCTCAACTACCGTTACATATATACATATCTAGACAGCCTCCATTGATCTTGATCCTGTTTGCTCATCTCTACAATGGTGAAGGGCTTGCACGCAGAGATTCTACCTTCAGGGTGGAGCAGGCATCATTTGAATATGCAGAAAACAGGGTTCTCCAATGACCCCAGCATAACAAATTTATCAGATATAATTCATACTCTCCAACCTTTCCAGAGAACAAGATTCACGAGTTGCTTGATGTTAGGGCACGGTGTGTTTGCCTTGCTGAACCATTCACTGCCTCGTTTATCCTACTGAACACTAATTTGAGGGGGATACAAGTTATGACAGGCCCCTTGGACTTCTCCACCACCAGTTTCCTATCTTCTATTTTTTTTCCAGTCAATGAAGATAGTTTCCGAATCTTTTTAGACAACAGCCCACATTTCCTTAATTTGTGTGATTTACTTGTTGAAGATAGAGGTTTCATTGTCATATGCCTGGCAGGTTCTAAATTCCGCATAGCTGCATAACCCAATTTGAGAGTTTCCATTTCAGTAACATGAGTTGTATCCCCTTCATTGTTACCAAGCAAAATATCAGAATAGTCTTCATGAAAATTCTCAATTGTTAAAGGGTGACCAACAATGGCTTTACCATTGAATTTGCTCATTAGGGAAACCAGTGGAACATGCTGCTGCCGGTAGTTTCGTTGAACCTTGATGTCAACATTAAATAGTTTTGAGCCCGAGGAGAAATTTCTGCAAGAAAAATCTGATGTCGGATATCTGGAATTAACTGTGAAGCGTGATTGACGGTAGGGAAGTGACCTTTGAGGCACAGCCATCTCCACCATTACCCCCTTCATACCAAGACCCCCCTGATGAAAAGACTTGCTCCAGTCCTGAACCACATTCACATGTTCTTCAGTAAATAGCTGGGGTTTACCTCTGCTGCAATCAACTTCCTGACCAGGACCCTGACAAAGTTCATCCATATGCTCCATACCTGCTGAGAACACACTGGGTTCATCATCCATGTCCACATCTTTTCTTGAGTCTTGATTTTTATTTTTACTTGTGTGTCTTGAATTCCTCTTTCCTTTTGACTGCCACTTTGATGTACCTTTGTCTATCCTTTGGCTGATATTATTATAAACACAACTGACTGCCAGACTAGTGGAACCAGATTCATTACAAGCTTCATTTTTTATCAATACAGCTTCTACTAGACTACTTTGACTGCATTGCCTCCCCAATCCACCAATTTGTCGACTTCCTGATGAACAGGACACGAGTACAGGAGAAATTCCTGGAGAACAAAATGAAAAATTAGCACAGGTAGAAAATTCCTCTACATTAGTTGGCATACCCCAAGTCTGTTAAGCAAAGAGATACAACAGCATGCTTGAATGAGACACTTAAAACATACATTAAATAAATAGGACTAGCGAACAAGTTATGTCCAACATTCTCAGTTATGCTACTAAAGAGATTGAACAACCTATGCATGGAATGAAAGACAGGTAAACAGAGAAGCATCCATGCTCTGAAGGTTTTAAATGTCCTAATCAACCATACCTGTAGAGTGTTTTTCCTCCCCAACAAATGGTACATCGAATAACCTGTCTGCAGAATCATTCTCAGTTAGCCCAGATATGCTGGAACTATCTTTTTCCTTCTTCAAGTTGTGATTAGTGAGGGGAGCATCATAAGCATGCTCAGAAGGCTTTAATGAGCCAGCATTCTCACAAGAAACTCCAGTATTGTCTGCGTTATTATTAATTGCAATAGAACAGTCTTTTCTAGACTCATTTGACACTATTCCAGAAATCTTACTGTCAGATAATCCAGGAAGAGGTGAGCTACTTGAACTGGGAAGTTGGTCACAAATAACTGGAACACACACCATGGTCGTACTCTCTAAAACTTTTGTCAGTGTTCGGTGACGATTTTTTCTTTTCAATAGCTCGTTAACATTTGCTACTTGAGACCTTTTTCTTTTCAGCAACGAGTTATAACCTTTGCTACCATTTGCAGAACTGAAATTAGGCATACAATTCCCAGTGTTTGAATCTCCTACACCAATTCCAATATCCTCGAGTCCTCTCATACGCTTAATTCCTTCTGTTCCATCATCCTCTGAATCATTTGGGGTTCTTCGTCTCTTTCCTGGCAAAGATTGCACCTTACAAGCACCAAGAAGATTTGGCTCTTCAGAATATGTATCAGACTGTGATAACTCTGGTGCTAAATCTGAAAGTGAACCTGAATCAGAATCCAGACTAGAATCTGAATCATCAATCGCATCTGAATTATCTTCAGAATCACTATCCCCATCAGTCGTATCATCATCTTCTTTTCCAGAAAAAGACATGCTTGATTCTTTGGCTGAACTACCATGCTTTTCACCCAAATTATCACTTCTAGAGAAGAAGTCCAGCTGATCCTTGCCTAGGCGAGCATTCTCAATCTCTAAGGCGTGGAGAATAGCATCTTCCCTCCGAGCATATTTCACTACTCTCTTATTACCATTTGCAGCAGAAGCCTTTGCCTTTTCAATACATTCATCATATTCCCCACATCGAAATGCCTTCACCCTTTTTGATTTTTCAAGATTATACCAATCCCTAAACCAACAAAATAAAGTCTGTTACACAAAAATCATAACTATATGAGTTGAAAATTTTATACTTGAATGTTCAGAATTCAAATTCTTCAGAGAAAAAACTGTAAACTTCAGCCTCAAAAATTAAAAAAGAAAAAAAGATAAGAAATTAATATCACAGAAACTGTTACGCACAAACACTTCCAATTCAGTACTTTTCATATCATCATCAGCCAAGACAGGCACACGCACATCATATAGAACAAAGGAGGACCTTCACAGCTACATATTTATTTGCATGTTTAAGCATCTTGAGAAACAAAACTTGGTTCAAAAGCTGCAAAAACTCTATCAACAACTATTACTACCTAATACAAATGCGAGAGGGTAATAAAACTTCTGAGCCAACATTTTGGCTTGCATAAAATTAGAAATCTCATCAGCCTCAAACTGACCACCTCATAAACAGCTAAAATAGTGATTAGAAACTACAGATCAGTCCTCAGCACATCTGCTTGCATGATCATCCAAGGCAGCATTACTTACTCTTTACTCCAACTAGAATTGACAGATAATATTGACTGAAGTAGAAGCCCATCTAATGATGGCTAACACCCAGATAAATGCCACAAGGACCCAAACAGCAATAAGAAGCTACAATAATGAGTATTAAGAATCCTATGTCCCACATAATACACGGGTGGAGTTTCAAATCCCAACATATAAGTGCCTCTGATAGCAATATCATATAACACTCTTTCTTCTGAAATCTAACCTAAGCCTCTTATGCTTCACTAGATGCACATAACAAGGAACAATACAGATAGAAATAACACAAAAATCTCATAGAAATGGAGTCATTAATCTAGCAGTTTTTGTTCAGTAGATGCACCATCTGCATAGAAGCTTTAAATTATTTGTTTCCCATGGAGAATTTGGATGAACTCAACACATAATGTTTGTATGCTTTTATGCTATAAACAATCTGTATGGTTTAGAACAGGGGAGATACATCCCTATTTTTGGAAACAAATTATGACCAAACCTAAGAAAACAGAACAGTCTTGCCCTTTTAATATACATGCCAAGCGTGCAGAAAAGGCCAATCAAAATGGGCAAAACGCTTGAGTTATCTTCTCTAAAACTGAGCTGTAACAACAGCACATTATAAAGATGGATAAAGCCTCAGTTCAGAAAAAGTTAGTAAAAAACCAAGGTCCAAAGCACAAAATTAGTACAGGAATATCATTCTGGCCTGACAGCACAGAAACATATTAGCACACATCAAGCCTCACAATATGCAGAGGCATGAATCTGGTATGGTAGCATTTCAAGAAAAGTACTGAATCAGCAGCTGAGTGGTGGCACCAACCCCAGTGATGAAACAGTGTAGTGGTGTTAGTAGTAGAAACCATGTTATTAAGAAAGATGGATAGGGTTTAGAAACTGCAAAACCAGGTAGATGTAGATGGTGGCATCAAACCTACCATATCAAAGTGCGTCTTAAACTGGTATCAAATAAACATGAAGTTCCAAAAGCAACACCAATTGAGATGATCCTAATGAGAGGTGATAGTTTTGGTGGCGGCTATGCAGACACAAGTTAATGAGATGAACTAATGTTCTCCCATTCTCATATCCACTATATAAGGGAGCTTACACTTTTCAATTTTTCATAATGTGTTTCCAATTATACCAAACCACCCACCAACAGAAGTTTAATACAGATATCCAACACCAATTAATATGAACTTTATGATAGAAATTAGAGTCGAAAAGGAAACACTTTGGAACAGAGAAAATGTCCAAAAAACAGCACCAGATATATACATAAATTTGAGAGGGGGGGCAACCTATTTTGACATGTCTGCAAACAAGAAGCCAACACAAGAAATCCAATTTTTACCATAAAACTAAGAGCACTGAAAAAAACTGAAATAAAATTCCACAGAACCATCAAAACAAGGAAAAGGAACTGTCAAATAAAAGCTCCAGAAACTACAATGGATTATCTATTTCATAAGCCAGGAAGCACTAGCAAAACTGCAACAGATCAATGCACACAAGTCCCAGACCCTCGTAGCCTTTCAAAACAACCCAAACAAAACCACCGGCAATTAACAAAGATAGTACAACTTTTATAAAATGAAAAGGAAAGGAAACACAGAAGCCAGACTGATCAAAGTAGAGAAACTAAAAGCAAGAGATATAAAGGCACTTACACACTGGCATCCTCGCGTCCAAGAAGTTTGACAGGAGTGCCTGATCTTGGCGAGACCAAACTACCTTCGGAAATTTCTTCAAGACCCACAATCCTACCCGGCCACCATGACCCATTTCTACGGCGGACCCAAACTAAAGCACCCACGGACGCATCAATGGCTTTGGAGTTGATGTTGTTGTTATTACTGTTGGGGTTATCAGAGCTACCACCCATCTCAGAAAACCCCAACTCAATCTTTGCAGACCCAAAAGAAAACGAAAAATAACAAATATAAAAAGAAAAAAGAAAAGTCAGAGAATATCTTGCAAATCAATCAAAACCCAGTATTTGAAGGGAGCCCAGGTGCCAAAACTAGCTACGGAGGTCGGTTACATGGAGAAATGCTTACAAACCCTTTAATACCTGGAACATAAAAGATACATAAAGGGGAGGAAATCAGCAAAATAAAGAAAACCCAGTATTGCATTAAGTTGCGACACAAAACCCCTAATAAACCTTGTATTGGAGGGTTTCGTGAAAAGAAAGAGATCCGAAGAAGGAGATCTGAGAGGGTTTTTTATTTTATTGTTAGTTGTTGCGGTTGTTTAAAGAAAAAAGGACAGCTTTCTTGAATTTTTTCAGTGGGTTTTCTGTTCTCATTAGTAATTTAGCTTTTAAGCTTTTTATTATTGTTGCTATTAAGATTTTTTTTCAGGATGTAAGAGAGATATGAGAGTGGAACTGTGGAAGAGTTGTTATGTGTGTCTGTTTTTTATTTCTGTTTTTTTTTCTTTTTTCCTCTTCAGGGGAGAGAGATAAGAAGTGTTTTCTGTGCAATTCACTTGCAATTTCTTACCTTCGAGTTGCCACGAGTGATTATATATTTGAGGTAATGTTTATTTCTTGTCGACTCATGATTTTAAAAGTTTTGATTTCTTGTCGACTCATGATTTTAAAAGTTTTGATTTCTTGTCGACTCATGATTTTAAAAGTTTTGAATGTTTAAAAATTTTTAGATTATTTGGATGTATTTATATTAAAATACATTTTAAAAATAAAAAAATATTTTGATATATTTAAAAAAAAACAATCACTACTATAATTTCAAACATTACCTAAAAATTAAAATTATAAAAAAAAAACACAATTATTAAGATTAAAATAATGAAATAATCATTTTTTTCCTAAGAAAAATTATTAAGCTTGCTCTTGAGAACAATATGTTCATTTTTCATGATCTATTTGTTATTTATGAATTGTTCAAAAACACCAAAGTCTTTAAATGTTTTTCAGCATAATAAAATTACTTAAATACTCTTAAAATATTTTTTTCCAATGTCATCTAGGGTTTTTTGGGATTTTTACTTTTAAACATAACAAATATTTTTAAAAATACTATTTTTTTAAAAAAAATAATATCTATGAGTTTTTTGTATTTTTTCCTATTTTTTTGAGTTACAATTAGATTGAATACGGAGCAATTTGGTATTTTAGTAAATATAAATATCATTTAAAAATCAAAAATAATTGTTGTTTGCATACGGTCTATGGTTATACCTTTTGAATAACTCGTGAGGGGTTATGCAACGTCCAAACAATAACTTATAGGATGATATTTAAATCATCTTGGATGCCCATTCACACGTGGGTGACGTGTGTGGCCAAAAAACCTCTGGTTTGATCTTAATAAATTTTTTATATTTTATTTTTTCTCTTCTGCAATTTTCAAGTCTTACTCTCCAAATTTTCAAACAACATTTCAATTAATTTTTCCTTTAAATTTGGTCTATTTTTCTTTTGATTACTATTTATTTTATTTGAGATAATTTATATAAATAATTCGTTTCAATTTTATCCTCAAATACTATCATTTGTTAGATTTAGTCTATATTCTATTTATTGTTATTTGTATTTATTTTAGATGGTTCTTAAAAATGAATTATTCTAACAATTTCATCATCCTTTATTTTTTTTTCCCTATTAGATTTGATTCTCATTCTTTTTATTGCTATTTTTGACAAATTTTTGAAATTATTTTTTTAATTTCATCTTATATTATTTAATTAATTTAGAATTGAGCTTCTTGGTTGAGCATAGGCTTAGGAATTCACTAGTTGCGAGTTTCAAAGACTAAAACAAGTTTAGAAGATTCATTTGGAATTCTTAGGTAATTTTTTAAAAAAAAATTGATATTAATTTTTTTTATTTCATCCTTCAAAATTAAATTGGATAGAGTTTAGCCTCTTAACTGAGCTAATGTGTAAGATTTTATAAGTTTTGAGTTTGAAAGTATAATAACAAAGTACATGAAAATGGAGAATTTAATTATATAAATTGAAAATAATTGTTATGTTGAGTTAAATTGATTTACTAGGGCAAGTTATTAGGCTTTATGGATTTTTAAATTGGGCTAATAATGTTGGAATTAAAAGAGAAAAGCATCAAGTTAGTATTGTTGTGTTTTGTTTGTTAATATAAAGTAGTGGAAAATTGTAATGCTATGAAATCTTAATGTAAAAGAAAATTAAAATTTTATTGTACCTATGAAAGAATAAGAAATCTAATGGTGAATGCAAATCATAGTGAGAGAATAATAAATGATTTTTTTGGGAATTTTAAAGTGTTGAAATTAAATGGGAAAATTATAATCATAAAATAATTAAGGATAGATAGAATTTTATGTTAACATGAATGTAGACTCATAAGATGGATTTTATGATATATTGATAAATGTATTTCCTTTTAAACTAGGATAGGAATTAGGAGTTGGACCTTCCACATAAGGAATTTAACTTATAAGAGAAGTAGGTAGGTGTTTAAAGCCTTATCTTTATTTCTATATATTCCTTTTAAAATCTTACATTGTTGCATTTCAAGTTTGAAATGAGAATAAATGTGATGCAATATCAAAGTGAAAATAATGGATAATTTGTTTTGAAATGAAACAAAAATGCATTATATGATTTGACTTCAAAATAAATGGAAGGATTGTTTTAGGTATCATATAAGGTTTTGAAAGGAGATTATGGATATGATTGTATGAATTAGCCAATTGTTTAGACAAAGACTAACATGAGTCGTTTTTTCATTCATTTATGTTTGCAAGCATATAAAATGGGTTTTAAATGTTTAACAATTGTTGTTGCATTTATCTATTTGATATTATGATTTTCATTTAATGTTGTTATTTTGATTTATTTTTATATATTTATGATATATATAGCTATTTGTTTTAAGTTTGTTTTTTTATATATATAATGTTGCTTTAGTTTGTGTTTTGACCTAATTTATGCATATTAATGCAAGGGTGTTTATCAATAGCATATTGAGTTTGTTCATGCACAAAAGGGATTAAAAATAATAATTTTGAATCCATGTTACATGAACACATAGGCTATGCTAAGTTGTTGTTTTGGTTATGTTACCTAAAGCTTAATTTTAGTGTTTGATGTTTCCACTAGTGTTTGTAATTCAAATGTGTTTGCATATGTTAGTGTGACTTGTTGAGCATAGATAAAACATGTTTTAAAGATAAACAAATCCCTAGTGATGGCTTGGTAGTGGTTGCAAAATTCTACAATTTTGGGTATTTTATAAAAATTTCTTTGATTCTTCATGTTCTTCCCTAAGGATTTTGTTTTTAAAATCAAAATATAAAACTATTTATGAATATGTAAAGTTTATAAATAAAGTTGAAAATGAAAAAAGGTTTTTCTATTGTAAATATAAGAAGCAATCATGGTGGTGAATTTATTTGAGATGTGTTGTGAAGAAAAAGAATATCGCCAGTAACTTTTTCGACACCTAGAACTCCCCAATAAAATAGGGTTGTGGAAAGGAAAAAATTGGTCTCTTCAAGCAATGACAAAAACTATGTTAAATGAATTTAATACTCTTAAATATTTTTGGGCTGAAGTCGTGAACACTTTGTAATATGTTTGAAATTGTGTTACCTTGAAACCAGACTTGAAAATGACTCCTTATGAGCTTTGGAGACGTAAGAAACCCAATATCCTATATTTTAAAGTTTTTGGTTCAAAATGTTTTATTCTCTAACACCAAAGATAATATGGAAAGGTTTGATTCAAAATTTAATATTGATATTTTTCTTCGATATTTCTCATTTAACAAGGCTTATAGAGTTTATAATAATAGAACACTTTGTCTTGAAGAATTCATGCATGTGGCCTTTGAGGAAACTCAAAATGACAATATTGATGAGACTAAACATTTAATAACCCAAAATGGGGTATTCCCCCCAATTCTATCCAAAATAAAATAAAAGGGGTTGATGTCAATAGAAAAAGCAAGGTGGAAAATTTAGATATTTTCGAGAGTCTGATCGTACCTCTTTTGTGCCCCCAAAATGAAGGAAAATACAGATTCAAGGCTAAAATAATTTATTATTGGATAAAATCTATATAAAAATTAAGCCTAAATGCATAATTATATTTTTTCTAGGCCAATTTGATTTAATCATGGGCTAATTTAAAGTATAATTATGTTTGAGAATTAATTTATGGTCTAATAGAAGGATTTAATTATGTGCAAGGACTTAATTATATTTTAAATTGGTCAAATTAGTTTTATTAAGGGCTTAATCGATGAAAAATTAAGTTCTTGAGCTTAATTCGGGTTCAATTGAGAAGATTGAAAGTTTCGGAGACCGAATTGAATTTTTCCAAGCCAATGGTGCGAATCAGGGGTCAAATTGAAAAAAATTGAGAGTTTAATGGTCAATTAAGAGTCAAATCACACAAATTGGAAACTAAAGACCAAAATAAAAAGGCGTGCAAGGCTAAGGTTGCTTTTGAAATTCTGACGAGGATACAAGTGCATAAAGTTAAAAGTTTAAAGCCAATTGAGGGTGCAATTAGAACAATTACATATTGAGGGACCAAATCGGATTTCACCTTCCCAAATCATTGAAAACCTACAGGCGTCCCTGCACTTTTTAGTCACTTGAATAGTGTACGGCAAGCCACTGCAGTTTTAGGCAGCAGGCAACCCATCGCTGCACGCAATAGGCAGCCGAAGGGTTTGCCTTTTCGCCTATAAAGTATTGCAAAGACCAACGAACTAAAGGGGGGGGGGAACAGTTATGGGGAAGAAGAAAAAGAGAAGGAGAGAATGACAGTGAGAGGAAAACAATGTTAACAGACAAATACCATGGCAATTTACGATTGGTAAAGCCACATGCAAAAATATTGAAAAAAAAAGACACACAATGACGAGAGGGCGAAGAAAAAAAATAGAAGGAAGACGATAACACAATGAAAAATTGCAGAGAATAAAAAACTTGCACACGAGTATAAAAACTAGCGACGACCACTCTTCCCCTTCCTCGGTGTCGGTGGAATCACTATCGATGTCCCTCTTTCTTTCCCTTGTAGCGTCAGTTCTCTCTCTCCCCTACAATCATCGACGTCTCTCTCTTTTAGCACATATCAACCCCCTCCCTCCTCAGCACCGACAACTTCTCTTTCAAGCAAACAACTCCATCATACCTCCATTAGAAGCAGCCATATCCGACAAATAAGCAACGATGGATTGAAGCATAGAGCAGCCCCTTCTAACACTTCTCCCGGTCATCACAGACCATCATTTTGACGTCACCACCACATGAAGAACCACTTCGGCCTCCTCTACCCGAAGGCCATAGCAGGTAAGCCTCTCGTCATTGTCGGCCGACCACCTTGTTGTAAATTAGTTTTTTTTTCTCTTTTATCTTGGGCACGATTGCTCTCGGCCCAAGTCTAGCAGAGCTGGGTTCCTGGACCCAACTAGGCTGCCCGACCCATTTACTTGGGTCAGACCCAAATCTGTTTTTTTAAATATAATATAAAAAATTCACATAAAATATAATATATATATATATATATTGTTTTCGTGCTTACGGCAGAATTTCAAGGTTCTTTACAAACATATTTGTCATAAAAAATATATGTTGCATCTTTCTCATGTTTTAAAACGAAAATTGGATATGATTATCCGTTGGAATTTGGCCAAAATATCAAAATAATTTAACAATTATTTTGCTTTAGCTATTGTTGTGTAAAATTACATTGTAAAGTACCCTCACAAATAGTTAAAAATCAAGGTTTTCAAAATGCAGTGTAAAGTTCTTTTTTGTTAGGTTTTCAACTCTTATGGAGGTAAAGACTCTCTCACGAAGAGAGATTTACCTCGAGCTTTAGGAAAGACCAATGAAAAAAAATTAAATTTAAAAAAAAACAATCAAACAACAATGCAACTTATCTTAGGTAGGGTACACTGGGGGTGATGTGTTTTCTCCTTACACAACAAGTCCCTTACTCAGAATCTCACAGATCAATAGGTTCCTAGTGACCTTAATACTAGGTGGCGATTCCTGATAATTATAATTTTTACGACTATAAAAACACCCCCTCATTTTCATCGTGCGTCTTAACCTAAATCTGGAGATGGTGGAGCGCGAAGAGCGAAAAAATATCATTGTGAAACTAAACATGACATGAATAAAAGTGTTCAACATTTGAATTTTAATGATAAAACACTTATACATGACAACACTGAAGAGATGAATAGGATCAACCAAACACATGTTATCAACAAGAGATGGTAAGTAACTCTTTTGTTCCATTTAAAGAGTTAAAATATGTAAACGCTCATCCTCTGGATTTAATTATTGGTAATTCATTTGAAGGAACTAAGACTAGAGCATCTCTTTGGAAAACAATAAGCATTATGCATTTGTTTCACATATGAAGCTCAAATCCTTCTTAGAATTTGAAAATGATGCAAATTAGATCTTAGTCATATAAGATGAGCTAAACCAAATTGAAAGAAATATTTTTTTAGAAACGAGTCCCTAAACCTAAAAATCAATTCATTATAGGAGCAAAATTATTTTAGCCTTTGTATGTCATGTTAACTTTACAACTTTTCAAATGGATATCAAAAGCACTTTTTAAAATGGTTTTATTATAAATGAAGTATATGTTTAATAACCTTAAGGTTTTGAAAATCTTCACTTTCTCTATAATGTTTTATATGGTTTAAAACAAGCTTATAGAGCTTGGTATCATGGATTAAAGATTTCTCATTAAAAAATGATTTCATTATTGACATAATTGACATCACCCTCTTCGGTGATCGATTTTTTAATTGAAATAATTTTCACGATGCATGAATGACGGAAGACCATTCACTTTCCAGGATAAATGATATCTTTTAGGCCAGATTTATTCACATGAATAAGTATTACCCAACAAAACTTTTAAAATCACATAAAAAATACGCAATGCAACTTACCTCAGGTAAGACGTACTAGGGTACTAATATTTTTTTTTTACAGTCAGTTCCCTACCTTTGAATCTCTAACTAGACCAGTAACAACCGGGTTTTCCTAGCGACCCTCAACAACTAGGTGGCGACTCCTCAACACTGACGAGACCCTCCTGGAACATCGTGCGGCGGCGTGCGACAAGAACCTAAGGTAAAGGATGTCCAATTGAGATATGATTTTGTGATGGAGTGTGATTTTAATCCAAATAAATAAAGATAAATTTGAGCAATTGTTTTTTTATAACTTCTGATATGTTGATGCAAAAACATTATTAATCAAACTTAATTATAACTGAAATTGCTAAGAAAATAATATCCAATTGACCCTAAATATTTAGTGCGATTAGGACCCTAGTAATTAGACTTTCAAATTCAAGCTAATTGCAAATTGATTTAACCCTATTTTTCTTTGTTAAGGTTTTGCCAAAGAAACCAATAAACATCTTTGAATGAGTTTTTTTTCTTTATATTTTTTTGTTTTTTTTATGCTATTGATATACTATGGATAGTAACATAACAAAATAAAAAAAATTGAAACTCAAAGAGAAGAAGTAGAATACTAAGGAATTTTTACGGAATCAACGAGAAACAAAAAAATTCAGAAGGATATAACCTGATTAATAGAGCCAAACTCTAATACCAAATGATGTGAACCTCTTAAACATATTGTAAGCAACCCACACACAAAGACAATAATTCCTAGAAAACCAAGTAAATCAGGTTTGATAGGAGTGTGACATGAAGATAACTTATATATAGGCACCAACACTATTCAAACTTTCACTCAATGAATATCAATTCATGAGCATGAAGTATGAATTGACGTCATGAAATGAGTTGAACCTAGATAAATGATTTTTAATCCTTTAGAGAATGAAGGAAAAGAGAATTCTCACTCTTACAAGCACACAAAGTTGCAGCCGAAATATGAATATCATTAAACAAAACACACATAATGTGAAACTTAGGTTACATATGTGTTTTTAACCCAAGCTAAACCCTAGAAAAATCAAAGATGTTTACTTTTATAAAGCCCATTACAATCTGACCAAAATCCCTAAGTATTTAAGGTCAATTAATGTTTATTAAACTTAAAACACTAAATATGAATTTAAAATAAAATCTTTAAGTTGTAGTCACATAAAAATAAGATAAAAAAAAGTCTAATTTGGTCTTCAATGTTGTTGACTTTTAGGTTTCTATTATAAACTAGGAAACTTCTTCTTTTGAATGTTAAAAATCCTTCCTTCTTTAAAAAATAATATGGAAGAATTCCCTTGCTTTCTTGGGAGAATAATGTGTTGACTTGGACTCCATGTAATATTAGGAAAAATAAGCCTAAATCAAGGCTGAGTTGGGCCTAACACATCATCCCTCTTCAGAACTTGAATAAAACCCTTCTTAGACTTGGATTAGATGAATTAGAGACTGCATTTATAATTGCTTTTTTTTGTCCCTCTATGTCTATCTTACATCGTGTGTGCTAAACTATCTCATTCAATATCTCTTTAAGTCTTTTTATCCTAACTCTTATAATAGGTTATTAGAGTGATATGTTTAATGTTGGGTAGGTCCTCATCAATGAGATTATGAAGGTCTAAAATGATTGGATCAAGATATCAAATAATAAAACTGGGAGTGTAATATAATTTAGTCAACAACTTGGGATCTCTTGGTATAAGGGAGATTTCACTGGAATTTCAATAGAAATCTTGGTGCATTCTTAAAAACAAATCCTGAAATCTTCAATTACATGTTCTGTTGTATTAGAAACTGAGACTGTTACATTTTAAGTTTGTGTGCATGATTTTTTTAAATTTAAACAACTCTTTTACCTTTTAAATTATGTAATAAAAAATATATGAAAAGTAAGTTATTTTAATTAATCATGTTTGTTTAGTTATTTTATTTTTCATCTTGAAAAAACTACAAAAATGAAATAATTATTATGGATTTAACAAAAAAAATAGGTATCAAGCGTTCAATACTTTTATTGTAATGTGTCATGTAAGCATATTAACTAGCAAAGTTGTTATAGAGGGACTCAATTGATTCAAACAAGAATCTTAATAGGTATAAGATATTTATATAACATAATAAATAATAAATGGACTCAATTGATTCAAATAATGATATAACACGCCATTCAAAAATTGAAGAGTATAAAGATCAAATTAGGATAAACAAAATTAATGATATTTAGAGAATTTTTAATGATATTTTTCTCTTCTACAGGCAAGTAATTTTTATTAAAAAAACTAAAAATTAATGTATATTTATAACACTAAAACTACTAAAACAACTTCTGAAATGATATGTCCTTTCATGAATATCCCAAGCTTCAATCCAAATCAAACAATGGTTCTAAGAATCCAAAAAAAAACATAGTAAAAGTATATCTAAATTTTCAACACTAAATTATCCAAAAAAAAAGAAGGAAAATTATAGTGATGTATTTTTTTTAAAAATTAAAAAAAGTTACCAAAAAAAGATGATGACAATCTAATTCATTTGCAAGGGTAGTAAGGTTGGGGTCGAGGAGCAAATAGCTAACTTGCTAAACAAAATAGAGGTGTCAAGTGGGGTAGATGAAATATAAGTTCTCGTTCAAAATCTCAAGTGTTTTCTTGTATCATCATCATCCAAATTATTATCGAGAAAAAATAAAAAAGAATGGGAAATGGCATATATCATTTTCCCCAATCCTTACAAATATAGAAAATTCCACCACTACTAATTATTTTGTAAATTATATTTTTTTCTCTATTTTAAAAGAAATAGTGATGTGGTTAACCCAAACATATCAGCAAAAACCTATTACATATATAAAATGGGCTAATTACACAATCCGAAACCAAAGCATTAAAAAAAAATTGAATGAGGGGGTTCTACGAGTTTTGGACAAGACAAATCTTAAAGATCCATTTATGCAACAAAGGCAAAATCTAGCCTTATTATGACAATGAATTTTTGGCAACAAGGCTACTAATTTTTTATGAGTTTTGGCTAGCCTTGTTTATTTCAATTTCCATGTGTTTTAAAAATTCCATATTATGTTAGAGAAATTTTTTTATTTCCCTTAAGTATTAGAATATATTATTGTTATTTATTTTATTGTCAAGTAAGAAGAGGATATAATAAAGAAAACAAAGGAATCCAAACTGACTTGGAAAACATAAGTGGCAACATGGTCTCCAAAATATGCAAGAGAACATTTTAGCAGCTTTGATTATGTTTCTAGTATTGGAAGGATAATTTATGGTGGCAAAATAGGAGAATTAAGGAAAACAACTAGTTTTATTTTAAAAGAAGGATAAATACAAGGTTGCAATTAGAATTCTCTTTTATATAGGAAAAACTACTTGGGTGGGAATTTCTCCTTTAGTTCCTAAGATTATTGGGTAACATTGTAGGCTAGAAATGAGCTTGTATCGGGCTTGAAGTATTTTCTTTTCCTCTTCGCTTCTCATGACAACATAGGAATAAGACTTATAAACTTTATTTTTCTCTTATATCAATTATAACCCAAGGCTTGTGTGAGTTTAATTAATACTTTGTTTTCAGTTAGGATCCAAGACTTATTTGAATCAGAATTTGAGCTTAATAGTATAGGTTTTGAGGCAATTTTATAAGTGGGTTAATTCAGCCTACAATAGTAGATCAATTGAAATTAATTTTTTTTGAAGTATTTAAACTCTTATAAACCTAAGTTTTGACATCTTTTGATCCATAATAATTATGAAGTTTTCTCAAGTTAACATGTAAGAGTACTTCTTGCATCCTTTAGTTATTGAAAGAACTAAAATTGATTTATTGAGAATTAGCTAGCTTCGTGATGCCATTCAATTCAATTTTAATAGTGTTAATGTCTTGAGATAAATTTTTTATTGTGTCACACTTTTATAAGAAAAAAAAAAGCTTTTCTAATTCAATTTTAATCTTAATTGGAAATTTTGTGATCATATGATCACCAGGTTAGGGTCAAATAGATTAATTATCACAATATTTTTTATCCATTCATAATTTATTCCATCGTTACACAAATGCTCA
Source organism: Salix viminalis (assembly GCA_029228465.1). Taxonomy (NCBI): domain Eukaryota; kingdom Viridiplantae; phylum Streptophyta; class Magnoliopsida; order Malpighiales; family Salicaceae; genus Salix; species Salix viminalis. The sequence goes on from CM055426.1 coordinate 10,671,632, forward strand.
TATTATTGTGAAACAAATAATCTACTCTATCGTTACACAAATGCTCATACTATTGTGAACTATTCCATTAGCTTTCGTATATGACTTGATGGTTTAGGGTAATCATGAGATTATTGAAACTAAAGAGATTAAATTAGTTTTGTTAAAGAACAATATAGAGATTGAATTATAAACTTTAATTATTATAACATATATGTCTCAATCAATGGATGTTGACACACGTAACCTTATCTAAAATGACTTTCAATTTAGTGATTCAAAAAGAGATATTTGTGATGCAACTATATTATTCAATAGTTTCACCTAAATTTAACTAGTATTTTATCTATGTTTTACATATAAATATCTTGATATTCTTTATATTTTATATTTTGAAGGTATTTTGGATGAAAGATGCAAAAAGAAGTGAATTGAAGAGAAGAATTACATTTAAAAAAAGAAAACAAATGCTTGAAAAATGAAAATAGAATTTAAGTAATGATGATATATAATATAAAATAACACCAACCCAAAATCTCACATCCCATGAAAATTTCATTTCTATTTTGGTTGATAATTGGAGAAAAGTTTGGGAATTTGAAGATTTTTTTAGTAACATATGATTGGGGAAGAGAATTATGGATTGGATTATTCTGATTCCAAATCTAAATACATATCCGTGGATGGCATACTGGATGGTAGATAATTTGGACAACCTCCTAATCCTCTCTACCTTACATATGCATATAAAAAATCATAGAACTTTAAGGTACTTGTATTGAGATAAGAAGTAGCAAGTTGGAAGGAGTCTATCTATCTTAACTATTATCATCATGTCCCACCGAAGATTACCAAATTAGGGAGGGAGCCACAGGCTCAGCCTCGCTTCCCTTTACTTCCTCCATTGTTTTTTTGCTGCTTCTGCTTCATCTTCTTTAGATAGAACACCCCACCACCACCACCACCACCACCACCAATTAGACAATATCTTTAGCTAAGTAGCATGGATTTGTGTATTAACAACTACTCATCTTCTACTACTGATTCCCACATGTTGTTGTCATTTGGAAGTGAAGTGATAATAATTACGGAGCCCAGCACCCCCACCATGGCATCGTTATCATCCTTCTATCCTTCCTCTTTCTTCTGTGCCCTAACAATCACTGCTACACAAAATGCTTTGATAGAATATTAATACAATACTTCTGCTTCTTCTGTATATTTTCTTGGGTTTTCTCTCTTTTTTACATTTTTTGTTTCTTTGAACCAATTTCTCTCCACGATCCAATAGTATTGGAAGCAAGAAAGAAAATGCTGTGTGATTCATTCATCACTGCTGTTACTTCAACAACAGCAACTACCATGCCAGCAGCAGCTGCTGCTTCTCATGTTTTTCCCATCAGGTAATAAATAACATCCATCATTCTTCTTGATTTGTTACTTGAGCTACTTATCTGCTGCTTGATTTATGGTTATATTTGCTGGTTATTTGTCATGTATGCATGTATCTATGTATTTGAATTAGTAATATATTAGCGGTGAGGAAGAAGGATTTTTGTGGTATGCAAAACCCCAAATGTCCCTTTATTCTTTACACGATGATCATATCATATCAGGTATGATCATGATCAACATCTGCGGTGGAGGAGAAGAAATGGGACTTCTATTGTTTCAGTTTCAGTTTCAGCTTCAGCTTCTCCTCTTTCAATCAATCAGATGAACATGGACTCTTCTTCCCGTCGTCTCAAAACTTATCAGGAGGTTTATTTGTATACCATTTTTAACACCCTATCTTGCCTTTCTCATCATCATCATCATCATCATCACACTTTTTCTTCTATATGTTGTGTTTATGTTCTTGGTTGGATTAATGTTCTTTCTTTACTCTTTCTATTCTTGCTACTTATTTGTCTATTTCTTGATCTTGAAACAATTGCCACCAGGTTGTCAAGTCTGCGAGGGAAAAGTTTACCCAGGAAATCTCCTTCCAATCCAAGGACAAAGACATTTCTCTTGCTAAGGTACATATGGTTTTCTATAAATGATCTTGCCTTTACCATTATTTTCCTGATTATAATTTGATATCCACTGATTTATTCCCTTTTCTTTTCTGAACTTTTCCGGCATACCCTAACCAAGCTTCTTGTTCCAGATGGAGTGCAAGTTGTTGCATTATTTATATATCTTTACATATCATGAAATTTTTCTAGTTCTTGGAATTAAATTGCCCACGTTTGGGAGATTCTGAATTCCAATGCGTTTTCTGCTGGCTGGTCTAGGCCTTGCTATACATTGCAGCAGAAGATGAGGCATTTATCTCTCTCAATCGAGAGATGGATGCTTGCTCACTCCTGAAAGAGAGGAGAGATGTTTCAGCCGCATTGAATTCCCAGGAGTGGGATTGTGTGGAGCAGATGCCTTTAGCTGGAAAGTCTATAAGTCAATGGGTCAGTGAGTTGGACAACATTACCAAGGACGTTGAAGCAGAGCTAGTTTCAAGAGACATAGGTTGCCATTTGGTTGAACTTCTGGATGCAGTGAATTTAGTCCTTTTTGAGTTGAGAGGCTTCAAAAGATCACCTGTTGCTGTAGATTCTAAGTATTCATACTTGCACACGGTATTAAGCACCAGATGTGGCAGTGGTAAAACTTCATCCTTTTTATTTAATGCATTTGTAGCTAGTTGTTTTATTGCATTTGTTCTGGTTCACTTCGTACATTGGGGCTCTTGAATAACTTTCTTATCTGTGATATTTGCTTTATTGCCATCTTCTTTCATTCTGTGGGTATTCGTGGCCATCTGATTATATTTTTGCTTTCTTGACAGCAATTTTGCTTAGTATAATTTACATTGAAGTTTGTAGAAGACTTGGTCTGACCATTGTGGGATCTCGAGTTGGGGAAGATTTTTTGATATGGCCCCAAATGGGGAACCCAGAGGTGTGTAAATTTTTCTTTTGCATCTTTAAAATCTAGCTTGGCAACTCATGGTTCTTGCTAAACTTTATTCTTTCCAATGCATAGCCGAAGCATTTCTTCACAATCTATGGTTGATATCCTGTTGTAAAACCCTATTTTCAGACAAACTTCAGACTAGTCTATTCTAATTTGCCTTCTCCTTTCTGCAGGAGCTCTTCAAGGTAACTTCAGGACACAGCTTGTTTGCAATTGTCAACGGAAGGTGTGTTGAGGATCCTAGATCAAAGGCATCAGATTTGACTGGAAACTCTCTTTTGGGGCTTGAGATAGCTACGAAACGAGACATTATTGGCATTGCTCTGGCCAATTTGATTGTGAGCTCTAATTACTGGAATCTCATCCAAAATACTTTCTTGTCTTTTACATTTGCCAAGATAACCAGTGCACTCATTTAGTTCCTGTTTTAACTCTTCAATCCATAACAGTTATTCAGTCTCTAAATATACTTCATGATCCCTACTTGGGATAAACTAAATCTTAAATTTTGGCAGAGGCTTCACTGGAAACGTGCTTCAAGATCAAATCCTGGTTTGATGCTGACTTCACCACTTAGGCGTGCTCATAACACTGATGAAAAACTTAACAGGATCCATAATTCAAGTATTCCCCTGCTTCGGCCTCAAGATCTTAGGTATTTTTCTTATGCACCTATATAGCAGTGTCTGTAATTGTGCTGTCTTCATTTTCTTCAGTTTTTGTGTGGGCTCCGCTTCATGTAGTATTTATCTTCTAGCTGATTATTCTCAGATTATCGTAAGGAAGGTAAGCCATGTGGCATGATAGCAGTACAACAGTTTGAATTATTGATACTTGTAATCCTGATAAACGCATCAGTTATGCAGCAGCAAAAATAAAGTAATAATAATAAATAAATAAAAAGGAGCTTACTGCCTGTCTGGATCGTATCCCAAGTAATCTGTGCCCTACAGCTTCTTAGCACCAAGATTGTAATCACTCTCTTGTCCTGTGGACCATTGCCAAAAATTTTTGCGAGTTTTGTAACATAAACAGTACCTTAGGACAGTTGCCAGGGTTTTTGAGATGGGATTTTTGGTCTGCATTGTCATGTACACTGTTCCTTTTGAGGATTTCCTATTTGTGTGTGGTTATTTGAATAGGATGGCCTTCTTCTATGAATTTGGATTTGTTAGTTCAGGTGTTGTTTCATATAAGAGTTTATGCTTCCCACTTTCTTGTGTTTCCTACTGCGGTGGCTTTTCAAGTGACCTTGAATGCCCTGTTTGGTTCATGTTATCTTCCCCAGTGATGGTTCCTTCCACCATCCTTTGCTGTGATGTGCTCATGTCTTCTATCCTGTCTTCTTCTGAATCTCTGCTGGTGCTGTTTTGTGTCAGTTGTGGTCTTGATGACTGGTGTCACTGTTGTCCTGGTCTTGGCGGTTTTCTTTCTATTCTTTGGGGTTTCTTCTACTTCGATATTTGTAGTCTTTCCAGTTGGCTTTGTTGCTGCAAATGAAGGGAGTCTTTTTTGCCTTTGCATGGTTGTTAGGTTCCTTTTTGTTTTTTGTGGCTGCTTTCTTGTTTTGCTGTTCGCTGGGGCTCTTTCAGCCATTTTCTTATTTGCTAATTTCCCTTTTGTTTTTTTTTTTAATTTCAGTCAGTCTTTTTTAATCCCTTAATTCTTAATTAATAAATTTGATCTTGTTCATAAAATGAGAAACGTAGATACCGCAATGACATGGTCTTTAAACTTGTTATTTTTGTATTACTCAAGCCTCTTGCCCATGTAATAACATGTAACTTCCCTTGTACCATGAAGAAATGCTTGATTTCATGAATATGACTTTCACGGTTCACCCATTTCACTTGCCATTTGTTAGAACGAAAGAAACAATATTAAATACTTAGCATCTCAACCATTGGTGGAGGCTAATTCTTTCCAGAATAGTTATTATATTCTATAAAAGCACCATTTTTAGTTGGCACAACATGATACTCTTTAACATATTCTTGCCTTTTTATTTTTTAAGGATGTTTCAATGATGTGATGTGCATCTGCTTTTTTTGATTTGTACATTAAGAGTTTGGGAAATAGTCTATTGTTTGAGATTCATGGTTATGGTAATTTGTAACCTGCACGTTTGTTTCACTGTGATTGGTTATGGTTAACTCAGATTGTTTTTAATTATTTTTTCTTCAATTTCATCTTTTAATATGGGTTGATTGAAAATTATCTATATTTTTTTTTAAATCTGACAAGTCAGCTGGATCATATTGAATTTTTAAAATAATTATGTATTAAATATATTAAAATATAATTGATTTTTCTAAATAGTATTTTACCATTGGAGTGCAAGAAAGCAAAACAATATAATCTTATCAGTTTATAACATCTCCCTGCGAGATGCTCTTATATAACACCAGTTGTGCATGTAATTTTGGAGTTAAACTAGGAGCTGAGCTACCATCTGAGCATTTTAAATTGAAATATAAATAATTTAGCATTGCAATTGCCATGTTAGCTCTGGTAGATGAACTTCTCTTACGCATGCCTTGCTAAACTACAGAATTCCTTACAGGCTCGCTATCATGGCATCAGAAAGATCGTTGATTCTGCAACCACATAATTGGGCTTTGAGGAGAGACCATGGCATGATGCTGTACTATAACAGGTATAAAATCGGGAATCTCATTCCTTCATCGAAACTGTGGCTCGGATCATTATGGTGTGATCGAAGGTATTGATTGCAATTGCAGGAAGTATGGTCAGGCAGTGCAAGAGCTTAGCATTTGCATGGCGTTTGCTCCAGAAGAAGAAGCCGAAGTCCTCGAAGCATTTGTAGAGAAATTGCACCTGTTGCGGCTTGAATCGTCATGGAAGTCTTTGGGACACACAGATAAACTAACAGTTCCTTGAATTGTCTGTACGTAACCCTCCCTCCCCTATTTTCCATGCAATTTAAATGGATAATCATACTGGGAATTGCTTGAATGCTCTTCATCAAGAACATTCAAGTTGCATGAAATTGAGCATAGTATTATAATACAAATGTAAACATTTTTCATGCTATCGAATACAGAACAATCATTTAGCAAGAGAGTGCTTAATTCTCTTCATCTTTTACTTTTACTCTCTCATTTTCTATGCCCTGTGCTCTACTTCTCGTGACAGGCACGCCAAAATCTTGATCCCTTAATCGAGTGCTGCCAGGCAGCATTTGGTGTCATGGCTTCTGTTTGTCACTTGGTGTTCGTAGACTATTTTAGAAGCTAGAAGAATCACTCCTTGTTGTGTTTCAGGAATGTTTCTATTCTGTAGATTTACCCTTCAGAAGTTAAGATATTGATAATAAGAAAGTGATCACAAGTGGCTGATGGGGTTTCTTTTGTCTAAATATATATTTTTTTCTTTTGAATTGTTAATGAAAAGTATTTGGAAACTAATCAAAATCCATTGTGTATGCTGGCTGATACAGTATTTTTGCCTCATTTTAAATGTTAGTGAATATTTTCGATATTCAATCAAACATTGATATTATTCATTTAAAATATATTTATTATTAAAAAAGATTTGTTTTCATATTTAATTATATTTTAGTTATAAATTTAATATTTGATTAATGAATCTAAAGTAAAGATAAAGTTTCTGGAATAAAAATATTTTGCATAGAAAATTGCAAAGTTTTTATAATCATGAAATTTCAATTGCATTAAAATATTGTTTTTTAATATTTTTCATTAATATATTAATTAAAGTAGTTAAGTCTAGTGTATATTATATTTATGAAAGGAAACAATTGGATTTATAAACTTAGGTAGGAATATCTAGGATTAATATACAAATGCTTATTAGATGACTTATACATTGAACTGGTCTGCAAGTGAATTTCATATGGATAAATCATTTATATTTATTAAATGGTTAATATGATAGTTGTGTAAGTGATTATTAGATTCGAGATCACTAATTTTTTTTTATATATGGAGTGTTATTTTTTGATTCTGACCACACATTGTCTTTATCAAGAATAACAAATGAAGCAATATTAAGTACATCATAAAATTTATGAAAGAATTTGAGTAATAAAGAGATATCTTATCACCCCAGGTGAACTAAAAAATATATATTATTTTTATTTTCAAATAGTATTAATTGTAAAATCTTTGGCCAATGTAGAATGAAATTAAAGAGATTCAAATTTTATTTAAAGAACTAATGATTATAGTATTGAAAGCTAAAATGATTCAACAAAACAAACATGTTTCATGTTATAATGTTAAAATCAAAACTTTTTTGATGAATGAATAGTAATAATAATGAAAAACAAGTCACTGAAATATTAAGTCAAATCACTTGTGATTTTTTTAATATTTGAAAAATCATGAAAGGTTGTTTGATATTGTATTTTATTTTCAAATATAAATTATTATACTTGAGTCAATTTATTATAAAATCTAAAGGGTCACACACTTAAGAATTATTGATAAGAAATTAATTATTGATAAGAAATTAAAATGAGATGATTAATTAAGTGTGATATGATTGTAAATAAGTGTTAAAAATTGAAAACTACAATGTAATTAATACAAGGGATTACAATTCTAAGCCTTGAAATAATTAAGTAAGAACTTGATCGAATAAATTTTTTAAAAATAGTTTAAAATAATATGTGATATTATTTAAGGAAAAAAATAATATTTTATCATTTATAAAAAATAGTTTTTTTTTAAAATAAAACGACATGACTTATTTGTTATGAGTTAAGTACAATACAAAAATACATAAATACAAAGGAAAAGAGTAAGCTCTCAAATGTATAACAATTCTCTCTTTTAAAGGGCTTAGAAGATTATTTTTCCCAAAATATATTTTGTTCTCATGATTTTTTTAGAAAATCCTTTTTTGCTATTGTTTCGGCGACACATGACCATAATCTTAAAACACATTGGTTTCCATGAGTAACAAGTCGTGGGTGTTGTGCACAGAGCTTGCCTAGTGCAATGTGAGGATTGCTGCCTACGTTGCCTTTATGCGTAGGCTACGGAAGGTAGCATAATTGATGTTGATTTTTAAAATATTTTTTTTATTTTTTAAATTTATTAAAATATTTTTTTTTATTTTAAAAAAAATTATTTTTAATATCAATATATTAAAATAATATAAAAACATAAAAAAAATTAATTTAAAAAAAAATTTAATTTTTTTTTGAAACACAATATCAAGTACTCTCAAAGTGACAACACTTTTATTGTTGGTAATTGTCATCGACATAGGTAGCTCATTCCAGTAGTAGTAACAAGAAGTAAAAGTGACATTGGTAGAATTATGTTTCTTCCCTCGCAATCTATTTTAGGGTTTATGAGTACTAAATTATGAAATTTACCTCTTTGTATATAGAATTTTGATTTTATATTAAAAATAAAATCCTAGATTAAGTAATTATAAAATTTATTTTGTAATATAAAGTTTTGTGATATCCTAATAGGATTAGGATTTAGTTAAAATATTTAATTAAATAATTTTATAAAATTAAAATTTCAAAACTAAATAGAGTTTTTAAGTCAATATATTTTTATTTAATTGATCCTAAAATAGTTTTGAATATTAATAAGAATTCTAATATTATTAATTTTCGAAAATAGTTTTTCAATGAAAAGATTACATGAAATAAAATTTATTAATTTTGAGAAATTATCAAATTGGATTTGAATTTAACATTTTTAAGTGTTATATATTATTTTTAAATTGAACATAAAGCCAATAATTAAAATTGAAGCATGCAATATATTTATTTATACATATCAATTTTATTATACATTATGGATGATTATGGATATTAAAGATCAATGTGATTGTCTTTCTATGGTTGAATGATTGTAATAATAAATATGGTTTGTGTGTCTTGTGTTTTTTTTTAGGGTTGTAAATTTGTTTTCTTACCTAATTCCTCTTGAATTTAACTAGATGCATATGACTCATTTATATAAGTTTTATGTAATTTAGAACAATCCAAGATGAGGAAAGAATGAAGGCAAATGATATAATTATGGTGCTCACAAAAGACTTATAAAAATTTGCAGCAATAACATTGGTTTTGACCACCTAATTCTCTTTTATGACTCGAGTGTATTAGTTTAGATGTATTCATATTCATCTAATTAGACTAACATGCTAGGGTGTTTGTTAATATATAATTCTTATGTATATGTTATATCAATTATACTATGGAATAAGATCTAATTAAAAATTGATAATAAATTTCTCATTAATACATTAAATACATGTTGAGAACATGATTTGTTGTCTTTCAATTTTATATGCAATAAACTAGAGTTTTATTCATGGATAACCTCTTAAGTTACTTAAGGTTATTGTTAATTGAATATGTTTAATATTATAAAATTAGATCCTACTTAACTAATTTATATGATTTGGATGAGTTACTTATGATGATCATAGAAGATTAGAAAGCAATAGTTTGTCAAAATATATGTGATATATTTTGACAAAGAGTTCTCATCTAATTAATCTATGAGTCATAAAAAAATATGATTAATAAACTATGTTATCATCTAATTTAATTTATTTTAATTTGTTGAGTCATACAAATTTATGTGAACCCTAGCGGAATTTAATGGAATTCATGATCCCAAGTTTGTTGAGATTTGAATGAGTGTACCATAATGGAAGACTTGCTTCAAGGCAACAAGACTATAAATCAACTTAATCATAAAGTTTACACTTGGAGGCGAGCAAATGAAGTATAAATTCACAACAAATAATAATCAATTCTTTAAAAATTTGAATAGTTCAATTAAGAACTAAGATTGAGCAACCATAGGTCGACTACAATGCTGAAATTATCATCAAATGTGTATTTAAACTCCAAGCCAAAATCCTAAATTCCCTAATGGGTCCCACATAAACCCAATTTAAATAATAATCAATCCAAGCTAAAACTAGACCAAACTAATCAAACAAGGCTAAAACCAAAACAAAATGTCTCCTCTCAAATAAATAAAGTTTGATAGCCCAACTAATTAAATAAGACAAGTTCATCGTTTCTATATTCTGTCAAGCAGCAACAAAACCAACTTAAAATGGATGATAATCTCTCATCTTAATTAATCAGATGGTGAGCCATATAACATTGGAAATGTATGGAAATCTAGTTTCTGTCCCAACTAGAACCACAACAAAACTCAATTTCTAGCTCCATTTATGACAAAAAAGAGTAACGAAAGGTCAAACCTTTCTTCTCTGAATCCTTGTGTAATTGTCTTAGTTCCACCAACAATCCCTTTTTAAACATGAATTAGATTAATCAAGTATTTTCTCTATATTACTACAAATCCTCTTGAAGTCCATTTAGTCCATATATCTTGAAGAAGTCCATTGAAGGCTTCTTTGAACCTCTTAGGCCTAAGCCTCAACCTTCAATGGATCATTTGATGGTTGGATCGCATCATCCCCTCTCCTCAAAAGGATTTGACATCATCACCTACATTAAACAAAAAGAGATCAGAAACATTGAATGTAACACTAACACCATACTAATTGGTTAGATCCACTTTGTAGGCATTTATCATTAATCCTTTCTAAGATCAGATAAGAACCATCTCCTTGAGGCATCAACTTTGATCTTCTATGTTCAAAAAATCTTTCATTTCTAATATGCACCTAAACTCAATCACCTAGTTCAAATCCCACCAATTTTCATCCCCTATTGGCTTTGTTTGCATATTGTTCATTCTTCTTTTCCATTTATTTATGAATCTTTGCATGATGATATTTCACCACCTGTGTTTTTTAATTTCTATCAAGTCTAACCCTTTCATCAACAATCAAAGGAATTAAATCTAATGGTGTCAAAGGATTAAAACCATAAACAATCTCAAATGATGAATAATTAGTAGTAGAATGCACACTGCGTTTATATGCAAATTCAATTAATGACAAAAAATCTTCCCAATTTTTAAGATTCTTTTGAATGGTAGTCCTTAACAATTGAATCAAAGTTCGGTTAATGATGTAACCATATTATTCGATAGTTTCACCCACATCTACCTAATGTTTTGTCCATGTTTTATATATAAAATGCCTTGATATTCTTTGTTTTATGTTTTGAAGGCATTTTTGGATGAAAGATGCAAAAAGGAGTAAATTGGAGGTAATTGGTAGATTTGACATTCAGTCGATGTTTTGTGCAGAGCGTGAGTTCTAGAGATCAAAATGAAGTGATTCCAGTGGAACTAAAAAGCTAACATCCATACCTTTCTGGAAATGTAATGCAAGAAAAATAAAAGGAGAAAGATCATGGAAATCACATCCTGCAAAGTCAAATTTTGCATTCTGCCATTGTTGACCTTTGGCCATTCAAAATTTAATATCTGGAGCTACAGAAGTCCAATTGATGCAAACTAAAATTTTATAGAGGATTTGTTAAAGACTTTAGTACAATAACCTCTTCATTGATTGAAATTGTTAAGAAAGTTATGAGTTTCAATTGGAGAGAAGAACAAGAAAATGCTTTTAGCTTGTTAAAATCAAAGTTGATTTTGGCATCTTTACCATCTTTACATGATTTTAATAAAGGTTTCGAGATTGAATGTGATGCTTCTGGAATAGGTACTTAAACTGTTCTAATGCAACAAAATCATCTCATTACTTATTTTAGCAAAAAAACTCAATGGTGCAACTCTTAACTATCCCACTTATGATAAAGAATTGTATGCGATGAGTGAGGGGCTTTGCATACTTGACAAAATTATTTGTGGCCCCAGTGAGTTTATCATACATACTGACCACTAATTGTTGAAACATTTAAAGGGTGAGATAAGTTAAGTAGGAGACATGCTAAGTAGGTTGAGTTTATTGAAACGTTTCCATATGTAATTAAATACAAGCAAGTCACAAAGGTATGTTCTTCCTAATACTCTTAATACTAAATTGCTAGGATTTGAGTATATTAAGGAGTTGTATCTTGATTATCATGATTTTGATGCTATATATGACACATGCAAGGTTTTGCCAAGGATAAATATTTTAGGCATGGTGAATTTTTGTTTAAGAAAAATAAATTATTTATACCTAATTGTTATTTACGTGAATTACTTGTGAAGGAAACACGTGGAGGAGGTTTAATGTGGCATTTTGGAATTACTAAAACTTTGGAGGTTCTGCATGAGCACTTTTATTGGCCTAATATAAAAAGAGATGTGCAAAGAATGTCTAATTGGTGCATAACATGTTGACAAGCTAAATCTAGGGTAATGCCTCAATGACTATACACACCTTTGCCTGTTCCTAAGGAACCTTGAGCTAATATTTCTATGGATTTAATTTTGGGTCTACCTAGGTCTAGGAAAGGGAGAGATTATATATTTGATGTTGTGGATAGATTTTATATGATGACACATTTCATTTCTTCCCATAAAACAGATGATGCAACAAATATAGTTGGTATATTCTTTAAAGAGGTCATTCGGCTACATGGTCTTCCTATGAGCATTGTATCCGATCAGAACATTAAGTTTTTGAGTTACTTTTGGAAAGTTTTGCGGGGTAAGTTAAGAGCTAAACTTTCATATTCTACTAATTGTCATCTATAAATAGATGGCAAAATTGAAGTTGTTAACTGATGTAACCATATTATTCGATAGTTTCACCCACATCTACCTAATGTTTTGTCCATGTTTTATATATAAAATGCCTTGATATTCTTTGTTTTATGTTTTGAAGGCATTTTTGGATGAAAGATGCAAAAAGGAGTAAATTGGAGGTAATTGGTAGATTTGACATTCAGTCGATGTTTTGTGCAGAGCGTGAGTTCTAGAGATCGAAATGAAGTGATTCCAGTGGAACTAAAAAGCTAACATCCATACCTTTCTGGAAATGTAATGCAAGAAAAGTAAACGGAGAAAGATCATGGAAATCACATCCTGCAAAGTCAAATTTTGCATTCTGCCACTGTTGACCTTTGGCCATTCAAAATTTAATATCTGGAGCTAAAGAAGTCCAATTGATGCAAACTAAATTTTATTGGATTCCTAATTCAAAGACCTATCCACGCTCCAACTTTAAGACAAAAACGATGTCATATGAGGGAGATATGATTTTCCAAAGATGACAACTGAATTCTGCCAGCAAACAGGTTTCGTGAAGAAACGAGTCTAAATTACATTCTGAAGCATCTAAACCGACATTCAAGTTTTTATATCAGCAATTTAGCTCCTCTAAGTCAGAGTTTGAAGATTTCATGGAAGGCTATTTCTCCTTTTTAGGAAAAATAGTTATTGAAGTACTTAAATGTAAACTGTCAACTTAAGGAAGGACTATTTTGTAAAATAGAGACTAGGGTTTCTTAGCATATAAAAAGAAAGAGAGAAGGGGCAGCAGCCAGCAAAAAAGAGAGGGAGAGCAGAAGAGGCAGCATCCAGCAGAGAATAAACACAAATTCTCTCCTCTACAAACCCAAAAAATCATGCTCTCTTCAATCTTTAGAAGTAGTTGCTCAATAGTTATGCAAGGCTAAGCTCTTTTCTTGGTTGCAAGGACACAAAAACCTTCGGATTTCAAGAACCGTGAGATTTATTCTTCCTTCAATTTTCAGTTTATGTTATGAATGAGTATGATTGTTTTCCTATGCATATTTCCTATGATTGTTGTTGATGATTGCTAGAGCGGACTCTAAGTTATTGTTGTGAACAATCTATTGCTAAGTTTAATATCAAAACCGGAGTTGTGATATATGAACTTGTGGAGCAACTAAGCTTGATAATTGTGGCGGAACTACATTATTGGACTTAGGGAGAACATTTGAATAAATTGACACAAGTTGCGGACAACTTGTATGTTAATCTTGATGAAATTATCTAGTTCTTAAAGCTACCATTAAATTGAATCATTAGTGCGGACACTTTGATTGTTTGTTGGTTAGGATTAGTTATACGGCGGATCCATTAATTAATCACGTTAAGAAAAGATAAAATTTCATAACATAAACTGCATTTTTTTGTTTCAAGGATCGGTTCTAATTTCCGTAGGTGGATGTATGCTTGTGACCAAGGTTTGTTTTCTTGATAAATTTTGGTTTTAATTGATTTTGTTTGCTAGTTTAATTGCTGCCATAGTTTAGATAATCACAAATCAAATCCCCCCAATCACATAACGTACAACATAAAAATCTGACTTGAAACTTCCTCGTGGGATCGACCCCTTGCTTGCTCTATACTATCTTGTGTGTTTTAAGCTAGGGTAATTAATTTGTCGCGACCGCGACATCGTAACAAATTTTGGAGCCGTTCTTAGGGGAGGTAATTTAGTTGATTGTTGTGCTTGTACTTGTTATTTTTTATTTGCTGTGATTCAAAAAAAAAGAAACATAATTTTTGCTTGCGACGATGCTTGTTCACTTGCGGCGTGATGCTCATTCAAAACAGAGTTTTTTGGTGGAATTAGGTATCGGTCTTTTTTTTCCTAAAGGAAAAGGACGTTGTGAACAGGACTAGTGATTAATCACTAGCCCCACCCTATTGAGGCCAAATTCCGCTGTTTTCTAGTGTTTTTAGGCAGTTTTAGTTTTCTACCATAAAATTTTCGTACAATTTGCATTGTTTTCGATCTCTTGTGTGGTTATTTTCTTTTGAGTTTTCTTAAGAATTTATGCCTGTGACCCGTTCTACTAATCAAATTCAAGTGCAGATTGATCTTGAAATAGAAAGCACTTTACGCAGGTTGGGAAAGGAAGCTCGCCTCAACACCATGGCTATTGCACGACAACAAACACTCAAGGAGCTTTCTGCTCCTAACGTGGAAAATAAACCATTGTGCATAAACATTGACAATAATGTAAACCTTGAGCTCAATTCTGGTTTTAATCATCAACACACATTCTCCATCCACTCGAGATGCGAGTAGGAATGAGCTCATCATTTTTGTTTTTCACCAACGTGATTCCGGTCTTTTTGGGCACCACATGGATTGGCGCGACCCATTTACTGTCAGTGATGGGGTAAATGACTCCTCCATCTAACATGGTAACAAATGTATAAAACCAGATTTGAGCTCAAGGTTTACATTATTGTCAATGTTTATGCACAATGGTTTATTTTCCACGTTAGGAGCAGAAAGCTCCTTGAGTGTTTGTTGTCGTGCAATAGCCATGGTGTTGAGGCGAGCTTCCTTTCCCAACCTGCGTAAAGTGCTTTCTATTTCAAGATCAATCTGCACTTGAATTTGATTAGTAGAACGGGTCACAGGCATAAATTCTTAAGAAAACTCAAAAGAAAATAACCACACAAGAGATCGAAAACAATGCAAATTGTACGAAAATTTTACGGTAGAAAACTAAAACTGCCTAAAAACACTAGAAAACAGCGGAATTTGGCCTCACTAGGGTGGGGCTAGTGATTGATCACTAGTCCTGTTCACAACGTCCTTTTCCTTTAGGAAAAAAAAGACCGATACCTAATTCCACCAAAAACTCTGTTTTGAACAGTACCGCTGCCGCAAGTGAACAGTACCGTCGCAAGCAAAAATTATGTTTCTTTTTTTTTTGAATCACAGCAAATAAAAATAACAGTACAAGCACAACAATCAACTAAATTACCTCCCCGGCAACGGCTCCAAAATTTGTTGCGATGTCGCGGTCGCACAAATTAATTACCCTAGCTTAAAACACACAAGATAGTATAGAGCAAGCAAGGGGTCGATCCCACGAGGAAGTTTCAAGTCAGATTTTTATGTTGTACGTTATGTGATTGGGGGGATTTGATTTGTGATTATCTAAAATATGGCAGCAATTAAACTAGCAAACAAAATCAATTAAAACCGAAATTTATCAAGAAAACAAACCTTGGTCACAAGCATACATCCACCTACGGAAATTAGAACCGATCCTTGAAACAAAAAAATGCAGTTTATGTTATGAAATTTTATCTTTTCTTAACGTGATTAATTAACGGATCCGCCGTATAACTAATCCTAACCAACAAACAATCAAAGTGTCCGCACTAATGATTCAATTTAATGGTAGCTTTAAGAACTAGATAATTTCATCAAGATTAACATACAAGTTGTCCGCAACTTGTGTCAATTTATTCAAATGTTCTCCCTAAGTTCAATAATGTAGTTCCGCCACAATTATCAAGCTTAGTTGCTCCACAAGTTCATATATCACAACTCCGGTTTTGATATTAAACTTAGCAATAGATTGTTCACAACAATAACTTAGAGTCCGCTCTAGCAATCATCAACAACAATCATAGGAAATATGCATAGGAAAACAATCATACTCATTCATAACATAAACTGAAAATTGAAGGAAGAATAAATCTCACGGTTCTTGAAATCCGAAGGTTTTTGTGTCCTTGCAACCAAGAAAAGAGCTTAGCCTTGCATAACTATTGAGCAACTACTTCTAAAGATTGAAGAGAGCATGATTTTTTGGGTTTGTAGAGGAGAGAATTTGTGTTTATTCTCTGCTGGATGCTGCCTCTTCTGCTCTCCCTCTCTTTTTTTGCTGGCTGCTGCCCCTTCTCTCTTTCTTTTTATATGCTAAGAAACCCTAGTCTCTATTTTACAAAATAGTCCTTCCTTAAGTTGACAGTTTACATTTAAGTACTTCAATAACTATTTTTCCTAAAAAAGAGAAATAGCCTTCCATGAAATCTTCAAACTCTGACTTAGAGGAGCTAAATTGCTGATATAAAAACTTGAATGTCGGTTTAGATGCTTCAGAATGTAATTTAGACTCGTTTCTTCACGAAACCTGTTTGCTGGCAGAATTCAGTTGTCATCTTTGGAAAATCATATCTCCCTCATATGACATCGTTTTTGGCTTAAAGTTGGAGCGTGGATAGGTCTTTGAATTAGGAATCCAATAAAATTTAGTTTGCATCAATTGGACTTCTTTAGCTCCAGATATTAAATTTTGAATGGCCAAAGGTCAACAGTGGCAGAATGCAAAATTTGACTTTGCAGGATGTGATTTCCATGATCTTTCTCCGTTTACTTTCTTGCATTACATTTCCAGAAAGGTATGGATGTTAGCTTTTTAGTTCCACTGGAATCACTTCATTTCGATCTCTAGAACTCACGCTCTGCACAAAACATCGACTGAATGTCAAATCTACCAATTACCTCCAATTTACTCCTTTTTGCATCTTTCATCCAAAAATGCCTTCAAAACATAAAACAAAGAATATCAAGGCATTTTATATATAAAACATGGACAAAACATTAGGTAGATGTGGGTGAAACTATCGAATAATATGGTTACATCAGTTAACAACTTCAATTTTGCCATCTATTTATAGATGACAATTAGTAGAATATGAAAGTTTAGCTCTTAACTTACCCCGCAAAACTTTCCAAAAGTAACTCAAAAACTTAATGTTCTGATCGGATACAATGCTCATAGGAAGACCATGTAGCCGAATGACCTCTTTAAAGAATATACCAACTATATTTGTTGCATCATCTGTTTTATGGGAAGAAATGAAATGTGTCATCATATAAAATCTATCCACAACATCAAATATATAATCTCTCCCTTTCCTAGACCTAGGTAGACCCAAAATTAAATCCATAGAAATATTAGCTCAAGGTTCCTTAGGAACAGACAAAGGTGTGTATAGTCATTGAGGCATTACCCTAGATTTAGCTTGTCAACATGTTATGCACCAATTAGACATTCTTTGCACATCTCTTTTTATATTAGGCCAATAAAAGTGCTCATGCAGAACCTCCAAAGTTTTAGTAATTCCAAAATGCCACATTAAACCTCCTCCACGTGTTTCCTTCATAAGTAATTCACGTAAATAACAATTAGGTATAAATAATTTATTTTTCTTAAACAAAAATTCACCATGCCTAAAATATTTATCCTTGGCAAAACCTTGCATGTGTCATATATAGCATCAAAATCATGATAATCAAGATACAACTCCTTAATATACTCAAATCCTAGCAATTTAGTATTAAGAGTATTAGGAAGAACATACCTTTGTGACTTGCTTGTATTTAATTACATATGGAAACGTTTCAATAAACCCAACCTACTTAGCATGTCTCCTACTTAACTTATCTTCACCCTTTAAATGTTTCAACAATTAGTGGTCAGTATGTATGATAAACTCACGGGGCCACAAATAATTTTGTCAAGTATGCAAAGCCCTCACTACTGCATACAATTCTTTATCATAAGTGGGATAGTTAAGAGTTGCACCATTGAGTTTTTTGCTAACATAAGTAATGAGATGATTTTGTTGCATTAGAACAGTTTAAGTACCTATTCCAGAAGCATCACATTCAATCTCGAAACCTTTATTAAAATCATGTAAAGATGGTAAAGATGCCAAAATCAACTTTGATTTTAACAAGCTAAAAGCATTTTCTTGTTCTTCTCTCCAATTGAAACTCATAACTTTCTTAACAATTTCAATCAATGAAGAGGTTATTGTACTAAAGTCTTTAACAAATCCTCTATAAAAACTAGTCAAACCATGAAAACTCTTAATGTCTTATAGATTTTGAGTGTAGGACATATTTGAATAGGCTTAACCTTAGTCTCATCCATTTCTATACCTTTTGTACTAACCACATATCCAAGAAAAATAATCTTATCCATGTAAAAGTCACACTTTTTAAAATTAACATATAAGGACTCTTTTCTAAGCACATTAAGAATTGTCTCAAATGACCTATATGCTCATCAATCTCTTTACTATAAATCAAGATATCATCAAATTAAACAACTATAAACTTACCAATAAAGCACGCAATACATGATTCATCAATCTTATAAAAGTACTAAATGTATTAGTAAGTCTAAAAGGTATAATCAACCACTCATACAAACCATATTTAGTTTTAAAAGCAATTTTCCATTCATCCCCTTCTTTCATCCTAATTTGATGATAACAACTTTTCAAGTTAATTTTTGAAAACAATTTAGAATCATGTAATTCATCCAATATATCATCTAATCTAGGAATGAGATGTCAATACTTTACAATGATGTTATTGATAGCTAGCTTGACAGTCTACACATATTTTCCAAGTTTTGTTCGTTTTTGAAACAAGAAGCACGAGAACTACATAAGGAATAGAGCTCTCTTGAATGTATCCTTTTGACATCAACTCCTCCACTTGTCTTTGAAGCTTCTTAGTCTCTTATGGATTACTCCTACAAACTGGCCTATTTGGTATAGATGCTCTTAGAATAAAGTCAATTTGATACTCAATACCTCTAATTGGCAACAAACCACTAGAAAAGTCATCTGGAAAGACATTCTCAAATTCCTGCAAAAGAACTATAACAACACTAACAATATAAGAAGCTAGATCATCTGAGTTAAAAAATGACTCCTTATACACAAGTAAAATTATAGACAAGTTAGAAAGATAGACATGTTTAAGATCATAAGATTTTACAAGAAAATTAAGGTGTTTCCCTACTTTTTATCAATACTCTTTTATGTCTTCTCTCTACTTATTTTCTCTCCACTCTCGGCCTTCTTTTGATTTTTTTTTTGTTCTTGATCGTGATCCTCCTTTAGTGTCCTAAGGGATCTTTATTTTTTTGTAAATTTTTGTCGTTATACTTTTTAGTTATTTTATAACCTAATTTCATGAGATAAAGTTTTAAATTATAGTAGAAAGACAAAATTTAAATTTAAAGGATCACAAGACCAACCTCAAATTTTATAAATTTTCATTTGGGAATAAAAGTTCATTTTATTTGATTTTACAATCCATATGTTAAAGAGAGGAGAAACTTATAAATTAGTGAAGTTGTTAGTCGAAAGCATAATTCAATCACTAAAAAGAAAGGATCTTTGTGTTGATAGGTTTTTTTTATTGAAAGAAGTTCAATGAAAGTGATTTTTTTCCTCTAAACATAGCAAGAAAAGTATATTAAGTGTCATTCAGTTTATTTTGATCAGGTTGTTTTTTGTTTTTTAGAGTTATTTTAGTGTTTTTATAGAGTTGGTAAGTGGTGTATAAAGGTTTTATTGTATTTATTATGTTTCTTGATTGAAAATTAGTTTTTAGGCCAACTTCTCTTTCATGAACTTCCAGCCACAACAAAAGCTTAGATCATAGGGGTAGTGTGAAAATTAACTCTATTTTAGGTGTGGTTCATTTTTTGCCATACATAAATTTTAAAATAAATTGTTCCAAGCTGATTGTTGTGAATGTGTTTCTCAAAATAATAATTATGGAGAAAATATCAATTCAATGTAAATGGATTTGCATAGATCATGATTAACAATTAATTTGTTCTCATCCATTATATAATATTTTAATACATTTAAGGTCTAATTTAATTTTAAACTATTAGGTTTCAAATATCTAATTAGCAAGAAATGATTATGAGTTAGTAAATTGTAAAAAAAAATGACAATTGATAAGATTGTTTCTAAAGGGCCCAGATTAATTCCAGGTTAATTCCGGGCAAGTAGCCACATAACCTCTCACCCACTTCAAAAAAGAAAACTAAGTTAGCTTTTCTTAAAGATGGCTAGGAGTAAGATGAAAATTATTTTTTATTTAAAAATATATTAAAATAATATATTTTTTATTTTTAAAAAAATATTTTTGACATTAATACGCTAAAACAATCTAAAACACCAAAACAAGGAAAAAATATATTTTTTCAAAAATACTTTTAAAACACATACAAAAAAAAACAAATATTCTTTTAATAGAGAAAATAAAAAGCATTTACAAACAATATACTTGATATTTTTTAAAAAGGTATAGATGTGTTGGTCTATCAAGACCGCATGCCTAACTTCTTCTTTTTGGTATATAAGGTTATTGTATTTCTAAATAAATATTCAAGTGTAATTAAATAAAAAATAGTTTTGGAAAAAACATACTCATTAAACCAATAAATTTTATGATCTATGTTGCAGGTTTAACAAGTTAAATTGTGAAACCCGAGGTAATTTAATATGTCTTAGTCTCAATATTTTTTTTTAAAAAAAGAAAGCTATTTTAAATCATCATTTAAAGTTAAAATCATATTTTCATCAATTATCTGAGTTGTTTTTTTTACCTGAGTCATTCCAATGTAACTCTTATACAATTTAATTTGAAATCTAAGTTAGTTAAAAGGCAGGGTTGGAAGGTATTATTGTTGACTTGTTAAAAAATTTTCATATGACCTAATTAATTTTTTTTATGTTGAAAATATTTTTGGTTGGGCCAAAAAACAGCATTTTAAGCAAAACAGTAAAAAAATCAACACATATATTATACATGCATTTTCATTTTTGTATACATAAAAAGTCATTTAAAAGATGAGAATCCAACACATCACATTTCATTTTTAACAAATAGGAAATTAGTAAGAAACAAAGTTGCAATGCAATCTCTTAATAAATTATATTAATGTAGTCCTCGAGGTTTAAATAAAAATTAAGACACAAATCTCGTTGAGAACCCACCAAACTCTAAAGATTGTTTCGAGTTCAAGTTGAAAATACTAGGTCGTGATCCTATTTTACAGATTGAGATTGGGAGAGCATTCCAATCATAGCTGTCAATTCTGTTCTGTTCCGTTAAAAAAACCGAGATGAAACGGCGTCGTTTTCGTCTCAGTTTTAATTCCGGCCCGTTCCGGAAATTCCGGTCAGAATGTCTCGGTACAGTTCCGGGTGTGCCGTTCCGGCCTTAAAATCCTTTTTTTTTTTAACTTTTGATTTTTTTTTCTAATTTTGAGATTATATTTGTTTGACTTTGTGTTTATATTGTATAATTTAAAGTTATTTTATCTTGAATTTTAATTATGCTTGTTAAATTAATACTTTAATTTTTTATATATATATATAAAATTAATTAATTATATATGAACAGTACAACCCCGAAACGGCATGCCAAAATGCTCCAAAACCGAACGTTCCATTACAATAGAAAAACCGGATTAATGACCGGAACAGTACTGACAACTATGATTGCAATTGGAGTATTAGTTTGCTTGGAACTACTAATGTGAAACAAGGCTTTAGTCGACGGGAGGGAGGGTTTTGTAAGAGCACACCTAATTTCAAGTTCAGACTTTCAAATAAAGCGAAAAGGGGCAGAAAGAAACAACATTTTGCAATTTCCATGGATTGCGCTTGCAGACCCTTGTTCCTCTGGGGAACATGGATGTCCACCACCCCTCGATCCACTGCTACTCCCATCAACTTCACCGTCAGCCTGCCACTTATTAATAGCAGAAGCTCTACTCCGCCATCGTCATCTCGTCTCAAGGCAACCACTTCTCCTTTCCATTTTTCCTTGGACTTGCCAGTTGGCGGAAACAACAATAACGGTGGCCGGAACAACAACAACAACAACAATAAAGGGTGGTGGAGGTGGTGGTGGGATGATGACAGTGGTTCTTCCAATAGCTTTTCCCTATTCTTATTCTTCTTCTTAAGCTCATCCATTGTGCTGCAATTAGCTTCTTCAGCAGTTGCAAGAACTCAACAAGAAGATGGAGAGGAGGTTTGGGAAGTTAAAGGAAGCAACTGGGCTAGACTTGTTCCTGATGTCTCCAAGGATGAGTTTGTAGTGTCTCCAACATCATCATCGTCGCTGTTTTCTGTTAATGATTTATGGTCGCATTGCACAACCTTGTTCGTACGCCTAATGCTTCCCCAAGGATTTCCTCAAAGTGTTACCTCTGATTACTTGGATTACTCTCTTTGGCGAGCCGTCCAAGGCGTCGCCAGCCAAATTAGCGGCGTTCTTGCAACCCAGGTATCTATCTATCATTATAGGAATGGTTTGCTTTTGTTTCGTTTGATTAATCTCTGTTGTGGTAGGCATTGCTTTATGCTGTTGGGTTGGGGAAAGGAGCTATTCCAACTGCAGCTGCCATCAATTGGGTGCTAAAGGATGGAATTGGGTATCTCAGTAAAATCGTATTGTCCAAATATGGGCGACATTTTGATGTTCATCCTAAAGGGTGGAGGCTGTTTGCTGACCTTATGGAAAATGCTGCCTTTGGTTTAGAGATGTTAACGCCTGCGTTTCCTCATCTCTTTGTTTTCATTGGTGCCACCGCTGGAGCTGGACGCTCTGCTGCTGCTCTTATCCAGGCAATAAAATACTTCTGAATGATGTACTGTTGCATTGCTATAACCATTTCCTAACATCTTTTATTTGTAGGGAGGGAGGAGGAAATTTGGTGCCGAACTGATTTTATAAAGCTCATACAAACTGTTATTTATTTACCTAGAGTTGCTTAATGTGGATTCTCATAATTTGCAGGCCGCCACAAGAAGCTGTTTTTATGCTGGTTTTGCTGCTCAAAGAAACTTTGCTGAGGTGCAACACTGTTTCTTTTGGTTTTACTTATTCTCAAATTGTGAATTGCTTTTATGGAAGCTTGGACTTGTCTCATTTTTATCAGCTGGTAAAAAGAGCTGTATTTGTGCAACATATCTTTTCTTTCTGACCTTAGTGAGTCCAAAGTCAATTTGATTTGTTTCTGAAAGAAATTATTAATTGTAGGTAATTGCCAAGGGTGAAGCTCAAGGAATGGTGAGCAAGTTTATCGGTATAATGCTTGGTATAGCATTGGCTAATTGCACAGGCTCCTCAACACCCCTTGCCTTTGCTTCTTTTAGTGTGGTGACATGGGTCCACATGTTCTGCAATCTGAAATCGTATCAATCCATTCAATTAAGGACTTTAAATCCTTATCGTGCAAGTAATCAATCTCTTCTCCCTCCTTTTTCCCCTGACGGGACTGCTTACTAATGTCCTTATAACTGCATCGGTTGAAATGAGTTGATATAAATAAACAAATAACATGTAGAATTTCTGTTACTATATATAATCATAATTTAAGAATGATACTGAGGAAATAGATTTTCTTCAGTTCAGATTGTTGTTGGACATAGAACATTGTAAACTAGATGGGTATTACTGGGTATGTTCACTTGCTATCTCGTTGATCTTCTCATCAAACAGGTTGATAAAATAGAATTCTTACATGCTAACACAACCATCTGCTGCCACTTCAAGCAGCCTCCATGGAAATCTTCAAAATGGCTGTCCTGATGTTGTTCCATAATCATCTCCACAGCATTCCAAAGCTGTATGATAGAAACCACTTTTTTTCATTGGTCTAACAGGTTTAATTTTTAGCGAGTATCTCATCAGCGGCCAAGCACCTCCAGTCAAAGAGGTCAATGATGAAGAACCACTTTTTCCAGCTGTACCATTTCTTAATATCTACACTAAGGGCAATGTGAGTTGCTCTCTATTTTTTATTTCTGTGGTTAATGGAAAAGGAAAAGTTAAGAAAATATCTCATTGTTTTTTCTTATTTTATTCAGGCACGATCAACTGTTCTATCTTCAGAAGCGAGGAATGCAGCTGCTGAAATCGAGCAGAGGCTGAAGCTGGGGTCTAAGCTCAGTGATGTTGTCAACAACAAGGATGACGTGCTTGCATTGTTCAATTTGTATAGAGATGAAGGCTATATTTTGACTGAGCACAAGGGAAGATTCTGTGTAAGTATACTAGCGGCTTTTTTCCAGTTTTTTTTTATGTCTGTGCGTATCTTCTTTTCACGCTTATTGATTTTCAATTATATGCGCGTGCATGCATGCAAGTATGACCTATTCTAGATCTACATCTATTTTCATATAAAAAATCATCATGAAATTACTTGCAGTCCTTACTTGAAAGGGCTAAAATATGATGTCATCCTGCTATTCAAGATCATATCTTGATGCTAACTTCTCTGTGCTGTTAGTTATCAATTTATCAGAAGAGTTCTTTTGGTCAATTTAATTCATGCTGTCTCTGACGATTGAAGTCACTAAATTTAACAGAATGTATAAATAAAAGAATCCAGCAAATAGCCTATGTTTTTGTGTATGAAATATCTTTCATGAAATAATGACAGTGGCTATAATTGGTTCCTCTGAAACTCCTAACGTTGTCGAAGAAAAAGAAAGGGCCAGTTTTTTCAACTTCTTTTGGCTTTAGTTGAGAAGCAAATTATTCATGGGAGGAACTGGGCTTACTAATAGTTATTACATGTTGTATCTGAATTACGTTCTGCAAACAGGTAGTGCTTAAAGAAAGTTCTTCAGCACATGACATGCTCAAGTCATTGTTCCAAGTTAATTACCTGTACTGGTTGGAGAGAAATGCTGGATTTGAGGCAAGAAGTATCTCTGCTGACTGCAGACCTGAGGGGAGGCTACAAATCTCTCTGGAATATGCCCGCCGGGAATTCAACCATGTGAAAAATGATAGTGTATCAATGGGGTGGGTTGCTGATGGACTGATTGCTAGGTGTTCACCAGTTAGAGTTTGTCCTGGAACATAGCCTCTTCAATTGCAAGCTGATGCAACATCAAGTTGGATTCCCTTGGATCATTAGATATGGCTTTCCATGAGGGAAAAAAATTGCTTCTAAGAGCATCTCCAATGGGAGAAGCAATATTGGAGAGGCAAATCTTTAAAATGGATGTTTGAATAGTGTATATATGGCTTTTGAGTTGATGTGAACTTTAATGGTAAGAGGCATTTTGGAGAGCCATTTTTTTATATTATTATTTTAATGTAATGCAATTATTTTGTATGTAATTTAATTTAAGAACAACTCCAACGCTATAGCTATATCTGAGGAGGCAAAGTTAGTTTTAGCAATTGTATGTATATTTTTCTCCTCCAACGCAATAGTTATATTCAATAGCTAAAATAACATTTTGTTCTTTGAGCAGCTATTGCCCGCCAAAGTTTGTCTTGAAAATAACCATTTTTATGGAGGTCCTCTCAGTCACGATCCTTTTCTCAAACCACAGGCTAAAGTCGTAAGATACTCGTAAAATTGAATATTAACAAATATTTAGGTTACGCGCAGAAGAATCCCTTTTTATGTTCTAGGGTGAGCAATAAGTCATGGTTGAAAGTTTTAAAGTATGTTGTGACTAGCCATATCTATTGATTTAATGTTCAAGAATAAAAATTAAACCCATCTTCGAGGAGGAATGCAACAACTTCGATGATGCCTCGGATAAATGTCTTTACACAATTAAGGCTTTATCAATTTAATGTAGCCACCAAGAAGATACAAAACACAGTGAAACATATTACAAATTGCTGGCTAAGAAGATTTAAATTTTCCCTCCTTGGTGAGATTTTCGCTTGTTGACTTCACTATCTAATAATCGGGTGAAACCAATTGACAACGCTTGTTGACTTCACTATCTAATAATCGGGTGAAACCAATTGACAACGCTTGTTGACTTCACTATCTAATAATCGGGTGAAACCAATTGACAACCGAGGATTGACCTTGTAACATATCTATTGACCTTTCCATTCAGGGAGGGTTCTCTCAACCTCCGCGAAGCCTCTTTTCAAATTTCATTTCTCTTCCTTTCTCAGCCGCTAACGGTGGTGAACAGAGCGAGGAGGATGAGATTCCTGTAGCAACAATTATGCTAGTATATCCTCTGATACTAGACCAAATATATTCACAGCATATTTGTTATTTTTTTACAAGTTGCCCTCAAATTAATCGAAACATCGGATATGTTTATACGTACATGTTAACATTAATACAACATCTCTCAGAATGCTACTGCAAATATTGTCTCTAGTCAACGTTCCATGTTGCATCTTCCTTGAAACAATCGAAAAATAATTCTCTCTACTTTAGTCAGTGTTGCTTACAAAGAGGATATGTTTATGGAGCAGCAATAACGTTTAATCCAAGAATTTCTCTGCATTTTATTTGAGAAGTATGAGAGCATGGATGATTCCAAACAATCGAGTTTCTAGAGACAACCATTCTAAAAGTGTCTAGTTTACACAGTCACGCTTCTAAAAAAATTGTAAAACCTTGTTTCTTTATTTTTTTGATATATTAATATCAAAAATATTATCTTAAAAAGAATATCTATATATATATATATATATATATGTTATTTTGATATATTTTTTTTTTTTTTTTAAAAAAAAAAGGGAGCTGATGCCACAATGTTAAACACTGCTTAACTCCCTCATTCTCAATCAGACAACCATGCCTCACACTTGCCCAAGCATGCTGAAAAGAAGATTGTGCTAAACAATGACTACACAATCACTGCGATCAACCAAAAATACAATCAGTCTCCCAGAATTCTTTTCAATGTATTTAACACATTGTACAACAGGTATTCAGATGTCTTAGAACAACAGGCCTACAACCATCCTAGTTTCAATCTCTTCGGACAGGTTTTGTGGCATTCCCAGATGTCCAATGAAACATTGATCCTGAAAAATTTTAAATTGTCACATCATAAAAAGGAGTCTAACACTCAGGATCCTGATCATACAATTGCCTCCCAATGGTTCAAAAGAAACATAGCAGGAATCAATAAGATGTTACCAATTAGTTACATGTAAAAGTTTTCCATGGGACAGACACAAACAAGCAAGACTTTTACTATCTCCATTTAGCTGGTTGCTTCCAAGAGCTTTCAGACTCAGAACTCTGTTGGAGGTTTTAATCTTGTTAGCCTTCTAACTCTTTCTTTGTCTGTGTTCTCCAGCAGTCCCTTCAAAGTATGGGAATGAAAATAAGTGTAAAGATAACAGGCAGCAAAGTCTATATATTTATTCATCTTACATGAGTACCACTTGCATTGTGACTTCAAATGGATTGCATGTAAGTTTAATTTTGTTGAACCTCACTCTCCATTTTATCACGCATTAATGGAAAACACAAATTGCATTCATGTCAGACTATTAAAACAGCTGCTATGCCATGTCAAAAAAATAAACAGTGTTGGGAATCTACTAAACTATAAGGTTCCTTTTTGCACTTTTCTCAAATATCAAACGCAGCAGTGATAGCAAGCTTTTAACCAAACAGAGACTAGGGAAATATTGTACCATGATTGCAACAACAAACGCTCTCTTGATCAAGATTTTATGAATCGATATATGAGACTTCTTGTTTAGGATGAACAAACCACTACAATATACCTTGGAACATTTCAAGTTTCTCAAAAGTTTTAGAAGCTTACCTTCCAAACAATTTCATCCAGGCACAAGCATATCTTTCCGTACTTGTCAAGAAAGAGGCGCTCTGTAGGAGGCTTTCCCACATACATCCTTTAAAGCTGATGTTATGGCGAAGATGACTTCTGCCACTAGAAAGAAACCATCCGGGGATGAGAAATGGAGCAAAACATATCAGCCATACAATCAATCACATAAGAGGCTCGACACCTTCCCAGTCAATTGCTATTTCATCAACCACTAACAGCACAAATTACATTCTCAGCCAAAAGAGATGCCACCATAAACAGGGGAAATACCAAGGTTTCATGTATATTATTTTAATTAGTTTTCAGTGAAAGAATGGAACCAAACATTTCACTTCACTGATTTTCCAAAAAAAAAAAAATAATACTACCTCAGAGCATGTCAGAAATTTTATGTCAAGAAAGAATAAACTGACAGATATAGCAAGTTTTATACTACAAGATTTAGCCATGGGCTCACGAGCTGGATAATATCTAACCTCAAAATAATCTCAGTATCAAGAAGAACCTCGCATCCTTGCACAAATAAGTATAGAATACTTGAAAGATAATGATTTAACTTACACGCAAGTTCATCATACTCATCTTTGCCAACAATGAAAATGCTGACATCCCCAAGCACTGTGTAAACAATATAAACTGACCTGGCAAGAAAAAATTAACAAAAGTGATTCGAGTATAATTCACTAAAAGAGAAAAATTCTTAGTCAAACTATCCAAAAATTTTAGAAAAATGGTGTTATACAACTTTAAAGACATTATGATTCTATAATATTAAAGAAAGTAGAATAACAAGCAATAATCCATGGCATTGTGGCAACACTGCAGCTTAACTTTCTGGGATCTACTTTTCTCCGTGAAGTATACAGACAGCCATACAAAGGAAGGTTTCTGATACAGCTGACATGCTGTCTTAATAGTGACAAAAGACTTTTGTCTGGCAAGTAACATCATTAATTTGGCGTTTATATTTGGAGAAATTGTTTACCTGCTTATTAGTAACTTAAACAAAAGACCAGAAACAATGTGGCGAAGCAGACTCATCCATGATATACTTTATGGATGGAATGCTATAAGAAATATGATATGCCCAACAGGCAACCTAGAAGTGGATTGTTTGAATAATTAACATTAACTGATCCACGTGTCAAAATTTAGAACAACCATTGCCTATACTATCCTGCAAAACTGCCTTTTCATATCATTACAGTTACACAATTTGCATTAAAGCAGACACAAGTAGAATTATATATTTTGGACTGAATAGCAACTACTATGGTTCCCCCATAGCAATCTGAGAGTAGATACTATAAGATGAACAAATCCAGGATTCATAATTTGCACATTTTTTCGTATATACATATATGCTGCACCACCATTTTAAGTGTACAGTTAGCATCTATTATTCATTACACAGAAACCACCTCAAATAAATGTAAATGCATGGTCGAACAAACCGCGAAAATGATAAGGAAGAAAGAAAGAAAACATGTTTCATCGAGTTCCATCATATAAGATGATTTTTCATTGAAAGATACGCGAATGCAAGTACTCGTTTTCAACATAAACAAATCAAATTGGGAGAGATCAATTATTTTAGCACTTCAATTTTCAACTGCCAATTGAAATACTTAGCAAGCAAACAATTTTGCTGATAGCAAATAGGTAATAAAAATCTGTCAGCATAAAGCTCAAACATATTGTACTTAGCAAAACCAACATTTGTGGAAGTATCATCTTCTCAACTGTATTGAACTAACATTTTGAAGATTATGCAGAGATCCAGCTCGTGTAACGCTATTTGCATGACTTTTAAGCAAACGAGAAAATGGGGCACCGGGACATGGGAAATGAAGATCAATACCAGCCAGTAAAAAATATATGCAATCTATATTCAATGCAGAAGTAAAACATGCCATGAATATTATTAAATCTACAACTCCATTTAAACATCAGAAAGGGTATAAAAAAGATTTTCTAGGTGGAAAAAAAAGGTGTTGTATATAATGGGTACTTCTTGAATAAGAGAAAGTTTATACATACTTGTGAGAAGCAACAAGGAGCTCCTCGTTTCTTACACCTTTCAGATTATCTGCCCCCAGCTTAACCAAGAAAGATCTCCAGTGCAGCCGTTCCTCAGCTGGAACTCCACTAAACCTGCAACAATGCTAGAGTTCAGCACTTACAAAAAACATTAGATTAACACTAACCAAAATTATCTTATGATGCAAGTCTATATAACTAGACCTATTCTCTTGTAAATTGAAATTTGAAATCCACAAGAGCAGCTGAAAACAGTCTTCTTTTCTCTCTTTAAAATGGTCCGATGTTATCTGAAAATGCAAAACAAATGGGTTCCTTGTGCCCAAAACTCTTTCAGAACACAAGGTAGTAACTTCTCCCTTCTATGCATGTTGACAGACGTCTTATTTACTGGTGGCCACTATGGTTAGAGGACCTGATTAAATTGGATGCTACTTTCAAAATGCAAAACAACAGTCGATTGTTTGACTCAAAACTCAAGTTTATTGTACCTTTGTGCCCTGATGTCATCTAACACTGTATCACATCATCTAGCAGCCACAATTCAAATAAACAAACGAGGATCTTCTATGGGATCATCTAGAAATGATCTTGAGCTTTCAAATTTCTACTTGAAATGGACTCTCTCAATACTCAAACCTGAGCAGTATTACTTGGAAACCTAAGAATACATTAGCACTTTGGGCTCATATGATTTGCCATGTTTATTTTCCTTGAACAATCACGGATCTAGTCTGCATTCAAATGAACTGTCTCACCTACACCACAAGCAACAACGATATTTTCTAAGAACTACATGCTCCCAATCATATACAATTTCTCACCTTACTACAGCACAAAAAAGACATACATAAAATAGACAAAAAAAAATCGCATCATCTACTGAAAACAAAAAAGTAAAGCCATACGAAATTTAAATAAATAAGGCATAAATCCATTCAAATTACACAAAATCAAAAGGCCCGCTATATATATATACAAGAGCCCAAGAAGAAGATCGATAAAAGAAAACAATGAAACAGAAGTTCAAAAGTATTGATCTGCGAGAACGATTCCGGTATTTTACGCGTACCGTTCGATTAAGATGTTGCCTTCAACATTTGCAAACAATACTGCAAGGATCATCTTTTATTCTCTAATATAAATTTTCGGGTGTCTTTTTATTCTCTCTTCTTTTCTTTTGTTTTTCTTGCGGTTGCGAATTGTGTTTTGACGAGACCCAAGCTGCTGCGTTGTTTTGGATTTAGCATTATGCCCCCTGTATTTTAACTTGATTTATATATCACCCTTTTTTCTATTTTTGTTTTACTATTTACCCAAAAAGAGGGTATGTATTTAATTCAAGACTTATTGCCTGTTTGTTGTTGCCGCCTTAGCTGCTGCCAATGGTGTATATTGGACTAGATTATCACCCATGCTTTCGTTGCATATTGGATATAATTTATTTTGGAATGTAACATCTATATATATATATATATATATATATATATAGATGAAACTTTTAGCAGTATTATTAAACTTGATATAATAGTTTAAATTTGGAAAACCTTAATTCAAATCTTTGATTAATATTTAGTATAGACTTTACTAAGTCGAATTAACTTTTCATTTTATTATATAATAAAAAAATAAAAATATTGGTTTACTATCAACTCGATAATAAAATATAAAATTCAATTAAAAGACCCAAATAAAATGATAGAATTGAAAAAAATATATTAAAAAGGGTCAAAATATCTCAACTCTGCTCCTTGATTAATATTCAATCAATCAACAATTCAAGTTATGGACTCCACTATGTTTATTTTTTTTATTATTTTATTAAATAATAAAAAATATGTAAATTAATTTACACTTCATCAAATACATAATTGGATTCATAGTTCATTACATTGTGGGATCCAAAATTTAAGGAATGTAAGAAAATAATAACTTTGGTATTGTCATGAAACTCATTACAACAATTCAATCTTAAACAATCTCAACCCAATTATATGTTTAGCTTGAGTTTTAAATTAAATTATATGAGAGTTATCCTACATGACCTTGTTGAATGGAAAAGTCAAAGGGAAAAAATAAACTCAATATTAAATGATAAAACTAAATAAAATCCTCATTAAATGATAGAATTGAAAAGCAACCACAAAACAATGGTCCAAAAACCCAAATGAATGAAAAACCTCATAATAGAGGATGAAATTTAAAATAAAATAAAAATAAAGGGTCAAAAGACTTTTATTAAATGATATAAAAACAAAGTCAAACCATTAACACAATACCGAATAAAAATAGTCAATCGAAAGACAATATTAAAAAATAAAATTGAAAAAATGAAGGTAGACTAAAAACAATCATAGGCCTGTCATAAAAAAATGAAAAAAAGATATGGACAAATAAAATTCAAAAAGAAAAAATCATACTAAAAGATGAAATTTAAAAACAAAAAAAAAAAACTAATGAAAAAAGTTATGGACTTATGATAAAACAACGCATGTGTGTGGGGCATTATGTTTTTGTTTATTAAACTCATGCTTTAATACCTCTACTCTCATGTGCATTAACCACTAATCTACAAGAAAATAATTAAAGTAATATATTAATCTAGTTTAGTTGTTTTGATAATATTTTGCTTCAACAAAGATTTGAACACACTCATGCTCTATTTGGCATTGCGTATATAAAAACTCTTTAGAAAAAAATTAATTTTTTTTATTTTAAATTAAAAAAATTAGTGTTTTCAGATATTTTCATGTGCTGATATCAAAAATATATTTAAAAAAAATATTATTTTAATATATTTCTGAATGAAAAATATTTTTAAAAACAAACTCAACCACAATTCTTTTCGAAGGAAACAAGACTATAATATTTGATGATGAAACACTTACAAATATTATAGCAAAAGTGATCATGAGAGGTAACAAATACTTCCTCTTTCACTGGAATTCATGGTACCTGTAATAGGAAAAGCATCAATGATTGAAGGTTCTTGGATTTGGCATAAGAGATTTGGACACTTGAATTTTGAAAGCTTTAAGAAGATGCAGTAGATGGAAATGGTTGCAGGACTATCTATGCTAACAAATGTGAATACTGTGTGTGAAGGATGTGTGCTTGGAAGCATAAAAAGCAGCCATTTGATAAAGAAGGAAGCTGGAGAGCAAGCCAACTACTTGAACTAGTACACAGATTTGTGTGGACTAATGCAAAGTGGATCAAATGGAGTTAATAGATATTTTATTACCTTTATTGATGATTTTTCAAGGATGAGTTGGATTTACTTTCTTAGAAACAAGTCCAATACTCAAAATGTGTTTAAAAAAAATTCAAAGTGTTTGTTGAATTGCAAAGTGGTTGCAAATTAAAGAAGTTGAGGAGTGATTGAGGTGAAGAGTATACCTTATTGGAATTCCAGATTATTTGTGCTGACAATGGAATAGAGAGGCAGTTAACAATTGTCTATTCACCTTGGCAAAATGGCTAGATCAATGATGAAGGAGAAGAAAATACTTGTTGAATTCTAGGTTGAGGCTATTAATACAACTATATACTTACAGAATAGAAGCTACACCACATCAGTGTCAATCAAGACACCTCTTAAAGCTTTTACAAGGAGAAAGCTTGGCATCAAACACTTGAAAGTGTTCGGGTGTATATGCTACATTCATATTTCAGATCAATTAAGACAAAACCTTGATGATAAAGCAGAACAAGGAGTCTTTATGGGACATGGGAGCTACGAGAAAGGTTATAGAGTATATATTCTGAAATCTAAGAAGATTGTACTATCTAGAAGTGTGGTATTTGATGAAAACAATGTGCATACATGGAAAAAGAAGCATGAAGAGCATGAAAACTTTATTCCCCCATATTTAGTGCTTCATATTAATGATGAAAAAGCACAAAATGAAAGAAGTTAGTCAAATAATGGTGAATACTCCCTGGAAATTGTAGAAAACAGAGAAGTAAATGAAGACAATAGCTCAGGGAAGAATCTAATGCATCAACTCCAGTAAAGATCAAAACTTTGGAGGATATATATGCAAGATGCAACCTAAGCATGGTAGAGCTTGAAAATTACACAGAAGCAGCAGAAATATAGCTTGGCAAGATGCAATGAAGGCAGAATTAGACATAATTGAGAAGAACAATACCTGGGAGCTTGTGGACAAACCTGCTAACAAGCCTGTCATAGGGGTTAAGTGGGTGTTTAAGATCAAACTTAACCTGGATGGTACAATCAACAAATACAAAGCAAGGCTTGTGGCAAAAGGATATGCACAAAAAACAGGAATTGACTATAATGAAACCTTCGTACCAGTGGCAGGGTTAGATACTATTTGAACTCTTATTGCACTTGTAAGTCAGAAAAACTGGAAACTATTTTAGTTAGATGTTAAATCAACATTTCTAAATAGAATGCTTGATAAGGAGGTGTTTGTTGAGCAACCCGAGGGGTTCATTGTTCAAAGAGCAGGGCACAAGGTGTACAGATTGAACAAGACACTATATGGGCTTAAATAAACTCCTAGAGCTTGGTATAGTGAAATTGACACCTATCTTACCATGAGCAACTTCAAGAGAAGTGTGAGTGAGGCCACTTTATACACAAGAGATGACAAGAAGGAAATCATCTCATTGTATCCATTTATATGGATGATATTGTGTACACAGGAAGCAATGAGATAATAATGAATGAATTCAAAAGGGAAATCATGCAAAAGTATGAGATGATTTACCTTTGCCTTCTCCATCATTTTCTGGGAATGAGAGTGCTGCAAAATGATCAAAGTATCTTCATTCATCAAAACAAGTATGCAAGGTCTCTACATGAGAAGTTTGGGCTTGTTGACTGCAAACCAGTCTCAATCCTATTAGTTACTGGTGAGAAACTAAGAAAGGTAGATGGAAGTGAGTTAGAAGATGAAGGTTTGTATAGAAAAATTGTGGGGAGCCTGTTAATCTGACAGCAACAAGGCATGATCTTATGTATGATGTCAAACTTACTATCTAGGTTTATGAATCAGCCAACAAGAAAACACATGGGAGTTGTAAGAAGAGTACTTAGATATGTTCAAGGAACTCTTGACTATGGATAGTATATGCCAAACATAAGTCAACAACTCTTGTGGGATTTTGTGATGCAAATTAGGGAGGCAATGAAGATGATAGTAGAAGTATTTCAAGATATACATTTGTTTTTGGAAGTGGAGTGTGTTCATGGGCTTCAGTAAAGCAAAGTTCAATAGCATTATCAACAATAGAAGCTGAGTATGTCTCAGCTTCCAAAGCAACTACACAAGCAATATGATTGAGGTTTGTGCTTGATGATCTAGGTGAAATGCAAACAAAAGCTACTCTCTTATACTGTGATAACATGTCAGCAATTGCTATGACAAAGAATTCAGTGTTTCACCAGAAAACAAGGCTTATTAACAGGAAAATTCATTTCATAAGGGAGGCAGTTCAAGGAGGTGTAATTAATATGAAATTTTGTAGCAGTGAAGAACAATTGGCAGACATATTCACTATGGGACTGCCCAAGGACAAATTCAATCAACTCAGATCAAAGCTTGGTGTTAAACCTATAAGAAGCTTAGGAGGGGATGTTTGTGGATAAGCTACTTACAGGAGCTACAAGATGCTGGAGTTTAACTAGTTTACATGGACTACAAGTCCATTGAAGAAGAAGAAGAAGAAGAAGAAGAAGAAGAAGTATCAACTGCAACACATTTCTAATTGTAACTAATTCAAAGAAGAGAAGATGTAATTGACTTCTCTAGACAGTTAGGAAACACACGTGTAATGCATGTTATGCTCATACTATATAAGTGAGTATGTTTGTCAAAAAGCAGTAAGACGATTAATACATATAACTTATCTTCTTCTAAATAAAATCTCTCTTTTGTTTTTCTCCTTCTCCTTGAAGATAACCAAGTTCATCTGCAAAATCACAAACAAATTCAATCAAAAAGTAACATAAGAAATATTTTTGTCTCTTATAATTTTAATATCTAAGCTAGAAAATGATTTGTTGAAAACACAAAAATCTTCCCTCCACATTATCTCTCTCTAATTAAAAAAAAACTCAATGATGAGGAGTCTTAAAGAGACTACAAAAAATCATACCCCCTTATTTCAATCCATTATATTTCAGCATTCATTAAATAAATAAACATAAAGAAATAAATAAGTTTTTTTGTTCCAATAATTTTAATGACTAAACTAGAAATTATTTACTAAAAACACTTAAATCATTTCTTCCCATCTTCCGTCCAAATCCTAACTTTCTTTCTTGCTCTCTATTTTGTTTGGTTTTGTTTTATTTTGTATTGTGTGTGTATTAAGGAAATCTAATTTGTATAAACTCTGCCCAAATCAAGCAGTAAATTCCTACCCAAGTTTAGCATTCCAACTTTTACAAATCTTTTCATTTACTATAAATAATATTCTGCTAGATTATAGCAAATGTCTATATATATGAATTACCAAAAACAGACTCTACTCTTGTATATATTTCACTCAACATTATAATGAAAAAGTTTGTTCTTTATTAATCCTATGAGTAGGTGTTTTGATATTTTATGGTATCAAAGCTAATTCTCTCATGAGCAAACAAATCATCTTTCTAAAATGTCATCTTCTGCAGATCAAACTCACCCAAACACTCACCCCATCTCTCCACCGAAAATGCACTCATGCCTCACCATCACAACATAAATCAATGAGAAACCAATGTCTTCCACCTTTCCTCAATGGAGAGAACAATGTGAAGCCCTTTTCATAAGATACAATCTTTTTTATTATGTTCATAGAGTTTCCTAGTGTCCCTCCCCAGTTGGCACCTCCCCCGTAGAGTTGAATAAAACTCATTGGGTTCCACGGGATAAATTAATCTTGAGTGTTATTTTGGCTTCTACTTCACCCACTATTACTCCTATCATCGCTAGTTTCAAAACCTCCCCAAAAGGCTTGAAATAAACTTCATCATATGTATGTTAGTAAATCTTAAACCCGTGCCATACAATTCAAGAAAGATCTTTCATTGATTTAGTAAAGAAATCGTTCCATCCATGCTTATCTACATGCGGTGACAGCTCTTGCTGATGAGATTGCACTTATCAATCATCCCATATCTGATGATGATATTACTCTCTATATTCTTAATAGATTGGGTTCTAATTTCAGGGAAATTGTTGCCCCTATTCTGGCATAGGAAATATCCCTAACTTTCAAAGAGCTTCATGACATTCTTGTGGGGCGTGATAGCTACCCGTGTCTCTTGGAATCTCCAATCCAGCAACTTATTGGCTCTGCAAATTATTCTTCCCATCACAAATAGCACAATGGTCCATATAGTGGGTCTTATCCGAAGGGTCCTTACAAAATAAATGGATACCCTGTTCTCAAAGCTATAATAAAATCTCTCAAGGCCAATTCAAAGACAATCATAAGCCTTTAACAACTCGATAAAGGTGTTATGAATTGAAATGCCAATTTTGTGATCAAATAGGACATACAGTCAAGTATTGCCCACAACTTCAACGATCAAAAGTCATAGCTAATTGCACAACTACATCTCGACAAACAAAGCAGAAATGGCTTATTGATTCTACTACTTCCCATATCATTACTGTGACATGAAGAATTTATCTATTCATCCTCAGTATGATCACATTGATGAAGTTGTTGTTGGTGATGGGTCAGGTTTGGTAGTTTCATATATTGGTTCTTTGACTTTAAAATCACCAATATGGACATTTGCACTTCGTGACACTTTACCTCTCAAAATAATGTTCTTATTGAGTTTAACCCCTTTTATTTTTTCTTGTGAAGTACCAAATGATGGGGGCGACTTTACTAAGAGGAGCATGTGAAAACAATGTTTATCATTTTCTGAACTCACTAATAGGCTCATCCTCCAAATTTGTTGCAAATGTGCATGAACGAACCTCGTTTGACGGGTGGCACAAACATCTCAGTCATCTGTCTTTCAAAATTGTCAAAAATATTATCAATCATTTTCCCCTTCCTATTGCTCACAATAAAATGAACTCTATATGTTCATCCTGTTGTATCAATAAAGCTTATCAATTTCCTTTTCGGCCTATCAGTTTTCAGAGTCATGCTTTTCCCTGATATTATTTATATTGATGTGTGGGGACCTGCTCATTGTGTTGGTCTATATGGTTCTTGCTATTATTTAATTTTCAATAACCATTACACCAAATATATGTGATTTTATCCCATTAATGCAAAGTCTTATGTTAAGAGCATTTTTCCACAATTCAAACAACTTGTTGAGGAACAGTTTCAATCACAAATAAAAAGACTTTACTTTGACAATGGTGGTCTAATATCCTTTCTCTCTCTTCATGGGATTAGTCACTATACCACTACCCCTCACAACTTAACAAAATAATGTCTCTGAAAGTCATCATCACCATCTAGTTGAAACTGGTCTCATTCTACTTCATGATGTCAATCTTCCTCTCTCATATTGGCACATGTTTTCCTTTCTGCCATGTATCTCATTATTCGTCAACCTACTCCTCTACTACAAAACAAATCACCATTTGAGTCTTTTTGTACAAAATCCCAATTATCTTAAATTAAAATCTTTTGGGTGTATTTGTGATCCACTAACCAGATTGTATACCACACATAAAATTCAGCCCATGTCCATTATATGTGTTTCATCGGATATTCTTTAGCTCAAAATGCCTACCGTTGTCTAGAACCCAAAACAAATAGAGTCTATATCTTCAAGCTACTCTTTGATGATAAGCAAATCTTAGCCTCATTTGGCTCTTCTTCCTCTTCGTCCATGCCATCTCCTTTGAGTGATGACCAACCGCATCAATTGTTGTGATTTCACCCTCTACTCCACCAGTGTTTTCATAATCTACTATCGTCGTGGAATCATATCCTCTAGGTAACCCCTCTTCCTCTCATTCTTCACCCCTTTAAATTCTTCAAATCATTTCCCTACCTTAGACTTGGTGACCCCTTATGTGATTGAGCAAAACCGTGATTATGCCCTTTCACCCTCACCTATTTCACCATCAGATCACATCTATACACAAGTGTCTCCCTTACCACCACCACCTAGTCGGACATACTTCATGACTACCAGATCCATGAATAACATCTTCAAACCCAAGCAAATCAATTTTGTCACCAAACATCCTTTTCCTCAAAGTTTAGAACCACCATGTGTGACCCAGACCTTGTTCATGACAAATTAGTGTGAGGCCATGTCTAATGAGCTTGCTGCTCTTATGAGACATGACACTTAGAACTTAGTTCCACCCCCAGAAGGTTACTGCCCCGCCAGTTGTAAGTAGGTTTTTCATGTTAAGCGGAAAGCAAATGGTTCCATCAATCACTTCAAAGCTCACCTTCTTTCCAAAGACTAATCAAAGACCTGAGATTGATTACAAAAAAAAATTTAGTCATGTTGTAAGACCTACAGTCATTCATT
This sequence comes from Salix viminalis, assembly GCA_029228465.1. Classification (NCBI taxonomy): domain Eukaryota; kingdom Viridiplantae; phylum Streptophyta; class Magnoliopsida; order Malpighiales; family Salicaceae; genus Salix; species Salix viminalis. Next base: position 10,711,136 of record CM055426.1, read on the forward strand.
TCTGTGCTTACTGTTGTTGTCATGAAAGGTTGGACCTTAAGGCAGATGGATGTTAACAATGCTTTTTTGTATGGTAAGCTTACTGAGACTATTTATAAGAGTCAACCTTCAGGGTTCAAGGATCAGACAAAATCTCATCATGTATGTAAGTTGTGTAAAGCTATCTATGGACTTAAACAAGCCCCTCAAGCATGGTATTCAACCCTTAAGCATGCTCTTATTCAACTTGGCTTTCGTAACTCTAAGTCTGACTCCTCATTGTTCATTTATTTGCATGACTCAGTTATGTGTTATTTGTTGGTATATATGATAATCTTGTGCTCACTGGAAATGATTCCTGATTTGAGCAATCTCTTATTCAACAATTTGGTGCTCAATTTTCATTGAAAGATATGGGTACTCTTCACTATTTTCTGGGAGTGCAAGTTATATCAACTCATGTAGGTTTATTCTTTTCATAACATAAATATATATGTGATTTGTTGTCCAAAACCAACATGGTTGGTGTTAAGGATGTCTCCATCTCCTTATCTACTGGTATACCCTTAAAACTAGTTGATGGTATTGCCTCTGTCGATAGTACTGAATTTCATCGAGTAATTAGGGAGCCATCAATATCTCTCCATCACTCATCCTGATATTTCTTTTTGTCGTCAATAAGTTATCATAATTATGCACAAGTCAGCTAATACACACTGGACAACAGTAAAAAGACTATTTTGATATCTGAAGCAGGCTATATTTCATGGCATCCATCTCCAAAAGGATACCCTTTGGTATCTCAAAACATCTTCTAATGTTGACTAGGATGGCAACATTGATGATCGCACTTCAAACTCAGCTTATATAAGTTTTCTTGGCATTATCCCATCTCTCCTTTTTTTTCTTAAGAAAACAAAATACTATGATTAGAAGGATATGAGTAATATATATTCATGAAGTGGGTCCATTACAACTCCTTTCATATAACAACTAGAAAGCATTATTCACTCTTCTCTTAACCCACTTTGGACCAATAATTATTACATAGATATATAGAAGAAAAATAGATCAATTAAAAAATATTTTTAAAAGTACTTTTCCTATAATAACTTTAATATGCAAACTAGAATATCACTTGCTAAAAACACAAAAATCATCTCTCCCTAACTTCCTTGTAAGCCCATCTCTCTTTTTTGTTTTCAAAAACATATAATAGAATTAGGAGTCTAAAAATAGTATATATTCATGAAGTGGGTTTATTACCTCTCTATCTCTAAATATACATTAAGAGAAACCTAAAAGAGATCACTAAAACATCATGTACTAAGACACAAATCACCACGCATCAGAATAATGTAAGGATTTTTTTTGCCATTCTAAACAAAACAAAAATCAATGACCTTATCATGAAGGGTAATACAATATTGTCCACATAATTTATAGGTCATTATGAGATTAATTGAGAAATAAGTTTTTTATTTACATTTTGCATGTCGATAGAATATTCCATTAGTGTTTTTTTTTAGGTAGTGGGCAAATGCTCATCATGATAATATATATTATTGATATAATTTTTGTTTTTAAAATATTGTACCAAAAAATAATGGTTTATTGATTATATAGCTTGTATTGATATCTAAACTACTACGAGCAAGCAATGAATATTATACTTTTATTGTTAGTTATGTTAAAAACTTCAATTTTAAACATAATAACTTTAGCTTCTTTTTAGTTTCTCTGATTTTTTAAACTTTAAAAGATAAAGGTGCCAATCAATCATCTTCGGATTCTTAATCCTAAATATCCACTTTCAATTTTGCATAAGTTTGATGCTTTTATTGTGGATGTTGAAGTTTGATTAATGATATGGAAAACCTCTAAAATATAGATGTAAATGTTGTACCTCATCTCAATAGTGATTATTAGTTGGAATTATATAAGTGGTAATGAAACATATAATGCCGTTTTTTTTTAGTCTCATCATGATATTATGACTTTGATACCTAAGTGAACTACTACTGCTAACATTTTAAATGTATAATCACTAATTATGACCTAACAAAACTAGCTTTAAAACTCAAGCTACATCATAACTATGATTTAAAGTTAATTTTAAACATAGTAGGAGACCTAATAAATATTACAAATGCATTTTATTATATTTGAAAAATATGAAAAAAATTATTCATGTTTAATAAAATGAATTTAAAAAACAAATAAGTCAATCAACTATGAAAGAGTTGCTAATGCTAATTACATACTAAAATATTAAGCCAAATAATTAATATAAACTAAACTTAAAGCCATAATATACATTAAATTTACTATGCACGGACACAAAAAAGAAAAAAAAACATTATGGATTGTAAGATTTTTTTGGGTGCATAAATCTCATAATAAGAAATGAAAAATGAGGGAGGGGAAGAAAAGGTCACCAAAGCCATATTAGGAGTCCAATAAGGACACATGCTGCCTTGAAAGGAAGAGCTCGACAAGATGATACTAATGATGCCAATAAGACCACCATCAAGTTAGAGAAGTGGCTGCACATAACACTTTAACCTTGTCTTTTCACATGATGGCTTGTGCAATGCTCATCCAAGATATATATTTTAATTATTTTATTTATTTGCCCCTATTATTTTATGCCATTTCAATATAGTCATAAGCTTAAAAACATTTTCTTATGATTTTATCCCTAATACTGTGATGACTCTATAATCTAATCCCAAATTTAATCCTTTTATTATTATTTTTTTTCTAATTCTTTTATTACACTTCATATTAGTACCATTTCATGTTACTCGCAGATTTACACTTTTTTTTATTTGGTCCTAAACTTTTTGATAACTCTTCAATTTAATCCCAAATTTTATTTAAATCTATAACTAATTAAAGGCCAATTAAGTAAGGCCTACCTGATGAGAAAATAATGGAAGAGAAAATAATGACATGTTTCTTAAATGGGTTACCTTATTGGGATCATGTCCATGACATAAGTTGTGAATTTCACGGGTTAACCCATGTTGACTAAGATCATGTCCATGACCTGAATTGTGAATTTCACGGGTTAACCTCAGTTGATTTGGATCCATACAATTAAACATTTTTTTTTATAAAAATAATTTCATTCAGTTATAAGCTTTTATTTAGTCCCACATTTAATGTAACCCAAGACCAATTAAGACCCAATTAAAAAAAATGAAGGTTGAGAAGAAAAGGATATGCATTCCCAACCTTGTTACCTCATTTTGGTTGTCTTTATGATCTAAGTCAATTAGGAATCAATCAAGGTTTAACCCATGAGAGAATAAAAAAAGGAAATAGAAAAAGACAAATTATCAACCGGGTAAACTCATTATGTTCGTGTCAATTATCTGAATAATATTTTTACAGGTTAATCAAGGTCAATACAATATGGTGGTTTCTTTTCATTTCACTCGCTAAATATATTTTTACAATATAATCTTTGGACAATCTATTGTCAAACTTTTAAGCTTGATAAGGTTAAACATAGTTTAAAACAATGATGACGTGATTTGTCTTAACTAGATCGCCATTTGAACAAGGCTACTGGTTTGCTTTTGACCTGCTAGGTTAAACAAGCCACATCAACTTTCTTGTTTTGATTTATTAATGAATATGGTGGTTTATTAATTATTTTGATATACTCGTCAAGTTTTAATCCTCATTTCAAATATTTCTTCGCATGTAGAAAAAAAAACAATGACACTCATTTCATGCAATAATTGACTTTTGATTTGGTTCGTAATAAAACATAAGCCCTGAGTCTAGTATTTCTCTTAAAAGCAAAAAACATATGAGTAAGCAAATACTTAACACCCCTTTTATTTTGAATTTATGTGTTTTCACATTGAAAACACACAAAAAAAACACCATAAGAAGTTAAATAAACTTATATGTGACCTTAAGATGGGAAAAAAGGTTAAAAATCTAAACAAACAACTCAAAACCATAAACTTCCTAAGCCTCAATTGAATATTTCCAATAAGTTGAATTAAGAAAACTTGTCATCAAACTCTCCTCGTTGAATGAAATTTTTGTAACTGATCTTGGCTAATTTGGTTGCTAGAATCATGATCACCGATAACTTTTTCTCTCTCTCAAGTCATTTTTTGATGACTTCCTCTCTCCTATCTCAAACTTAAGAATGAAAAATAGTTGTTAAATTGAAATAAAATTAGGATTAATAATGTATTTTCTTTATTTTTTACATTTTAGTTCTCTATCTTTTAATTTGTTTTTTACCACCATATCAAGCCTAATGTCATCTAATTAAATCCTAAAAGGATTCAATAGAAGAAAAAAAAAAGATAATTCAATTAAAAAAAGAAAGAAAAAAGGGGTAAAAAATGAAAGAAAAAAAGGAGTTATGGGATTTTACCGAAATCATTTAGTATATTAGTAGATAGTAAATGAGCACTCGTTGCATCACTTTTACTTTCCAAAATTTTTCTTTCTCGACCATATCATGTTATGGAATTTTTTTATTGACTTATTTTATTACCATGCCATCATTTTAATGTAAATCATATATATGGGTGTATGGATACCCGCTTCATTTGAACATTGCCAAGATGATGGCCATGATCCTATATTCAAATTGTTTTAGAGAAGAAATAAAATTGTCCTGTAAAAAACCTTTCAGTTCTTAGCCCAAAAGGCTATCCTATCCTCGAAAAGGTTATTCCACTCGGCTGGTTAGATAAATAAAAAAGAGAATTAATTGAAATTGAATTGACGATCATATTTATCTCTTATCTCCCTCTCTCACCCTCTCCATGATTTGATCTCACAAGCAAACCTGTTAAATTCAAAGCTTTTACCGAGCTATGATCGATGGTCATGGGTAGTGCAGGTAACAGAACAGGAATTTGACGGGATTGGAACAGAAACCAACCACACACACACACACACCAATTGATGGATAAAACAGGTTAGGGAGGTTATAGGTCAGTATTTTTTCATCATGGACGCTGAAGGAAGAATCATGTGGCTCATTGATGGTGAAGTTGCATGAGATATTTGACGGTGAGAGGTTTCAGTATATATATAACCAAATCTTGAACTAAAGAATTCCAGGGTGTATGAATCGCTCATCGATGGCCTTATCCACATTGTTCCGGAAATCAATTCAAATTGGCCCGTGAAAATCGTTCTGTTCCTAGCCCTGAAGGCTATCTGTCTGATCATAATGGTAAAAATCCCTCAGCAATTTGTTTTAAAGCTACAATAATATCACTTTCAGCGTGCAGCTTCTAAATTTCATGAACCAGGCTATCCAAAAAGAAAAAAAAAAGATGAGGAAATGTGAATCTGTTCATAGTGGTCCAATCCTAACCATGTTGAACTAGCTAGATGGACAGAAACAATCAATGGAGACTGGGATTAAAAGTACAAGCAGCAATAACCAAACAAAAGATCCTTCTCTTGTCACTGAACCAAAAAGTTTTACAATATCCTGCGACCAAGGGAGTTGGCTCTTCCTATGAAAGCTACATTGTCTTCACTTAAGGTTGTCAAAATCACGGTTCCATGATGTGGAAATTGATAATGGAAATACAGCAGAGTAACCTGTGGAAGAAGATTTGTGAGATTGTACTCCCATCGACACATGTGCAACTTGTGCAATGATAGCTCAAGCAGTTTGTCTTCTTCAATGGTTCTAACCTAATTCATGGCATTAGCTTTGTACTATGTGTTGTAATTTTGAGACCGGAATCCATCCAAGTCCAGATAGGATGAGTGTTTTCTCACATTAGTACAATCAATTAACTTAATTTCAAAAATTGCATAATTGGAAAAACAATTATCATTCTAGTACAAAAAATAATTGTCATGCATGCACTATATGCACAACCTACTAAAATTGATAGCTGCACATGTAGCCCATGTGCACCTAACAAATTTTTATTGTAGCATTCCTTTTCCAAATAATTAACCCATGCAAAAATGTATTTTTATGAAGAACCAATGATATGGAAAAACAAAAACAAAACTATCTAAGGGTTAGAAAAAAAGAAAAAAAAACTAAAGAGGAGAGAGAAAAGAAACTTTTTTTTGGAGATCTTTCCCTATATTTTTCTTAACTTTTTTTGGTTTTTTTTGTCTTTCTTAACATTTTTGTTACTTGAAGATTTTCAAAATTTAGCTCCTAGTGTGGGGGTGATCCTAGTCTTAGTTGTTATTCAAGAAAAACATTTTAAAGCTAGCCTCATTCAAACATGATAACTTTATGAAAGAATAGTTTTATATTTGTAAAGGGACTACAAAAGATGACATTTATTCATTTGAAATCCAAACTTGCTTGCACTAATAAATGTTAGCCTCGTTCAAGAGTGTTAAATTTAGAGAAAACATGGTGGGATGGGTGGGGTTATAATCCAAATGCACATTATTTTTCATTAGTTATGTCATTAAATTATTTAATTTTGCTAAAAAACAACTTTATTATTTCAAGCAAGAGTTTGCTTTTTCAAAGTTTATTGGGAATGAAATGGAATATTTTATAACTTAACTAAAGGTAATATTAGGTCTTGCCTGCCAATATTTATTAAAACTAAAAAATGAAATTTTTAATTTTAAAAGTGGTATTGCCTCCTTATAATTTGCATGACATATTTTGAAGTGTGACTAAATTTTAGATTAACTTGGCTTTATACTTATCCTATCATGAATGAAAATATAATGTCAAGTGTTACTTTTATAAAAGCATATTTTAATAATTTAATAACAATAATACATAAAAAAAACTTCATTAAAAGATGCGACACAATCCCAAAACTAGTGAAAAGAGAAATAATTTTTTTAGAAAACATAAGATGATTTCACCTACAAAGTTTGAAAAATAGGTCACGTTATGCATGCATTTTTGTATACCTCTTATCCTCCTATATTCTCCTAATATTTTTAATGAATCTTTAGTCACTCTTTTATGTCCAATTTGTTTCTTTAGACCATAAGTACATCTACCTAAAAACTTATCATTATGAAGAAATAAAAAGAAATGTCTTTTTTCTATAAATCTACAACTTTTACGTTAAAATTTCACTTTAAACATATTTTATATTTTTTTCAAATGATGTTAAACACAAATTTTAACATAAAAATCTAGATCTGACCTTACTTGGATGTTATTGGTGAAGATATAATGAGAACATATAATAAAAGTATTATACATAAAAATGACATATTATTTGTTCATGTCCTAAAAATGTTTAGTCCTATTAGACATGATATAACCCATAAAGACTTGTCCAAAAATGGTAGGTCTCAACTTGTCTAAATCTAAAGACTTTTCAGGTTTCTAGTCTTTCTAAATTACCAATAGAGTAACCTAACTTTTTAACGTAATACAACCTAAGAATGTGAGAGGCTCCACAATACTTGGTGCATTAGATGAGTTTCAGTTTGAATGAGAGTCAAAATGAGCATTAATGTAATTAAGTCACACTCTCCACCTAGATCTCTCTATCCAACATAAAAGGGATAAGCTAGGCTTTAGAGTTTTTATAGGTTCATAATGAAGTTTATGAAAACTTGAAAAAACAACATGTTGACTTATGCAATTTGGCGTTTAAAAATATATAATAAATTAAATTAAATTAAATATCATAAATAATGTAAATAGTGAAAATAAAATAAATACACAAAAATTAAATAATTCAAATGCAATTAGGCCCAACACTAATCCTAGCGGAGTTTCTATGTTGTCATATCATGACAAATGCAAAACTATCCATATATTAATGGAAATGAGAATAATATAGTCTCCCCCTAATAATTAAAAGAAATTAGAAATTCTAAAATAGACACTAGACTTAGAGATTCGAGCAATGAATTAGTTGTACATAAGGTAAAATCAATGTCACCTTTACTGTATCATTTCAAAAGAAACATTACCTTCACCAAGTAATTTATGAAAAACTTATTATTACATGCCTTTCATTATCTAATATTTATTTCTAAACTTATTTATTTAATTTTAATTATTTTTAAAATGACGTAGAAAACTTATCAAAAAATTTGAAGTTAGTCCTTTTAATGAAAGAATTGGATGTTAATATCTAAAAATAAGTTATTTTTGTTGAATTTTGATTTGGAAAAAATAAATATGAAGTAAATGAATTATAAATGAGTAGGGAGGTGTTGTGGCAGTTTCTGTTAGTTGTGAAGATGGAGGGTTAACTATGACGAAGTCTTTTAGGTGGTTTTACCTCTTTAAATTTAGGTATATTTTTCTCATCAAATTTAGCTTCTTTTTTTTTGTTATTGTCTTCCTCTTTCCTTTATGAAACATTTTTGTTCAAAATGAATCGATTTTTGGTTTGAAAATCTCATATTTCTTTTTAACCCTAATAGGGTTTTTAGTGGTACAAGGTTGGTTTTATTTTTCTTTTTTCCCCTCTAACATGACTTCTTTTTTTTAACTTTTGTTCTTTGTTTTTGATTGTCTCTTTTTTGTTGATTTTTAATAATGGTATATTTTACACTTTAGTCATTGGTTTTTCATGTTGTAGATCTATAACTAATTTTGACTTTAACCTTAAGTTTTCTTTTCAACTAAGCCTTGATAGAATAAATATGCTCTAAGACTTAAGATCTTTTACAATTTTGGTCCCTTCTTCTTTAATCCTTTTATTTTTGGTCAAATGGACTCTAAATATTAATTTTTTCTCTTTTATTAAGTCCTTGACTAAATTAATAAGGCCCCAAAGTTTCAACATCTTTTTTTTTCATTTTGGTTATTGTTTCTTTAATTATTTTATTTGTTTAATCAAATTAACTATCAATTTTAATATTTTATTTAGCTAAGCCATTGATTATCACTCAAAACTGTTCATATTTCTTTTTGCTTATAATAGCTTAGTTTTTGCTTTTAAAAATTCATTACTTATTTGATTTCATCCCTGATTGTATTGTTATGTTTTCTTTGAATTTCTTATGTTTTGAGCATTTTTCATCAACAATCTCTTTTTTTTTCTCCATGAAATTGTTGAATTTTGTTTCTAAAATATTTTGGTTTGATTTTTGTTTTTGACTAGGGTAAAATTGGCTTATGATAATCCTAATGGCAGACTACTACTTTATTTTACCACAAAATATATATTTTAGGCAAATTTATAGTAAGAGCATAAAATGTCGTTATCATTAAAAAAAAAGCAATAATGCTATCATTTAGATATTCAATACCATGATATTAATATTTTTTATTTTATGATTAATCAAATATCTAGAACTCTAAAGAACAATTAGGATTTCTAATTACTAAAAAATTAAATATATTTTTTATATCTAATTTGCTGAGATGTTCCATACAACAATAAATTTATTAAAAAACTAACTCGACTATAGAAATAAACAAAATAGGTACAAATTGGCATTTTTTTTTCATCACCAATTTTGAACAGAAAGGTCAATTTGGTCATTAATCCAGGCCAATTAATGGCGGGTGTCTTGTATCGAAGAGAGATTGGGTGGATGGTAATTTATGTTTTCCCCCCTCCCTGAGGATAAGACAAAGGCATGACATGGAGAGAGAAAAGGGTATTATCCTCTTCGTGTTTCACAGGCGGTGCCAGAGAGAGAGAGAGGTGGTGAGTTGATGATTTGCTTTTCATTTCTCGAAGAGGTCCTAACCATCCACCTCTCCTTTCATTTCTTGTCTTCTTCCGTGATCCATCAACTCTCAAAAAAATAAAATACAATAAATAAATAAGTAAAAAACACCGCACCCCACACACCAATCTCCTTTTATCATATCAAGTCGTGATCTTTTAACCATTTTGTATGCTTACTTAGAGATTGTTTTAAGATGTATTTGTATTTTAAAAGTTTTTTTTGAAAAAAAATTGAAATTTTTTATTTTAAATTAAAAAAAAATTGGTGATTTTTAGATTATATTCATGTGATGATATCAAAAATAATTTTTTTTTAAAAAAAACATCATTTTAATTCATTTCTAAACGAAAAACACTTTAAAAAACAACAAAAATCACACTCTCAATGGTCACTGACAAGTAAAGATAAGACATATGATGATTTCTAAACAAAATAGTTTCAATAGACTCATACGACAAGTTATGATTTGTGAATCGTAGATCGAATTATGTGACAATTTATAATAAAACAAACATAAGAGATTGCATTAGTCATTCAAAAAAAAAAAGTTTAATAGTGAAAATAACAAAATTAATCATGAATTTAGCTGTACAATTTCCTCAATTTGTAATTATAAGACAAAAATAACATTTCTTTTGTGGCATTTATATGGGAGCTATAAAAAAAGTTAAATATCAAATAATTAAATGTTACAAATGAAGTGTGTGCGTATGTGTTTATATAAGAATATGTTAATAAGATGATAGAAGATGTTAAGACATTTGATAGAATGACTTTATACCTTTACCCTCAATCTAGAATCTAGATACCACCTAATTAACTCCTTTTTTTCATTTTTATTCTATCTAGGTCTTTTCTAATGAGATATTTCATGATAATTTAAAATTAATCACCAAAAATTATTAAATATATAGTTTAAAATCTATTGTCGATACTTGTCCAAATTACTATTTTAATAACTAAACAATAAATTATTTACTCAAAATACAATAAAAATAAAACATATGCCCTCCCCTTTTCTCTAAAAATCATTTACTCAAAACACACACACACACACACACACACACACACACACACACACACACACACACATATATATATATATATATATATATATATATATATATATATATTATTTTTCCTTTTCTTATATACATGTGTAATATATATTCATGAAGCTGGGTCTATTACCCGTCTCTTTAAATATATAAAGACTACAAATATTTATTAGATAAAGAAAAAAAAACATCACATATCCAAAAAATATTTTTGCTTAATAACTAAGCTATATAACCATTAGCTCAAAACACAAACATCATCTCTCTCCAAAACTATCCCTTTTTTTAGAAAAACATATATTATTACTAGGAATATAGGAGTGATATATATCCATCATAAAGTGAGACCATTATCTCTCTTCATATATAAAAAGACTACAAAATAAACATACTATCTTATCTCAACTTACTATGTACCAATACTTATTAAATATATATACATGAAAAAAAAAGTTAATTAAAAATATTATTATTTAGATAATTATATATACAGTTAAAACAGATTATTATGGATTTTAATAGTAAAATTACTATTTTGTCCCTCTAGTCACCTTAGCATTTAACCTTGGAATCAAGAGTATTTTTTATTTTTGACATTTATGTGCATATTAAAATAACAATAATACCCCCTATTAAGACAAAAAAAAACAACAATTGTCTATGGGGGATATCAAAGTAATTTCACTTTTTCATTGCACAATCAAATGACCACTTTTTTTCCCCCTCCAATAAGACAAAATGAAAGATTTGTCTATGAGGGTGTTTTGACTATTTCACTTTTTTAAAATGTATAAATTACAGATCTGCCCCCATAATAGGAAAAAAAAATTAAAGAGTTGGATGTAAGGGTCTATACATAATTTACTATTTTTTTTATTAGTTTACCAACGATTACTATTTGGACGTGCCAATGGTTGTCAACCTCACGCCCCTTTTTGGAGGCATGTGCGTCATCGTCAGACTATCAAAAATGTTCATCAGGTGTCTCTAAGGATGCTCCTCCATGTCCTCCAGATCATGGAGATGTGCATGGCAACACAAGGTGGCTCGGGATATGTGCCGGTGGTTGATTGAACTTTTCTTTCCTCATTTTCTCTCTCCTACAAGCCAAAGTGCATGGAAGTCCTCTATTGTTGATGGGTGTTTTATTTCGATCCCTAATCTTTTGATTGTTTGTTATGGTGAAGTTTTGATTTGTTTCAATTTTATCCCTGTATGAAAAATGATTATAGATTGAGGTTTCAATTCGGTCCTTATTCTTTTTTTAATTTTTTGGTTTGTTGTTTAATGCCTTAATATATTTGATACAACAGTTTTGATTTTTGCAATTTTGTTCTTCGATTGAAATTAATTACATATTTTGTTTTCATTTTAGCCCTTATACTTTTTATTTTTTATTTTATTTTCTTTTTTTGTAGAATAGTTTTCATTTTTTCAATTTTGTCCTTCGATTAAAATTGATTACTTATTTTATTTTTATTTTGGCCCTTATACTTTTAATTTTTTTCATATTTTAATTCCTTTATTTTTATGTTTTTTATGTTATCTAAATATTCTCTATTTTTTTCCATGTTTATATATATATACACCCTTAGTTTTGGTTTTTAATTTTTATTATTCTCTCTTTATGTTGAGGTTGTGTTTTTTAGAAAAAAAATAATTTTTTAAATTTTAGTTTGTGTTTATATCATATAAAAAATTGATATGTTTTTTTTCCTCTTTTCTTTTTTTTTTCGTTGTTTTTTTTTATCTCCAAATAAAATAATTTTTTCAGCTAATAATTCTTAATTTTGTTTTTTTCCCCATTTATTTATACAACAATGATAATAGTTTTAGTTTTATTTTTCTTACTTTCTCTTTTTGTTAGATTTTGAGTTTTTTGTTATTCCTCTGGGTAATTTAATAATTTGTATTGTTTTTAGCAGTAATAGTAATGATAATTTTAGGTGTTGTAACCATGATAATAATAGTGATATTATTAATCATAATGATATTAGCAAGTATAATTTATTGTAATGGTTACAATAATTATGTTGTTAATAATTATGGTTTTGATGATAATAATAACAATAACTCATAAAATAATATAGAAAATATCAATAATGAAAAAAAAATTGTAATAATGATCATTATATTAATTATAATTGCAATTATATTAATAGTTATAATTAATAGAAATAACGATGTTGATTATCGTAATGTTTATTGTTATAATAATGACAACGACAACAATAATAATGGTGGCAGAGTACTGACAATTATAATTAGAATATTTATTTTTTACAATAATAATAGTTATAATAAGTGTGACAATTTAACAATGATGGTAATAATAATGGGATAATAATGAATAATATTTTATTGATCAATGTTTTTTTCATTACAAATTGAATTTTTTTTTCGAGCTTTTTATATATGATGTTTTAGATTTAATATAACGTTAAAAAAAAATATCAAGTCACATGTAGACAAAACAGGTGAAAACAATTAGACAAAATTATCTATAATGAAAAAAAATAAACAAGCCATTTTCCCCGCATATCGCCATGACACAATCATATTTTTTAACATGTTAAAAACTTAATCATCCTAGATTTGTTTCTATAATGTTGTACATCTAAGCGACATAATCAATCTACAAAACTTTTGATTATTTAGTTTTTATATATATTTCATTTTATTATAGATAAGATACTTAAAATAATAATAATAATGATTACTTTTAAGGTTATATTTTTCTTGAAAATATGTGATACTAATTATATTTTGATATTTATCTCATATTAATGCCTTAAAATATATATAAAAAATGAACTAATATTTTCTTAAGAAACTCAAATTAATTTAATCTTATTGTTCTGAAATACTTTTAATATAATAATATGAGTTTGAAAAAATAAATAACAAATTATTTTGAAAATAAAATAAAAAAAACTTTAAACTAAAAATATATCAAGCCACACATAAAAAAAACAAATAAAAAAAAACACAAAGATAACAAATCACTAACAATAGAAGATTCATTGTACATGTATAAGGGAGGGTTTTCTCTCATTTCACACCATCAAAATTAAACTTTACTATGTTTTTTTTTAACGCAAGCTGCATTTAATACAAATAAAAATTAAAAGTCTAAACTAAGAGTAGAGATGTATAAATACAAAAAAAAATAAGAACTATTTTTGAAAGACCGAAAAAATCAAGGGAATCAAAACTAAACCATAAAAAAATAAAAAGAATTAAAAAACCAAAATACAAAACAAGAAATTATATATATCAAAATGTGATAGAAAAAAGTTTATTCCAGCGACGGAGCGCGGGTTAATGTCTCGTTTTAATAACTAAACTAGAAAATCATTTGGTTCAAACACAAAAATCATCTCTCCCCACCTTCCCTCTAAACCCCATCTTTCTCTTTTTTTTTCCATAAAGAGAATATTTACAAGGATTATTAGTATAGGAGTATTTGCATGAAGTGGACCCAATCCCTCTCTCTATAGAAATTACAGAGTATAATACTCTCTTTTCTTTACCCTTTTTCTTATCAATACTGAGAGAGAGTATTAATTTAAAAATGGAATAAAAAATTAAAATATAAATTATAAGGATGTACACAATATAAAGGGGTATTAATTAAAGATTTGATATAAAAAAAAATAGAGTCAAGGATTGTTAGGCTTCATAGGCTAGGCTCATGTGCTTGACCAATTACCCTAGCCTAAGCACACTTGGTCTTGTAAACACATGCCCTTTTGTTTGAGCTTATTTGTTTCTAAATAAATAGTAGATGACATGTTATCTATTTCTTTTATCTTCAAGCAAATTAAAAGAAAAAAAATATATTTTCTACTACCTAGTTTCAAGTTATTTCATGTGGTTAGAAACCCTATTGAAAAGTTGAGTTTTTGAGTTTTGTCCTAAAAAGTCATTTGAAAACCAATTATTCTCATGAAAACACCTAATACACAATACATAAAGCTAAATAAGCTTTATTTATAGTGTTCAAATAGCAAAACAAAAAGATTAAAGAATCATTAAGAAAATGAAACTACAAAACTTCCTAAGTCACATTCTAATTTTTTCCATGAAAATTAAAAAATGTATATTGCTTTATTACATAATACTTTGAACAAGTGTAAAAAGGTTTCATTGAACGAGTGAAAATTGATTCTAATTCAAAAAAACCACTACAGTCAATTTTCACTCGTTCAATAAAACCCTTTTACACTAAGGTTGATAATTTTGATTTTGTAAGTCATATCAACCCTAATCATACATAAGATATAGATGTCTAGTTGCCTTATTGCATTTTTTTTATTATTATTATAATCATTCATCATTCTCAAGTTTATTTGAATCTACATCTTTTTATATCCTTTAAACTTACTAAATATTTATGTATATATATATTTATAAATATGTATATTGCTGAGAAAATAATGCATACACAAATATACTATTATAAAATCATATAAAATAATAGTATTTTCTCCATTCTTTTAATCTCTATTGTTTTTAATTATTTTATTACTTATTTATTGAGTGTATTAATTGTATGTTTATACATATAAAATAAGTGTTTTCTCCATTCTTTTAATCTCCATTGTTTTTCATTTATTTTATTAATTATTTATTGAGTGTATTAATTGTATGTTTATAAATATATAGTTTTATAAAAATAAAACTTATTATTTAATTTACAAACTTTCCCGAAAATATTTTTTTATTATGGAATAAAAAATGATAATTCAAATAAAAGATTAATGCTATATATTAATTAATTTTTGCGTGGTTCTAAGAAAAAAATTGAATTCTTTGTATACATAAGCATTAGCAACGACTTTTGGATCTCAGGTTATAATAATCTAAGATGTATCTCGAGTTTCTAAAAGGCAATGAAAAAACCTAAACTACACACATACATACAGATATATATAGGCATGTATTTGCCACTAATTTGCCCTTTTTTTGGAAAATGTTGCTTTCTAAAATTATCAAATAAAAATAAAAACCAAAACGGCAGCGTGAGGCAGAATGTTTCGAGCAGAAACATTTGTTCAGGGAAATGATATTTCATTAGTTTTTTCATATATTCACTCAAAAAAGGCTCAACCATTCCTTTTTTAATAGTAGTAGTAGTTTTGATCTTTGCTTGATTTTTCTTAAATCGAAAGCATCACCAAGCAGCAACAACTATGTTTTTTGTTTTTCTCTTTATACGTGTACTCAAAAGACACCAAGCTAAGCAATGAAGGCTTGCCGTTTCACTGCTCCAAGGAACAAAATCCCAAATTGCACACAAATCTAAACACATAAGAAGCTATGGTTTGCCTTTCCTTATGACCATTTCTATATTTTTGTGATTATATATATATATATATATATATATATATATATATATATATATTTTGTGATTATATATATATATATATATATATATATATATATATATATATATAAACACAGCACAAACTAGAAGCAATGAAGGGAAAAATGTTAAAAAAAGGAACAACCTTGTTGTTTGAGAGTATGATTAAAATTGTTTTTAAAAGTATTTTTTGTTCAGAAATATACTAAAATAATGTTTTTTTTTAAATTATTTTTGACATCAGTACATCAAAATGATCTAAAATTTAAATTTTTTATTTAAAGTAAAATATATAAATATATTTTTATATTTTTTTTTGAAAAGTATTTTAAAAAGTAGTAATAAATAGGGTCTAGTCAACAAAATTGTACTTTTATGATCAATCATTTAATTAATCTACACCCCCACATACAAGAGCCAAAATTGGCCGCTCGATTGAAATATAAGTTTATCAATCCTTCACGTACATATAGTATTGATCTTTGATTGATTTCACTTGAATTGCTCGGACGATCATCTCAATCATCACATATGATAGTTCAATTAGTTTTGTCCTCTTCAATGGCTCTAAGCTAATTAATGAGAAATTTTGAAACCGGAATCCATCCAAGTCCTCATATGGTAGCATTAATTAATGTTTCATATTGCTTTACCCTACATAATGCTTCTTAAAAAAAATATAAAAGAAATTTCGTGAATCAAGATGCAATAAAATAAATAAATCCAATTACGACCTTGTAATAATTGATAATAAAACATTATTAGGCATCTAAGTAGAAAATTAAAACAAAGTGGAAGGCTAATTAATTAAAAGGGATTGGTAAAATACTATAGCATTTGCGTTGTAGCGTGCACGGTTGACACATTTCATCATTCATAGCAAAAGTTTTCCAATTTGATCTGCATGTTTTTTTATATATTTCGGTTAATTAACTTTATGTTTTTTACAACTTCATCCTTATAAATCCTATTAGCATTGGTTTTGCTTTGGATGATCTCATGTATATATACGAGGTGTTAAAGTATTTCAACGTTAAATTAAATATCAATATTGGGAAATAGAATTTAAAATTATATTTTAAGAAGTTAAGAGGATAAGAACAATATTTTACCTAGAAATCAGAGTTGATTTTCATTTTCACTAACTTCAATTTGATCCTTGAAGTGTTGATATGCATATTTGCTCTCTATTATTTTAGAATTTCATGTTTTGATCATTAACTTCTTTTTTTACATTTTAGCTTCTAAATGTTGAGAAATGAGAGAAAATCATCAAAAGAAAGGGAGAAGAAGGGGTTTGACTAGCCATATTTTGGCCACAAAAAGGTTGATCATATTGTTGATGGATTTGTCTTAAATATTAACAATTATAGTCCTCAAACTTAATATCACAGAGGGAGCAAATCTTTTAATTTCAAGTTCTTACTACTGGATCATCCCACTATGTATTTGCACAAAGATTTGTTGTTTATATGAACAATAGTGAGTTAGTCTTTTATATTTTTAGCTTTAGTTTTTGCGTAAAAGACCCGACAATCATTTTAGTTCAATGAGAGCACATGTATGCTTGTAGAAGGACTCTTATGCATGTGCACACATGGTGATCACAAGCTTACATGTCCCTATTCATGATGGTCATTACAAAAGGGATAGCATGTATGACCAAATATTACATCACAATCTTGTTTGTATTATACTGTGTGACTATACCAACCACATCTTAAATAAAATAATTGAAGGGGAAAAAATAAAAACTATATTACTAGTTTGACTCTTCTAATAATAATTTCTATTGAAGATGCTCTTACAAGTAATTTTTTTTATATTTTTTTTATAAGGAACAATTATACTCTCTGTGATAATCTAATTATTTGATTCCTTTTGAACCACTACATTTATAAATCTAAACTACTATGTTTTTTTCTTCATTTCACTAGTAGGGTAAATTTACCATTGAATTTACACTTTCTCTATATTAATAAATTTATCAAAAAATGTAAAAAATAAATTAACGTTTATAAGAAGAAGAGTTGTAGTTATTTATCGAATTTCAATAAAAGTTGCTTCCTTTTTCTTTTCTACATTCCTTTTAGGGTTTGTATTCTAATTATTTCTTACTTTTGGTATTATCTAATATTTTATTTTCTATTTATTAATCATTTTAGCTTTTCTTGCTATAAACATGGTTTCACATGCTTCTTTTTTTTATATCAAATTTAGTAAAAAACTTAATATATTAAAAGTAAAGCCAGAAAATAAATAATTCAAATATTGAAATAAAAAAAATCATCAAAATATGTACCGAAAAAATATAATTCAACTACAAATTAGCATATTTCTTTTGACAAGGAGTTTTTCAACACCAATTTTAAACGGCATCATTTGGTCATAAAAACAGGCTATTTAAAGGTGGGCGTTGATTGGCATGTAGTGAAGAGTGATGGGGGTTAAAGATGACGTATGATGATAGTTTAAAGTTTTTGTTCTCCTCTTCTACTCGACTTACAAGACAAAGACACGTATGGATATGGAGAGAGGATATTTTTAGGAGGAAGTTTGAATTTTTGGGTGTGTTAGTTTTTATTTTTTAAAATATTTTTTCGTTGTGAATATATTAAAAAAATATTATTAATATTAATACTGATATATCAAAAAAATTGTAAAGAGATAATTTTTGATAAAATAAAATTTTAATAATTTTTATAAAACATGAGTTGCATCATAACCCCAATAGACAATAATATTAACCTCGTTAGATAGAGAGTGGTGAATTGTGATGCTCTTTATTTCCTTTATTTTTTGTGATATTTTTTTTTGTTAGTGGTTTTTTAATGATATATATTTTAAGAGAATTTTAACTTTTTTTTATATTATTACAATGATATATTTTATTTTTAGAATATTTTAGTATGCTAATTTGAGATTCTATAATATATATACACACACACATTAAAGGATTGAATTTTTCGAGTTTCATGTTTTTTTGGATGTGAGGAAGCTCCACTTTCTATAAGGTTCATTTTGTGGGAACCAACCACGTGAGTTAAACTTTGATTGTTCAGACTTTCTTACTAGAAATATATATTGTGACTCAAACTTGATATCTACTGTGCAGATCGTAAACTTTCTCCAATCACGCTATGATCCTTGGGTACAAGTTCCATGTTATCATTAAAGAATTCTAGATACTTCAAAAAAAATTTAACTCACTGATTACCAAATCCCCAACATCATCCTATTGATCAATACACTGTTTTCTACAATAAACATAAATGTTTTAGGTGTATTTCTTTGAAGCTCATCTCATCAATTAAGTAAAAGTAATTAATATCTGTGTAAATAATTGAAATAAAATCAAAATACCTAGAACATAATTCGAACAAGAAATCCAGAATGACACGTGATTTTAAATAAAATAAAATATATTTTATTTCTTAAAATGATATATATATTATTCATTCTAATAGAAATCGATTGAAATTGACAACTTGATTTATATTGTTTGAAAAAGACAAGATGGTTATTTCATATTTTGTTCTTTCCCTTGTCCAATGCCCAAACGACAACCATCTCTCCTTTCATTTCATTGTATCCATCAACACATAAATTATAATAAATGAATAAAATACCCCAAAATCCAACACGCACTAATTAAAAATAAAACATATGATTTCTAAAAAAATATATTTTTTTTTGTAAATTGACATCACAACTGATCCCACAACGAGTTATGATAAAAAAATTAAAAAATAATAGCTAAGTTAATCTGTATGAAATTTTGTATAACTGTCTATTTTAAACATTTGATACAAATGAATTATTCAAATGTGTATCCTTGTATAACAAATTAATAGTGAAAATAACAAAATAAATAATGAATTTAGCAGTACAATTTCCTCAATTCTTAATTACAAGACAAAAATACATCTTTCATTGATGGCAATTGCATGGGAGTTGAATGTTAGAAAATGAAGTGTGTGTGGAAAACTCAAGACTCTTCTTAAATTTTTGAGGAATTGATACACGTTAAGCAACATCTTATAAGAATATGCTAAAAAGATTAGTATAAGAAAAAAATAAATTAAAAAATATTTTATGTTTGAATTATTATTTTCACAACTAAACTAGAAAATGATTTACTTAAACTAAAAGAATCGCTTTGTCTCCACCTTTCTTCAAAATCCTTCCTTTTATTCTAATTACAATATTTTTAAATAGATAGATATATAAAGAGAGAAATTAAAAAAATACTTGTGGTCAAAGTATTATTTTAATAAGTAAGTTAGAAAATCATTTACTCAAAACACAAAAAACAAATATCCCCACCTTTTCCCTACTAATCCCCCTTTTCTCTTTCTTCTTATAAATAACATACAAGGATGCGATTGTAAAATATATTTGTGAAGTGGTCTCATTACCTCTTTTTATTTTTTAGAGACTATAAGGCACCATACTCTCTTATCTTAACCAAAATTGCACAGTACTTATTAAATAGATAAACATGAGAAAAAAAGAGAAACAAAAAATTAATTATTAAATATTTTGTTGTGGTAATTTTAATAAATAAATTAGAAAATTATTAGCTAAAAAAAAAATCATCCCTCCCCACCTTCACTCCAAATCCCATCTCTCTTTTTTTCTTAAATAAACATATCTAAAGTGATATATTTTGATGAAGTGTACCCATTATCTCTCTCCATATCTAGCAACTATTCCTTCTTATCCAATTGTCTAGTAGATGATCCAATAATAAAAATTTAGGATTATAAGATTTGTTCTTTTTATAGTATCAAGTTCGAAGTTCTGTGATTACTAATATGATAACCACTAGAAACTTACATAGTCATTAATTTTAGGACTCGTGAGATTAGTCAAGATACGTGTAAACTAGCTCGAACATGCATGTTAATAGATAAAAAAATAATACTTTCTTATCTCCACCCCCAACTGTGTACTAATATTTAATGAGTAGATAAACATAAGAAAAAAGAGAATTAAAAAAAAAGTTATGCTGATTATTTTATTTTATTAATAACTAAACTATATCAGTTGTTAAAAACCTAAACAAAAAATCATATCCCCTCACCTTCCATCCAAATCCCTTCTCTCTCTTTTAAATCATGGAAAATCTTATAAGGTCAGGCAAGTGGTCAACACAACTTCGGCTGATAAGGCGGTGAGATCTCACTTAGCGGCAAAAGGATCAACATCTTTCAAACTTCGAACAGAGTTATCAGAGCAGCTTGACAACGCTAGGCCGGCTAGCCCGGTGAGCACCCCGTTCCCGGGTATTTTTATCGATTCAGTCCGGTGAGCTACAGCAGGGACGGCGGCGGAGCAAGTACGATGAGTGAACAACCTCACAGCCAAGGCATCTATTGTGGACAACCATTCGAGCCAAGTAAGTCAACATTCTCTGCCACTGACATCCTCCCAACTTAACCTAATTTCTTCACCTCCTCTCCTAACTTAAATTCCATTCCAATTAATAGAAAGAGTATTTTTTTTATTTTGTTATTTTTTTTCAAACCCTCTCACTCAACAAGATGCCAATGTTTTATTTTTCGTGAAAAAATTAACAATCGAAGTGAAGGGTTTCATCAGAGCCTAGTTTCAGTGGCGACTAACCGGAAGAAATTCCTTCAGCTGTGAATAGTACTTGATAATATTTCCATTCCTGGAAAGCCGGCTGTTCCTCCGGCAAACTGATAAAGGACGAGAATCTCAAGTACAAGTAGATCAACATTTACGGCCTATGATTGTTTTTGAAAATATTTTTAATTTAAAAATATATTAAAATAATATTTTTTATTTTTTAAAAATTATTTTTTACATTAACATATCAAAATAATTTAAAAAATAAAAAAAAATCATTTAATTTTTTTTTTCAAATTTTAGAAAACGATATAACCACCATTCCAAACAGCCTTTGGCCTATGATTTTCCTAGTCCGATGTCATCATCATACTTCCATAACCATAAAAAAATAATTAATAGATATTTTTGTTGCGAGAAACAAAAAAATTATCTCTCCCCACCTTCTTTCCAAATCTTATCTCTTTTCTTTCTTAAAAAGACATCTCCTACAATTAGGAGTCCAAGAATTGCATGTATCCATGACGTGAGTCCCTTGCCTGTTTTCTTTAATGATATTGTGTAAAAACTGCCTCTTTATTTTAAAAAAAATATATAAAAAAATATAAAAAGAGTAATTTCAAACAAAAATCTTGAAAACACGTTGCTAGCCGCTTTCCAAAACCAGCTCTGAGGGCCTGTTTGTATTGTTTTTGAGAGAAAAAAAATTAAATTTAAAAAATATAAATATTTTTAGATCATTTTGATATATAAATATCAAAAATAATTTTTTTTATAAATAAAAAAAAATATCATTTTAATATATCTAAACAATTAAAAAAAAATTTCAACTCTACTCCCATGCTGTAATTACAAACAAGAGAAGTTATTTTTGATCAAAATACAAAAAATAAATATTTTTCCCCCCTTAAAAAGGCATACACAGCAATTACAAGTCTATAATCAGTAACATATATTCATAAAGTGGATCTAATAACAAAACTACATGTATCGGTGTCTGAAAACAACATAGTATAAATAAGTATTGCTCGAATCACAAAAAATCATCTCTTCTCACCTTTTCTATTTAAAAAAGACATTTTTCACCGTTAGGAATCTAAGAGTATTATGTGTGGACCTCTTCTCTCTCTCTCTCTTTATATAAATAGACTGCTAAGCATTGAACCCTCCTATCTCCACCTCAGTCATCATCTGTTTTCATCGGTGGAGCTTTTTTCTTCAGATAACGTCTAAAATTTTAAGGGAACTTTTGTTCTTCCCTCTTCTTCCCTCTCATCTTTCCAAATTTCCTTAGAGAACTCTCCCCTTCCGTCTAACCCTTTCTCTTATTTACAGAGAAAAACACCCTATCCTCTCTTTTCCAGTGCTGCAGCACGAAACTCTCTGTCAAAATATATCTGTCCCTCGAATAACTTTCAATATGCCTTCACGATCGTTATTAGCAGACGCTTTCCGAGCCTACCCTGTCCATGAACAGCAAAAGAACATTGAGTTCACCTCTCTTCAAGAAATACCTGACTCGCACAAATGGGCTCAGCTCGATGATGAATCACAGCATCCTCTAATGGACCCCTTCATCACTGAGTCCGTGCCCGTTATCGATCTGAGAGAACCCTCATGCGCTTCAAAAAATAGGCCATGCATGCAAAACTTGGGGTGTGTTTCAGGTCACAAACCATGGCATCCCTACCAGCCTTCTCGAGAGCGTCGAGAGTGCTAGTCGGAGCCTTTTCTCTTTGCCAATCCAGCAAAAACTCAAAGCAGGTAGATCACCCGATGGGGTTTCAGGCTACGGTGTTGCTAGGATTTCTTCATTTTTCTCCAAGCACCTTTGGTCAGAGGGATTCACCATTGTTGGCTCTCCTCTCGAGCATTTTCGACAACTCTGGTCTCACGATCACACCAAGTTCTGGTAAATTTCACATGCTAGCGATAAGATTATGTATTTTTTCATGATTTTGATATATATATGGTAGTAATACAGCTACTACTGTAATTTTTTATTTGTTAGTGCATGCTTTCATACACATAGTAGTAAGTGTTCTTATGGTAATGGTGATAAAAATTTGTGGTATACTACAGAATCCATTCGCTTTTTTCCTTAAAGCAATTAACAGAGACAACACTTGGATGATTTGGAGTGATAGAGGATCAATAGACAAAATCCACTTGTAGCCTCTGTTTGCTTTATTTTATATCCATAACAATAGCATATTTACTATTTGATACAGTTTTTTTCATCTTTTTCTAATTTTCACCTCTCCTTTTCTTCCCTAGTGATATAATTGAAGAATATAAGAAAGAAATGCAAAAGTTGGCAAGGAGGTTGACATGGTTAATGTTGGGCTCATTAGGAATAACCAAGAAAGATCTCAAATGGTCTGGCCCAACTGGTGAATCGAAAAAGGGTACCGCAGCCCTACAGCTGAATTACTACCCGGCTTGCCCGGATCCGGATCATGCAATGGGTCTCGCCGCCCACACAGACTCCACCCTGCTCACCATTCTGCACCAGAGCAACACCAGTGGATTGCAGGTGCTGAAGGAGGGAATTGGGTGGGTCACCGTCCCACCGATCCCGGGCGGGCTTGTTGTTAACGTAGGGGACCTCCTCCACATCTTATCAAACGGGTTGTACCCGAGTGTGCTCCACCGAGCGGTGGTTAACCGGACCAAACATAGATTATCCATCGCGTTCCTATATGGGCCACCATCAAGTGTTCCAATTTCTCCCTTGCAAAAACTTGTTGGTCCACATCATCCTCCCCTCTATCGGCCAATCACTTGGAACGAATATCTTGGCACCAAGGCCAAGTATTTCAACAAAGCACTCTCATCGATGAGAATTTGTGCCCCTTTAAATGGTCTGGTCGATGCAAGCGATCATAATAGGGTAAGAGTTGGTTAGCTAATGAGTTTTTTTTCTCTTTTTCTTTTGTTAGCAATGCAATTTTTTCTTGTGGTTACGATTTTTCAAAAGGACACTATAATGGAAGAACCGACGTGTTACTTAGTTCATGTGGAAAAAACATTTTAAGTTTGAATTTGAGGCTATCACTAATGAATTTATTGGATTAAAGGTGCTTGGAGAACATCAATATCAATAAACATGTAAATTTTACTTGGAGATATTTCTTGCGGTCCAACCAAAGAAAAGTTCCTTTTGAAAAGGTTCAAAAAGATAGTTATATCCAATCGTAAAAAGGTAAAAACAGACAAAACGCTCCCTATTTGTCCTTGTGTTGTTGATAGAGAAATAGGGGAAACACATATGCTATGTATCTATCTGGATATTCAATTAAAAGACACAGAAACCGACATGTTTTGCCCCGGACATGATGGAAGATCCCCCATCTAATTTCAACAAGACAATAATCAAGATAAAAAACATTGTCATTTGAATCTTTGAAGTGGGTGAAAGCTCATTAAGAAAAAAGAACCTTTGAACACAACGATCATTCCTCCAACGAATAATTAAGACATGGATTAGTAGCAGTGATCCTGAAATTTAACGGGAACAGTGCAGTCTTCAAGGAACAGGTCTGCGAATATTCATCGGAGATATCGCCCACGGGGCCCGAGGCAACAAGGGAATATTCATCGGAGATCGAAGCAAATGAAAGGAGGACAGGGGGCTTCGACGCCGTGGATTCATGTCAGTGTTCAGGGGGGTCTGTGTAAAATTCTTGAGCTAGGCGGGGGAAGGAAGTATCAAGTGTCAGTCACTTTCAAATTTCTCTGCAAGTTGAAGAGGTTTCTTGCCTCTGCAACCACGTGCTCTTCCACACCCATCTGCGCCACCTGCCTGGTGGTGGGGGCTAGGAAGTTCTTACCGTCTATGGTGGTCGGTTGTAAGCATTGAAAGAGGCCACAAAAATGGCTTACACTATCTGTATCAATTTCACTCCTGTGTTTGCTACGGGTATTTTGTTTTCTTTTTCAGTAATAGGATTAAATATATTATTTTTTTCCAACCCTTTTCTATACATAAAAATCCCAAGTATAAATGGAAAAACATATGCATGTATCTAGTTTTGAATAAATCAATAACGATTTGGGTTAATAAATAAAGAAGATTATTAACAATAACTAAAAACAAAATGAAAAAAATCAAGTGATAAAAGATATATAATATTGCAATACGAGTAATTTACCATATTGTATATTAATGATTTTGCTTATCGAAAATTTAATTCTTTTATTTAATCAAATAATCATTGAAATAGACAAACAAATAAAATTAATTAAATAAAAATCAAAATAAAAAACTATTATGCGAAATTACATATATTAAAAATATTATCCAAAATCCTTATTTTTGAAAACAAGGTTTATTTATATAAAAATCAAAAACATTATAATTGAATTAGAATAATCCTTACAATAAATAAATACATTAACTAGTCCAAGCAAGCCAAGCTACCGCGCTTGGCCTATTGAAAATAACCCTAAATAATTTTTTTATTACTAATGAAACAGTAATTTTTTAAAAAAAAATATAAAATAAAGATAGACACGTCATTTGTTTTTCTCAAAATTTCAACTGTTATGCTACTTGAAAAAACACGACTCATAGTTTTTTGACATACAAACTCATTTTCAACTTAAAATTTCTAGAAAATACTCTAGAAATCTTGATAACCCATCAATAACCTTAAAAAACCTAAAACTAGAAATATTCTTGAGTTTAGACTGCTTTTTTATGCAATTTGAAGGTGAAAGAAAAACATAAATGGAACTTCCCTCATTAAATAGAACCCTATTCTTTCTCTCTCAAACTAAGAACTTAAAAATAATAATAAAAATAAAGTTTTGGAGTAAAATTGTTTTTTTTTTAAATGAAAATTGAAGGGACACAATATTTTATCATTTTGAAAAGTACAAGGAATACAATAAATATTTATCCTAAAGTACAAAAAAGCCACCAATTTCCTCAACTTTTTTTACTCTGGTCTCCTGCATTATAATCTGTTTCTAATCAATTAATCTAAATTGACCTATAATTTATTCTCTTTAGAGCAAAATTAAAAAAAAATACAAGAAGAAGAAGAAGAAAAGAAACTATAAACAATGAGTCAACAATGTTTAGTGAGGGATCTAACATTTTACATAGTGAATTCTTCCCGAGTTTTTAGAGTTTTGCTACCTATATAGGTTGTTAGCACTACATAATAAACTATCTTCTAAAGTGTAAAAGAAGTTTTTTCAAATTAGTAATCAGTTGTAGGCTGAAAAATAAAAATTTATAGGTGATGTTATCATGTTTTAGTGTAGTGACATTTTATTTTTCAAAATATATATTTTAATTTTTAAAATATTAAAACAATGATATATTAAATTAACTTTAATCAATTTGAATTATTTAATGTGCTTGCAGTAATAAAGTTTAATTACTTTATTAAAAAAAACTATCTTTTTTATTTAATTGTATAACAATAAAAACTGATGCTAGAAGAAAAGTAATAATTTTTTTTTAATAAAGTAATGCATTACATTGGCGGGAAAAACAAGTAATAAAATAGGAACAAAAAAATATACAAAACACTGTTGCAAAATAATAATAATAATAATAATAATAATAGAAGTGTTAAGACTTTAATAATTATAAAAGATCAAGTTAATTCTAATCAATTAATGAGCAAAAAGATTAGGGACCTAAGATTTTTTTCTTAAAAAAAATTAGACAGACATATTCATTGTATTTGGTCGGAATCTTTTTTGTTTTGTCTCAAATAATAAGAGCGATTTTTTTTTGTCTCAAAGATCAAGTTAATACTAAATTCTTGATATTTTGTTTTAAAAATATTTTTAAAAAACATTTGAAATTTTTATTTTTATTTTTAAATTATTTTTTTTTGATATTTTA
Source organism: Salix viminalis (assembly GCA_029228465.1). NCBI lineage: Eukaryota > Viridiplantae > Streptophyta > Magnoliopsida > Malpighiales > Salicaceae > Salix > Salix viminalis. The sequence goes on from CM055426.1 coordinate 10,738,647, forward strand.
AAATTATTTTCATATACTGATGTTAAAAATAATTTTTAAAAATAAAATCATTTTAATAGATTTCTTAACAAAATTAAATATTTTTAAAAACAACCTTAATCATACTACCAAACAAACACCTCCTAAAAAAAAGGTTCCAAAAGGAAAGGAGAGAAATCGTATTTTATCTTTTACTTAGTGGATGATATTTTAGCTGTCGAGCGGCATGATCTTCTAATTATGCTGTTCCTCAATCCACTTTTAAATAATCATAGATTGTAGTAGATGCAGTGTACTAGATTGTTGCTTTATTTGTTTCTTTTCAGATGAATATAAAATCATTTTCTACTCAGAATATCACTGCAGAGTGCAGCCACTTCAAAACATAAGTTTTGATCATTCGAGATAAGGTTCCTGCTCTGTCAAAAATCAGCCGCGATTTGACACGTACGTCTTATTTTATGATTTTACAAGTTAAGGAAACAGGGAACAAGCTGGGGTGGGCCCATTTGGCTGCAGAGAAGACGGGTTTATTTGGTTAAGAGTTTCTCTTCTTAACTATTTTAGGGTAAGAAATGGGTTCTTCTGCAGTCGAGAAAGGGATTTGATTTTTTTTTTTTTTAGGATATTTTTTTTGTTAGGATATTTTTTGTACATGCTCTTAGAGAAATCAACGACTCGTTGCCAAACACCAGTTCCTGCATACATTGAAAATTGCAATAACAGCATGAGGGAATTGGACTGCTGGACATTTATCTCTACCTGTTGGGTAAAATGCAGCATGAACTGCTGTTTCGTGGAGCACGCCATGACTTTTATATATATAAATAGTTCCACTCAGCTTATCTCTACAATATCGTATATTGATTCTTGAATTACAGATTGAATGAGATCCAAAATATCTACTTTTAATTTTACAACTCGATCCAAAATATTTATTTATAAATTTACAACTCGAGTACATTTTCATGTCTAAGTGTTATGGAGTTTGAAATGTGTGGCTTAACTTATCATGTTTTGAGTTTGTTTTTTAGAGATCACCGGTTTAAGTTCTGCATCAGTTAATGTTATTAAAAGTTTAATTGGTCGTTAACTTTAGATTAGAGTCCATAAGATTAGTCAAAAGTATATGTAAACTAGCCTGGATGTCCAATTTCTATAAAAGAAAAGAGTTTGTAACACTTGTTTCTGTGGTTGGAGCAACATGTTTCGAGTCAGTTCGAAGTAAGGTTGCCTGGACGACTAATGTGGTCATAAATAAGCTCAACAATTCTAATTTTCATTATTATCTTTGATGAAACTAGAAGATTTCTTCTGTGGGTTTGAGATTGACCCAGCCACCATCTTTGTGTGTTGCACCCCTAGCCCATCAACTTGATCTCTTACTCTGTAGTATGGACCCCTTTATTTCTCGAGACCCTGAGATGGTGGTAGCTAGTTGAGTTCATCCCAATCTTTCTCAAGGCCCAGGCTCTCGACAACCATCCTGATTATTACAACGCTTTATTTTTTTCATCATTAAACTTTATTTCTTTGCTATTTTCATCTTTGCACATGAAGTTTGCATTGATGAAATGTATTATAATTTTTTTTTATTTGTGATTTAGAGCATGTGTGAGGTCTCAAGGAGTGTTTCGTGTATGAATTAAACATCAATTATATATATAAGAACTTTAATTTGTTGTTAGAAAAAAAGTGAAATGACAAAGATAGAAGTTAAGAAGTATATATATATATATATATATATATATATATATATAAGAACTTTAATTTGTTGTTAGAAAAAAAGTGAAATGACAAAGATAGAAGTTAAGAAAGAACAAAGTATTTCACTTTTTACTGCTCAAAGAGGTGTGAAAAAACAGCAATTTAATCTTTAATTTTTTACATATTTGATCTTTTTTTTTAAATTTCACTTTTAAAAAAGTAGATTTGGTTTAGAACTTATTTCTTGTAAGAAAAAAATAAATCTAAATTAGGGATTAATTTCATTTAAACAAATAGATTTATTTGGGTTGCAATAATGTGTTTTATGTATTTTCAGGTAAAACTAAAGTTGAAATTGAGTTTTTTGGATCTAAAAGCCAAAACCTAATTTTTTAACTATGAAAGGTGGTCAAAAATTTAAACTAGATGATAATGCATCTCTACCTAAATGGATGGTGATGTGTTGTATGCTTTATTTAAATAATTGGGCAAACAACCTTTTGTTTTGGACATGGCACACAAGCCAATTCTCTATTTTTTAAATTTTATTTATTTATGTGTCTCGGCTTTTATTTATTGTCATTATTATTATTTACAAAGAGAAAAATATGAAAAGAATATTATGCTCATCCCACATTAGTTCTTTGAAAACATAAAATGATGCTATTATAATCAATCTATAATTTGGCATGAGGTAAACACTCCTACAATTATCAATAATTTAATATGATTTATATACTCATCTCATATGAATAAGGGTTAGAAGCTATAAAGAAGTGATGCCATATTATTATATTTAAAGATCCGGAGAGCCACTAACTTAGTATGCCACATTATATATATGAAAAACATTTCATGTTTATTTCCCTTTAAAAATATTGCCAGGAAAGCAAAACTAAAGAGAAAAATTAAAGCAATGAAATAGTTTTTTAAAGATAAATATGAAGCGTTGGATTCAATGGAATAATTGCCCGCATCTCAAAATTGAAATTTAGAAAAGTCAAAATGAGAAAGGATATCTCCTTTAGTAGTAGGTTTAACTTGTTATTTATCTATTTTTTTTGTCTTAAAGCACCGAGCTAGGCCTAAGTCGGTTCTTAAAACTAGAAAACATGTCATCCTAACCATTAATATCCAAGTTTTCAAAATAAAAAATGCAAATATGTTGAAAACTCATCGGCTAATTATCAAACTTATTTTAAGATTAAACATGATCATTGATGTTGTTTTTCATTCTATTTTGAAAATAAATATTCATATGCATATACATAAAAAGAAAAAAGATGCAGTTTTGCAAAATATAAGTAACATTAACTCGAAGGAAATACAATCAATTCATGGATGAATAGTGACCAACCATAAATAGTAACATGCATATTATTTGCATTTATGAATAGTAAACCATGCATAAATTTTAGCAAAAAAATTTTAAAAAAGAAAAGAGTTTGAGGCTTACCTTAGGGCTCATTGTAGACGAGAGAAAAGTTTCTATACTAGTTGGAAAACATACTGTATTGCTGTGATTTTCAAGTAGTTTTCTCACTTTATTATGAGACAAAAGTTTCTACTACTAGTTGATTCAAAACAAATTTCTTCAACCAAAAAAACTCTTTTTTTCCCCTCTTTTTTATGAATTTTTTTTTGGGTTTAGGGTTCTTTTTATTTTTTATTTTTTTTCTTCTTAATTCAATTACCTTTCAAGATACGCTAAAATTAGATTTGAGTAATTTGTAATTTGACCTAATAATAGCATGCATTTGAGAAACAAGATTTTATACAATGATCACCCCCACTTTATGCCTATAAAAGACACAAACGAGATAGGCTAATCAATATTTTATTTTTGCTAGACACTTGATCTTAGGTCTGATTTGCAAGGATTGCTACCTCCAAGTTCCATATTAATGTTTTTTATAGGGTTTGCTTTTTCGTTGTTTGATGGCTTAAAGCTATATGTTCATAGTTTATTTATTGGCTATCATGCTCTTTTTCCCCGCCCCTTTTATTTTAATTATATATCACAAACCTTATTGTTGTCATTTTTAGTATTTTTTATGAGAGGAGAGAGAAGAGTCACTAAATTTCAGTGAAAAAAAGAGTTTTTTTTTACAATTATTTCGACCACCAAACAAGTTAAATTAAGTGTGCAAGGGGAAGAATTCCATGGTTGTTGTTTAAATACTCAATGCAGCCTAAAAAACAAATCCAAGTGAAGGATGAATGTCTTTATTTCCAATTTGATTTTGTGGTTTGAAATGTTGTTTTTTTGGGTTTGTTAGGTTGATAAGTTGATTTCTTGGTGTTCTTGGGGGTGTTTGTCAGTTGTTATTTAATTACTCCCCTCGTATGTTATTTTCTTGGATTATTTTGCATTTTTTAAATAGCAATTGCTTTTTTTAATATATTGGATGTATTTATTTTTTTTATAAGGTTAATATAATTCATTTGTAATGTTTTTATATATACGTCATACAAATTAAATTTATCTTTAAAAATATAAAATGTTTGCTGTTTTTGATATTTTTAATGTTTATAACTTTATATAATATTTTTTTTCCTTTTATTTATCAACCAATTTTATGTGAGTGTTCATTTCTATTATAAATAGATTTCAATCAATAAATTCATTAAAATACAGATGAGTAAATGACTCATGTTACGTTTTTAAATATCTTGATCTATTTTTTATCTTTTATTTTTTTATAATTTCATTTTTATTTAAAGTTAATTTATTTTCTTATCAATTTATTTTGACATCATGATTTAAGATGCATAATAGACATGTAATATGAACATATCTCATGTCGAGGTAATGAGTTTTATACATGACAATATATATATAAAAATATTTATGGGTGGATGGATGAATGTGTATTTTGTTGTTATTGTCTTAGTTTTTTTTATATATATTATCAAATAAATTAAAATTTAACTTGATTGTTGAAGTTCTCTTTCTTTTTTTTTAAAAAAAAATGATTATCTTCTATTTTCTTATAATAATAATATGGCCGTGTGTCACCAATCTAGTTATATATAAACAACAAAGCAAGGATAGGGAATTTATAATTATAAGCTTATTGTTCACCTGTCGTAATCTACAGGTTAATGAATTATGAATCCAATTATGACTCCACTAGACAGTTTTTAAACAATATGTAAATTGGTCTGTTTTTTTATTGCATTAAAACAACCAACTTTTCTTCGTGCAATGCCACGACAAACTTTGACTCGTCTTAGCTTGACTTGAAGGATCGCAGATCAATCTCAATGATGGAAGATGTCGAGGATCGCAGATGAATGAGAGGGGACTTGGTCGGGAGCATATATATGAATAGCCGAGCACAACGAGGAGGAAGGAGAAATTTCTCACTCCCTCGAGTTGAAGTTACCCCAACAAAGAGAAATTATGCAGATCGAGACGAACTTTGTAATATAATGTGTAGAATAACACAATGGTTCTCTAACAAAAACACAAAAAATACACAATTTGCAGCAATAAATCGATCGAATGCGCCCCGTTATATTAACAAGGACGCCTGTTATTTAGGGAAAGTGCCAATCATCACATAGACATTTATATATCAAGACAAATAGAAAATACAGTTCTGAACAGCAAATCCAGTCGGTTTTTGAGACTCAAATTAGTAAGCTTTAAACACCACAGTAGGCTTTTATGGCAGACTCTTTCTCCCTACCTTCTTCCGTTAAGAAGTAACGCAACAATCCAAAATTCTCGAAAGGGTTGAATCGCAGAGGATTCTTTTCGTCAACTAGCTTTTCAGGGACTTTGATCATACCTTTGATGAATGAAAATAACCCAACAGAGTATCTTGGTTCGCTTTCGCTCATGACCACCCGATGGAAAGGAGCATTTATTCTCTCATTACTCCATGCCTTGCAAAACAGAACAAGATCATTAGATTTTGATGTATTCATCTGTTCAAACTGCCACTTACTAATCTAAATTCTAAGCTATTAAGGTGTGAGCTTAGTCCAAGTGTTATGATTTTGACAAATGTTTTGTAAGAGAAAACGGAATGAGAGATGCAATAAAGATACTGGAAAACAAAGAAGACAATGGTGGTTTCATTCGTACGACTTGGCTGGTAGACGGGAGTGACCTACCAGGAGGGCATCTCCCGCTATTACAATGAAGGATGAAGGTGAGGGCGTGAAGCTCATCCATTGGCCATCCTTTGATTTCACCTCCAAACCACTAACTTCATTTTGGTGAAGAACAGTTATAAAGCTCTTGTCTGTATGAGCGTCACAGCCAACATTAGCTTCAGTTTTCTCAGGAACTCTATATTTCATCATCCGAAGTAAGTAAGTAGTTGATTCTTTGTGAGAATCATGGTGCTGATCATAGACTCCATAGCTCTCAAACACCATTCTCACTACCATTTTTCTCGAGTTCTGATATTAGCATTGAGTATGACAGCACAGTTTTACTAACCGAGAAAAACAAAAAAAAAACGCAAGTTAGTGATCAAAACCAAAAAAGCAATAGCGGTTTCCGAGTTGAAAAGAAGTATAATACTAGTAATTTTTACCAAAAAAGATCGTTTCCACCAGGCCACATAGTATCTGCAAAATCTTCAGCTCCTTCAAGGGTGATGGCATTATCGATTCCCATGCCTTCATAGAGAGATGGTATAAATGGCTGATTTCCAACATAGCCATAGTAAGGCAAGTCAGAAACATTTTTCCTCTTGGTCTCTAGGGGAAGATCGAACAAATCCTTTAATGTAGTAACGAGATCATTGTGCAGCTTGAGAGGAACTTTGTCATAAACTGCTACAAAGCAGCCATATTCCTCGAGTGCACACATAACATCTTTGCATGTGGAGAGCCATGAACTTGTTCCAGGCTTCAAGTTTTCCTTGGAAAAATCTATGACAGGAAGCTCGGGAAGTGACAGGGAGCCCATATAATTTTAAGATTAGCAACTTGTTGCTTTAGATCTCGTGATCACACTAAACACAACTATTGTTTCACATGTATTTATAGCGTTCCCATGATCCAACATTGCCATATTCAGATAAGTGGAGGAGATACGGCAGCAAGCGAGATTGATGTAAATATCCGAGGACTTTGGCGTTATGTTTCTTCCAAGGACAAGAGTTTTATGAAGCAGAATATTCTGAACAGTACTGTGACATTGAACTGGAGACGGAAACTGGATAAATCACGTATTATTGCTATGAAATATATAATGTTTTTGGACAATAATGCTTTTTGTTTCCTACTGCTCAGGCTCCATTCCTGTACTGTTGCCATGTGGCTCAGAAGGCTTGTGATGGCAGCAGCAGCATATATCAGTCTAGTTGATAATAGCTAGTATTTTGTTGTTTGACATTATGGCTTCTGACAGCAAAGCATACATCATTCTATTGGATATCCGATACACCAGGACAGTGACATTCACGGAAAAGAAATTAGGTTATATTTTTTCCCGTCATTGTAGCTTGTTTAAGTGAAACTACCCAAGTCCAAGTAAGCTTTACTTTGCCCTATATGCCGGATCTATTCATTAAAGTTTGCAGGATGTTAAATGAATCTGAAAATTAATTCTAATATATATAAGTTAATTCGGATATCCTGATTAAAAAAAAATATCAGCAATTACGAGTTTTCACAATTTAAAAGAGAAAAAAGATAAGGTGGAATGATACCTTAGTAGCGGAAATGTAAATATCAAGCTGCTTTCATGGTACTAGATCAATTTCAATTGATCCATCTGGCGTTTACGTATCCCAATTTGTCATTAAAGATTTCAAAAAAAGCAGACCACAATAATTATATGATAAATTAAACTTTGGGTTATTATAGAAAATTGCATTCAAATAAGAGATTTCAAGTCCCTGAACTATGCTTAGACTGATACGATCACAAACTAACAGGAGAGATTTTTCAAAACTTTAACCAGCTTAAACTAATAGCATGAAGATAATACATGAGCTAGACAGGGTAGCTGCTAGGAAATCCAAATTCAATACATCTATAAAATCAAAGCATTTATGGATTTCTTTTAACCATGGCGTTCGCCCAATTTACATGCACCTTGTTTATTTACGATCAAATAAACTCTTAAAAAGAAACTCGAACCGGAGACTAATCAACTAAGCAATCCCTATTAGAGAATAATATAAATTATATTTTATGGTCTTACTTAATAACTTAATTTTTTAGGTGAGATGGTTCTTTAACATAGTATCAGAGTCTTGTTGACCCAACGGTTATGAGTTCAAATTTTACTACCCCTTTTCTACTTGATAAAAAAATCAAGCATAAGATAATGTGAGTCTGTGCGAGTTTCAAGCTCAAAGAACTTTTATTTAAAAGAGTATGTTAAAAAATAATATAAATTATATTCTAGGATATCACCTAACAACTTAAATTTTTAGATGAGATAATACAATTCATATCTGAGTTAAACCATTTATGTTCCGACTCTCTCCGCGCAAAATTTTCGAACCAACCAAACAATACAAGATAATTAACTTCCTCAACCACCTTCTAGAACTCGCGGTTTCCAGTGACGAGCATTTCACAGCGTTGTAAATGTTTGCCAAGTAGAAAGGTCCAAAATTCAAACCCTAGGAATTTCAAGAAGCTCCTAGTTGGCACCTACGATAGTTGACGTGGAATGTATTATTGTATACGTGTTTATGGACCAATCAGATACAACAAGAAAATATTAGAAAAAGTTCGGATGCACTAAATGGTTAGTTTGAAAAAACAACTGATGCTGCAGATGTTGTCATGCCAGCTGCCAAATTAATCTTGTTTTGTTTACTGAGGGAGTCTTCTCGGAAGTACTGCTACTGGTTGCTTGTCTGATTGTCACTCGCCTTTTCCCTTGGAACATGAATATGTGCTACGACCATATATCTTACTCGAAATAAACTATATTTTGTTTTGTTTTTTTTTGTTTTAAAAAGAAGAATTGGTTAACCAGTTGAGTCGTGGGAATAGTCTTTTATTTTCAAATTAATTATATTTTATTTAGTATAATTCATTGATTATCTACGAACTTGAGATCTACGAACTTGAGATCATAAGCATTATTCATAAGTGCAGGGAGGAGTACGCGAGAGAAAACATTTAATAAAATTTCCTTCCTCTTTAATCTCCTTGTTCTTTTAAGTTTTAATCTTTGTTTTGTTGTATATAAGTTCTTACCACACCTAATTTTCTTCCAACAAGCAATATCAGAGATTGTTATTGTTGAATTAATTAAGAGCAAAACACAAAAATAGAGGGCTACAATTATGAGTGTTTAACTTAATCTAATTACAAATAAATTATATATAGGTTAAGCATAAAGTACTATTCTTCCTTTAATAAATAAAACTAAATATTATTTAACATCTCCCCTCAAACTCATGATGCGGCAGCTATAAGTATCGAGAGTTTGCCAACTAGAAAACAATAACGAGAGATGGAATGCATCTTGGTAAAGAAATCTGCAATCTGCAAGGAAGGAGCAAAAGGCAAACAAATGGTGTCATGCTTGAGATGATGACGAGTAAGATGACAATTGATCTCAATGTGCTTAGTGCGCTCATGAAAAACTGAGTTGTGAGCAATATGAATAAAACTTTATTTGTCACAATATATAGAAGTAGAATGAGTAAAGGAAACTCCCATATTAGCAAGTAACCAACATAACCAAACAATCTCTATGGTAGTAGATGTCATGGCATGATATTCTGCTTCGGTGGATGATTGAGAAACAATATAATGTTTTTGCTCTTTCAAGAAATAAGAGAATCACCTAAAAAGATATAGAACTCAGTAACAAACTTGTGATCTGTGGGATCACTACCATGATCAACATCAGAGTATGCATGTAACTTCAAGGAAGAGGTGGATGAAAGTAAAAGACTTTGAAACACTGTACCCCAAAGATACTGTAAAATCAAAAGAACAACTGCCTAGTGAACAGTAGTAGGAGAAGCAACAAACTGACTAACAATATGAACAGTATATGCAATATCTAAACGAGTAATGGTGAGATATACCAAACTCCCAACAATAGTGTGGTATAAAGTAGGATCTATCAAATGTGTACCATCAGAAGAAGAGTACCTAGTGTTAACCTTAATAGGAGTATCTATAGTTTTGTTATTAGTAGGTCTAGCCCGCTCAAGAATATATGCAATATATTTTGACCGAGAAAGAAGGTAACCTCTAGGTGAGTGTGCTGCCTCAATACCCAGGAACTATCAAAGATTACCCAAATCCTTCATTTCAAATTGTCTTGCCAACTCTGTCTTCAAAACTGAAATACCATCAATGTCATCACCAGTAATAAGCATGTCATCAACATATAAAGACAAAATGATACGACCTGCATTAGTGCACTTAATAAAAAGAGCATAATCATGACTGCTAGAAACAAAGCCAAGAGACAAAATCACAATAGAGAATTTCGCAAACCAAGTACGGGGTGCTTGTTTAAGACCACATAAAGCTTTCTTAAGCTTACAAACATATCTAGAGTCATTTGAAATACTAAGAGGGGTGCCATATAAACATCTTCTTGAAGATCTTAATTCAAGAAGGTATTTTTAACATCAAGTTGAGAAATATGCCACTGATGAATCGAAGCTAGGATAATAAGAGTACGAATAGTAGTCATTTTTGCAATCAGGGAAAATATTTCCTCATAGTCCATACCATACTGTTGAGAGTATCCTTTTGCAACCAGCCTAGCTTTGTATCACTCAATAGACCCATCAAAATTAGTCTTGATCTTATACACCCAACGACAACCAACAACACTCTTACCATGAGGTAGAGGAACCACATCCCAAGTATTTGTCTTATACAAAGTAGAAAGTTCCTTATCCATAGCTTGCTGCCAAAGAAGATCAAGAATTGCCTCTTTATAAGAAGAGGGTTCAACGAGATGATGAATAAAAGCTAAAAAGGAAGTAAATGATGATGAATAACAAGAATAAGCAAAATTTGGTAATTTTGTGGACTTACAAATACGGATGGACTGATGTGGAGGTGGATCCAAAATCTAAGATAAAGCTTGAGGGGCTATAGATGAGAATGGAGCTTCAAGTGTGTTAAAGAGTAAAGTACCAGTATCTGCAGAGTTATGAGTACAAATTGATCAAACATGAGAAAAGGTATCATTAACAGACTCCTCGGAAAAGGGATCTATATGAATAAGATTAGTTTTAGTCAGGCTATGAGTAGTAGATGAAATAGAAAAGAAATATATATGCTCAAGGAAGACAACATGATGAGACACATAAATTTTATAAGTTATTGGATCAAGACAACGATACCCCATTAACCTTCACCATAACCCATAAAGACACACATAACGGATCGAGAGGATAACTTATTGCGCTCTACATGAGGACGAAGAACAAAACATGTACAATCAAAGACTCTAAATGATGAATAATCAGGGACATAACCATATAACTTTTCAAAAGGATATAGACCCAAACTACGAGAAGATGAAATTGTATTAATCAAACTTACAGCAGTAGGAACAACTTCTGCCCAAAACTCACTAGGAACAAGTAGATAACAAGAGAGAACGAGCAGTTTCAACAATGTGTCTATGTTTTCTTTCAGCAATACCATTTTGCTCAGGAGTATCTGTACATGAAGTTTGGTGGATGGTTCCATCTTAGACAAGCAATTGGCAATTCATTAGAGGTGTACATGAAGTTTGATCACAGTAGAATATTGAGTTTTGATAAGAGCTCGAAAAGTTGCATATATCTCAAAGAATTCAGAATCATGTTTCATTAAATAAACCCAACAATAACGATTGTAATCATCAATAAAAGAGACATAATATCGAGACCCTCCTTTTATGGAAACAAGAGAAGGTCCCCATATATCAGACTGAATCAAATCAAATGGTGAAGAAGAAACAAAAATACTTCAATTAAAAGTTAAAGCGAAATTTTTTGCTAGTTTACATCCACTACAATAAGAAATGTCACAAGTTTTGAAATTTTCTAAAGCTCTTGTGGATGACTAAAACGAGAAGATGAAATATGACCTAGATGAGAATGCCATATATAAAAACTAGAAGATGAAACACTCAAACGAAAGGAAGACAAGTTAATAGTAGTGGTAGCAACAACAACTGACACTTTTAACTCATCCAAACCATAAATTCCATTCTCCTAATGGCCTGTCCCAATCAGCTTCTAAGACTGCAGATCATGTACTCAACAAAAAGAGCCAGAAAAGATGACTAAATAATCACTAAGATCACTTATTTGATCAACAGACACAAAATTGAATTTGAGATTTGGAATAAGATAAACATTAGGAAGAGACAAGTGAGGTGTGACAATAGAACCAAAACCTGCCAAAGGCATATGAGTGTCATCAGCAATCATAACAGGAATGGAGGACAAAGGGGACACAAAGGTAAAGATGAGGAATTTGAAGACATATGATGGGAAGCACCAGAATCCAAGACTCATTTAGAGTGTGACATACCTGAGGAATTATGAGGTAACTGACCTATGGAATAAGAGACATACATTGATTGTAGCTGCAAGGAGAGAAACATCTGAAATTGCTCAACCAAAGTATTAGGATCGATAATAGAGCCGGAGGAAGCTACTGTTGCGGTATTGTTGTGTGGTGGTTTATAACTCTGAGGTGATCTGCGACCATTAGATTGTGACCGACTATCAGGCTTCCAAGCGTGATTCTAATGTCTCAACTTAGGACACTGAGCCTTCCAATGACCTTTTTGTTTACAGAAATTGCACTCATCAAAACCAACCCTTGTGTAACTTTTTTTGATGATTAGAGAATTGCTTAGGAGTATTGCTAATACATAAGGATTTGAAGCAAAAAGAATTCCCTTTTTAGAATAAGATTGAAGATGTATTTCTTTAGCCAATAACTCACTGACAATAAAGTCAACAGAAGGCAATGGAGAGCGATGCATAATGGAACCTCTAAGTCCTTCGAAATCACTGTGAAGTGCTGCTAAAAATTGTACCAAGTGTTGCTGCTCTTTACGCTCAATATAGGCACCACATGTCTTTAATTTCTGTCGATGTTATAAGAGACAATTGATCTAAAAGATCTGTCATAGCATAATAAAACTCTTGAATACTCATATTCTTATGATGAAGAGCTCGTATGTCATTCTCTAATTGATACTGTTTTGCAAAATTTGACTATGTGAATAACCTTTGAAGATGATCCCAAACCTCTTTTACTGTCTCATACTTTGCCAACTACGTGCCTATCAAATGCTCAACATGATTGTTGATCCAAGTAATGATCTTTGCATTATTTGCTTCCCATGTATCTATCAAACCAGCATACCTCTCCTTAATATTCTAGGTACCATATAAGTTCCACTAACATACCCCCACATCTTCTTACCCTTGAAAAAATTTCTCATCACATAACTCCAATACAAATAGTTCTTCCCATCCAATCTTACACTTACAGACTGAAGCGAATCATCTCTTTCAGTAACAATAATCAACAATCACAGGGAACCAAAATGAAAAAGTAGCGAAAAACAAAATATCAAATTGCAGAAGTGGAACAGAAAATACCAACACCAAAAAATTGCAGAAACCAAACGTAAATATCAAATTGCAGAAGTTAAAGGGAAGACGAAACACCAAATTCTGCAGACGTAGAAGTTGGATCCGCGAAGCTGTGTTCGCGATTAAGCCTCGTTCTATAAAACCTGCTCTGATACCATGTTGAGTTAATTAAGAGCAACACAACAAAAGGAGGCTACAACTATGAGTGCTTAACTTAATCTAATTACAAATAAACTATATATAGCTTAAGCATAAAGTACTATTCTACCTTTAATAAATAAGACTACATAAATATTATTTAACAATTATAAGAGAAAACATTGTTGTCCTATCAAATCTTCTTCTTGTTATTTAGTTTTATATCTTTATTTTGTTGTTTATAAGCTTTTACCACCTAATTATCTTCTAACAAGCAATATTATAAGTTTTTTTTTATTGTTTCACATTACCAATCCAAACTTTTCATTTCAATTTCCTTGTTTGATGAAAGACAATTATGAAACTTGGTTTATTCAAGTGAAAGCTTGACTAGGTTCGCAAGATGTGTGAAAAATAATTGAAAAAAAGCTTTAAAGAGTCTTGAAAGGAGTAGCTTGGACTTCAACTCAAAAGGAGGTAGTGATAAACCACGAATATTGAACAACAAACACTTACAATCATCCACAAATATATGGATAATACCACTTTTAAGATAGTGGTTAATATAACTATCGTCAAAGAAACGTGAGAAGTTTTGCAACTAATAAACTAAAAAGCTGACAAAGTAAGAAAGGTATGCCTACAAAAGTTACGACGTGACTTTGAAAAATAACATATGCTTGAGTTGAAGAATATCTTAAATCACTTTGTTAGAGTATTGACCATATACAGTTAAATAAAAAGATATGGAAAAAGAATGGAAAAAACATGTGTGATAGAATTTTTTTTTATGTTGTGATGGTGATAGAGGAGTAAAGCAATATGGATTTTATGATAATTCAAGGTCTTATGATAGAACTACAAGCCTATAAAGAGATAATTAATGAAATCCAAGAAGATATAGGTGCACAAGTACTCTTCTCAAAATTCTCTACTAAAGAAAAGTAAGTTTGACTTTGGATATACCCCAAAACAAAGATGTTAACAAGGTAAGGGAAAAGGAGGAAGAGATAAATTTGGAAAAGGAGGTTGAGATAGCCTTAACAAGTCAATCGAATAAAGCAAACCAATCAACTAGTTACTTAGGCAATAGTAATCTAAGACCCAAGTTTGACAAAACAAAATTTAAGTGTTATAAAAGATAAGTCATATGTTAAGGTTCACTTGAATCTAACCAAGAGAGTAAAACCAAATACCAATCTTGTAGTAAAAGAGGATAAGAGCAACTCCAATGAAAAATACTATTTTAGAAAGATAAATTGATAAAATAACTTGTTGAATAGTACAAATATAGTTTTTTTTTTTATATATATATATATTCCAATGGTAAAAGCCCTTTAGAATAGCCAAATATATTTTAATATATACAAAAACAATAATATAAAACAAATTTTACACGAACAATAAAATTTTAATTTTTTAATTTTTTTTATATTATTTAAAATGCTACCTCACAATATTATATATTTTTTAATTATATTTTTTTTTAAAAAATAAATTTTAAAAAATATATATCTTGTTGAAAAATCTCATGAATTCTTAAGTATAAATAAATAAATTATCTTAATAAATAAATAAAATATAATATTATAGTTTATATAAGATTACACGTAAAAACAAATACTATTTAGCAATCAAATAATGTTTTATATTTAATTGAGCAAGAAATAAAAACTAACCTAATACTAAATATTCTCTTATAATTTAAAGACTCGATAAATTCATTAAAATAATTTTGTGGTGGTTTAGATAATATTTGATATTGTAATAATAATGGTTTTTTTAAGAATATTTTTATCTAAAATATATATTAAAAATAATATTTTACTTATTCATGAAAAACATATTTTTAAAATAAAAAATGAAAACAATTTTAAAAAATTATTATTATTTTCACAAATCATAGGTTTGACTCCTAATTATTTCTCCTAGTCTCAAGCAATATTATATATTTTTTTTAAAATTTTGGCTTTTCTACAAGAACATGTAAGAATTGCATCTCAAAGAACAAAATATCATTTTAGCAATTGATATAGCTATTGGATTGGAGAAGTAAAAGGTGCTTTACAATAGCTAAAAATAGCTTTGCCTCTTTATATAGCTAGTGGGTTGGTAATGCTCTAAATAATTCACATTTTATTTTAATCCATAATGAAAGAATGTAAGACAAAGAAAAACATATGGTGTCTTGACAATGATGCCAACAATCACATGTGTGGAGATAAAAATAAGTTTATAAAGCTTGATGAATCAATTAAATATAATTTCACCTTTGTGGATCATTTCAAAAGTTTCCATTAAGAGAGAAGATATATTTCTTATTAGATTGAAAGATGGTAGTAACTAATTTATTGATTGTGTTTATTATATCCTAATTGTAAAAGCAATATATTGAGTTTGGAATATGAAATTAAGATGAAATTAATCACGGAGCTATAATTACAAAGGTAACTATTACAAAATATAGAATGTTTTTGCTAAACATAGAGTCAAATGTGCCTAAGTACCTAAAGTTATGTATGAAGACGGGACTTGGTTTTGACATATGAGATTTAAGCATATAAACTTTAATAACTTGAAAATAATGGAAACAAAATATGTTGAAGGGTCTACCATTCATTGAACATCAAAGTCAATCATACGATGGATGGATGTTTAGAGAGCAAATAAAACCATAAGATCTTTCCAAAGGAATTTACATCAACAACAAGTATAAGAGATATATGAACATGTTTGTGATCCTATTTAACCATGTTTGTTCGGTAAATTTTTTTTTATTTTTTATTTTTATTAATGATTATAGTAGAAAAACATGAATATTCTTCTTAAAAAAAGTCTAACATATTTAATTGATTTAAGAAGTTTAAGACATGAGTTGAAAAAAATAGTTATATTATAAAATCACTTACGACATATAAAAAGAGTGATTCTCATGAGTTTTATAAAGACAATGTAAAGACTCTTAATAGTGCTTAGATCCCCATAACAAAATGACATGGTGAAGAGAAAGAATAAAAACATCCCCAACATGGTAAAAAAACATGTTTAGAACTACAAATATGCCAAATAAATTTTAGATTGAAGTTGTAGATTATATTGTATACTTGTCAAATAGTAGTCTTATAAAAGGCATGAATAAAATGACTCTATAAGAGGCATGTAATGAAAGAACACCAAGTGCTACTACTCACTTTTAGGTATTTGGAAGTATTGACTATGTGCATGTAAATGATTAAGTAAAGACCAAGCTAGATGACAAGAGCAAAAATACACTCTTTGTAGGCTATAAGCAAATATCCTAAGGATATAAGATTTATAACCCTAAAGAAGGAAAAATAATGATTACTAGAGATGTTAATTTCAATGGTAAATGAGTATGAGATTCAAAAGGTAATCATGGTAAGAAATATGATTTTCTACCAGTTCTTGATGAACATGATAAGAAGTTTGAAATATCATTAAAAACCTACATTTATAACTCCATAATTACCAATAATCTCATCTTTATACTTATTTTTTTTCTAGTTAAAGCTCAAGTAGTTGCAGCCCATCAAGTCCACATAAGACTTCATGAATGTGCTTTCTACTTTCCATGAAGCTTATCGAAGGTCAAAATAAATTTTTTCATTTAATTTAATATTGAGTTTTTATCTAATTGAAATGTGTTTTGTTGTTAGAAATGAAAATTTAAAAGTGAAAAATTATATTTTTTTCACTATGTTTAATTTACAAAAGGTTGAAATTTTGTTTTTTTGAGTCCGCAAACTTAGACCTCAACTTTACTAGTCATTAAGGCCATTGATGATAGGAAAATATTGTAGGCAAAATAACATGTTATCAATTTCATTTTAAAAATAATGATAAGAAAGGATGACATGTTGTCCACTCTTAAAAACAATTATTGACACATAGGCTGACCATCCATGTCCAAGCACTTGGGAGCTTTAAAATTTTGACTACGCATGTAGGTCCATCATTCTAGCCAAATCACACCAAACAATTTTTAAATTATTTTCCTTTGATTTTTTTTCACATTGATAAATTTAAATAGATTTATTAGTATTAAATTTAAATTATTATCCAATTATAACTTAGTTTATATAACAAATTTTTATTATAATATTAACAATTATTCTCTAATATAATTGTATAGAAACTTAATATGCAAAGTTGCTTTAAACATTTTCCTAGAGAATTCCATTTTTTATATTTTTATATATATTAAATGAAAATAAACAATTATCAATTCATGATTTTTTTTCATGAAACCTAACTACATAAAACCAGGACTCTTAGCAACTGATTCCTACTACATAGTTGGCATTTATTTAAATCATAAAACAGACTTGACTTCTTCCTTCCGTGTACTGAGGACACTGCAATGACTGGTTCCCCCTTGACTAGTTCCTTCCTCTCTCTTAGCTCTTCACAACTCTATGAACCTGGGATTCTTTTTAGGAATTCGGTGAGATCTTTGGCTGCCTATCAATACCTCCCCCATTTAAGGGAACCTTGTCCTCAAGGTTCAAGTTGGTAAATCACTCTCGCAATTCCAAAGCATTTTCCTAGGTAGCATCATCACCTTGCAGGTGTTTCCATTTCACAAGATTTTCTTCAACAAACCGAGACCCTGTTTTGATCCAACAAGTACCTAAGATAGCCTCGGGTTTGATCAACATTTTGCCACTAGCAGTCATAGGTGGCAATTCGACCGTAGCGATGGGCTCGTCATCGACTTTCTTTTTGAGCAAGGACACATGGAAAACAGGATGAATACGAGCCTAGGCAAGCAACTTAAACTTATACGCCACTGTGCCAATTTGTTCTTCAATCTGATAGGGCCCATAAAAGCAACTAACCAATTTTTTGCATGCACGTTTGAGTACCGATTGCTGACGGTAGGAATGAAGCTTAAGAAAAATCTAGTCTCCCACCTGAAATTCAATATCACGTGTTTTAGAATTAGCGAGTTGTTGCATGCGATTGCTAGTAGCATGCAAGTTGGCCTTGAGCAGACTCAACAATTCATCTCTAGAGGCGAGTTGTTGATCTACTTCATTCACCGGGGACATTCCAATGTGGTAATGAGGAATTGTAGGTGGTAGACGTCCGTAAAGAGCTTGGAATGGGGTCATGCCTATGGAAGCATGATAAGTGGTATTATACCAGAACTCAGCCCAAGGTAGAAACGAATTCCATTTAGTGGGTTGCTGGTGAACAAAGCATCCAAGATATTGTTCGACACACCGGTTGACAACCTCAGATTGCCCATCCGTTTGTTGGTGATATGCAGAACTCATCTTTAGCTTTGTACCTGAAAATTTAAAGAACTCACGCCAAAAGTGACTGATAAAGATATGATCTCTATCACTAATAATGGAACGTGGCATACCATGTAGCTTCACCACACCCTCAACGAATTTCTCAGCCACCATTTTCACAGTATAAGGATGGGCCAATGCTAAGAAATGTGCCGACTTACTAAGTCGATCAACAACAACCAAAATGGTGTTCTTCCCGCCAGATTGTGGAAGACCCTCAATGAAATCCATCATGATGTCGTCCCCAACATGACATGGAATGGGTAATGGCTGTAATAAACCTGACGGTGATAGTGTGTCTGACTTAGCTCGTTTGCATACATCACAAGAAGATACATATTCCTTCACTATGCGAGCCATTGATGGCCAATAAAACTGTTGCGCCAGCCATTTGTAAGTGCGCAATACACCAGAATGCCCCCCAAGATGTGAATCATGGAATTCACGTAATAGTTGCTGAATGATGTCAGAATTGGGGGGAATCACTACTCTGTTTTTGTAGTGAAGCAACCCATTGCACCATGTATAGGGGCTGTCCAGATTCTCAGTGGCCAACTTGCCAATTTTCTGCAGGTAAGGATGTGAAACAGCTTCATCTTTAAGTTTATCCCACACGTGAATTTGTGGAACATATAAGTGTGAAAGGCAGGGGCTGCCCGTCATGCGGGATAACGCATCTGCAGCTGAATTCTCCTTGCCTGGCTTATACACTATCTCATACTCATATCCAAGTAATTTAGATACCCATTTCTGCTGTTCTGGGGTAGTAATACGCTGCTCTAATAGGTATTTCAAGTTGCGCTGATATGTTTGAATAACAAATTTATGGCCTAGCAAGTATGGTCTCCACAGCTAGACAGCTACCACAATAGCCAACATTTCTCTTGCATAAGTTGACCATGCACGCTTTGAAAACCCCAAAGGGCGACTCATGAAAGCTATTGGGCGTCCTTGTTGAGTTAGAACAACACCAACGCCATCTCCAAAAGCATCAGACTCAATCACAAAAACCTCATCAAAATTAGCCATGGCAAGGGTTGGGGTGGAAGTCATTGTCATCTTTAGTGCCTCAAAAGTTGCTTCGGCTTCATCATTCCAGCAAAATTGACCTTTGCGTAATAAAGATGTCAATGGACGAGCAAGAACCCCATAATTATGAACAAATTTCCTGTAATAACCTGTAAGGCCTAAAAATCCACCAAGCTCAGATATATTAGTAGGTCTTGTCGAGGATAGCATTGCCTGGATTTTTGTTTGATCAACTTTGACCCCCATTGGAGTAATAATATGTCCCAAGTACTCCAATTCTTGTTGGCCAAATGCACATTTCTTCAATTTTGCAAAAAAATTGTATTGCCTTAAAGTTTCAAAAGCCTTGCGAACATGTTCAAGGTGCATGGTCCAATTAGGACTATAGATCAAGATATCATCAAAAAAGTCTAACACAAATTTACGAAGGTAGGGGCGAAATATGGCATTCATAATGGCTTGAAAAGTAGAAGGAGCATTATAATGACCAAATGGCATGACTAAGTATTCGTAATGACCATTATGGGTGCGAAATGCAGTTTTATGAATATCATTTGGGGATACCCTAACCTGGTGGTAACCAGCTGTCAAATCTAGTTTGGTAAAATAAACAGCCCCATGTAGTTCGTCAAACATGTCATCTACCGTAGGAATAGGAAATCGGTCTTTAACTGTTACTGCATTAAGGGCTCTAGAATCAGTGCAAAAAAGCCATGTGCCATCTTCTTTTTAACTAATAAAACAGGAGATGATAAAGGGCTAGTCCTTGATCTTATAAATCCCAATTTTAACATGTCTGGAACTTGTTTTTCAATTTCAGCTTTTTAAAAATACGCATACCTGTATGGTCTGACATTGACAGGCCCAGTTCCTTCTTTGACAATGATGGTGTGGTCAATCTCCCTTACTGGTGGTAATTGATCTGGAGTTTGAAAAATGTCCTCGAAATCCTCTAACAGCTGCTGCATTTCAGACTCCACCTTATTGACGGGTATCTCAGCTTCAGTTTTTAAACAAATAGCAAACATTGCTTTGCCTTGGCGCGATTCCTTTAAGACATCCTTTAAAGATATGGGTTGAATGTGCTGGGCATCAATTCCTTGTAGCTTCTATATTTGATTCTTCCACATAAATTCCATGATCATTTTTTTCCATTCACAAGCCACTGTTCCCAATTACTCTAACCACTGTACTCCTAAAACGTAGAGGATATAGAGTCAGAACGAATGGAATACCTTGAAGTAGGACTTGTATGTTTTCAAATCTGCCCTGGCATTTTAATGGGTTCCCATTTGCCACCTTCACATTGAAGGGCTGTGTTGGTATCACTGGAATTTGTAGCCAATTATCAATTCGTTCGCTAATAAAATTGTGCGTGGATCCACTATCGATGAGGACAGTCAAATATTGATTCTCAATTCTTGCCATGATTCACATCGTTTTGGCAGTTGACTATCCGGTAAAAGCATATAATGATATTTGAAGTTCATCATCTACAAAATCCTCGTCATCTTTCATGCTCATCTCATCGCCCCTTTCCAGTAGCAAAAGCTGGGGCTTTTGACACTTATGGCCAGGAGAAAATTTATCATCACAATTAAAACAGAGACCTTGAGATCGTCTCTTCTACATTTCATCCCAAGCACGACGTTTCATGGGCATGGACGCTAGTGACTTTATTGGAGGAAAAGAAACAATTGGATTATGATTGAAGGAAAATGGCTTACTGTTACGTCGTTGGCGAGTTAATTGTTCATCTCGCATTCGTGCTTGGCTTATTGCCTCCTTCAATGATTTGGGTTTAAACATTCTAATCCCCTCTGTGATTTCTGGTAATTCCGTAATGAGCCCCCCTGTTTCACCTTTAAAAGTGCTTCATCAAAATCCTCACACTCTGGTGGCCCAAACCTTGCCCATAATTCCTCCTCAAAAATTGGCCACGTCACCTCCCTTTGTTCGTCTTTGTAAGCACGTCTCAACCATTGCCACCACTGGTTTGCCTCCCCTTGAAGATGAAAAGATGCTACCGACACCTTTTGTGTTTTAGTAGTGCCTTGATACTCAAAGAATTGACCTACTCTGTTGAACCATTTAGTGGGGTCGTTTCCTGAGTATATTGGATACTCAAGTTTCGCCAATTTGGATGAGAACATCTGTCTAGCCCCATCTGTTCTTTCTGTGAATTCTTCTCGCTGATGGCAAGATCGTCAGTTGCACTCAATGGCGTGGCTGCTGGATCCTTCTTTGTTGGATATTAACGCCTCTGTTAACTTACTGATGTTGTCTTCCATCTGATGCATTCTGTCAACAGATGTAATCTCCATGCGACTCATCCCATCCTGAAATCCTCCCAGCCCCACTTCTAGATTTTCAATCCGCTCCTTGTTTGTTGTCATTGTTAACCTGCTCTGATACCAATTGTTAGGTCCTTGTCAAAGCTAATGATAAATGGCAAATGAATTCTTCTTTGGGTGAGAATCAGCCACAAGTTTTGTATTATTGAATTGAATGAATGCTTACTCTGTCTCATACCAGAGTTTAAATACAGAAATGAAATAACAAACTCTCCTAATACATTGGCACAACTACATAAAACCAGGACTCTTAGCAACTGATTCCTACTACATAGTTGGCATTTATTTAAATCATAAAACAAACTTGACTTCTTCCTTCCGTGTACCGAGGACACTGTAGTGACTAGTTCCCCCTTGACTACTTCCTCCCTCTCTCTTAGCTCTTCACATCTCTATGAACCTGGGATTCTTTTTAGGAATTCGGTGAGATCTTCTTGGCTGCTTATCACCTTTTCATCTCAAATTTCACCACCTTACACTTCATAGTGTCACTATAATTGTCATTGTGCAATTGTTTTCTAAATACTACTTATACTAAGTAACAAACCTACCTATTTATGTTTCAAGTTAGTATATTAATTTCTTCTTAGTATTTATCGTGTAGTTTGCTTAAGCATTTATGTGTTTTACAACCTTTCCAAAGAGAATTATAGTTTTATTTGTATTTTAGATTTTGTTTGGGATTTATAAGACTTTGATTTGTTTTATAACTTGATGAAATTGATTTTGATTTTATAAATTAGGTGTGTTATATTGAAAGAAATGATGTGTTATGTAATGGGTAATAATCATGTTTTTTCAATTTTTATTGTTATCTTGGAAATTTTTAGGGATATTGATTTTTAATGGAATTGATAATAATTAAATGGTATTAGTTTATACTAAATAAGTTTAAATTGTAAAAATAATTGATATTTTTGTTGTTAATTGGATATATTTTGTTAATATCTTGACATGATGTTATATTTTTATACAAAAGTAATAATTGATTATTAGAATGTGAATTCATTTTTTATTACCAAATATTAATTTTTAATTCATTGTTACATGATTAATAAATATTGTCGCATTATATAACTTTCTAAGTAATGAATGATTATTTTTACTTGTATTGAGATTCATCTTGAGGGTTATATAAGGAAGAATATCGTAAAGCGATTTAGGGTTTTATTAATTCCACTCTTTCAAATCCAAAAACTTTTAGTTGAGGCAAAATTAGATATTCATATATGATGTATAAAAACAAAAATTTCCACAATTGAAATGTTGTCTTGATACATATTCTAAGAATAAAGATTTGTTGAAAAATACTTATTTTGGTTTGAACACGCAAAATATTATATTCCTTATGAGATCATGTTAGAAAGGATTGTTGGCTCAACATGTTGTTCTAGCAACATATATAAAGTCATAGATTATTATGTTAATCATTATAAAATTATAGTGATGGATGCAATAAAAATAAATCATTGTTATTTAGGTGAAAGTTCATGTATAGATAAAGATATAATGTAGATGCAACTAGGTTTTTCAAACTTTTAGAACATTTTGAGGAGTTATTATGGGATGGGTGCATAAATCATAGTAGTTTATGAATCATTGCTCAAGTGTTTACCATGAAGTCAAATTATGGTAGGTTGATTATGATAACATCATTCAATATAGATATAAATAAAAACCATTTTACCCAAGAGTAATAAGTTGAAAAAAGACATCAATTTTGTAAGATCTATATTTGAGCTAGCATTTGATTTCAAATGAAGCAGAAAGTCCCAATTCTTCATTAAAGGTGGTGCTACATTGCTACAAATTTAAAAGTTGAGAAGATATTCCTTTATGAACTCTAAATATTGATGCCATAAGGCCTACCCTATTAATGTTGTTTCAGGTGTTAATATGATTTTTTATGTAATTCTTAATTTGCCTTATGATTGTTTTTTGGTAAGTTTCTGGTGTTATTTTAATGTTTTAAGTGTAAGTTTTTAAATTGTGATAAGCCTTAATACGTAGCCAAATGATTTTACAATATGATAAGCATGCTTTACATTGGAGTTGATTCATGATTTTGAAAGCATAAATATGACTTTCTTAGCTATTATTTTTGTTCATTTTTGTATCATTCATGTTAAGAGATGATAAACTAGTTGGATGAAGTTCAAATGGAGCAAGTTAGAGGTTCAAAAGGATATTATAAGTTTTATTTAAATTGTTTGATAATCTGGGTTTCTCTAGGTTTTTGGGTTTTTGTTCTTAGTGTTCATCGCTTAAACATTGTCTTAGGTAGAAAGAACTTTATTTATTGAAAAGCAATATATTGATGTAATACAAATATAGAAATAATAAAAAAAAACACACAGCCAAATTAAAGATAAAATGAAACAAGTTGCTATTTTATAATTTAAACACCACAGTAACTCTTCAATGCAGATGGAGCTCTCTGGCCAGCTTCTGTGTAGTAAAATCCGAGGAACTGGACGTGATCGAAGGGTTTAAAAAGCAAGGGATGCTCCTCATCAATCATCTCTTCTGGTGCTTTAATTATATAGCCTGCTTTGGGGACCGAAAACAATCCAACAGAATACCTTGCCGCGTTGCCTCTCATCATAACTCGATGATATGGAGAATGGAGTCGACCGTTCGCCCAAGCCTGCGTAAATCATGAATCATAGTTGAAAGCTATAATAATAAATCATTTCCATGATAAGCATCACCATATCCATGCAGACCCAGAACTCCAAATGCTATAATAATAAATTTTTATGGAGATAAGTTCAGCTGAGAAGGCACTGCTTACATAAAGAGAGTCTCCAATCATGACAACAAAAGAGTCTGGTGTGGGTTTGAGATCGATCCAACTACCATCTTTGGCTTGTAATTCGAGCCCATCAACTTGATTTTGGTATAAAATTGTCACCATGTTCTTATCAGTGTGAGAAGATAACCCAAGTTTTGTCTCTGTTGTTTCGGGCCCTTTATATTTCATGACCCGGAGAAGGTGGTTGGTAGAGTTCATGTGCTCGTCCAAGTATTTCTCGAGTCCCAGGCTCTCAACAATCATCCTTCGAACTATGTCGGTCTAATTCCGACACCTGCTCCGAGAAGGACACAATAGTGTTGCTAGCAAAAGAGGTAGACTAATTATTAGTAAGACAAATATGATTTTAGATGAAAAAAACGATACAAATTATTCGGGACATGTTCTTAAGATTATACCAACCAGTGCAATTGTTTATTTATTTATGATTGTTGATATCTAGAAGCAGTGCACAGGGGAAAAATTAGAAAAAGAGAAGAGAAATGGGGGTAAACCTAAAATTTTGATTCCCTTGAGGCCACAAGATTCTGGTCATGCTCTCAACTTCTTCAGCAATGGTGGCATCATCGATACCCATGCTCTCAAACAGTGGAACCTGAGGGTATTGTCCAACGTAGCCATGGTAAGGTTTCTTCGAAGCATTCAGCATTTTGGTTTGCAAAGGCAGATCGAAAAGCTCTTCCACTGCACCAAAAATGGCCTTCCGAATCTCGGCAGGGATTTTGTCAAATAAGGCCTCGAAGCAGCCATACTCTTCGAGCGCTTTACGAACTTGCGATTTCACCAAGTCCCACTCAGCAGCGCCTGGATTTTGGCCTAGATTTGAGAAATCTATGATTGGAAGCTTGAGAGAAGTCTCAGATCCCATTTCTTTCTTCCTTTTTCGTTGATAAATTATGAGGAAGAATGGCTTTGTTGCTAGGGTTGACTGTCAGTTTCCCTCGCTATGCCTATTTATAGACAGCTCGTCGTGAGCTGTTTTCTCTTACCCCTGGTTTCAATAATTGCAGGGCTCAAGTTTGTGATGATAAACATCTCACCCACTGCAAATGGGAGCTAAATATGACAAAGATCATATTTTGGCGCCACATGACCTTTTGATTCTAAGCACCAATGAAATATTCTTATCCCTGTTTCCAGATACATTAAAGCATTACAAAAATACGTAAGTCTCCAATTTCTTAAAATTATACACAGTAATTATGAAGTAAAATAAACTTGAGTTACTTGAATAGTTTACTCTTTTTTTCCCAGTAAGAGATTGATCTAGAGATTAAAAACATCTTGAATAGCCTTCAAAAATTTCCAAATATAATAATCGACAAAATAGTTATCTTCAGTAATTACCTTCAAAATAAAGATAAATAACAAATAAAAGATATATTATTTAAGTTATTACGATGGTACAATGGTAAGAAGATAGGTCATTCTTTGACGACGGACTTACTCATATATTTTTTTTATCATAATATTCCATTGAAAATTCTATGAACAAATTTGAAAGTCTTATAATCGAAACCAACCCCATCCTCCATTTCTTTTGTTTTTCTCCTTTTTTTTTGTGTCTTCAACTACAAATCAAAATCCCTCCCCCTATTTTGCCATAAATCGAGGCCTTTTCATCACAAGTTTCACCACCTTACACTTCATAGTCACCATAATTATCATGTTGCAATTTTTTTTCTAAATACTCCTTACACTAAGTAAACAAACCTAGCTATTTATGTTTCAAGTTAGTATATTGATTTCTTCTTAGTAATTATAGTGTAGTGTGCTTGAGCATTTATGTTTTTTGCAACCTTTTGATAGAGAATTAAAGTTTTATTTTCATTTTAGAGTTTGTTTGGGATTTAGAAAATTTTGTGACCCCTGGTCTCAATAATTGCGTGCTCAAGTTTGTGATGATAAACATCTCACCCACTGCAAATGACAAATCATATTTGGCGCCACATGACTTTTTGATTCTAAGCACCAATGAAATATTCTTATCCCTGTTTCCACATAAATTAAAGCATTAAAAAATACGTAAGTCTCCAATTTCTTAAAATTATACACAGTAATTATGAAGTAAATAAACTTGAGTGATTTGGTGGGATGTTGAAGGGCCGTTGCCTCCTTAATCATAGCATTTAAATTAGAACTTAGATTATAAGAGATAAAATTTTCATAAATCTTTCAATCGTGACTTGAATAGTTTTTTTTTTCCGTGAGATTGATCTAGTGATTAAAAATATATATTTTTAATTACTATAAATTATCAAATAACAATGAAATTAGCGACAAAACATCTTTCATTAATATTTTCCGATGATAATAGCGATGGAATATGTCTTCCTAAAATTTCAATCATAATAATCAACAAAATATTTATCTTCAATAATTACCTTCAAAATAAAGATAAATAACAAATAAAAGATATATCATTAAAAAATACGTAAGTCTCCAAGTTTATATAAACATAACTTATATGATATTAATGAATTGTGATCTTTTCTTTAGTAAGTCAATTTTATAATTTCTGAAATTTACAGATCATTTTATCATGCATTCTCATTTATTCTAAATTCTTACTAACTTTTTTATAGGCAACATTGTTAATTTTTGTTATTTTAAAATTGGTATCTTAATACAGATCAAAAATTTTCAAATTTAAGATGAACAATCTTCCATGTAAGTATGTAATAATTTATAACTATAATAACAATAGATTTCCTTAAAAAAAAATTATCAACCATTAATGGTGGTTATCTTTAACTAGATATACACATGGGAGATAATGCTAATAATTTTCAATAACTATCTTTAGTCCTCAAAGAAAGGTTCATAGCTATAATATGAATTTTGTAATGGATATGTTTACATATAATATTATGATTTGTGTGAAGGGATCATCTTTCAAATATTTTGAAGTTGATTATTGTGACACCTTAGAATAGGTGATTGAATTACAATTTTATATGGCTCCAAATATAGTCTTTTTATTTAAATACAATTAGTATAAATACTAATAGAGGGAAATTTTTTACCCATGCTGGTCAAAAGTAGTGAAATAGGTAGACTCAGAAATATTAATGATTTTTTTTTGTATTTTTCAAACAAAGCCAACAAGTATATTGCATACCACCGAGTGTTCAGGTCAGCTGGCAAGGGGGCAGTTCTAGCTTAACCAAGGTCACGAGTTCGAAACTGGGCTTGTCCTTGGGTATGCAGTGACGCTTTGTGGGAGAGCTTTAGCCGCCCTAACGGGTCTCTCCCGACTCGAATCCAGATTAGTCAGCTGTGACCGGATTACTGGATGGTTAAAACCAAAAAACAAGTATATTGCATATATACTCAACATTTAGAAAGGATCATAATAACGTTGATTGATTATGCATTGTGAAAACCAAACTTAGTTGTTAAAAGATGGTATTAATAGAGTAATTGGGGGTTAATGACTGTGCCTTGTATTCTTCATTAATTATCTCAACATATTGTCCATGATTAGCCTTCACTACTAATTCAAGAAAATACTGAGCACGTTGGTTTCTTCAGGAAATTAAATGTAGATTTACAAACCTCCAAATCAATAAAGGAAGAATCCAATATAAAAGTGTATGCCCCTCTACTAAATTCAAGTGGTCTCAGGCCATAATGACATTAGAGTTGTTACGATGAGATACAGCACTACAAATAGAGGCAGTCCACAAGGTGTCTGTTTATTGATGCAATACAAAGCATAGAAATAATAATAAAAAAAAACACAGCCAAATTAAAGATAAAATGAAACAAGTTGCTATTTTATAATTTAAACACCACAGTAACTCTTCAAGGCAGATGGAGCTCTCTGCCCAGCTTCTGTGTAGTAAAATCCGAGGAACTGGACGTGATCGAAGGGTTTAAAAAGCAAGGGATGCTCCTCATCAATCATTTCTTCTGGTGCTTTAATTATATAGCCTGCTTTGGGGACCGAAAACAATCCAACAGAATACCTTGCCGCGTTGCCTCTCATCATAACTCGATGATATGGAGAATGGAGTCGACCGTTCGCCCAAGCCTGCGTAAATCATGAATCATAGTTGAAAGCTATAATAATAAATCATTTCCATGATAAGCATCACCATATCCATGCAGACCCAGAACTCCAAATGCTATAATAATAAGTAAAGCTGAGAAAGCACTACTTACATAAAGAGAGTCTCCAATCATGACAACAAAAGAGTCTGGTGTGGGTTTGAGATCGATCCAACTACCATCTTTGGCTTGTAATTCGAGCCCATCAACTTGATTTTGGTATAGAATTGTCACCATGTTCTTATCAGTGTGAGAAGATAACCCAAGTTTTGTCTCCGTTGTTTCGGGCCCTTTATATTTCATGACCCGGAGAAGGTGGTTGGTAGAGTTCATGTGCTCGTCCAAGTATTTCTCGAGTCCCAGGCTCTCAACAATCATCCTTCGAACTATTTGGTCTAATTCCGACACCTGCTCCGAGAAGGACACAATAGTGTTGCTAGCAAAAGAAGTAGACTAATTATTATTAGTAAGACAAATATGATTGTAGATGAAAAAAACGATACAAATTATTCGGGACATGTTCTTAAGATTATACCAACCAGTGCAATTGTTTATTTATTTATGATTGTTGATATCTAGAAGCAGTGCACAGGGGAAAAATTAGAAAAAGAGAAGAGAAATGGGGTGAACCTAAAATTTTGATTCCCTTGAGGCCACAAGATTCTGGTCATGCTCTCAACTTCTTCAGCAATGGTGGCATCATCGATACCCATGCTCTCAAACAGTGGAACCTGAGGGTATTGTCCAACGTAGCCATGGTAAGGTTTCTTCGAAGCATTCAGCATTTTGGTTTGCAAAGGCAGATCGAAAAGCTCTTCCACTGCACCAAAAATGGCCTTCCGAATCTCGGCAGGAATTTTGTCAAATAAGGCCTCGAAGCAGCCATACTCTTCGAGCGCTTTACGAACTTGCGATTTCACCAAGTCCCACTCAGCAGCGCCTGGATTTTGGCCTAGATTTGAGAAATCTATGATTGGAAGCTTGAGAGAAGTCTCAGATCCCATTTCTTTCTTCCTTTTCTCGTTGATAAATTATGAGGAAGAATGGCTTTGTTGCTATGGTTGACTGTCAGTTTCCCTCGCTATGCCTATTTATAGGCAACTCGTCGTGAGCTGTTTTCTCTTACCCCTTCAATAATTGCGCACTGCAAATGAGAGCTAAATATGACAAATATCATATTTGGCGCCACATGACTTATAGATTCGAAGCATCATTGAAATATTCTTATCCCTGTTTCCAGATACATTAAAGCATTACAAAATAAGCAAGTCTCCAATTTCTTACAACTATACATGAGTTACTTCTTCTTTTTTTTCCGTAAGAGATTGATCTAGCGATGAAAACATCTTTCATTAATACTTTCTGATGATAATAGCGTTGGAATGTCTTCCAATAATTTCCAATATAATAATCGACAAAATAGTTATCTTCAGTAATTACCTTCAAAATAAAGATAAATAACAAATAAAAGATATATTATTTAAGTGATTACGATTGTACAATGGTAAGATGATAGGTCATTATTTGACGACGGACTTACTCATATATTTTTTTTATCATAATATTCCATTGAAAATTCTATGAACAAATTTGAAAGTCTTATAATCCAAACCAACCCCATCCTCCATTTCTTTTGTTTTTCTCCTTTTTTTTTTTTTTTTTTTTGTCTCTGCAACTACAAATCAAAATCCCTCCCCCTATTTTGCCATAAATCGAGGCCTTTTCATCACAAGTTTCACCACCTTACACTTCATAGTCACTATAATTATCATGCTGCAATTTTTTTTCTAAATACTCCTTACACTAAGTAAACAAACCTAGCTATTTATGTTTCAAGTTAGTATATTGATTTCTTCTTAGTAATTATAGTGTAGTTTGCTTGAGCATTTATGTGTTTTACAACCTTTTCATAGAGAATTAAGGTTTTATTTGCATTTTAGAGTTTGTTTGGGATTTAGAAAATTTTGTGACCCCTGGTCTCAATAATTGCGTGCTCAAGTTTGTGATGATAAACATCTCACCCACAGCAAATGACAGATCATATTTGGCTCCACATGACTTTTTTATTCTAAGCACCAATGGAATATTCTTATCCCTGTTTCCAGATAAATTAAAGCATTACAAAATACGCAAGTCCCTAATTTCTTAAAATTATACACAGTAATTATGAAGTAAATAAACTTGAGTGATTTGGTGGGATGGTGAAGGGCCGTTGCCTCCTTAATCATAGCATTTAAATTAGAACTTAGATTATAAGAGATAAAATTCTCATAAATCTTTCAATCGTGACTTGAATTTTTTTTTCCCCGTGAGATTGATCTAGTGATTAAAAATATATATTTTTAATTACTATAAATTATCAAATAACAATGAAATTAGCGACAAAACATCTTTCATTAATATTTTCCGATGATAATAGCGATGGAATATGTCTTCCTAAAATTTCAAACATAATAATCAATAAAATATTTATCTTCAATAATTACCTTCAAAATAAAGATAAATAACAAATAAAAGATATATTATTTAAGTGATTACGATGGTAAGTGGATAGGTCATCATTTGCCGACGAACTTACTCATGACATTTTTTATCATAATATTTCACTGAAAATTTCATCAACAAATTTGAAAGTCTTATAATCGAAACCAACACCCATCCTCCATTTTTTTTTCTGTGTGTTTCAGCTACAAATCAAAATCCCTCCCCCTATTTTGCCATATATCGAGGCCTTTTCATCACAAATTTCACCACCTTACACTTCATGGTGTCACTATAATTGTCATAGTGCAAATGTTTTCCAAATACTCCTTATACTAAGTAACAAACCCTACCTATTTATGTTTCAAGTTAGTATATTAATTTCTTCTTAGTATTTATAGTGTAGTTTGCTTAAGCATTTATGTGTTTTACAACCTTTTCATAGAGAATTATAGTTTTATTTGTATTTTAGAGTTTGTTCGGGATTTATATAAACTTTGATTCTTTTTGTAACTTGATGAAATTGATTTTGATTTTATAACTGAGGTGTGTTATATTGAAAGAAATGATGTGTTATGTAATGGGTAATAATCATGTTTTTTTCAATTTTATTGTTATTTTGTAAATTTTAGGGATATTGGTTTTTAATGGAATTGATAATAATTAAATGGTATTAATTTATACTAAATAAGTTTGAATTGTAAAAATAATTGATATTTTTGTTGTTAATTGGATATTTTTTTTTAATATCTTGACACAATGTTACATTTTTATACAAAAGCAATAATTGATTTTTAGAATGTGAATTCATTTTTTATTACCAAAGTTTAATTTTTAATTCATTGTTACATTATTAATAAATATTGTTGCATTTTATAACTTTCTAAGTAATGAATGATTATTTTTAAATGTATTGAGATTCACCTTGAGGGTTGTAAAAGAAAGAATATCGTAAAGCGATTTAGGTTTATGCAAACACTCATTCCAATTACATATGGGGAATTTATTCCTAAATATGCAATCATAAAGATTAGTAATTTTTTTAGAGAGATTTGCTTAAACAAGTTGCATTCCTAACTCATGGAGAAACTTACAAAGGAAAATCATTGATACAATCTCTAAGCTTCAGATAATCTTCCCTCTTTTATTTTTCATTTCACTAAAGCATCTACTCATACATTTAACATATAAAGAAAAAGTTAGAGGGCTTGTGCAATATATTGATGTATCTTTTTTAGAGGTTAGGGATTACATGCATCCTAAGTATGTAACATGTTATTAAACTTCTAATCATTCAATTTATATATGTTTGCTTTCATGCAGGTACTTGTTTAATCTCAAGAACAAGGCTAAACACAAGGCACTTATCAAGGCTTTGATATACAAAACTTATATTGTTGAAGTATTTTTTAATATTTATCTCATATTTTTTTTTAACCACATAAGAAAACAAGAACAAACCATATTTAAAGACATGATGATGGTGGTGAAATTAATCATTATTTTCTCATCAATATTGTTGAAGAATTTAGTTTTGAGATGATATTTGATAAGCATTAAGTTTACATAAACATAAATTTATGATATTAATGAATTGTGATCTTTTCTTTAGTAAGTCAATTTTATAATTTTTGAAATTTACAGATCATTTTATCATTCATTCTCATTTATTCTAAATTCTTAGTAACTTTTTTATAGGCAACATTGTTAATTTTGTTATTCTAAAATTGGTATCTTACTAGAGATCAAAATTTTCAAATTTAAGATGAACAATCTTCCATGTAAGTATGTAATAATTTATAACTATAATAAGAATAGATTTCCTTAAATTGTTTTTATCAACCATTAATGGTGGTTATCTTTAACTAGATATACACATGGGAGATAATGCTAATCATTTTCAATAACTATCTTTTAGTCCTAAAAGAAAGGTTTTCATAGCTATAATATGAATTTTGTAATGGATATGTTTACCTATAATATTATGATTTGTGTGAAGGGATCATCTTTCAAAAATATTTTGAAGTTGATTATTGTGACAGCTTAGAATAGGTGATTGAATTACAATTTTTATATGGCTCCAAATATAGTCTTTTTATTTAAATGCTATTAGTATAATACTAATTGAGGGAAAAATTTTTACCCATGCTGGTCAAAAGTAGTGAAATAGGTAGACTTAGAAACATTAATGATTTTTTTTTGTATTTTCCAAACAAAAGCCAACAATTATATTGCATATATACTCAACATTTAGAAAGGATCATAATAACGTTGATTGATTATGCATTGTGAAAACCAAACTTAGTTGTTAAAGATGGTATTAATAGAGTAATTGGCAGGGGGGGGGGGGGGATGTATTACCTTGAAATTAATGATTGTGTCTTGTATTCCTCATTAATTATCTCAACATATTGTCCATGATTAGCCTTCACTACTTATTCAAGAAAATACCGAGCAAGTTGGTTTCTTCAGGAAATTAAATGTAGATTTACAAACCTCCACATCTATGAAGGAAGAATCCAATATAAAAGTGTATACCCCTCTACTAAATTCAAGTGGTCTCAGGACCACAATGACATTAGAGTTGCTGCGATAAGGTTATAAAATGACTAACCAAGGGGACACCAAACCCACACCGCAAACTACATGAGTATATGGTCGAAGATGACATAGGATGACTCGGCCTGTCACGCTTTGGTTGGGAGACTAAGCCCATTTGGGCCCATCACATTGTTATTTTATTTATTTGAATTTATTTATGTTAAACATTTTTATTTGATGGGTCGAGCCCAATATGTTTTAGAGTTTACTATTTATATGTTCTTCTATCATTTTGTAAGACACTTTTGATGAATATTGATAAATTTTGCTGACTTTGCAATTCTCCAATCCCTATTTCTCTCTTCTTTTGCTTCTTTCTTTCTCCAAAATATTTGTTAGAAAACCACCAGATCTAAATCATGTCCATTCAATTTAAATTTAAATAATTTAGATTTAGCAAACATTACAATCATTTTCTTAGCATAATATGAGAGGATACCGATCTAAAAAGCATGTTGATTAATCGTTAAATATTATTTAAACGATGTTTGATAGTGTGCAATTGAAAAGGATTTTCAAAGCATGTTTGGAATATAAAAGCATCAATTTGATTTATTTTTAAGCATATCTAAATTATTTTGATATATTGATACTAAAATATATTTAAAAAACATCAAGTAGATATGCTTTTAGTTGATTTGTTTTATAACACCCCTTGCATCACATTACCAAATATACATTTAACCACTATGCAAATTATATTTACAAGACATGGTCCGTGGTCACATTAATGGGTTGGGTAGACATAGATTGACTGAGTTTTATCTAAAATAGTGTTATTTCAAGATTATTTATTCTGAAAAGGTTGAAATGAAGTTGTTTTTAGTTTTTTTCTTAAAATTAAACCAAGTCTCATGAAAGTTCTAACTATGTAGAATAAGTTGTGGATTGACTTGGTAGATCGACTAAATTTGATGGAATCAGATATAAAACTCAGTGGGCTATATCATGGGCTTGCAAATTATGAAGTTGACCCGCTGGCTAGGATGAGTTTAATTAATACGATACGTATAGTAAACATTTTATTATATTAACGGGACCATTAATCATCCTTTATTTTTATGTTTGTAATAATTATTTAGACTTCCTTATTAAAATTAAGGACCAAAATGCCGTGATAATTTAGCAAAGAAAGGAAGGACCACCCATAAAATAATTTGATTGAGATTCCATCAATGAAATAAAATCATTCTATATATGTGAAATCCCATCATGAAAAGAAACTCATCAGCCAATGCAAATTAATAAAATCATTTTTATTGCTCAACTTGCTGTTGTCTTCTTATGAGTTCCTTTACACCATTCCATTTCAGTTTTGGATTCTCTTTTGTCGCTAACATGGGAAACCAGGATCTGTCCAGAACACATAGCATGTCCCCTTCATCTTGGTTGCGTGAATCAGATTTTGGTGTTGGACAGAAAAATTGAAGGTCTTAGGGTTAATAATTAGTATTAGGGACAGAACGGTGATTGGAAACCCTAGATGAAATCAACAATAAGGGATCGAATGAAATTTAACTGTAGAAGAAGTAAAAAATCAATT
Source organism: Salix viminalis (assembly GCA_029228465.1). NCBI lineage: Eukaryota > Viridiplantae > Streptophyta > Magnoliopsida > Malpighiales > Salicaceae > Salix > Salix viminalis. Next base: position 10,774,238 of record CM055426.1, read on the forward strand.
TGATAGGCATGCGATTTATTTATTTTATCTGATTTTCTTAAGAAAATATTTAATAAAGATGTAGAGTATAGTCTTAGCAAAATAGAGATAAAACAGAATTTTTTTTATAAGAAACTAAGATTGATAGGCATGCAAATGAACAATAATATGGTGAAGAAAGATACCTATGGAAGGACCACCCATTACATTATAATATAACACGGTTATTAATTTTATTGCCTCTCCAAATCTACATCCGTGACACCCAAGGAAGGACCACCCATTACATTAGTAATATTACATTATATTAGTAATCAGATAAAAATCAAGTATAAGATAGTGTGTTTGTGCAAGTTTCAAATCTAAAAGGTTTTCACTTGAGAGAGTATGTTAGAGAATAATATAACTTATATTTTGGAGTCTTACCTATAAACTTAAGTTTTCAAGTGAGATGATTTCTTAACAGAATGAACACATCGAAAGTGAGTAACACGGGCCACCGCAAACTCACCTTGAAGAGAGCAAATACAATGCAAGAACTGCAGAAGAAACAATTAAGGATGGGACTCCATGCCCTAACCCATTGCAAAATAGAACAGGTCATGCGCGATCTAGGCTTGAACAGGCTGAAAAAAACAAAAAAAAGAAGGAAAAAAACTCTTTTTTTATATAAGAACAAGTATTTTATTTTTATACAAAACTCTACAGGAGTTATGCCTTTCATGTAAATTTAAACTGTAAGATTAAAATTGTTTTGGAATTGTATTTAGGAGTTATGTTTTTAAAATCAGTTTTTACAGTTCATTCCTGATAGAAAATCTATCAGGTATTGAAAAATATCGACATGAATTTAGGCAAAATAAACACCAATAAAAACATATTTTCATCGAGTTTTTAATCATTATTTTTTTATGAGTTGCTTTCATTGTCCCCTCCAAACTTATCCACATTATTATTATTATTATTATTATTATTATTATTATTATTATTGCAACGCAGACGATGATCCCTCTTCATAAATAAACTTTCAATTTATATAAAACAAAAAGATATGAGACATTACGCCTAAAAGGATATGAAACAGGGATGTGGACGGGTCGTGGTCAAAGATCCTAGAGACACAAGCAATAAAAAGCCTTTCTGTAAGACAGTCGGAATCAAACTAGAAATAATTGTGGCCAGTAAATTCATGGAAAAATTATGTGAAATCCCATCATGGAAAGAAACTCATCAGCCAATGCAAATTAATAAAATCACTTTTATTGCTCAGTTTGCTATTGTCTTCTTATAATGAGTTCCTTTACACCATTCCATTTCAGTTTTGGATTCTCTTTTGTGGCAAAGATGGGAAACCAGGATCTGTCCAGAACACAGAGCATGTCCCCTTCATCTTGGTTGCGTGAATCAGATTTTGGTGTTGGGTAGAAAAATTGAAGGACTTAGGGTTAATAATTAGTAATAGGGACAGAACGGTGGTTGGAAACCCTAGATTGAAATCAACAATAAGGGATTGAATGAAATCTAACTGTAGAAGAAGTAAGAAATCAATTTGATAGGCATGCAATTTTGATGGTTATGCTTGCCTTGTTTTTACTTTGCTTCAAAAGAAACATCAACATCACTAACCTAGCAAGATCTTGTTAGGGTTTTACTTTTAATTCAAAAAATAATGCAAGATCAAATAGATTGGTTTAATTTGAGGGTTTAGTTTTCCCATATATTTTTTTTTTTATCTAAAGTCTTGATTGAAACAAGGAAAAGATGAAAAGTAAGAGAGGAAAATATTGGGAAAGAGAGTTTCTATTATATTATACATGGAGGCAATTTATTTATTTTATCTGATTTTAAAAAAATATATATATAATAAAGAAGTAGAGTATAATTTTAGAAAAATAGAGATAAAACAAAAAAAGAATTATAAGAAACAAAGATTAAATTGTTTATGATTTATGATTCTCATCTTTATTTATAGTATATTATTAAAATTATTATCAACGCAGATGAACAATAATATGGTGAAGAAAGAGACCTATGGAAGGACCACCCATTACATTATAATATAACACGGTTATTAATTTTATTGCCTCTCCAAATCTTCATCCGTGACACCCAAGGAAGGACCACCACTTCATTAATTGTCACCATGATATCACAATCTGATGATGATTGCCATATATAGTATGCTTAATTTTGTAGTCTTTTAATTGCTCAAGGTTTCACAACAAATAATATATAGATGTGAAGCATTCAGTTGTGGTTAGTGCATGATTTGGGCTTAAATTATAAACTAATAATAAAGAATTGATTGAAATACAGTTTAAATTTATATTTTTATTCAGTAATAATGATATTTAGAAGTTAGCTTTTGTTATCTGAGACTATTTTTTATTTATTTGGTGTATTTAGAGAAATATAATAAATTCATTTAGGTGTTGATGGTAAGGTTTAAATCCAAATAATCATATAAAACTTCCTTAATTTCCATGCCTATGAGTTGAAAAATTAACAACTTTACTTTATTTCAATATTTTCAAATTAAATGTTATTATTTTTAATTTTCATTTCAAAATTCGTAATGCTTATTTATGTAATATTATGATTGAAAGATGGTAATATTTTTATGACATATATTTTAAATAATAGTTGAAATGTTCGAGCATTCTCTCACATGCACTTTTAAGATATTTTTTCTTCCCAAATGTTCTGATGTATTTATATTTCTTTTTATGTATAACATTTTCATTTTTTTTAAAATGCCCCTTAAATTTTCAAAAGAAAAATGAACTCTTATGATATAAAAAAAGTTAAATTAAGTTTTAAAAACACTTAGCAAAATTCGAAAACTTCCAAAAAAAAACAGAGAAATTCAAAGAATGAAAAGAAGAAGAAGATAAAATTGATAATATCTAAAAAAAATATCAAAATTACTAATATAATTTTAACAAATTTGGAAAATAATGACATATGTTTTTTAGGACATGATTTTTCCTCTCTTTTTTGGATTTCTTAAAGTCAGTTTTTTTTTTAATTACTAGGACTTAATTTTTTTTTTTCTTCTGTTTTATGGGCTTATTTCTTACCGGTTCATTTAAAAAAAAAAACTTGATAATCATTTTTTCAAGTGTATTGTAAGTGTCTATTTGCCACTACATTTCAAAAATGTTTTTGAAAAAAAAATATTTATTTTTATTTTTACATTAAATTATTTTTTTGGGTGTTTTAAGATCATTTTGATGTGATGATATCAAAAATAATTTTTTTTTTAAAATATGGTCCTGATACATTTCTGTGTATTGTGAGAGCTTTTACTATATATTTCAATAGTTACTTTGACTGTTACAGAGTTTGTTGTTTATTGTGTTGGTCAACTTTGCTTCTTTTTTTTTTTTTTGTGTTTTGGGGACAGGCTGGATTCTTTACCTTTTTGCGCTTATCATACTATATCTTACCTTATTAGCAGCAAAGCATCACTAATTTTCAAATCGATAAATCAACAAAGGAGAGTAAGAACTCCAATTCCAATCCCACCAAAAAGAAGACCAACCAATTCCACCCTCAGCATAAACAAAAATCACAAGCCCGCAGAAGCTAAAACTGATCGAACAACCTTAAACTAACCTAAAATTTGGGATCACAAAAAAACAATAGAACGAAGGAGTTCTAGAAGATCAAACAGCCTAAAGAACATAAAACATACACTGCTTAGGTAAGATTAACAAATAACATAAAAGGGTTAGTGAAGAAACGAACTTTCGAAGTGTTCCAACCAAAGTTGCCAAATTTGAGTTAAAATAAAGATTTAATTTTTTAGACTGAAAAAGCAAATACAGAGAATGTGTGGCCAAAAAATGGAGGAAAATACTGAATAAGTATTAGCTGGAAAAGAGAGAGAACAAGGTTTTCATTTCATTTCAGTCCTTATTTTTTTAATTTTGGAATTGGTTTTCCATCCCTTTATATTTTTGGTAAAAACCTTTTGATGCTTTCAAGTTTGTCCTTTAATTGAAATTAATAATATATTTGGTTTTCATTTCGGTCCTTATACTTTAATTTTATATTTTAATTCCTCTATTTTTTTATATTTCTGAAATAGTTCCGAATTTTTTCCATGTTTTTATATGTCTGCTCTTAGATTTGGTTTTTAATTTTTATTATTTTTTTATTTGTTGAGGTGGTATTTTTTTGAAAAATTTAGTTCTTAAATTTTAGTTTATGTTTGTGACCATTTAAAAATTGATATTTCGTTTTCTTTTCTCTTTGTTCTTTCTTTTAGTTTTTTTATTTTATTTTCAAGTCAAATGATTTGTTTTAGCTAATAATTTTTATTGTTGTTTTATCATTTATTTTATTTTATTTTGTTTTTCTCTTTGTTAAAGTTTTTAGTATTTTTTTATTATTTGATTTAATTTTATTTTTTCCATTATTAGCGCAATAATAATAATAATAATAATAATAATAATAATAATAATAATAATAATAATAATAATAATAATAATAATAATAATTTTAGTTTTAGTTTTTTTTCTTGCTTTCGCTTTTGTTAATGTTTTTGAGTTTTTTTTCTTGAGGTAATATAATAATTTGTATTCTTTTAACAGTAATAATAATGATAATTTTAGATATTAAGGCTTCGATGTTGATGTTGTTATAATAGGGTGTGTTGATGTATTTCCTTATATCAAACCTTCTATGTGTTGATGTTATATTTTATTTTTGAACTAACAAATCCTATCAATTACTTCAATACCAACTGTCATAACCCAATTTTTGGTCATTCCCCAAGTCTAACCAAAAATAACAAAAAAATAAAATAAAAGAGGTTAGTGTCGTTAGAAAAATCAAGGTGAAGATTTTGAACATTTTCGAGAGCTCGACTGTACCTCTTTTGTGCCCAGAAATTAAGAAAATGCAGATTAAGGCTAAAGTAATCTATTATTGGATAAATCTGCGTAGAAATTAAGTCAAAAGTTATAATCATATTTTTATGGGCCAATTTGATTTAATCCTTGACCAATTTAAAAGTGTAATTATATTTGAGAATTAATTTAGGTCCAATTGAAGGGTTTAATTAAGTGCAATGACTTAATTATACTTTAAATTGGTCAAATTAATTTTATTAAGAGCTTAGTCAATGAGAAATCAAGTTCTTGAATTTAATTCAGGTTCAATTGATGAGATTTGAATTTTCGGAGACCAAATTGAATTATTTTCAAGCCAATTATGCGAAGTTAGGGGCCAAATTGAACAAATTAAGTGTCTAGTGTTCAATTGGGGGTTAAATCACGCAAATCAGAAACTAAGGACCAAAATAAAAAGGGCGCGCAAAGCTAAGGTTGCTCTCGAAATTCTTACGGGGATACAATTGCATAAAATTAAAAGTTTGAAACCAATTGGGAGTGCAATTAGAGCAATTATAAATTAAGGGACCAATTGTATTTTCACCCTCCCAAATCATTTGAAAATCTGCAGGCATGCCTACACTTTTCAGTCACCTGAACAGAGAAAGAGAAAGAGATTTTACGAGCAGAGTGGAGAGCATAAAATTCACGAAGGAGAGTAGAAAAATTCACGTAAACAGGGGAAGATTTTTAACTTCAAAGACAGAGGAAAAAAATAGGAAAGAACACAGAAAAAGCAGAGAATAGAGAGGAAATTTATGTAAAAATTTAGTTAATCTTCATCCACTCGTTTTTGGCCTCTCTCTCTCTCCCTTTCGTCTCTCTCGGTCTGCCCTGTCTCTCTCTCACTAAAACCAGCACGCCAACACTTCCCTCTCTATCCAGCAGCCACCAACTCCGACCACCTTACACCATGCCAACATCACCAGAAGCTCACCCTCAACCGGTGACCCAAACCATAGCCTCAGGAGAAGGCAGAAACAACAGCAAACGGTGCAGCAACACAACCCCGTCACCTTCCGAGGCCCACTCCGGCCAGCATAGGCCACCATTTCTGACGCCACCATGATCAAAAGAATTACCTCAACCTTCTCTACCCAATGGTATTAACAAGTACATCGTTCATCACACTAAAAATCCTCCATTTTCACTGTAGCATCATCGTGTTGTGTTGCAAGCGAGGAGTGAATTAAATTCACTCCCCGTAGGGCCGGGCTTTGTGCCTGGCCTGGCCATCTGAAGAAGGTGGCCCAGCCCAAGATGAGTGGGTTGGCGGCCCACATGCTAGCAGCCAACCTACCAAGGAAAAAATAAAAAAATAAAAAATACAAAGTTTGCATAAAAAATATTTTATTTTTAAAAAATAAAAATATGTTGTTGTCATGTATACGACCAATACACTAACATATTTTGAACATTCCTTTTAAGAAAAAAGTATATTCCGAGTTTAAAGAAAAAAAATGTTTTAGCATGGATTTCGTAAACTCAAAAATTGTTTTCTCGCTTTTTTGAATTTTACAACATGTTTGTAAAATCCAAAGGGTATTGGTCAATATTCTAAAAATAACAAAATCTTATTTTTGGTGATTTCGTATTATTCATTATTGATATTTGGATAATAAATCCAAATGGGGTTAATATCCAAAATATTGACGGTGATAATTCATTATTATTCACTGTTGGTATTTGGATAAATAAATCCTAAAAGGGTTAATATCCAAAATATTGGTGGGGATAATTCGTTATTATTCACTGTTGGTATTTGGATAAATAAATCCTAAAAGGGTTAATATCCAAAATATTGACGGGGATAATTCGTTATTATTCACTGTTGGTATTTGGATAAATAAAGTCTTAAAGGGTTAATATCTAAAATATTAGTGGGGATAATTCGTTATTATTCACTGTTGGTATTTGGATAAAGAAACCTTTAAGTGGTAAATATCCAAAATATTCTTACGGGAATAATACGTCATCATCATTTAACCAATATATTTTTGAAAGATTCATAATATACCAATCATAAGACAAACCAAAGCACCAAGTAGCCTACCTTAGGTAGGGTGTACTAGGGGTGCTAAAACCTTCCATTTACGCAACCAGTCCCTTGCCTTAGAATCTCTGAAAGACCAATTTTAGGTTTCCTAGTAACCATAATACTAGGTGGCGACTCCTTTTTTCACGAAAATAAAGATAAAACCCGACATGGAATTCCCCCGCTCACGGGGAGGGTCCCCGCGACGCCGCTCTCTTGCGGAGGGTGCAACACCAATAATTATAAAAATTGTTTGCTCAGCCCATAATATAGTACGGGAAATCTAACTAGTAATAGCCAAATAGAAGTTAGTCCATATGTAACCCTACTCCATCAAGCAAACTACTTTCAAGTTATATTGATCCCATAATGTAGAGCTTGTAAGTGTTAGAGAATAATATAAATCATATTCTGGGGTCTCACCTAACAACTTAAGCTTTTAGGTGAGATGGTTCTTTAACATGGTATCAGAGCCTCGTTGACGCAACGATCACGAGTTCGAAGCTTATTACCTTAATTTTATTTGATGAAAAACTAAACACAAGATAGTATGAGCTTGTGCTAGTTTGAAGCCCAAAGGGCTTTCACTTGAAGAGGTGTGTTAGAGAATAATATAATTCATATTCTAGGGTCTCACCTAACAGCTTAAGCTCTTAGGTGAGATTTCCTTAACAGTAAGGAGGTGTTGTACACTTCGTTTCAAAAGTGTTTTTGACAAAAAATGAAAAAAAATTATTTTTATTTTTATTTTTTACTTTAAATTAAAGTTTTTTTTTGTGTTATTAGATCATTTTAATGTGTTGATGTCAAAAATAATTTTTAGAAAATAAAAATATCATTTTGATGCATTTTTAAACGAAAAACACTTTAAAAAACAACATAAATCACAGTCTCAAATAAACATTAACTCAGCTAGCAAGATAGTACCCGCATCACATAGCAAGAATTTGTTTTTAGTTTATATACTCATATATATGTAAGCATATTATATACCTTCATAATTAAAATAAATGCTTAACTGTTAGGATATTTGAGGATATGATTTTTATCTTTTTTTAACATAACTAACTTCTTACTATGGGTGAGCAAAAAAACCGAACAAGCATTAAACCAAAAAAAAAATAACTGAGAAAACTAAACCGATAAAAAACCCGATTAAAACGATTATAAAATTCTAAAAAATGTCCGGTTCGGTATCGGTTTTGTACGGACAGAACCGATTAACCTGAACTGAACCGGTTCGGTTTGGTTAATAATATTAGTATAAATAGAAACTTAAGAAACCCTAGAATTAGATTTGTCTGTCTGCCTCTCGCCTCTCTCCTCTCGCCTCTTTCTGGCTCTGCAACTAAAATAAGCCTCTCAGTTCATTTTAAATTTTACTATCGCCTTAGCAGCCTCTCGCCTCTCTGCATCTTAAATCTTCGTTCCTCTCACATCTTGCCTCTATCTGCATCTTAAATCTCCCTCTCGCCTCTCGCTTCTTGGGTTGTCCCTCCCTCTACAACCAACCAACCATTACCATCTCTCCCTCTGCAAGCTTATCACTTCGTTACCCCCAGTTCGACAGTTCCTCTTTATCATCATCCCCATCCGACATGGTTGCAGTTTACAAAAGCTAAGTAAATTGAACCTCTGTTTTATCTTTTGTTATATCTTATTAAATTGAACCTGCTACCTCATGTTATGCACTGAGATGATGATATATGATTATTTGTTGATGTATTTAAGTAGTAATTAATTGATGTTGCTGGTATTTGAGATTATATGTACCTCTGGCTATGCAATATGCACTGAGAATTTGAGATTATGATATATGATTATATGTTTATGTATTTAAGTAGTAATTACTTGATGTTGCTGGTATTTGAGATTATATATTCATAGCATGCCGTTGGTATTAGAGATTGATGTTGCTACCTTGCTGGTAATTTTGAAAATGTTGCTGCCTTGCTGCTCTGTCATCGTGAAAGTGTTGATAGGAAATTAGGAATATAAGGTGAAAAATCAGTATAATGTGAAAAATCAATATATGCTGCAAATCAGTATTGTCAATTCTAAAACTATATATTATTAACATATTTTGATCTTTGTTCATTTGCTAATTATAGATGGAAAACCGTCTAAACCAAAATGTTTATCCACCGACACTACCCCCACATCAATGTTTAATGCCTTCACTTCAAACACCCAACCAACATCAACTACTATAGAATCTGTTACAAATGATAAAGGTAAACAACCTGAAGCCCTTACATTAAGAAAAAGAAATGTTGATGATATAAAAAAGTCACAAATTTGGGATCATTTTACAAGACTTGATGGTAATCCTAAAAGTCCTAGAGCTGAATGTAATTATTGTGGAAAACGTTATGCATGTCATACTATTTTGAATGGAACAAGTAATATGTGGAGTCATTTGAAAGTATGCAAAAATTCTCTTTTGTGGTTGATAAGAAGCAAAAACTTTTGGTATTAGAACCTAAGAAAGAGAGTTATGAATCGGAAGACAAAAATATGGGTACTCTAAAAGCAATAAGTTATAATTACGAAGAATGTAGACTAGCACTATCAAAAATGATTATAATTGATGAGTTGCCTTTTCATTTTGTTGAGGGTAGGGGATTTAGATTATTTTTGAGGATAATACAACCTAGATTTGATAGCCCTTCTCATTTTACTGTTATGAAAGATTGTTTGAAAATTTATGTTGACGAGAATGAAAAATTGAAGATAGCACTTAAGGGTCAACGATTATGTTTGACAACAGATACATGGACATCAATCCAAAACATTAATTATATGTCCTTAACGGCTCATTGGATTGATAGTGACTGAAAATTGCATAAAAGAATTCTCAATTTCTGTCAAGTTTCAAATCATACGGGTGAGATAATTGGTCAAGTGAGTGAGAATTGTTTGTTTGAGTGGGGGATTGATAAACTTTTAACTGTTACAGTAGACAATGCAAGCTCTAATAATGTGACTATTTCATATTTGAAGAATGTGATGATGATTGGTGATTTAATATATTGTCAAATGATGATTTGCATGTAAGATGTTGTGCACATATTGTAAACTTTATTGTGAGTGATGGCTTGAAAGAGATTAGTTCTTCAGTTGTTAAGATTAGAGATGCGATAAGGTTTGTGAGATCTTCACCTACAAGGCAGTTTGCATTTAAAAAGTGTGTAGAAAAATTGCATGTTGAGTGTAAGAAGTCATTATGTTTGGATGTTGCAATTAGATGGAATTCAACTTATCTTATTTTGGATGCTGCTGAAAAATTTGAAAAGGTGTTTGTGAGGTTAGGTGAGAGTGAACCTAGGTATACGAGTTATTTTTTAGAGGTTGATCTAAAAGGAAATAAAAAAATATAGGGCCACCTGGTTTGCAGGATTGGGAAAATGGTAGAATTTTGGTCAAGTTTTTAAAGATCTTTTACACAGTTATATTAAAGTTTTTTGACTCATTATATGTGACATCAAATTCTTTCTTCAATGAATTGATTTACATGCATACAAACTTGCTGCAATTGTGTAAAAGTAGAGATAATGTTTTAAGTGGAATGACGATGAAAATGATGTTGAAGTTTGAGAAGTATTGGGGTTATGATGCAAATCAAAATTTTATATTGTATGTGGCTAATGTTTTAGATCCATGTTTTAAGTTGAAATATGTTAAATTATGTTTTGGTGAGTTGTATGATTATCACAAAGCACAATTTTTGGCAAAAAAGGTGAAAGATAATTTGGTAAGCCTATATGAGTTTTATTTAAGAGCTGATGAAGTGGAGGATGATAATAGACATATTCATGATGTTAATGATATGGATTGCAATGACATTGAGGTAGGTGTTAATACTTTTGCTCTATTCAAAAGACATTTACAAGAGGAAGATAGTGTAGAAAATAAAAATGAAGTTGAAAGGTATTTGATTCATGGTTGTGAGGATCCTGATGATGATAAATTATATATTTTAGGTTGGTGGAAGGGTAATGCTTCGAAATATAAAATACTTTCGAAGGTTGCACAACATGTTTTAGCTATTCCTATATCCACAGTGGCTTCTGAATCAATTTTTAACATATGCGGTCGTATACTTGACCAATTTTGAAGTTCTTTATCTCCAACAAATGTTCAAGCACTTGTTTGTTGTCAAAATTGGTTGCATCATGGATCAATCCCGATCGACATTACAACATTAATGAATGATTATGAAAAATATGAAAATCTTGAATCAGGTTATTTTTCTTATAGACTTGTATTTTTATTTTATTATTTAGTAATCAACTTATTTTCAATCTAACATTTCTATTTTTTATTTTTTTTTGTAGAATTTAATGGAAAGTTAAATCTAGCAACGGATGATAATTAGTTCAAAATTGGGTGTATTTATTGAAGTTTTTTATGTTAATGTTGCTTGTTGTTTATTTTGAAGCCCTTTGAAGACATTTTCTGTAGTTTAAATTTAGATTTGTTCACTTGTGTAGTTTTAATTATTTTGCCTCATGCTAAATTAAACAAAACAAAAGTATTAGAAAGGTAAAAAAAACTTAATAAACACTATATTAACAATTTAATATATTAATATTTGTATTAGATGAAAAAAATAAAAAATATTATGGGATCTTATAAGAAAATCAGTTTTTCTTTATATTAATTGCAAGCACATCAGAAAGCCATTAGATGGCCCAAAAACCAAATTCGGTTTTTTCAATTATTTAGTCATAAAAACCAAACCAAAAGTGGTCGGTTTTTAATAAGTTCGATTTCGGTTTTTTTTCTCAAAAAAAATACAATTTTTGGTTTGGTTATTTTTTTTTATAAAAACCGAACCGAACCGAACCGAAAATGCTCACCACTACTTCTTACTTAAGAATCTTTAAGCATTACTTTTCTGATTGTTATAGATTATTATAAAACTAGAACGATTTTGTTTCTTTTCAATTCCACCCCTATTTATTTAAAGATAACATTTAATATAATTATATTACTATTCGTATCTTAAAATAAATTTTCATCATATCGCATCTCTATTAGATTTTTTTTTAGTTTTCCGGGATCAAAATTCAATTTTGATTATAAATTGTATGATTACGTGATCGTAATTCACTCTTATCTAGAATAAATACAAAAACTAGTTAAAACTACAAAATCTTCATTTTCGAATAGTAATTGAAGAGCTTGGCGATCTTAACTGTGACAACGTGTGGATTATGTGTAGAATATTCCAGTAAAAATTGAGTGCTATTCTTTGATATTATAAAAAAGTTAGGGTCCCAAAGAGTGTAAGGTGATGTCAAAGAGATTGAGATCTGCACAACAGGTTTTGAGTTCAAGTTAGAGTATGTATTATTTGTAAGAGTATATAACAACCAAGATTTTACTTGTTTATCTGGATTCATAAAATACGCTTTACAGAGATGAGATTTCCTTCTAAAAAAACAGGATTATTTTTTGTTAAACTGGCTGTCTGGCGAGTCGGGACTCCCCAGGGCCATTTCTAAATGCATCCACGAGCCGTTCCTCCCCAATTATTGTAGGCAAAAATAAGGTGCTTATTGAAATCCAAAGGGTTAAATTTTGGACCTTTCTACTTGGCAAACATTTACTTTGGGAGTTGGAACGCCGGGAAATGGTAGTCTCTGGAAACCGCGAGTCCTGGAACATAGATGGGGAAATTAATTATTAATTAATTATTTTCATTGTGTGATTGATTCGAAAATGTTATATGGATAGAATCAGAGAGCATAAATGGAATAATTTTATCGATGTAATTAATCTAGATTGCCCAGCAGCTACTCTGTCTAGCTTATGTATCTCCATGCTGTTAGATTAAGCTGGCTAGAGTTTTTAATACTCTCTCCAGGTAGTTTGTGATCTAATCAGTCCAAGCATAATTCAGGGATTTGTATGTTTCAAACTCGTAACCACTACATCAATAAAGTTCTGATGTAATATTAAGAATATTAAGAAATAATCTTATTTAAAAATTTAAGTTGTTAAATAAGACTCTAAAATATAATTTATATTATTCTTTAATAATATTATGCTTTCTTCGAAATCATTAAGGACAAATTGGAATACATAAACTCCGCCAGACGGATCAAAAGGGCATTGCCGATTATCTAGAAAGAACAAATTGAAATGAGGGTACCATGACAGCAACTTGAAATTTACAGTTTTAGGACGAAGAAAAGCTTCATTGGAGTTAGAATATTGAATGTCACAGTCCTGGTGGTTAGAATATCCAATAGACTGATACATGCTGCTTCAATCAAAGCCATAATGCCAAACAAGAAAATAAAGGGCTCCTATTCTATGTCAAACAACAAAATACTAGCTTTTATCAACTAGACTGATATATTCTGCTGCTGCTGAGCCACATGGAACTGCTATTGAGCCTAAGCAGTAGGAAACAAAATCGTTATTGCCCAAAGATATTTTATATTTGGTATTAGCCGTCCAGTTAACAGTATTAAGAAATCATCCCATCTAAAATTTAAATTATTAGATAATGTCTCATAATATGATTTATATTATTCTTTAACATACATCTTCAAGTGAAAAGTTTTTGGAGTTTGGACTTGAAACTTGCACAAGTCAACACTACCTTGTACTTGATTTTTTTTATTAAATAGAATAGGGGTGGTGAAACTCAAAGTCATGAACGCTGGATCAACAAGGCTCTGATCATAATAAATTACCATCTCACCTAAAAACTTAAACTATTAGATAAAATCTCAAAATATAATTTATATTATTTTCTAACACACTATACAGAATATTCTACCTCATAAAACTCCTAACCTTCAAAGAAACATAATGTCAAAGTCTTTGAATTCATCAATTTCGCTTGTTGCCATATCTCCATTTATCATGGGAAGTTTTAAATGTATGTGAAACATTATTTATGTTCCTGTCAGTAGCTCTAAAGCAATCAGTTGTTAATCTTAAAATCTTATATGGGTTCCCTGTCACTTCCCGAGATTCCTGTCATAGATTTTTCCAAGGAAAATTTGAATCCTGGAACAAGTTCATGGCTCTCCACATGTAGAGATCATGTATGCTTTTGAGGAATATGGCTACTTTGTAGCAGTTCATGACAAAGTTCCTCTCAAGCTGCATAATGATCTCTTTAGTACATTCAAGGACTTGTTCGGTCTCCCCCATGCAAGAGCAAAAATGTTTATGGCTATGTTGGAAATCAACACTTCCAGAATTTTTCAGTTTCCCAGCCGAATATTCTGTGATATTTAGACATCTAATAGAGAGAGGGGGAGGAGGCGGGTCTTTGTCTTGACCGGTAGACTATAAAAGGAAACACGTAGATCCAGGCGATAGAGTTTTCTCACATCTAAAAAAAAAGCATTCAAAGATTAAAACCCTTCAGGTCATCTACAAGTTCTCGGTTGCAGTGTTTAAGATACAATAAATTTATTTTCTATCAGATCAACCACACAAGCCTACCTCTAACCATAATTTTTTTTTGAGTTTCAGATAGGTAAAATGATCATTTGTTTATCTTTCCTACAACCAAGTGTTATATATTTTATAAAGAAAACTAATAAGAAAATTAAAAAAATAATAACTTAAGAAAACTAAGAAAATAAATTTTGGAAATCTAATACATCACAAAGTTTTAAGCTCGGCTATCCATGAGCTTCTTCACCCCCGTTAACTAGGTTTCTCTCATCCATGAAGCTTTCAATTTTACCTCTCCTTGTATGATCTTTTGCAACTTGGATTTCCACTTCTCTTCATTCAAATCTCTTCATTCTTCCTTTTTGACAATTTCTAATGATTTATGGTTGAACCACCATAAATTGTTAATGATTTTTAGTTTTTATATGGATGACTAACCACATATGTGTGTGTGTGTGTGAGAGAGATAACAAATATTAAAAAAAAGGAGGAAATATATTAGCAAATTATTTGGTTGTATTTATATTTAAATTATTAAGTTTCTTATATTAAAAGAATATTACAATATAAATAAATAAATAAATTGGAGGGATTCCCACAAAAGAATATTTATCACATAGCTTTCTGACTTAGGACTTATTTAGTGTTAATATTTGTTTTTAACATTTATTGATATGTATAATCTTTGATTAATTTTATTAAATGTATACTTCAAATATTGAATTTGAAAATATGATTTTTCTTTCTATCAAGAAAAAAACTTTAATAATAACTATAGATCAATATTTACATTAAAAAATGATTTGACCTGTCTCATAGCATGGCAAATTAGCTAGGCACGACAATTTAATTTGTGAAACCTTGTCCAAATAAAAGATGACAAAATTAAGCATATTCTTCGATAAATATATTTGGCAATCATCATCAGATGGTGATATTCTGGTATTAATGTAGTCGTGGTCCTTCCTTGGGTGTCATGGATGATGATTTGGAGATGCAATAAAATATAATTAATGATGTAATATAATCAGCCTTTCCTTGGGTGGTCCTTCCATCGGTCTCTTTCTTCACCAAATTACTTTTCATGCCTTATTGTCCATTTGCATTATTAATTTCATCGAGGTGGTCATCAAAATAAAAATAAAGATCATTAATGGTCCCGTCAATCACAGGATGTTTACTTTATGTATAGTTGCCAAGTGTATGTTTATCAATAAGGTACGAGTACTTTTTTTTTATAAGAATATGCTTATATTAAAAATCATCAGTTTAATATTTATTTGATGTATTCCAAGTTCAACATATTAAAATAATTTAAAAAGGTTTTAAAAATATCAAACTATGTTCTTACCATTCAAAGATACATATGCAATTTCAAACACTAAATAATGAATAATAATTAATTTCTTTTATAAACAAGACTGTCATGTTTGTTGAATATAAATCGCTGTATCTAAATTGAGTAGACAATATTATTTAATACATAAAACAGTAATAATTTAATTCTTTATTATTTTATTTCTCTCACATAATTTAGACTGTTTAATTCATAATTAATGGTTAGATTTGGAACACAAACAATAATGCTACTAAGAGAACACGAGAGGATCCAAATCCAAACTTTTGAAAGCAGTTTAAAAGCTCTAGATCTTTTTATCACTGGGATTGAGTTTTATTTTTTTATTAAAAAATATTTTAAATAATCTTATTTAGATTAAAAAAATAGATTAGAGTCGTGACTCAAACTCAAAAGTTGTTACATAAATTATAATTTTTTTATCATCACGCAAAGTAATTCAAATCGAATTATTACTTAATAGAAGAAAACACTTCTGGAGTTTACCTATTCCAATTGGCCATTAATAGCAGAATACAATAATTAGTTACATTATAGAGAAATACAATGATTACGAAAGAGATTTAAAGGTATATTTCGAGAACTTGTCAACGAGATTCTCTCTGACTTTAGGTAAATAGAAATAGACTAGCAATTACGAGCCGTATACCCGCGCGATGCGGCGGGTTTTTTTTTTATCTATGTAGAAAATTGATTGTTTTTATATGTAATGTATTTTATTATTTTAATATTTAGTTAGTATAATTATATTTCAGAATACTGATATGAATTTTTGTCCTTCAAAAAATTCAAAGTCATTTTTCCTCTCTCTCAATATATTTTTAGGCGATAATATTCAATAAATATCAGACATATTAGAAATAAAAATATTGTAATTTTATTTTAAAACATAAACTTAATTTTTTTTTGTGCTGTAAGTATTTATTTGCCGTCTAAAAAGAACAGTCTAATGAAAACGGGAAGTGACTTGTATATTTTTTAATTTGACTTGTAGATAATGCAGGTAAATTTGTCAATATTTTTTTTTTGAGATGTTTTTTTTTCCAGTAATATTAGATCTAAAATATTAGAAATGAAAACATTGGAAATTCTTGTAAAGAAATAAACTTAAATAAAAGAGCACAAAATTAAATTTTGAAGCCAATTTTTTTTTTATATAAGATTTATTAATCATATTATTATATTAAATATATTTAAGAAAACATGATATGGATTTCTGTCCTTCAAAAAATGCTAGGTCATTTTTCCTCTCTGTCAATATATTTTTAGGCGATAATATTCAATAAATATTCAAACATATAATTAGTTTTACATATTTTAATTTGACATAAATATACAAATATATAATTAATTTGATATAAT
This sequence comes from Salix viminalis, assembly GCA_029228465.1. Taxonomy (NCBI): domain Eukaryota; kingdom Viridiplantae; phylum Streptophyta; class Magnoliopsida; order Malpighiales; family Salicaceae; genus Salix; species Salix viminalis. The sequence continues at coordinate 10,791,297 of CM055426.1, forward strand.
TTCAATAATATATTTAATTTAAAGGATAATCTTAGGCTATTTTGTTCTCTCTCTATATTCTTAGGCGATAATACCCAATAAATCTTAGAACATATAATTGGTTTCACATATTTTAATTTGACATAAATACATAAATAAACTTAAACAAAAGAGCACAAAATTTAATTTTTGAAGCCAATATTTTTTTTATTTTATAAGATTTATTCATCGTATTATTATATTAAATGTATTTAAGAATACTGATATGAATTTCTGTCCTTAAAAAAATCCTAGGTCATTTTTCCTCTCCCTCTATATATTTTTAGGCGATAATATTCAATAAATATTTGAACATAATATTAGTTTTACATACTTTAATTTGACATGAATATACAAATATATAATTAATTTGATATACCTTCAATAATATCTTTAATTTAAAAGACAAAATTGAAGTAAACCCAAACATTGAAATCAAATAATTCAAAACAAAACAGGAAATTAAAAGAACTAGGACTGAAATGAAACTGAAATCCATAATTAACTTGCATAGAAGGATATAATTGAAAGAAATCAAACTTTTGATACCCAAAATATTAAGGATTTATAATAAATTTCCATGGAAGGATGAAATTGAAATTAATCAAAACTTTGATACCAAAAATATTTAGATTTCCAGCCCAACCCGCAAAATTAAAAGCATGAGGACCGAACTGGAACTTCAATACATAACCAATTTCAATTGAAGGACGAAATTGAAACAAATCAAAACCCATTTAATAGAAATAAGGGCCAGAAAAACAAATTATAATGTTCAGGGACTGAAATGAAATTTGACAAAAAAACAGCTTAGCTGACGTCATTTGGCTCAGGCAGGAGAACGAATTGCCCACGCGATGCGCTGGGTTTTTTTTATCTATATAAAAAATTAATTGATTTTATGCATGTTGTATTTTGTTATTTTAATATTCAATGAGTAAATTGTAATTGATAAAATCTCTTAGAAACAGATGTTTTCTCCACTAAAAAATGTTTGAATATTGCTAATACTAAAAATGTTTTGATAAAATCTGTTAGAAATGATTTTTTTATATGTAGGAAATTGATTGTAAAATTTATTGCTCATATTGTTATATTAAAAATATTTTAGAATAATAATAAATAGGTCTCACATATTTATAAGAAAAACATAATTTTTATCCTTATTTTGAATGTCTTATCTATAATAATAAGAAATTTCAACACCTAATAGTATTAAAAAAAATTCAAAAACTAAATAAATGGAAAAAAAAATAAATATTATTAAATTTAAAAAAAAATGGAAATGAATAATAAAAAAAGAGAAAATAGAAAATGTCATTTTTGAAATGACTACAAAAAAAAAAAATTAAAATGTAAACATAAAAGAAAATAACCTTAATAACAGTTGAAATAATAAAAATTGGTGAGACCATAATTATTGTTAGAGAAAAAATTTCCATAATTTTTTTTTATTTTTAGAAAATTATATTAAAAGCATTTCAGAACAATGATATTTTTTTTTTCCAAAAAAGCAATATATATATAATTAGTCTAACATATTTAAAAGAAAATAAAACTTACAAATAATCATTATCATTATTTTGAATGTTTTATCTATAATAATTAGAAAATTCAATACCTAACAATATTAACAAAAAATAAATATGATTATATTTAAATAAAATATTTTACTTGAAGAATAAAAAAAAGAGAAATAATAACAAATATTGTTTTTTAAATGATTACCAACACAAATTAAAAATTAAAAAATTAAAAAATGTTAATAAGAGAGGAATAAAAAAATTGAAACAAAAACTAAGAGAATGTATATATATGGACACAAATAAGAATTATGTAAGAAATATAAAAAAAAAGGATTTTTTTCAAATGGTAATGAACAACGAAAACCACAATTGAAATAATTGTTTATTACTGTTTGAAATTGCAATATCCTTTAGCTATTTTATGAAATAACAGTAGTAGTTCCAGTAAGTTGACCCGGACACCCTGTTTATAAAAGAAAAAATTATAAGTGGGAAAAAAAAAGAAAAAAAAATTCAAAAAGATGGGTTTGGGGATTATTCATGGCGCGTGTAAGTTGTTCCAGGCATCATAATTATAAAAAAAACGTATACGTGGGGGGGAAATTAGTGAAAAAAATTATAAAAAAAATAGATTCGAAGATTAGTTATGGTGCACGTAAGTTGTCACGGATAATTTGGTTAAAAAACACAAAAAAAGAAACCCAATTAAAAAAATATTAAAAAAAAAGCTAATCAGGACACCTTGGTTATAGGAAAACGGAAAAGAAAAGTGTAATTGAAAAAAAAAAAAGAAAAAAATGTTAAAAAAAGATGGGAACGAAGATTAGTCATGGTGTGTTTAAGTTGTCCCGGCCACCTCGTTTATTAAAAAAAAAGAAGTCCAGTTATAAGAAAAAAGTGCAAGGGGAAAGCATTTTTTTAAACAGTAATGACAGAAAAAATTGTGGCACGCATAAATGAACCCGAACACCCCGGTCATGGAAAAAATATGTATAAGTAGGAAAAAAACAGGGAAAAAATTAAAAAAAAATGGATCTGGAGATTAGTCGTGGTGTGCGTAAGCTCACATGGATACTCCGATTTTTTTTTTAAAAAAGAAGCGTAGTTAAAAAAAAAATAAAACAGTAATGAAAAGTGAAAATCATTGTTCATCAGTGTTTAAAAACATTAGCAGCCAGAGAGATTCGAACTCTCGCTCTTGTGATGCGGCAGCAAACGCATTAAACACTCGACTTAGGTGTTCATCTTAGCATACATATAATACTTATCTTACATTTTTGTGTTTTTTTGCATTTATTTTATATATATGTGACATGATATATTTTTTGTTTAAAGTGATTTTAATTTTAAAATTGTTATTTTTTTTTTAAGATTTATTATTTCAGAACACTTAAATTACATTAGTTTGAGATTTTAAAAAAACCCAGTTCATTTTTTATATATATTTTCAAGCGTCGATACATAACAAATATCAGAAAATAGCCGCGCATTGCGCTAGGCTTTTTTGATGTAGTAAACTGATTAATTATTTAGCCTGCAAAAAATTATTTAGTTGGTAGATAGCAAATTGCAATCGTTAAATTCTGTTGTATTTTTTTTTGTATTGAATTAGTTGGTTGTTGTTATCAGTTTAAGTGCTCGGATAATAATTTAGTTGACAACTCTCAAAATTATAATCGATAAAATCTATTTAAGATGAGTGAATTGTATTTTATAGCCAATTCATTAATGAGTGAACTTGCTTAAATATTTTATCGATTTATGTAATTTGCATAAAAACTATAATTGATTAATTAGTAGGCGTGTTTTGATTATTATGACAATTATTTAATTGGTGGATGTAAATTTGCAATTAATAAAATGAATAAAATATAAATTATTTTTTTCTTGTATCGAAATTGTTGATGTATGGGTTTATTTTAACAGCAATGAACGATTTAACCAGCAGATAGCAAAATTGCAACCGCTAAAATCTATCAGAGATTACTATTTTGTGTCGATTTATTTAATTCATAGATTGCAAAACTGCAATTGATTGATTATTTGGTGTGTCTTAATTGTTTTGAAAATTATATAATCGGTTGATAAAAAAAATACAATCGATTATATCAATTAGAGATGAATAACGATATTTTTTTTTAGTGAATTGGGCATTCGTTTTGTAAAATAATAAGAAACCATTACAAACCATTAAAAAAGAAAAAGAGAATAATAACGATATGGTTTGGCTTATTATTCTCTTTTTCTTTTTTATTTATTTTTCAAGTCAAATAATTTTGTAGAATCTAATAATATTTACGGTTATAAAAAAAAGTGCAAGGGGAAATCACTTTTTTAAACAATAATGAGAAAAAAATTGTGGTGCACATAAGTTAACCTAGAGACCCCGATCACGGGGAAAAAAAATAAGCGGAAAAAAAATGTATAAGTTGAACCAAAAAAGGGAAAAAAACGATGAAACACGGTTATAAAAAAAATGTGCAAGGGGAAATCACGCGAGTAAGCTGGAAAAAAAAATGGAAAAAAAATGTATGAGTTGAACCAAAAAAGGAAAAAAATAGATCCGAAGATTAGTCATGGTACGCGTAAATTGTCATTGATATCCTAGTTTTAAAATATAATCATAAGAATAATAATAAAAAAATAAAATAAAAGGGAAAGCAAATTTTCCAGACAATCATTTTCAAAATCAGGATTGAAGAAGAAAAAAACAAAAACACTGTAGTCTAAAAAAAATAATAAGAATAATAATAGGAAAAAAAAGAAAGCAACTGAAAAGTTGCTTAAAAAAAAAAGGAAAGCAAATAGAAAAACAGAAGCAACTTTCCAGTTGCTAAAACAGGAATTTAGGAAAAAAAAATAAGAATAATAGAAAAAAAAAAAGAGAAAGCAACTGCAAAGTTGCTAAAAAAAATAAAAGGAATTTCGAAAAAAAAACAGGAAAGCAAATAGAAAAACAGAAGCAACTTTCTAGTTGCTAAAACAAAAAAACGGAATTTAGAAGAAAAAAAAAGTCAAAAATTTTGGCTGGGAGGTTCGAACCTCGCTACTGGGATTTGATTTCCAGTCAGCAGTCTGCCCGACCACAACTACTTATTTGTCAATTTCACCATAAAAATACAAAAAGAAGACCCGTGTAAAAAAAAAGGTGCACAAACTCTCGTAGACAGACCGAGCAACCCAGCACATCCACAGTGACTATGAGTCACAATGAACAGTAGCCGACACTGTTACTCACTATTCCTTTCTCCGTTTTGATTTAGGTATATTGACGAGTTGGGTAGCCCGCGCGTTGCGCCGGGCTTTTTATATGTAGCAAACTGATTATTTATGTGGTAAACATAGAATTTTTTAGTGGATAGATAGAGAATTGTAAATTTTAAATCATGCTATAATTTTTTTTATGTATTTAATTAGTTGATTATTGTTATAAGCTTAAATACTCAGATAATAATTCAATTTCAAAATTTAAAAATTATAAGCGATAAAATTTATGAAAGATCAGCGAATTGTAATTTGAGTATAGCAAGACCATAATTGATTAATTGTTTAGTATGTATTAATTGTTTTGATGGTTATTTAATTGGTTTATGTAAATCTGTAATCAATAAAATGAATGAAATATGATTTTTTGTTGTCTTCAACTAAATGTGTTGATGGTTAAATATTTTTTAACAGTTACTAAGCATTTAACTGGTTGATAGCAATATTGTAATCATTGAAATCTATTAAAGATAGATTATTTTTTGTTTGCATTGATCTGGTTGGTTGTTGACATTATTTTACTGGCTTGGAGAATAATTTAGTCACAATTTGGATTTGAATTGTGTGTTGATTTAATTAACTCATAGATTGCAAAATTGCAATGTTTTGATTATCTGGTGTGTTTTAATTGGATTGATAATTATATAATCAGTTGGTCGAAAAAATGTAATAGATTATATTGATTATAGATTTTTTTGTTTGTTTGTAGTCAATCGGGGAATTTGTTGGTGGTTGGTTTTGTTGTAATTGTGTGGTCGATCATCTAATTTTTTCTTTATTCGAGTTGTGTTTACTTGGTTATGGAAATATTTTTTTGTATCCATTTGTATGGTGAATTATTTGATTGTTTGGTGTGATATTTTTTTGTTGTAGTTTATTGATCAATTTGTGAATGTGTTTTAATCGGTTATTTGTAATTGTGTGGCCGATCATCTACTATTATATAACTATATTAAATGTATCTCAGAATACTCATATTAATTTTTTATATTAAAAAAATCTTAGATCATGTTTTCTTTTCCCTATATATATATTCTTAGGCGAAAGATTAAAAATATATATAAAAAAAATTAACACCATTACTGTCAAAATAATAGAAATTATTAAATTATGAAGAGCAAAAAAAATATTAACAAAAGAGTTACTACCAAAAATAATTGTTATTATTATTATTATTATTATTGGTATTATTATTGTTATTATTATTGTTATTGAAATAATTGTTATTATTATTATTGTTGTTGTTGTTGTTGTTGTTGTTGTTGTTGTTATTGTGATTGTTGTTATTATTATTATTATTATTATTATTATTATTATTATTATTATTATTATTATTGTGTTAAGTACACTTATATATACATGAACAAAAGTAGACATTATTCTATAAATAAAAAAAATTCAATTTGTGAATGTGTTTTAATCGGTTATTTCTAATTGTGTGACAGATCATCTACTATTATATAACTATATTAAATGTATCTCAGAATACTTATATTAATTTTTTATATTAAAAAAATCCTAGGTCATGTTTTCTTTTCCCTATATATATTCTTAGGCGAAAGACTAAAAATATATATATAAAAAATTAACACCATTACTGTCAAAACAATAGAAATTATTAAATTATGAAGAGCAAAAAAAATATTAACAAAAGAGTTATTAACAAAAATAATTGTTATTATTATTATTGTTATTATTATTATTTTTATTATTATTATTATTATTGTTATTATTGTTATTATTATTTTTATTATTATTATTGTTATTATAATTCTTATTATTGTTATTAATATTATTATTGTTATTATTCTTATTATTGTTATTATTATTATTATTATTATTATTATTATTATTGTTGTTGTTGTTGTTATTATTGTTGTTATTATTATTATTATTATTATTATTATTATTATTATTATTATTATTATTATTAAGCTGAATATAATTATATTATTATTTTCATTATTATGAATGTCTAAAATTATTTTAGAAATTTTAACAAAAGGAAAAAAAAATATCATTGCCATTACTGCCAAAAGATTAAAAATTATTAAATTATATAGAGAAAAAAAAATATTAACAAAAGAGTAAGCAAGAAAAACAATTAAATTATTATTATTATTATTATTATTATTATTATTATTATTATTATTATTATTATTGCGTTAAGTACAAAATTAAAATTCGAAGACAATTTTTTATTTTATTTTATCTGATTTATCATTATATGATTATATTAGATGCATTTAAGAATAATGATATTAATTTTTTTATTAAAACAAATTTAGGTCATGTTTCCTTCACCCTTCATATATTCCTATGAGATAATATTCAATAAATATTAGAACATATAATTAATGAAAGACTAAAATTATTTGAGAAACTTTAATAAAAAGAAAAAAAAATCATTGTCATTATTGTCAAAACAATAAAAATTATTAAATTATACGAAGGAAAAAAAAACATTAACAAAAGAGGAAGCAAAAAAAAAAAATTAAATTATTATTATTATTATTATTATTATTATTATTATTATTGTGTTAAGTACAAAATTAAAATTCGAAGACAATTTTTATTTTATTTTATCCGATTTATCATTATATGATTACATTACATGTATTTAAGAATACTGATATTAATTTTTTTTATTCAAAAAATTTTAGGTCATGTTTTCTTCGCTCTATATATATTCCTATGAGATAATATTCAATAAATATTAGAATATATAATTAATGAAAGACTAAAAATATTTTAGAAACTTTAACAAAAGGAAAAAAAATATCATTGCCATTACTGTCAAAACAATAAAAATTATTAAATTATACGAAGGAAAAAAAAACATTAATAAAAGAGGAATCAAGAAAAACAATTAAATTATTATTATTATTATTATTATTATTATTATTATTATTACTACTATGATTATTACTATTATTACTATTATTATTATTATTATTATTATTATTATTATTATTATTATTATTATTATTGTGTTAAACACACTTATATATACATGGACAAAAGTAGGGGTTATATTAGAAATTAAAAAAAAATAAAAGTATAAGGGGTGAAATGAAAATAAAATATAAAGGGATGAAAATCAAAAATTAAAAGTTTAAGGGCTGAAATGAAAATCAGATTTATTAATATTTTCAATTAAAGGACAAATTTGCAAAAATGGAAACTACTGTACCGAATATATTTAAACTTTTCAACCCAATCCGGAAATTAAAAGAAGGAGGACGGAAGTGAAACATTCACATTTAATCAATTGCAATTGAAGGACCCAATCGAAGGAAATCAAAACTTATATAACTGAAATCAAGCCAAACTGCACAGTGTATAACACAATTAAAAGTTAAGGGACTGAAGTGAAAGTCTACAAAACTCGGGGGCTCTTCTGCACTTTGACGTGCAGGAGAGAGAGAAACGGTGCAACCGACTTTATTCGGCCACCGCCGCTTCCACGACCACCTTGTTGCAAAACGCACCGCACCGGGAGGAAGACCAAGAGGAGACGAACCGGATTAGGCGCCGGTAGACCATTTCCGGCAACTGTATCATACCGCACGCGCCACTTGAAAGGGGCGTTAGGGGAACTACCAAGTGATAGACACGCCACCGACGAAATTTCGATAAATAAATAAATAATAATGGTCAGTTACCGTTATAGCCCTGTCCCTAATTAATAAATTTTGTCTTATTAGGGGCTATAACCGTATTTAGCCATTTTTTAAAAAAAAAACCCATGTGGCGGACCGGACCGAACCGGACCCTGATGACGGTCAGCTGCATAATTACTTCTTTAACCCTCACCGTAAAACGCTATTTTTGTCTTATTACCGGGGCTAAAATCATTACTACACTGTTCATAGGCGGAAAAAACAAAAAAAAAATAGGGTGGACGAACTCGCGCAACACACGGATGAAAAAGCTCGTGTCCACAGTGTTTTCAGAGTGTGTGAACAGTAATGAATAGTGTTTTTCGTATTCTTTTAGTTATTTGTTAATAATGTTAGGCTCTTTTTTCTTCGGTACCATTAGTAATTTACTTTGATATCTGTGAGATTGTTACACAGAAAGTTTTACACCAAACGAACGTACAAGAAATACAATGCTTACAGCTGATTATTTTATTTTACTTTTCTCTTTATCTTTAATTTTGTATGTTATTTATTTATTTTTTAATGGGTTGAAATTGAAAATTAAATAAAAAATTATTATATATATATTTAATGAAATATATAATTTAAAAAACATTACTACACTTCAAATACCTCTTAAACTAATTAGATCACAAACTAGAGGAGACATTATTTCAAATCTCTAGCCAGCTTAAACTAACAACATAAAGATACTTCAACAACTAAATAATGATAGGAAATATCAAATATAGTTATCAATTAGTTGGAGTTCCCTTTATCTATTGAAATACCATTTACATAGGAATTTGTTACTTTTGGAAGTTCTTGTCACAAACAATATTTCCTTTGATCATCTTTATCACTACTTAATTTGTGGGATTCCTTACCAATCTATAAACTCACATATTGGTGCTAAAACGAGGTTGTTGTTCATTGCTAATATCCTCCCACAAACTGAGCCTGAGGGTGAAGGCACCATTTGTTGTGAGAATATGGAAGAACAACCTTTGATAGAGGTTTAGTAAAGTATTAGTAATTTGTTTATCAAAGGGCACATGTTTAGTGACAAGTAATTTAAGAGCAGCGTGTTCACATACAAAATTGTAATCCAATTTGATATGTTTACTCCGTTCTTGAAAGACATGAATGATGGTTATTTGTAGAGCACTAATATTATCACAGTAGAGGACTGGGGGAGATGAGAGGGGTATGCGAAGATCTTTAAGAATATAAGTGAGCCATGTAAGTTCAACATTAATGTTTTCCATAACACGATACTCGACTTTGGTACAGGATTGAGAAATTGTGTGTTGTTTCTTTGCTCACCATGAAATGATATTTGGGCCAAGAAAGGTGCTTTTACTTGTGGTAAATCTACTTACTGGAAGTTAGATGGGGGTAAGAATCTTTGTGAAGATTGACTTGCAGAGTGGATACCATCATATTTGAATTTGATTTGGGAATGAGTGAAAAATAACTTTGAAATTGAATAAAGAGTTAAGTGATTGTGTATTTATTTTGGATTGTTTAACATGTTGACCATTTTTATTTTAAGAGGGACATTGCTGAATTTGTTTAATTGAGAGAATTATATGAGCATGATCTAAGGATGTAACCTTACAATTTTAAAAATCCTAGTTCTTTGTTTTGCAATATGTTCTATCAATACTATTTAGATATTTACTATGTCTATGCTGAATAAAAAAGGAATATATGTTTAACTGATGAGAACTGATTCTATATAAAATCTTACATTATCTTATATAGAATGAGTCCAGATTTCTTTATATATGTTTTCTTACAAACATCACAAGGGATATGGTTTATTTTAAGAAAACTTGATCAGATAATTCACACTTCATTCACCCGAAGAGGTACAAATTCAGACAGAAAACAATAAATCGAGGAAAAGCAAAAGAAAACGAGATATGCATCTCGAAATCCAGCACATCATCAAATGTAAAGGATCAATCACATCACAATTTAGAGGCAAAGAGTGGGGCAACATATTCATTAAACACCACAATAGGTTTTCATAATATTGCAGTCCCGTTTATTTGGATCATCGTATGATTGATAGAAATCAAGAAGCTTCTGATGTTCAAAGGGCTTGTACTGTAATGGGTGCTCATCATCCACTAGCTCCTCCGGTACTTGTACCACCCCATCCAGGAATGTAAATAACCCCAGTGCATACCTGTCTTCTTCGCTATTTACAACCACGCGATGGTAAGAAGATTTTATCCTGTCGTTGCTCCATGCCTACACGACACCAACAAAAAATTTCAATTAAAACAACACAATTCATGATTAGTAGGTGAAGAAGTGGTCGTTATATTCCAAATGAAGTGGTTGTGAGTATGGTTTAGATTGTTTTCAAAAGTATTTTGCGTTGCTCTACACGACACCAACCAGAATTTTCTATTATAAGAACACAATTCATGATGAAGAAAATACCATCATACCCCATGCCAGATGAAATACAAGCACACAGATACACATACACATGAGAAAACTTGTAAAATAAGAAATAGCATAAACCCACCATGCACACATCACCAGCTATGACAGCAAATGAAGTAGGTGAGGAAGGCTCGTATGTAATCCACTCTCCTTCCTTGGTTCTTATCTCTAAACCTTTGACAGGATTTTGATAAAGTAGGGTCAAGAAAGTCTTGTCCATGTGAGCTTTAAAACCAACATTCGTCTCCCCCAGTGATCTTCCATATTTCAACAGACGTAGGAGGTAATTCGTTGAGCTAATGAGAGGCTCGTAGTCTTTCTTTATACCATAGCTTTCAAACAACATCCTTACCACCATCTGATGTAGTTCAGATATTATCTTCGTGAAAGAGTGGATGACCTCACTAAAGGATGTAAAGCAAAAAGCAAGAAAATCATACTTATTAAACGAACATTAATGTAATCATCATGGTAAAATACAGCTATATGTAAGGATTCAGATGATCAGCCAAAGGAAAGGGAAAAGTAAAAATATTAAATTATAATATACTAACATGAATCTTACCAGAATTTTTCATTTCCATCGGGCCACATAAGGCTTGCAAATTTTTGACATTCTTCTTTCTTAGTTGCATACTCGATCCCCAGGCCTTCAGGGAAGCCAGGGATTTTCCCCATGTAACCATGGCCGAGCTTAGGGTGTGTATTTCTCGTTTTTGTTTCATGAGGGAGGTCGAACAATTCCTCTAGCGCCGACATAGTTTCCCTGTAAAACTCCATTGAAGGTTCGCTGTATACTACTTCAAAGAAGCTGTATTCCTCAAGTGCTCGCCGGATATCAGTGCAAGCCGCCAGCCAGGAACTAGAGCCAGGCTCGAAGTTTTCCCTGGACAAATGAACAACAGGAATTTTTGGTGCTGTTTCAGAACCCATGATTGTTTTACTCGCTCTCTCTTGCCGGAGTGTTTGATGTTGCACAATTTTGTGCTCTACACATCTACATTTTATACTGTTAGTATCGCAATGACCTGTAACAAGACAAAAGAAAATATTATAAACTAGTCCATTCTCCATCAATTTTTTTAAAAACGTAAAAGAAAATATTAATAGCAAGGGGATTTGTTTAGTAATGTTATTAAATTTGATGAAGTAGGTAAATTTTAAATTTATAATCTTTATTTATTATCTAGAATTAGTTTTTAATTAATCCATGGTAGAGTTGACGTGATATGAATTACTTGTTCATTGTCAATTTAGATAACTAGTAAAATTTTAACTTTATTTCTAAAAAAAACCTTTAAAAAATATTAAAAATTATGAATAAGAAATTTTTATTTGAGAGAAAATAATTAAAATTAAAAAGCATGAGAATATTTTGGAAATAAACCAAACAATATATTTTAGAAAAAAATGAATCTCGTAAAATTATTTAGCTTAATAAATTAATGGGTGATTCAAAATAGTTGTGAGAGGCTTGTGAAAAAAAAATACTTATAATAGTCAGTTGAAGGTGGAGGGATGATCTTTTGACACATCCAATTTTCAATTGTATGTGTGGTTTGAGACAAGAAAATATTGTATTTGAATGTTAAATATTTAATACAAACATTTTCAATTTTAATATATTTTTTTGAGAAAAAATAAAATAGTAATGAAAAAAATTTCAAACAAAATGTTTTGTCACTATTTTCAGAGAGTTGGATAGTAATGACTCAAAATGCCACTATTACTGATGGTTGTACCGAAAAAAATGTTATGTCAATATTTTCCATAAAGTTGAACAATAATTACTTAAAATGTCACTAATACCAATGACTATAGCAACAGAATGTTAATGATGGAATCATCAATGGAATATACCAACAATAGATACTCGATGGAATTGTCGGTGAAATGTTAAGATAGAATCACCGATGGTATATTCTTATGACCTCAGCGATGGAATTATAGTTGATATTTCTATGAATAGATTTACAGTCTGTGTTTCTATTGATATATTCAATTTTGATGGATTCACCGACAAAATAAAAATTATCAAAGAGAGTTTTACGGATGAAAGGTTTTCATCTATGTGATTGTTAAAAAAACAATTACCGACAAATATGTTACATTACTAATAGATGATTAGTTAACTTTTAGTTCTAACAACATGAATGAAGTTGTAGATGCCAATAATAATTTTTATAGAATATGGTTATAGATGTGATGAGAATGAATCGAAGTGGTGCAGTTGAATATAGAATCATAGTTGAAGAACCTAATACAAACATGACTAGGTTTTTTGATCTTTTAAAAAACCGTGATGAACCATTATAAGATGGGTGCACAAATCACAGTAAATTATCAATCATGACACAATTGTTTATCATTAGGTCAGGTTATAGGTTGAGTGAGGGCGGTTATGATATATTTTTTGAATGGGCGAGAAGTATTTTTATCAAAAGGAAAATTATATGTTATTAAATCTACGATGAAACCCTTTAGGCTAAGATACCAAAACATTATCATGTCTCCAAACTCTTACATGTTGTACTACCTAATAAATATAGAGTTGATCGAGTGCATAACATTTGGGCATCCTCATTATAAACACAAAAATTAAGGGGACAGATTCTTGTCATAGAAGAAACATTGATACTTCTCATTCACATCTAGACTGTATAGGTTATTCATGTCACCAAAGAATACTAAGCATATGAAATGACATTGTTTGCATAATACAGTTGACATAGTGATAGTTCACCCTTCCATGGTGAAGCCTGAAAACTCTTTCACCATTTGCATCCTTAATTTTCATGAGGACTAAGGAATGTGTGTCTTGGTTTATGTTGAGATGAATTCAATCCATTCAGGTAATTTGTCTTTCCTTATTCCTATTGTCAATTATACTAATGGTAACAACGTGTTACTTGGGATGTGTATGAGATCAAAGGTAATGTTTTTATCAATGATCATACTCGGACCCTATAGTTTGTGACACAAAATCGATGTTTGTCTTTAACAGTTAATAAATGAGTTGAAGTAGTTGTCGTCACCCAAGACTTTCACTTATGATGTATAGAGGAAATAAGATTTAGCGATGAGAACAACTTTGATGTGGAGCATGTATTGAAAACTATCATGTTCATATTGTATGGAAAACAACAAAGCATTCACGATTACAAACAATGACAAAACATATTTTTTTTATTGTTACTGATTGTTCTTGCCAACAAATGACAAGTATGAAAAAAAAACAATAATTTATTTGAAGAGTTTAAAAAGGATATTGCACTGTCACTACTGTCAGGTGAAGAACTGCATCACGTGGTGTTGGAGTATGGTAACATTGCGTATGGTTTTCAATCTTATAAGTAGAACTAGTTTTGGTTTGACCTATAATTGTGTAAAAAAAATATTTTCTGAGAGATTCCTTATTAAAAGGTCATCTTGGCCATAACCTTGATGTCATGCACATCGTAAAGAGCATGTTTTAGAATATTTTCAACACGCAAAGCCAGTTTCACCCTAGATAAAAATTCTCAGCTACTAGTGTACAAATAGCTTAAAAGTCTGTTTTCCTGATGTTGGTGAAATTACAAGATTACAAATTCTAGAATGAATACTCATGACTATCACGTGTTTATGCAAACACTCATTCTATTAGCTTATTCGGAATTACTGTCAATAGGAATATGGAAAGTAGTCGTGGAGAGTAGTCACTTCTATAGAGATATCTGCTCCAACAAGTTATAGACAAAACACTTGGAGAAGTTTAAAATGAATATCGTACAAACAATCTACAACTTCGAGATGATATTTCCTCCCTCATTTTTAGCTTAATGGAGCATCTACCCATACAGTTTTCATGTAAGACAAAAGTTGAAGGTCTGATCCAATATAGATGGATGTATTCATTCAAGAGGTTAATGATTATACATGCAGAAAAACTAAAATTATATTGTTGTTTTATGTATAGATTTTAATAATCAATTAATTCCATGCAAATACTTGTATAACCTTAAGAGAGAGAAAACAATGAGCATGTTGACGCTTCAATATACTACACTTATATTGTTAAAGAGATTACAACATTTATCCTATTCTATTTTAAGCCTTAATTGACAACAAGACTCAACCACGTTCAAAGGCATGATGATGGTTGTGAAGTGCCTTTTAGTCAAACTTGTCAATATTCTCCAATTTTAGATGATTTATTCCAGAAACTGTTACTGGGAGAAGACATTTTTCTAAAATAGAATTCAACCAAGTATATAATTATGTTATTTTTAATTGCTATGAACTACGGTATTTTATCGAGTAAGTATGCTAATGAAGATGTTATTTTTAAACAATTATTCCCTTATAAAAATCATAAACTGATATACTGTTCAATTCCTCATAGACAATATTGTCAATTTTTATTGTATCAAAACCCACAACATATTGAATCCCAAATTCTTTTATTACAAGATTAACAATTTTCCACGTGGTTCAGAATATATTTTAGTATTTTCTTAAATTATTTTTATCTCTTGGCATAATTAAATTCATTACACATTTCTCTTTAATTGCTCATAGGTGTACTTCATGTATTAGGTTTATAAACTAGGAAGAAATGCCTAATGATTTCTTGTCCTTGCTAAGTCTGGGTCTTGAATGAAAGGTTAAGTTTTACCACAAGTATTTCATCAATGAACAGATGTTTTATAGTTATGAATATGAATAGGGTAAGGACATATAATAATGGGGTTTATGCTAAGGGATGTACTTGTAATAAGTTTGAAGTTGAGTATGATAGAAAGTTGAAAAGGGTCTTTGGATTTTAATATCATAATGAGCAAAATAAAATATTTTTATTCAAATGGTATTGATATGACACAACTCAAATAAGAGTCAAATTAGATCCCCATCATAGTTCGTCAAAATTAATTCATGTTATTGTGTTGTGTGTTTAACTATCTTAAGTATTTGGAGGATGAATAGATAAATAATAAAAGTAAAATTTTATGGAACAAAATTTTTTAACATCATTTGAAATATTACAGATGGTCTTACCAATGAACATTTCCATCAATATTTTTTACTATAAATAAGAACTGTTCCCCCTCTTCATGGAATTTTTCATTGTAAACATTACATACGACTTTGCCAATGGAGTAATTCAATTGGAATTTCCAATAGACATGAGATTTTACAATTTTTCATTGTAAAGATTTATATACAGCTTTGTCGATGGAGTAATTCCATTGGAATTTCCAATATACATGAGATTTTTCCCCTTTTCCAATGCAATTATTCATTTCACACATCATAAATGGTATTGCTAACGGAATAATTATGAAAATATTTTGTTATTATTACTGTTGATATTCCTAATAGAAATGAAATGTAGTTGGTAATATCTGGATGGTTTTTTGAATTGTTTCATGAAAGTAGAAAAATTTTAATTTAAATTTGATGGAATTACCATCAAAATAATTAGAAATATAAATATTATATTATCCATCGGTGATTTCATCAATAGACATAGTATAAAAGATCACAATCAAAATACACGAGCATTTTACATCTTCTTTTTTGATATTTCCCCTTCTTTCTCCTACTCTCTTTTTCTCTATCTAACATGCACATTCCCTTCAAATCTTTGATCCTCTCCTTGTTTAATATTCTCTTCTCCTTTATTTGTCGCAATGGTGATTTTTTTCACTTCACTCACGACCATTCCTAGAGATTGGGGGAGTTGCGTGCAAAGATGGATTTTTATAACAATAAAATTATGATTATAAGTTTTAAGAGTTGCCACCTAGTGTTAAGGAACTAGAAAACCTAATGATTTGTGAGAGTCTGAGTAAGGGGACTTGTTGTGTAAGGGAAAGACACGTCACCCCCAGTGTACCCTACCTAAGGTAAGTTACATTGTTGTCTAATTATTTTTTTAGATTATATTTTTATTCATTGGTTTTTTCTAAGTTTTAGAGTAGATGTGTTTACTTTTCATTGGATCGAAACTTTACTACTCTAAAATCCAAATTTTAAGACTGCATTTATTGTGTTTTAAATATCTAAAGGTGTACTTTACAATGTAATTTTACACTCCGATAATTAATGTTTACAACTCTAAAAATGGTCGATGAAAGATTTAATATTCTAGTTGAATCGTAAACTAGTCATGACATCCGACTTTTAATTTTAAAACATGAGAAACGATGTGTTCTTTTTTTGTTACAAAATATGCTTAGAAATTTTTTAGAATTCGAATGTATGCATGAAAACAATTTGATTTTGAAATGTGTTTTTTATATTTTTTCAATATATATTCAGATTGACCCTGACCCAACCAAATAAGTTGGCCAGCCAAAGTGGGTCAAAATGGCCAAACTATGTTAGGTTTAGGTTGGACTCGGCCCAGTCAATTGTTCATACAAGAAAGAAAAATAAAGAAAAACAAGAACTTGAACAATGTCGAGTGAATTAATTCACTCTATATTGCTCATGTATTTTGTGAACAATAAATGCCTTTTATGGAAGATTTAAGTTAATTGGAGGAGGATGTTGAAAATAGAAGAGTTCCAACTACTATATGGTTGAGAGTTGGAGGTGGAGTAGAGGCCGATGCTAGTTGGAGGAATAAGGAACACCTATTGCATGTGATTGTTATCATTGTGTGGAGAGGATGGTGCAGCTGACGATGACAAGGAGGGTTTGTTGTTGGCCATCTACAGTGAGCTGCAACTTGTTGACGATGGATGGAAGAGCAGAATGGGATGATGGTGATGCAAAATGATTGGTTTTTGGGTGGAGAAGACAATTGCTTAAGATGTCATGTGGGAAGAAGAAGTGTTGGGACTACCACCAAAGGTGGGTAAAAAATAGTTGTTGTCCTGCCAACGAGAGGTAAAAAGAAAATTGGGATTGTGGCTTTGAGTGATTTGTAGGTTGATTGTAGTTTCTATGTTTTTACTTTCGATACCCCTTCCGTCTTCTATCTTTTTTTATATTCCTCTGTTTCTTTATATTACCTTCGTTCTCTGTTTTTCTCTGTATTGTTTGTTTTTTTCCTATTCTTCTCTTTTGCCCCCTTTGTTCTCCCTCGTCTCTTTGTTGCTCTTACTATATATTAGCATCTATATGGAGGTTCCAGGATATGGGGAGTTATTGTATACAAATTGGTGCATTGTAGCGCAAAATATAGTGTAGCAGGTAACGTAATGGTGTGTTGTAGGTGATGGCAATTGCAGGGTACAATTATGGGTAAGGTTACGGGTAATACAATGGAGGGAATGGTTTTTTTTAAAATGAACTTTTTGAGATAATGTTGAAAATACAAAAAAAATTATGCGAAAAGAAATATTAATAATTAGATAATAAGAAATCAAGTTATGGCAATAAGGAGTTTTTTGGCTGGAAAATCAGGAAAAAAACAGTTTTTTCTTCAACTTTGGCTTCTGATTTCTACTTCCACAGCCCATGGATTTTGTCTCTCTTTATAGGTGAAGGAAAAGGATAATCTAGCCTATACTGGAGTAAAACTTAAGTTGTTGGCTTAAAGCATAACCATCACAATTGTTAACTTAAAGTAGGTGTTATGAACTGTCAAATTTAGCAGTTATGGTAGACTGTCTGAGTTGTCATTTTTTGGTTGAAGTAACGTGAGTGGTGTCAATCAACCAAAACTTACCATACACTAGTATAGTCAAGAATCAGGGGATTACTTTTGCGCAAGCTTTGTCAAATTTGATGAAGGATAAAGGCAATAAATGCTCCTGTAAAGTTGGTACCAAAACATAATTTTTTGATGAAAATTTGGGGAATAAAGCTATTTTTTCTTCAATTTTAGTTTTCTAATTTCTCTCTCCTCAAGCCATAGATTTTACCTTTATTTATAGCTGGAGGAAGAGGGTAATCTAGCCTATACTGTAGTAAAATTTCAGCTATTGGTTCAAAGGTGAACAATCTCAATAATTGACTCAAAATAGGTGTCATGAATTGCCAAATTTGAAAGCTACAGTAGGCTACCTAAGTTGTCACTTTTAAGGCTAAACAAACACGTGTGTGGTGTTATTTTTATTTTTATTTGAAGTAAATTTTGGGAATAATCCAGAAATGAGCTACGACACATTTCTCCAAGGTATGTATTCCTTCCTTCCCTCATCTTCTTTTCTCTTTTTATTGCATCAGTTTTACATAATTATTTTTTGTTATTGATGGTTTTGGTGTATGATTATTGAATTATTTTAAATTAAATTTAAATCAATTATTTTTTTTTCTTGTTTTAATGAATTATTTATTGATTTTCTTATGTTAATTGTTTTTCTTGTGTTAATTGATTGTTAATTAATGATATTTATGTTATTAATGCATTTTTATGGGTTGTTTGCATTGTTTTCTTAATTTAATTTTCTGTTATTGATGGATCATTCAATGATAATTTTTATCTTATTGTGTGTTGTGGTATTATTTGAATTATTTTTGCTAATATTATTAATTGTTAATGTTTCTTTGAATGAATAATTAAATAGAGAAATTAAGATGTCTAGTTATTAGTATTGTCATTGTTTTTTAATTTATTTTTTTTTCAGTTTTGTAGTTTTGGAATAGATTTTATTTCAAATTTAGAATTAATTTATATTTTACTATAACATAGAAATAAAAATATTATAACAAACGGATAATCAGTCAATCAATCAATTAACTCCATAGCTACATACAACCAAAATCTCATTTCAGATTCCAAAGAATTAATTGGGTTATCGAATTATCCATATATTTGCAATGGAGTTTCTCCAACTAAATTCCTAGCAAATTCTTACGAAATGGCTATAGAAAGATATTGATGGAAGAAGGGCTTAATTAAATTTAGAATTTCTGAAACTTAGAGATCTAAGCGCCAAAAATTGTATGGAAACAAGATCAATAATCCCAACGTAGAACACAAGACTCGTAGCCTTCACCAAATAATTAACACATTATTCACCCGTAGAGGAACAGATAACACTCAAAACAATAAATCGAGGAGATGCAAAAGAAATAGAGACAGGCATCTCGAAATCCAACACATCATGAAATGTAAATAATCACATTACAATTCATTAAACACCACAATAGGTTTTCATAATATTGCAGTCACGTTTGTCTGGATCATCGTATGACTGATAGAAATCAAGAAGCTTCTGATGTTCAAAGGGCTTGTACTGTAATGGGTGCTCATCATCTACTAGCTCCTCTGGTACTTGTACCACCCCGTCCAGGAATGTAAATAACCCCAGTGTATACCTGTCTTCTTCGCTATTTACAACCACGCGATGGTAAGCAGATTTTATCCGGTCGTTGCTCCATGCCTAAACGACACCAGTAAAAAAATTCAATTAAAATAACATAATTCATGATTAGTAGGTGAAGTGGTCGTTATACTCCCAATGAAGTGGTTGTGAGTATGATTTAGATTGTTTTTAAAAGTAATTTGTGTTATACATTAAAACATTGCTCCATGCCTACACGACACCAATAAAAAGTTTCAATTAAAACAACACAATTCATGATTAGTAGATGAAGAATACTCCAAATGAAGTACTTGTAAGTGTGATTGAGATTGTTTTTTAAAGTATTTTACACTCAGAAATACATCAAAACATTGCTCATGAAATACAAGCACAGTTCATGATCGAGAAATACCCAGATGAAATACAAGCACAGAGATACATATATGCATGAGAAAACTTGTAAAATAAGAAATAGCATAAACACACCATGCACACATCACCAGCTATGACAGCAAATGAAGTGGGTGAGGAAGGCTCGTATGTAATCCACTCTCCTTCCTTGGTTCTTATCTCTAAACCTTTGACAGGATTTTGATAAAGTAGGCTCAAGAAAGTCTTGTCCATGTGAGCTTTAAAACCAACATTCGTCTCGCCCAGTGATCTTCCATATTTCAACAGACGTAGGAGGTAATTTGTTGAGCTTATGAGAGGCTCATAGTGTTTCTTTATGCCATAGCTTTCAAATAACATCCTTACCACCATCTGATGTAGTTCAGATATTATCTTCGTGAAAGAGTGGATGACCTCACTAAAGATGTAAACAAAAAGCAAGAAAATCATACTTATTAAACTAACATTAATGTTAGCATAGTAAAATATAGCTATATGTAAGGATTCAGATGATCAGCCAAACGAAAAGGAAAAAGGAAAAATATTAAATTATAATATAGTAACATGAATCTTACCAGAATTTTTCATTTCCATCGGGCCACATAAGGCTTGCAAATTTTTGACATTCATCTTTCTTAGTTGCATACTCGATCCCCAGGCCTTCAGGGAAGCCAGGGATTTTCCCCATGTAACCATGGCTGAGCTTAGGGTGTGTATTTCTCTTTTTTGTTTCATGAGGAACTTTGAACAATTCCTCTAGCTCCGACATAGTTTCCCTGTAAAATTCCACTGAAGGTTCGCTGTATACTACTTCAAAGAAGCTGTATTCCTCAAGTGCTCGCCGGATATCAGTGCAAGCCGCCAGCCAGGAACTAGAGCCAGGCTCGAAGTTTTCCTTGGACAAATGAACAACAGGAATTTTAGGTGCTGTTTCAGAACCCATGATTGTTTTACTTGCTCTCCTTCGCCGGAGTATGTTTGATGTTGGACAATTTAGTGTTCTATACATCTACATTTTATACTGTTAGTATCGCAATGACCTGTAACAAGACAAAATAAAATATTGGATATGCTAGAATAAATATAAACTAATCGATTCTCCACCAATTTTTTAAAAAAAAACTTTAACGAGAATATTAATAGCAAGAGAATATTAACAGCTGGTAAATTTTGAAATTTATAATCTTTATTCATTATCAAGATTTAGTTTTTAATTAATCCATATGTAAGTTGATCTAACATGAATTGGTTTATTTCATTAAGGTTGAAGGAAAATTTAGATAACCGATAAAAATGTAATTTTATTTTTTTAAAATTATTTAATTATATATAATAAATATATGCATGTAAAATGAAGTATCAACTCTAAATATAGAATTTTATTTGAGAATATGATAGCCCTACAAAAAACATATAAAAATATATCATGAAGTCAATTTCTTAATCAATTTAATATGAAGAAGAGTGAAATAAATAAAATCAATTAAGAAATATTTGAGACCAAAATTTATATATATCAAGTTCAACGGGTAAGCTTAACAAACTTATAAATCGGGTAATCATAGTCGATATATCATACCTGCGAACCAATTAATTAATTCCATTAGGATTAATCACTTTTTTTTTTGTTTTCAACTATTGTTGATAACAAAAATAGAAAATCGCAAAATTGTTTGTCAATCCAATACCATTATCGATGAAACGGTTTCGTTAGTAAATTTTGATGGTAAACACCGAGAGGATTATAGTGATATTTAAAAATCTATAATGTACGATGACATGACATTGGTCCAACAAAGTTACCAATGGATATGTTTTGTTTGTAATTCTTTTGGTAAATACCGGCAGAGTTGTGTGCAAAATTATAATGAATTAAAAAAATCTATGAAGTACAATGATATGATATTTTTATCGACAAAACTACCAGCAACGTTACCAATGGATAAATTTTTTTTATAGGTAAATATATTGGTAATTGTTTAATATATGACTTGATCATTGACCCTCTTCTCCTCCCCTCTTTCTTTTTCTTCCTTCTGTATTTTTTCATCTATAACCCCAACCATCCTCTCCTCCCAATTTCATCATAGTTCAACCTCTCAAGACAAATCCAACAATCACAATACTATGTTTATGAGATTTATGTTCTAATTTGATATTTTTTCCCTAAAGGGTAAAATGTTATAACACTAGGCTTCATGTGCATGCTTATAGCTTGATTTACTAACTAGGATTTTAAATATCTTTCTTTAACTTTATTGGATAATTTTTTAACATCAAGTAATACTTTGACCATATTTTCTTAGGAACCCTTATTGGTTGCCTAAATGTTTTGAGAATATCTCACTTGAAAGCATTTAAAATGACCTTTTTCTCTTCAAACACTTATTTATTATAGTTTGTCAAAAATCACTTTGTTTATATGAGTTATATCATAACAATACACAAAGAACATAATACAGTGAATGAATCCCAATCATATAGTTACAAAGTGAGGATTGTATTTCTAGTAAGAACAACAATTATTCTTTGAGATAGGATCTATTACTACCCCCAAAATATTGGTCCTTGTAGGTTAGGATACTTCTCTAAACTATAGGATCTTCATCTTTCTCTACATTTATAATTTAACATAATGAAGTAATACTTATTAAGGTAATGTTCATATAGATTCTAGATGACATATTGTAATATCACCCTTATTTGTGTCACTTAAAAGAATTATTACATATTTTTTTAAAAGAAGAAAAGCTATATTTTAGACATGGAACTTATTAAACACTTACATATCTAGTACAAAAGGAAAGCTACAAGTTTCTTGAATATAAGATTGTTTATTTTTCTTTCCCTCTAGTCATTAAGGTACTAGATTTAGGTGCTTCCAACTCTAAATCCTTGAACAGTAGAGGCATTAAACCCCTCATCAATGAGGTATAGGCCTTCTATTATGGTAAAATATTTATAAGTAAGTTGTCATTAGACTTAAAAATAGACCAAATAGGGAGCAATCACAATTCTTTGATGGGCTTGATGGTGAATCTTGATAGCTTAATGATATAAAAAAATCTTTTAACACTTCCAATGTTCACTAAAGTTTTATTGCACCTTTTCAATCCATCTGATATCATATGTAGGAGCATCACCAAGCCATGTTGAAATAATGTTTTTCCATGTTAAAATCCAATATGAAGTGGTGTTTATTTTTTTCTTTTACAAATTCCCTTTTATAAGATGAGTCAATGTTAGAGAATAATATAAATCATATTTTAGAGTCTCATCTAAAAGCTTAAGCTTTTAGATAAGATGGTTTTTTAACATGGTATCAGAGCCTTATTGACTCAATAGTCACATGTTCGAATCTCACCCCCCCCCCCCCAATTCTATTTGATAAAATCAAGTACAAGGTAGTGTAGGGTTTGTGTGCAAGTTTCAAGTCCAAAAAGCTTTCACTTAAGTGAGTGTGTTACAGAATAATATAAATCATATTCTGGGGCATCACCTAATAGCTTAAGCTTTTAGGTGAGATGATTCCTTAACAGTCCAGACATTCTGCATTTAGTCTTTTACAACACTTATTATGGATCAATTAATATAAGGTAATCAATCAACATGATTATGGAAAAGGGCAATGGGTGTAGATTTTGAAAGCAATGGAGCTTTACACTACCATTTTAGTACTATTCAGGGAATTAAGGAAATGTTTGGAGTTCTTGACTCTTTTTTTTTATGAAAAATCTATGAGTTCTTGAAAAAAAAATATAGGCTTTTATATGAAGAAGAATGATTAGTTGTAATTTGTAGAGTCGTGAGCATCACTCTTAAATGCTAGAGAAAAACCAATTTTTAAATAGTAGGAATTGCTTGATATGTCAAATACATTTAAGAGTAGGATTAATATTTTTTGGTGAATAAGGTCACTTGCCACATTAAAAATAGCCAGTTAGAACAACCAATTCTAATACAAATATGAAAGAGAAGATTTATTCAATTAAGAGATAAATCTATATAGGGCATTATTTACACAAATAATAAGCATCAAAATATATACTAAATATGAATAATATTTGTTCATATTCAAACATGAAAGAAAAGGCTAAAATTAATCATGAACTATAGAGATGAACAAAATTAAATAATCTTAATCCACTAGGAGAATTTGAAGTGCTTGACGAGACACAATAAGTCATGATCGACCAAGTAAAAGTGATCAACAACATAAGTTTGAGTGCGCATGAATAGTTAAAATGCTCAATCCTATTAATAGATAAAATTCTTTAATAGATTAAACTATATAACCATTGTTGTAGATTAGTCAGAATTCATGTGTTTATCAACAATAAAAAGTTTAGATTGTAATAGGATTCAATATGTAAGCTTCTTATCTAATATAACCAGTTTCTATAATATTAGAATTTGATGTTAGGCAAAACTTAAACACCTACCAATATAAATAGGTTATCTAGTAGCTAAAAACGATGGTCAAACCCACATATGGTTTTTTTTCTCTACAATTTTATTCAAACTATGCTTTTTGGCATTACCTTTATTTTACAAGCATTCTTTTTTATCTTTTTCTTTTATATATTCCTATGTTCTTTTTTTTCTTGACATTAAGTAAAATAGATTTACCATTCATAATATAGTTTTTATCATTTGAAAGGAAGAAAAAAAATCAAATAGCTTTGAATAGATGATTAGTAAACAAAGATCATCACATGCAATATGCTAGAAAAATCAACAATATTCAAATTAAATAAGTGACTTAAATTTAATTTTATAGCCTTTAATTTAAGTAAATGAAAGTCTTTTGGATTATGATGCTCTTTATCCTTGTAATAATAATAATAAAAAAAACTTTTTATTTATTCTTAATGATACACTATTCTTAAACTTGAAGTGAACTACAAGAACTGAAAACTTAATGTAACCATTAATTACTACGAAAAAAAGACTCATAAATAGCTGATCATTTTATTCTTGCAAATATTTTTATATATATTTTCATCAAATATGATTAATTGCTAGAATTTCCCTTAAATAATGGAATTGTTATTCCCTTCTAATAGTATATTTATATCCATACGTAGAAAAGTTTGTATATTTTTTCATAGTTTTTATAGTTTTAGATTGATGCAAGGGAGTGATATTCTTCAATAGCAACTATAAAATGATTCATATGTAAATTTGATTATGTTTAACCATGAGATACTATATTGATTAATTTGTAAATAATGTAGTTATAACATGAACAATTTTTCACTAAATTAATATATATATATATATATATATATATATATATTTTTTTTAAAATAATAATTTCGTGCGCCAATAATTGAGGATAACTTGTATTTTTTCATCAAGGAAAATAAAAACTTTAGCACTAAAGATGACCTAAAGATATTGTGCTCGTTAAAAAAAAGGCAATAAAGTCCACTCACCTTAAGGCGATGCCCTAACCATAATTATGCTCTTTTGTTTATAATTTAAGAGGCCCCTTAACGTGATGGCGACGCCCTAACCGTAATTATCCTCTTCTGTTTGTGATTTAACGATGCGGCTTCAAATTAAAACTACAAAAATTAATCGAAAAATTAATGTTTGAGATAAAAGATTCGCTATTAATTTTATATATTATTTTTGTATATTATTAATATGCTCGATGTTTTACAGAAATAGCTCAAAGAAAGTGATGCATATATGACAAAACAATAATATTGAATAATAATACGTGATTTTAGCTTCTTTTTGTTGAAATCATTTTCATGGTGACGACATTACTTCTATCTTGGGCGACGAGTAACTAAGCTATTATGGCAGAGCGTCAGAACTCGATGACGAGAGCATATCACAAATATTTGTAACAAATTATATTTTTTCGTTGGCCAGCCAAGTCTTTTGTTATATAATTGGAGTACATCTCCACCGTGTACGTGGATGATCAATCCTAATCTCTATATATTATTTTTCTGTAATTCATGTATTTGATGTCGACTTTTAATTGGTTCATTTGTTTTAATATATATTTTTTGAATTCTAAGTAAATCTCACTTTTTTAAAGCATTTTTTATGGGCCCGAGTTAAGCGAGTAAAACTCCGGTTGTTTTAGACTCTTATAAAGTGAGTACGCCCTGATTCTAACCCGAGATCTACAAGACAGATATGAAGTCTTTTACAACCACGTCATGAGTTTTGAAGACTTGTTTTTTAACAGAGAATTCAAAACAATTGTATTTTTAAGTTACACATTTTTAATCTATTTCTTGTTCTGTACATATGCTCATATTGATAGCATTACATTATTAGGTTTCAACGTATATATATTCTAACTGACAAAGACTGTATATATTTAATTTACAGGACCATGTCTTCCTCAATTATGTTTAAGTTATTCCTCTGCTGATGCATTCACAGAGGATCAGATTCCTTGTCTTCATGCTTGAGTTTAGTTGCTACAATCACGGGTGGATCAGATTCCTAGTCTTTAGTAACCATTACTTGATCTTCTTCATGCCCCCTCAATCTGGAGGGTAGGTCACGGACATTCAAATTGAGTTGAACTTGATTAAATTTATTGGCGGCAAAGGTTTGGTAAGTGCATCGGCTAACTGATCTTTGTTGGAGATAAATTGAACAATGAGCTTTTTATTGCAGACGAAATGGAAGTCCATATCGATGTGTTTGGTTCTGGCATGAAATTTAGGATTGGAGGTGAGATACGTAGCACCAATATTATCACACCACAAGGTTGGGCTATGTTGTGGGGGCAAACCAAGTTCAAGAAGTATTGATTTGAACCAAGTGAGTTCAGCAACAACATTACCAATGGTTTTGAACTCAGTTTCTGTACTACTGCAGGCTATTATGGATTGTTGTTTGCAGCTCCAAGA
Source organism: Salix viminalis (assembly GCA_029228465.1). Taxonomy (NCBI): domain Eukaryota; kingdom Viridiplantae; phylum Streptophyta; class Magnoliopsida; order Malpighiales; family Salicaceae; genus Salix; species Salix viminalis. The sequence continues at coordinate 10,818,731 of CM055426.1, forward strand.
AATTAGTTGAAACCCATGTAAATGCAGTAAGCACTAACTAATTTGCGGTCATCTCTATCTGCAGCCCAATTAGAATCGGAGAATGCTTCCAAGGTGAAATCAACACTTCTGGTGATGAATAAACCTGTGGAAATGGAATGTTTGAGTTAGCGGAGTATATGTTTGACAACAAGCCCATGAGTGTCCAGAGGATCGTGCATAAATTTGCTAACTTTGTGTACAGCAAAGGTGAGATCAGGTCTGATGAATGCTAGATACTGCATGCTGCCTACCACACTACGGTAAAGGCTAATGTCTTTCAATGGAGAGTCATCTGTAGAAGTAAGGTGGCAGTGGGAGGCCATTGGACTGGTGCGGGGTTTGGCGTTCTCCATCTTGCTCCTCTTAAGCAAATCAGCTATATACTTACGCTGGGTTAAGTACAAGCCATTTGTGCACCATAGTGCTTCAACCCTTAGAAAATAATTCATCCTGCCTAAATCTTTAAGAGCAAAGGTTGCTTGTAAAGATTGTATAGTATCGTGGATGATAGATGCATTTGAGCTAGTTATTAGGATATCATCAACATAGATAAGAATGTAGATTACTGAATTAAATTTTGAAGTAGAAAAAGGGAGGTATCGACCTTACTTTCACTGAATCCTAGGGTCTGGAGCTTGGTGGACAATTTGGAGAACCAAGAGAGGGGTGCTTAATGTAAACCATAAAAGGGATTTGTGCAGTTTCCAGACATGATTAGGATATTGAGGATGAACGTAGCCTTGTGGTTGAGTCATAAACATAGTTTCATGTAGGTCACCGTGCAAGAAAGCATTTTGCACATCTAATTGCGTATTGGCCAATTATACATGACTTCAATAGAGATGACCAATCGAATGATGGCATGTTTTATGATTGGACTGAAGGTTTCAGAGAAATCAATACCTTCTTATTGGTGAGATCCCTTAGCCACTAATCGAACTTTATAACGCTTAATGGTTCTATCCGCCTTCCTTTTAATTTTGTAAATCCATCGACATCTAACAATATTTGCATGAGTGGGAGGGATTACCAAGGACCAAGTGTCATTGTGTAGTAATGCTGAGAATTATATATTCATGGCCTCACCACCAATGTACTGACTTAGAGGCTTGATTGTAGGGCATTGGTTCTGCTGTGGTGGTAACATGTGCTGCTATGAGTGCTCTTGATAATGGATAGCGAATGAAATTGTCACCTGACCTTTTTGGATGATGAATTTGATTTTTAGACCATGTGACCATGGAATGAGTGTTGGTGAGAACTAGTTGTGTAGTATCATGCTGAACTAGGGTCGTAGCTTGAGAAACAGCTAAAGAAGGATCTACTGTTGTATCTGCAGAAGTTGCAAATGATGGAGCCTGATCTGTACCTGCAAAAATCAACACAAAAGGTGCAGGTGGTGTGGTTGTAGAAATAAGGTTAGGCTGCAAATCAACTGGACATGGGGACAGTGGCATCGTGATTTGCTGGGGAAGAGAAACAAATATGGAAGGAGAATTTTGATCACTTACGGAGACAATGGTTTTCGAGTATAGAAAGAGGGTTTCATCATATATAACATGGCGAGAGACATATATTTTACTCGTAGAGAGATCTAGACACTTGTACCCTTGATGACAAAGACTATAACCAATGAAAATACAGGTTTTAGATCCGAAATTGAGTTTATTTCTGTTATATGACCGTAGATTTGGCCAGCAAGCACAACCAAATACACGCATGAACTGATAGCCAGGAACCCTACTATAAAGAATTTTGTAAGGGGAATTGTGATGTAAATCTAGTATTGGAAGTCTGTTAATGATATAGGTAGCGGTGTGAAACGCATCTTCCAAATATATCATCGGTAAATTTGAATGAGCTAACAAGCGTAAACCAACTTCGACAATGTGTCGATGTTTGCGTTCAATAGAGTCATTTTGTTAGTGAGTGTGTGGGCAAGCGAGGCGATGATCCATTCCATTTTGGTGAAAGCAAGTGTTTAGTCGGCGATACTCCCCACCCCAATCAGACTAAATTGATTTTATTTTCCTGTCAAACTGTTTTTCAACATAGGTTTGAAAGTTTAAAAAGACATTTTCAACATTGGATTTCAGTTTAATAGGAAATAACCAAAAGAATTTGGAATAATCATCAAGAAAACTAACATAATATTTGGCACCGGTGGTGGAATGTATGTAAGCAAGGCCCCACACAATAGTGAAAATTAAATCCAAAGGGTTTAACGAAACAAACGTAGAAGTTTTAAAGGGCAAATCATGGCTTTTGCCATTTGACATTTAGGGCACACATGGTGTGTTTTATTATTCTTTACGGTAAAAGGAAGGGTGGGCAGTACTTGATTGATGACTGGAGCAGATGCATGGCCAAACCTGCGATGCCAATCATAGGAATGAACAAAAGAAAAGGCTCGAGGAAGGCTTAATTATTGATGAATTTATAGAGTCCCTCATGAAGAAAACTGCGATGAAGGATACTCCCCGAGTAATCCTTCACAAGAAAATGTTAAGAGTTAAATTCAAAATACACATTATTATCAACACAAAACTGATGTACATATAGTAACTTTTGGTTTAATTCAGGGACAAGAACTTGATTAAGAACACAGTTAGAAAAGGGAGTGCAAAATATGGAAGACCTAGTTTTTGAGATTTGCAAACCTTGTCCATTTCCAACTTGCGCATTATCCGCACCAGTATAGTCGGATTTCTGAAGAGTCACATTATTAACATCATTTGTAAAATGATGTGTGACCCCTATATTTGCATTCCATGCAGTTTCCTAATTATTGTTGGCACTATGATGCATAGCTACCGGTCCATGTTTTGCTGGAAGATGAGGTGCATCCTAGTAAGATAAATCAAATCTGAAATAACATTTCTTAGCATAGTGTATGATTTTATTACAAATCTGGCATACGATAGAAGGTTGATTGTTTCTGTTGTTGGAATTATAGCTACGACGTTGACCATGTCCCCTATCATGAAAGCAACCACGCTTGTGAAAGGTGTGTTGTCGTTGTGCAATATTTGCAGAAGGCTGCTGGATGGCAGGGTTGAGTTGATGCCGAGACAGGCGAGCTTCAGAAGTCAATAATAGAGAATAGATTTCCTTTAGTGTGATATCATCAGTGCGGGTTTATATGGAGGCTATAAGGTTGTCATATTCATGGCTAAGACCTGCAAGTAAATATGTTATGATATCATCATGATTTAGTGGTTGTCTAGCGACAGCTAATTCATTAGCGAGCCGTTTGATGAAATGAAAATAATCAGTGGTTGTCTTGGTGTCTTTTGTTGCAGTTACAAGTTGTGTGCAAACTTGCAAGATGTGTGCATGAGATTGAGAGGAGAAGGTACCATGCAATGCATTCCAGACACCTTGGAAGTTGTATAAGTGACCACTTGAGCAAGAATTGGTTCAGACAGGGAGGTCATAAGAATGCCAAGAATGAGATTATCTTGATGAACCTATTGAGAGTAGGTTGGGTTCAAACGTTCAAAGACAACAAAAGATTCAGGATTGGTAATAGAGATGATTTTAGGTTGTTTTGGAATACTACCATCAATATATCCAAAGAGGTCTTGGCCTCTGAAATATGGTACAAGCTGGGCTTTCCAAAGAAGGAAATTGTCATGGTTGAGTTTGATAGTAGTGATAGAAGGCATGGAGATGACAAAAGAGGAAGATTGAGTTGGAGATGCAGGAGAATTTGAGGAAGACATTTAGACATTAGTCTTTTGATAGGCTCTGATACCATAACAGAGAATTCAAAACAATTGTATTTCTGAGTTACACATTTTTACTCTATTTCTTATTTTGTACATGTGCTCATTTTATAGCATTACATTATTAGGCTCTAACGTATATATATTCTAGCTGGCAACAACTATATATATTTAATTTATAGGACCATATCTTCCTCAATTATGTTTAAATTATTCCTCTGCTGCTGCATTCATAGAAGATCAGATTGCTAGTCTTCATGCTTAAGTTCAGCTGCTGCAATCACGGGTGGATCAGATTCCTGGTCTTCAGTAACCGTTACTTGATCTTCTATATTTTTAAACATTATTTCATATATTAGTTTAAATTTTTTTTTTTGATGTAGAAGAAGGGATACCTAGATAATAAAAAGATTGGTGTTTAGAATCCTTGTTTAACTAATTAATTAGTTTTTGTTGAATTAATATTTAAATTTTTATTGATATATGATAGTTTGAACGTATAATTTTTCTATAAATTTAAATATTATATTTGAAGTGTGAATGTATACATAATTTAAGTATGTTAAGTATCATTGAATAAGAAAAAAAGAGATACAAATATTTTGTGTTTTCAGTAGTTGATATCATGGCCTATGAAAATTGATATTAGAGGTGAAAAGAAATGTTGATGTAGAGTTAATGTTATTAAATAGAAATGTGATTTGTATAATAAGTTTTGAATTCGAGTTAGGATAAATATTTTTTATAGAAATCTGAGACAATTATAATTTTTATTCACTTATCTGAATTCATAAAATATATTTTTTAAAATGATATTTCTTTGTAGTAAAAAAAAAAGTTATTGAATAGAAAAATACTTTTTTTTTCTATAGAAACCCACCTTGGAAAAGAAAAGTCAAAGATCTTTGACGAGACGCTATGAGAGCTTCTTTGGGGGCATACGAAGATTGACTACTGGGAATTGATGACATGAAAGGCTTGCCAAAATTAGTAACGTAAGGTGTTTTTGTTACTAAAGACAATCCTGCTGATAGAGTCACATATAGAAATTAAATTATGAATGATAATTTAGTAAATGGATGTTTTCTAGTCTTGTGTCAGAAAATCTATATTATACGAAGATTTGATTTTAGTGATCTAAGGAAATCTAGAGGAAGACATCTTCAAATTTAATATTTGAGAGTGCGTATGTATGCAAAATTTGAGTGTGTTGAGTTAAATAAAAGAAGGGAGGTTCCAATACTCTGTGTTTTAGTTTTTTTTTTTATGCAATGAAATTTCATCTCCATAAAACGTAAATTTCAATTTCAAATATTTGTGATTTAACGCTTCAATAATTCAAGAGGCCACTTTCGTCTACATGCACATCAAATTATCACTACAAAAAAATAATTGAAAAATTAATGTTTGAGATAAAAGATTCGCTATTAATTTTATATATTATTTGTTTATATTATTAATATGCTCGATGTTTTCAGAAATAGCTCAAAGAAAGTGATCATATATGACAAAACAATAACATTGAATAATAAAACGTGATTTTAGCTTCTTTCTGTTGAAATCATTTTCATGGTGACGACAATACTAAGCTATTATGGCAGAGCGTCAGAACTCGATGACGAGAGCATATCACAAATATTTATAACAAATTATATTTTTTCGTTGGCCAGTCAAGTCTTTTGTTATATAAGTGGAGCACACCTCCACCGTCTACGTGGATGATCAATCCTAATCTCTATATATTATTTTTCTGTAATTCATGTATTTTTTCTCTCTATATATATATATATATATATATTTGCATTCCATAAAATCTTATGTTTTTTAAGTATCTTTTGTGGATTGGGTTAAACGAATAAAACTTTATTTATTCTATACTCTTACAAGTTTAGCACGTCCTCACTCAAACTCAAGACCTGCAAGACAAATATGAAAGCCTTTGCAATCACGTTACGCCTCTTAAGAACTTGTTTTTATATGTTATTTCATATATTATTTTAAGAACTTTTGTTGAGGTAAAAGAAGAGATTTCTGGATAAAAAAGAAGATTTGTGTGTTAGAATCTTTGTTTAACTAATTAGTTAGAATTTTTGTGGAGTTAATATTTAGAATTTTTATTGAAATATGATAGTTTGAACTTTGAACGTATTAACAAAGCTGTTTTTTTTTATGATGAGATTTACATCTATCTAAAAAAAAGTTATTGGATAGATAAATACTTTGTAATTACAGCTTAAAAAACTTTTCCTATAGAAACCAACCTTGGAAGACGAAAGTCAAAGATCTTAGATGAGACGACGTGAAAGGCTTGCCAAAATTTGTAACGTGAGGTGTTTCTGTTAATAAAGCTGCTGATAGAGTCAGAAATTAAATTACTAATGATAATTTTGCTAATGGATGTTTTCTAGTCGTGTCAGAAAATTTACATTATACGAAGATTTGATTTTAGGAAATCTAGAAGACATCTTCAAATTAAATATTTGGTGTTCACACTAAAAAAAAACCTTGTTTAAAGTAGAGTTTCAAAATTGAATGTTTAAAAACATTAGTTTAAAGGAGAGATTCTTGAGGTAGAACAAGAATTCATAAATAACAAATAATTTGTCATTAAAATCAGTGGTGAAATATGATTGTTTGAGCTTGTAATATCTCTATAAATATAAATATAAATATATATAAAGCGGTCATGTATTGAGAGTGTGTATATAAGCAAAATTTGAGTGTGTTGAGTATTAATAAATAAGAGAAGCAATAAATAAGAGAAGCGAGGTTCAAATACTTTGTTTTTTAGTTTGTTTAATTAATTGTTTTAGATGAGAGAAAACTTTACTCCCTGAAAAGCGTATTTTATATCCTAGATTCTTACAAGTGGTGCACGGTCCAACTCGAACTCGAGTTCTATTATGCAGATCGCAAACCCTATGTCATTACATCACATTCCTTTGGGTTTTTTTTTTAATTATTGATATCACTTTTTTTCAATCTTATATACTTTTATATAGCATATTTTCTTTTGTATGTCATTTTATAATATTTTTGGAAGAAAATTTCTTATAATCACAACAAGAAAATATTAACATAAAAAAAATGAAAAATCTAGCTAGAAAAGAAACATAAAGAATACTAAACACATCAGTATTCGATCAATCGGGATTATCGGAAATGCCTAATATACTTAAGAGAGTAGTAAACACTGTTATATACTGATAGGGTTAATTTTTAAAAAAACTTGAATTAAGATGAGTTATTAATATATAAGAGTATTTTAGAAAAAAACCTATATGTAATATAAGTCACGTGTTTAAATTATATATATTTATAATAACGCTTTTTTGTCCTTTTAATCAGGCAACGAGAATTGATGATTTAAAGCATATATATATATATATATATATATATATATATATATATATATATATATATAAAAATATTCACGCTGTGAAAAAAAAATGTTTTTATTAATTCCCTTTTTTTTCTAATTCTCGTCCTAGTTGTAGAGATTAGAAGAGAAGTGAAGAAATTATGCAGAGAAGTGAAGAGAAGAGAGGATTGAGCTGAGACAGAGAGAAAGAGAAAGAGAAGAGAATGAGAAGGAAGAATGAAATTAAAATTTTCTCTTACTGTTTATTTCTCCATACACACTTCGTATGTTGATATATATATACAAAGAAAAAAACTTACATATGTAAAACTTATATATATATATGTATGCTCACACGTATGCATACTATATACCATACTCTATCACTATTTTGTAATTTCAAATCTTTACCGAAATATAATTTTTTTAATTGATAAAAATAATAACATTAATATAAAAAGAGGCAAATTCACTCCGCAACGAGGTTGTTCAGGGACGAGAATTATTTTGCTAATTTTTGTTATGGAGTAGTATTTGATTATTGTATTAGAATAAAAAAAAACTAAGATAATCAAGATATAAATGTGTTTAGTTGAAAAGATATATACAAAAACTTAAAAATGATTTTTTCTATAGAATAATTTTGAATTGAATTTCTATAATTTCACAACGGGAGATACAAAAAGAACATGTTTCTATAGACAATATTTATTTTTTTGTATTCATAAAATATCCTTGTAAAACTTTAAATTTCAAAATTATCCAACTAAAATATATAAAAATAATAATTATTATCATAGTTTTAAAATTCAATTCCGGGGTTGATATGGGGAAAAGTTTGGGTCACTAATGAAGACTTGAGTCACGGGTTGGGTTGATCCAAGTTGACTTGAGTTAGTATAAGAATGAAAGTGATTATTATTATAGTTTTTAAACTCAATTTGAGAGTCAATACAAGGCAAGACCCGAGTCATAAGTGAAGTTGATCATTGACCTGATTCAATATAAGGACAATAGTGGTTTTTAACACAATTTTGAAAACATAATTTGGGGGTCAATCTATGGTAACGTTCGGGTTATGTGTTAGGAGAGTCAACTCAGGTTGACTCGAATCAATAAAATAAAACTGATTATTATTATAGTTTCAAAACCGAATTTAAAGGTCAACCTGGGGCAAAGCCCATGTCGCAAATCATGAGGGTTAATTGTGGTTAGTATAATAATAAAAATTGTTATTGTCATAATTTTAAACCTAGACTCTAATGTCAATCAAGGTAAAGTCTAAGTCGGGAGCATCAACACAAGTTGACTTGAGTTAATATATGAGTCAAAATGATTATTATCATAGTTTTAAAACTCATATCAATAGTTGACCTAAGGCAAAGTTTAGCTCACGGTTCGGAGGGTTAGCCTTTCTAATCTAGTTTTTTAAAAGAAAAAACTAACCATAACCATCTTTGCTTTGGCTATTTTTTTAAAAAGTCAACAGGTTTTAAATTTGTGGTTTATTCTCAATTGACTTGGGTTTTTTACTAGATTAGGTTAGGTCAATCATCTCTTTATTTTTTCTTAAATGAAGACTAGTATGTGTTTTTTTTCTTCATATCTTTGTTATATTGTTTTTTAAGCAAAAATCTCACTATTCAATCAAAAACCAAATTTACTTTGTATTTCAATTTTGATCTCCATTCTTTTAATTGTTTTTTTTTAATATTTTAGTATAATTAAAATTGTTTTTTTTTTCAATTTCATTATTTAACATATGATTGATTGAAAATTAGATTTCATAATGTTATTAAAAAAGATGTTTTAGGGCTAATAATATGGGTCACAAGTGTCTCATAGTGCGCATGACGCCTAAGGCGGCTGGTCTACCTCTTAGTGTGTGTGTGTGGAGTCACCATCTAGTATTAAAGTCATTAGAAAGCCTAATAGTCTATAAGAGTCTAGATAAGAAGACTTGTTGTGAAAAGAAACGATACAAAATCTTCAGTTCATCCTATTTAAGGTAAACTGAATTGTTGCTTTATTATTTTTTTAGATCAAATTTGTTCATCTTTATTAAGGTTCCAGGTAGATCCTATTTGTAAGAGAATTTTCATCTTATTGGAACAGAAACTTAACCATTATAAAGCCGAAACTTTATCATCGTTTTTATTTCTATATTGTAGTTTTACACCTAAATATTAACGTGAATAGCTAAATCTCAATCTATAAAAGTTCTTATCGTTGTTGGGCGAGGGTTGCTGCTATCAATCTTGTCAAGGTCGGGTTGAGAGCTGCTATTAATGAGGTGAGAAATGGTTTCAACTAGAGGTTGGCCGAGAGGTGCTGGCATTGATTATGGTGGTCGGGAGTAGAAAAATATGGTTGACTTTTGAAACCAATTGAAATTAAAAAATTAAGCTCCATCTCAAATTAACTTGATGGATCCAGTCACGTCAATTACTCATCTTTTGAAAAAAAAAAAATCTACAGAAACACCTATTAAATGCACTCCTGTATTTTGAAATTTTTTAGATCAGTGAAATGATTCAATTACTTTCTAAGTAGGAAAAATTTGAAATGTACAGACAATAATATTTATGTTTTTTCACATTTTAAAGATAATAAAATAACAGTTTTATTCTTGAAATCATGCGTCCAAGGGTTTTTTGGTATTTTCATAAAGTTTTTTTTTGTTATTAATAGTATCACGAAGGGTAATTTGATCTTTTGCATACATTAAATTTATATCGATGAAAAAAGGTGTTTATGGGTAAGAGCAAGCGTTGATACTTTGGAAGCGCCTGAGAACCTTGAACTTGGTGGTAGCACCTCCCAACATCCATAAATACTCTTATGTCGTGTCTTTAGAAGCTTTGTTATTTTCTTTTCCTATTCGAGGCATGCATGTTTCTTCTTCTTTTCTCTCTTCTCCTCCAAATATTATAGGTTGGTCCTTTTTGTTATTGGTATTTCACTTTAATCTTTATTTTTTTGATTTTTTTTTATTCTTAGCTTTTTTATAGTAAAAATGCTATTTGTTTTTAATTTCATCCTCTTAATTTGTCTTTTTTTTTCAATTTGGTACTCTTTGTTTAGAAATTCTTTTTTATTAAATTGATTTTTCTTTTCACTTTCACTCTTTAATGAAAAAATAAATTGTTTGTATTTGTTTTTTCAATTTTGATCCTAATTCTTATGGGTTTTTTCTTCTTCATATTTTTGTTATATTGTTTTTTAAGCAAAAATCTCACTATTAAATCAAAAACCAAATTTATTTTGTATTTCAATCTTGATCTCCATTCTTTTAATTGTTTTTTTTTATTTTTTGTATAATTAAAATTGTTTTTTTTTTCAATTTTATCATGTAACATATGATTGATTGAAAATTAGATTTCATAATGTTATTAAAAAAGATGTTTTAGGTCTAATAATATGGGTCACAAGTGTCTCAGAGTGTGCATGGTGCCTAGGGTGGTTAGTCTACCTCTTAGTGTGTGTATGTGTGGAGTCACCATCTAGTATTACGGTCACTAAGAAGTCCAATGGTCTATAAGAATCTAGATAAAAGGACTTGTTGTGAAAGAAAAAGACACGTCATCTTTAGTCTACCTTACTTAAAGTAAGCTGCATTGTTATTTAATTATTCTTTCAAGATTAAACTCGTCTTTTTCAAGATTCCAGGTAGATCTCAATTTATAAGGGAGTCTTTATCTTTATTGGAACAAAAACATAACCATTATAAAGCCCAAACTTTATCACCGTTTTTATTTTTACTTTGTAATTTTACACTCCAAATATTAATGTCTATAGCTAAATCTTAATCTAGAAAAATTCTTATTGTTGGGGCAGGGTTGCTGCTATCAATTATGACGAGGTTGGGTTGAGAGCTGCTATTAATGAGGTGAAGAATGGTTTCAGACGTTGGCCGGGAGGTGCGGGCTGTGGTCGGGAGTGGAAAAATGTGGTTGACTTTGGGTCGTGGTGTTCGGTGAGGACATTGATTAAGTGAGTCTTTTTGAAACCTATTGAAGTAAAAAAATAAACTCAATCCCAAATAAACTTAATGCGAAAGGAATAAATTGAGAATAAAAAGATTGATTGATAAAAAGAAAGAAAATATTGGTGGTAATTATTGCAAATCAAAATTAATATTATTTTCAAAACTGTTTGTTGGCCTGTTCATAATTAAAAATATTGTTTTATGCTTCACCAAGGACCAATCATACAAAACAGTTGTTGAATAAAAAACAAAATACTCAATAAAAAAAGAATGCTGCAAATAAAAATAAAAGTTTGAAGGACTCAATGGGATTTATAATACGATTGATTCATAATACGACAAAGAAAACCTAGCCCAAATTATTTACCTCTAAATACACCTGAAATGAGATTTATGTTCTTCATTTTTTCAACAAATTCAAAACCTGGTATCCTAATAATGAGCCAGGAAACTCTTTTCCAGCTTCCTACAGTAGATTTCTGCAAGCCAGATCTAAAGCCAGGAACTTCAGAGTGGGACTCGGTGAAATCTCAAGTTTGGAAGGCCATTTCAGAGCATGGCTGCTTCAAGGCTTTGTTCGACAAAATCCCTCTACATGTCGAGAAGTCATCTCTTGGCGAAGTGAAAGAGCTCTTTGACTTAACCCCGCAGACCAAAAGGCTTCATGTTTCTGAAATACCATTTCTTAGCTATTTTGGGAAATCCCCTCCTCCACTGCTGTATGAAAGCTTCGGTATTGAGGATCCCAGCATCTTCAAGAACAGCAACAGCTTCACCAATGTCTTGTGGCCACGAGGAAACCCTAATTTTAGGTACGTGAGAGAATTCTTGCATTAGCACTGGTTTAATGGAGGGGAAACAGAATTCCATCCACAAGCTTATTACTTAGTTCGAGTGATCATATATAAATCCCTCGAAAAAAGTAATTTGGTGATTTGTATCATTCTTTTTTGCCTATAAAATTAAACTGAAATTTTAGTCCAAGATTTCTTACATTTAACTAATTGACTTGATTGAGAGTTTGGTTGATGTTGTTTTTGAAAGTATTTTTCGTTCAGAAATACATCAAAATAATATTTTTTTTTGTTTTTTTTAAATCATTTTTGATATAATCACATTAAAATGATCTAAAGACACCAATAATTGTTTATTTAAAATAAAAAATAAAAATAAAAAGTTTTTGAAAATTTTCAAAAACACTTTTAAAACTCAATATCAAACACCCACTTAAAGTTCATTGGACAAAATCAAGGAACAGTTTTTACAAAAGTGCAAGTTCATTAATTATCTTTGACATTATATTCAAAAATATTTTTAAGAACTTTTTTTTTATATAAATTTTGTTTTATATGATTTTTTTTGTATTTTTAAATAATTTTAATATTGATGTCAAAAATACTTTTAAAAACTATATATATTATTTCAATATATTTTTTTTAAAAAAAACAAATACATTCTGAAAAACAACTCAACCATAAATCCATCGATCCATAGAGAGAGATTTAAAGTAACTATTTAATGATTTTTGACTTCAGTTTGTTTTTTTGTAATATTGTAACCCAAATCCATGCCAGATATGAATGCTACTACTTTCTATATAGTTGATAATCTTGAACTACATGCAATCATTTTTCATTTCAGAAAGAATTATTGCTATATATCCCAACTTCTCTTGAGAAATTAATTCAAAATTTTCTGTTTTTTTTTGCAGCGAAAAAATAAACTATTATTCAACACAAGTATCAGAATTTGAGAAGCTCATAAGGAGGATGATTTTGGAGAGCATGAGTCTTGGGAATTACTTGGATGAACACATGAACTCAACTACTTGTGTTCTTAGATTAATGAAATATCAAGTGCCCGAAATTACTGAGCCAACGTATGCCTCAAAGTCCCACACAGACAAGAACTTAATCACTATATTGTACCAAAATCAAGTTGATGGGCTGGAAGTACAAACCAAACATGGTGAATGGATCAGTGTGGAACTCTCACAAGATCACTCTTTTGTTGTCTTAATCGGGGAATCCTTTAGAGTAAGTCACTCTTCTTTCCACATTCCATGAGTTTATCTGATAATATATTTGCTCAAGACTCGAAGATTCTAACTATACACACACACACACACACACACACACACACACCTTGGTGACTCCTTGAAACCTATTACAAAGACATGAAGTTAATTTAGCTTGTTGCACTTAAAATCATATTCAGGATTCGACAGAACTGTACACAGCAACACCAACTTTATTTCATAAATTTTGTGAAGACAATTCAATGCACGCGCGTACAAAACATAATTAGCACTTCTGTTTGTTCTTGGATATGATTTCGCAGGCATGGACGAACGGTCGAGTGCACCCTCCGAATCACCGGGTAAGGATGAGTGGAAGCGAGGCAAGGTACTCTGCTGGATTGTTTTCGTTTTTCGAAGCAGGTTATAAAACGAAAACCCCCGAAGCCATGATCGATGAAAATCATCCCTTACTTTACAAGCCATTTGATTATGTTGAATTCCTCAAGTTTTTTGAGGGCTGGGCACCCAAGGCTAAGCCTGATGAGTGTGCATTGAAGGCTTATTGTGGTGTGTGATGTTCGTAATCTTAGATTGAAGCAACCCTATGAGGTAGCTCTTTGTAATAACTAATAATGAAAGAGTGAATGTTGGCTCCGTGTATATGGCAAGTCAGAACTCGAGTTTTTCAATTTATATTGTTACTGTTAGATAGTAATATAAATCATATTTGGGGTCTTATCTAAAAAGCTTAGTTTTTAGGTGAGATGATTCCTTAACATGGTATCAAAACCTTGTTGTCCCTAGCGGTCATGAATTCGAATCTCATCATCCCTATTCTATTTGATAAAAATCAAGCGCAAGATAGTATGAACATGTGCAAGTTTCAAGTCCCAAAAGGGCTTTCACTTGAGAGAGTGTGTTAAAAAATAATATAAATCATATTATGGGGCTTCACCTAATAGCTTAAGTTTTTATATGAGTTAGTTTCTTAATAGTTACAACATTAAATTGTATATATATATTTTAAAAAAACTAATTTTATTTTGCAATTTAAGCCTTTGATCATAATTTTGTTTTTGGGTAACAATAAAACTCTTTTGACATGACAATTTCTTCTTGGATTTTGCCTTAATTATTCAACCAGTCAAAAAAGCACAACCTTTAAGCCTTCCATGCGACGTGGACTAGCCCAGAAACACTAGAAGTAATATTCATTAAAAGCTGCTAAAATTTAGCTTATATGAGTTTATATAGTTCTTGAAAAAAATAACCTTAATGGATCATTTATGTGGACTTAAATGAGGTCCACTCAAAGCAGATCCAAAACCCAAAACTAGAAAGTCAAACAAATCTTGGATCCTAGCTAAAAACAAAGGAATGAATTGAATCTAACTTATCAAAGATTAGCTGAGTTTGTGGCGTTATTCTACTCATTCCAATAGTATTGGTATCTTGAATCAGATTTTTCACCATGTCACACTCTATCAACCCTATTTTGGATTTCTAGAATCAGATCTTAATCTTGATTATAGGTTGTGTGACTATGAATCACCATATCATGTATTATAAATTTACAGGGAAGAGCCCGAAGATGGGCTGATGTACTTCTCTAATTGGAAACCAGTTTTTTCAATCGATCAAACCCAGATTCCAGGGATTGTTTTTTCTTGGTAAACTCTGAAGGAAATGTTTTAACTTTAAGCAAGTGTTGAAACTACAGCCATTTTGGTAACAAGTTTTGTGCTGGGAAAAGCTCTACTCCATAAATCTAAACAACTAAGCGAACCTGTTACTTATTCGAAGGACCCCTCTTTTCCCTCCGTCATTTATAGCCTGCTTATCGAAACAACATTTGTCATACCCAGCATGGCTTCTGCTCACATGTTTCATTGCCTCGACGTTCGGGACAATGTTTTGGCTCTAAATTGCAGGTTAACATTTGATGTTTATATTTCAAGAACGAATGGGCTCCATGTATACTAGAAAAGATTCCAAATAACTCTGGGATAACATCGACCACTTTTATATCTTCTTCCAATAACTCAATGTTGGTTTGTGGACCATCTACAAACCACCATTGCCACTCTCAACCAGTGGGCTGAGTTCGTATTTTTATTCTTTTTAATGTTAGGGACCAATTTTATTTTTTTAATATATATATTTTTATGAAATTAGGGACCAGATTTTGACCCTTCGCTAATACTCTAATTTCATTGAATATATGGACGGAGCTTCTAAGAGAGTTACAAACATTCATCACTTAAGACAGAGGAATGCCATCCTGCAAACCAAAAGACAGTTGGATTTGCATTTGTCACGTCATTGAAATTGAGGACATTTCTTGTGAAACCAAAGAGTCATTAGAATTCAGCTAAAAATATTTGATTTTTTAATAATCTTGTACTCCATTTTTATGTATTGCTTGAATAATATTAATATTAATAATTTTTTGAAAAAAGAAATAAATAGGACAAAAGATTAAATGATCTTGCTTGATACTCTTTCCGCCAACCCTTGATGAGATGAGCGGTGTCTCCACTTGATTCCTTCTGGGGTTTTGAGCATTGAATAGAGCTCATAATGCAAGTATAATTGAAGGGAGACTTCTGGTTATTAATTAATACCTACCTGTGCAAGTTGCGGTCTGTTTAAGGTTTATTGCTAATCATTTCGCTTTACTATAATGACAGGCGGGTAACATACATGTTTTACTTTAATCTTTTGACTTCTCTTAAATTCATATTAATTAACCACGTCATCCAATTTTATTCAAGTTTTTTTTTAAAAAAAAAGAAATAGATAGGAAAAAAGATTAAATGATCTTGCTTTTGATACTCTCTCCACCAACCCTTATGTATAATTTGCAAATTAATTCTTAATGTAAAAAAAAACAAAGTAACTAGATTGCGTTTTGCATTTTAGTCATCTGTCTTTTAATATTTTTTCAAACTATAATTATTAAAATTAATATAATGAACCATAAAAATAAATTAAAATTTAAGAGTATAAAAATAAGAAAACAAGGGGATGAAATTAAAAAAAAATGCTTGATTGTTGATTTTTGTATAAAGAATGTGAGACCTCGTTAAACCTAAGTTGTTTTAGTTTAGTTAATTAATTAATAACCCAATAGATTCACTCAGTATACCTTATGAACTCACCCATGACGAAATGATGTGATGTGGACGGATTGTACTTAAGCTTTTGCCTACTCTAATGTATGCTATTGCTCGGCTTGCAGCTAACCTCGCGACCACATGGCTTGTTCTAATCAAATTTGAATTAGAACAGCAAAAAAATTAGGTATCGACAACTTGGCATCGAACTAGAAGAAGTTCATATGATATTGGAAAAACAATAAAAAATCAGTCCTTATGATAAATAATAATTTGAGATTAATTAGCTTATGAAATAAGATTACTTATTTTATTTTTGGTAATATGATTCAAGGGACCATTTCTTTTTTAATCGCAGGGACCAGATTTCTGACCCCTCCAATGCAACAATTAAAAAAAAACCATTCTTTATAATAAATTATATTTTGAGATTAATTAATTTCCTTATGAATTAAGATTAAATAAATTTCTTTTTTAGTCTCCGGGACCAGATTTTGACCCCTCCAATGCAACAATTAAAAAAAAACCATTCTTTATAATAAATTATATTTTGAGATTAATTAATTTCCTTATGAATTAAGATTAAATAAATTTCTTTTTTAGTCTCCGGGACCAGATTTTGACCCCTCGAATGCAACAATTAAATTATCATTCTTTATAATAAATTATATTTTGAGATTAATTAATTTGTTTATGAAATAAGATTAAATATGTTTTTTGGGACCATTTTTTTTTTTTATCCCGGGGACCAGATTTTGATCCCTCGAATTCAGCAATCAAAATATCATATATATTTTTTGAATGGCGTTACAAATGCATTGTATATCTCCATATTATAAAAAAAATGTTATTGATAAATGGATGTTTTATTTTATATTGAAAGAATTGTTTGAATATCTCAACAATGACCCGACTCTTTGTTAATGTAAACTAGCATCGTCATTACGAATGAAGGAGCATTACTTATTTAATCCTAGGGACCAGATTTTGACCCCCTCAAATGCAACAATTAAAAAGTCAATAACTCAAAGTTGATTTTGTGGACCATCTACAAACCAACATTGCCACTCTGAATCAGGGGGCTGCGTTCTTATTTTTATTCTTTTTAATGTTAGGGACAAATCTATTAATTTTTTTTATGAAATTAGGGACCAGATTTTGACCCTTCGCTAAAACTCCAATTTCATTGAATATATTCTAGGAGAGATACACGTACACATTCATCACTTATGATAGAGGAATGCCATCTTACCACCTAAAAGACAGCTGGATTTGCATTTGTCACGTCATTTAAATTGAGGACATTTCTTGTGAAACCAAAGACTCATAAGAATGCAACTATAAATATTTATTTTTTTAATAATCATATACTCCATTTTTATGTATTGCTTGAATAATATTAATAATAATAATATATAAATAAATAAATAACACATTTGATCCCTTGTTCCGATGCTATCCATGATCCATGAAAAACTATCGATTAGGAAGCAGCTGAAAGCTAATTCAAATATAATGACAGAGCGAAAGATAAGATAGCTCAACTTCCACACTTCATTTGTTAAATACACATCCTCATCAAAGTACTATATTTTTTTGTTGTTTATTGGGATATCTTCACATCATAGTACAAGGATGATAGTAAGGGACTAATTGCCCAACATTTTATTCAAGTTTTTTTATAAGAACATTTAGGAAAAATATCAAATTATCTTGATTGATGCTCTTTCCACCAACCCTTATAATTTCAAAAGTAATTCTTAATGTAAGAAAACAAAATAAGTATGTTATGGATATATTTTGATCTATCAAAGTTTTTTTTTATTTGAGCAACAAAATAAAAATGTTGTTTATATCATGAGAAACTTATGAAAGTTATAACGACTTGTTAACTCTAATTAATTATTATAGTAAGAAAATTAATGTTTATAGTAGAAATGGAAGATATATAAATATGCAAATATTTTATATCATTTTAACATTTTCATTCAATTTATTTTAGTGGGTTTGAGTATAAGAGCTTAGATGTGTTTGGGCCTTGAAGCCTTATGAGGTGTTTGACACTGCATTTTAAAAAGCGTTTTTGAAAAAAATTAAAAAATATATATTTTTTATTTTAAATTAAAAATTTTGATCTTTCGAGATTATTTTGATGTGCTGATGTCAAAAATGATTTTAAAAACAGAACAAAATAAAAAAAAAACATTATTTTGATGCATTTTCTAAATAAAAAAATATTTTCAAAAGCAACCGCAATCAAACTCCCAAACAGACACTTAGACATGAACCTAGGTTTTCTTATTAATATTTATTTTAACTTTTCGCAAATATATCGTCTATCTTTCATATTGTTTTAGACAAATTGGGTCATCAGTTGTCTACAGTGACAAGCAATCTCTCACCTCGTATAATATTTAAAATAAATTTAAGTTTTTGAAGGCTAAAAACTAAATTGAAACTAAATTTTGTACTTTTTACCTGAAAAACTTCAAAATGATAATAGAAATCTCCATAATAGGGGGATAGCCGAGGTGAACGAACATACAATTTAAAGTATAATGATATGTATATATATAAAAAAAAATATCAAATAACAAAACGTGATTTCAGCATCAAATGATGTTGAAATCATTTTCATCATGACAACATTACTTCTACCATAAGCTCTCTATATTTTTTATATTATATATTTAATGTGGGGTTGGCTGATTCATCTATTTTTACGAGATGTTTTTGATATGTTATTTTAAAAAAAAAACCTCACTCTCATATGCTTTTTTATATTTATATTTTATTCTATATATTCTGTTATAACTTGTTTTAAAGAAAATGCCTTATAACCACTATAAGGAAATATAATTTGAAAAATAATTAACGTAAAAAGGAGAAAATTAGAAAATACCCAAAAAAAAACTAACATAAAAAATGGAAAATCATGTTCGTAAATCCTCATAAATTATATATCAGATAATGTTGCATATTCCTTTAATATTATTGATGGTTTTAGATGTTTTTAGATTGATTCATCAAACTCTCGTGCTATTAAAGAATAATATAAATTATATTTTGAGATTTATTTAAAAGGTTAAGTTTTTAGGTGAGATGATTTCTTGACATGGTATCAGAGCCTTGTTGACCTAAAAGTCACTTGTTCGAATTTCATCACCCTCATTCTATTGATAAAAATCAAACACAAGATAGTGTGAATCTGTGTGCAAGTTTCAAGCCCAAATGACTTTCACTTGAAAAGGGTGCATTAAAAATAATATAAATAATATATTGGAATCTCACATAAAAATTTGAACTTTTAAATAAGATGATTGCTTAACACATGCTTTAACAACAACTATAAAATGATTCATATGCCAACAGAATTTTAGAGATTCTTTTGTCATGAAATATAATATTGAATAATGTTAGATCTATAATAATTTAAGAAAATAAAATAAAATAATTTTTTTTGTGCCAATATCTGTTGGCAACTAAATTTTTTATCAATGAAAAAAAAATAGTACACTAGAAATGACCATAGGATATCGTGACCGTTAAAAAAAATCATGGTGATGCCCTAGCCTTAATTCATTCGTCTGTCGGTGATTTAAGGATGCAAATTGCATAATTATGATTATCCAAAAACGCTAAATGTAAAAATCTCAATCAGTATCTGAATTTTGGTAGGCAAAAACTTTTAATGGCTCATTAACTGGTATTCTAAACAATAATGTTTCCCAAAATATAAAACTTGAGTAGTATGAACTATAAGTATTCTGCCAAAAAAAAAAAAAAAAACAATCATGGATTACTAGGATTTTATTCTAAGAATTTATTTGACGACTTGATATAGAAAAGGATGGTGGAAAAGCTATTTTGCTTTTTGATAATCACATTGCATGATTATCTTACAATATGAGAACAATTTTTAGAGATTTTTAATTAATTCACAAAGAAAAAATAGAGAAAAGGGTACATCAATTTATATATAAAAAGAAGAAAAGTGATTTTAAAATCATATTTTACAAAAATATTTAACTTCAGCCACGGATATATATGATTTTGATATATAAAGAGATTATCAATTTATATATTAAATGGAACACACAAGAATAATTGATTTGTCATTAGATAAGAAAAATATTACTTAATTGAGGTTATTTACGGAGGTTTATACGGTATTATTTAATCTTTTATTTTGTCTTGCAATAGAACAAAAAGGCGCTATACATACCCGTATAAGAAACATAACAATTATTACACTCATCACGACTTAATTAGGATCCCGCAAACTTGTTGATTAGCAAGGCAAAAAAAAAGCATGGGCTCCGATGATCTGCCACCAAAGCTTCCTACTCTCGACTTCACCGGCGAAGATTTGAAGCCTGGCACAAGCTGCTGGATCAAAGCCTGCAGTGATGTGAGGCTAGCGCTAGAAGAGTATGGCTGTTTTGTAGTAGAGTACAACAAGCTAACTCTCGAGATTAGAGATGAAGTCTTTGGTGTTTTGAAGGAGCTGTTCGATCTCCCAACTGAAACAAAAATGAAGAACAGATATGAGAAGCCCTTGAATGGTTATGTTGGACAGATTGCCAAAACTCCCTCTACATGAAAGCATGGGAATCGACAATGCAACATCTATCGCCGCAACTCAGAATTTCACAAATCTCATGTGGCCTGATGGGAATGATCGCTTCTGGTACGTGTTTTGATTAGCTAGCACAGACTAACCTGTCGTTTTTCTCGGATTAAGATTCTTTCATGGTTAATTATCTGTCTAACTAGGTTAAATATTTGTTTCATTTCAATCTTGATTAGTGAATATGCTTTCAAGTACGCTAATCTAGCTGCAGAGCTAGACCAGATGGTGACGAGAATGGTATTTGAAAGTTATGGGAGTAGAAAAGTACCTTGACTCTTATATTGAGTCTACCACTTACCTTCTTCGGCTTTTGAAAAATAGAGCTCCCAAAGAGGACGAGCACAATTTAGGTTTCATCACTCACACTGACAAGAGCTTCACCACCATACTTCATCAGAATGAAATTAACGGGTTGGAAGTGGACACCAAGGATGGCAAGAAGATCTTTGTTGAGCTTTCACCTTCATCTTTCGTTGTTGTAGCTGGTGATGCATTGATGGTGAGTCACAGACAGATAGATAGATCAAATTATTTACCATCCTTGCTATATATTTGTTATAAAGTAATATAAATTATATTCTGGAGTCTCACTTAATAGCTTAAGTTTTTAGGTGAGATGGTTTTTTGATATGAGATCAGAGTTTTGTTGACCCAGCTGTCACGAATTTGAATCTCACCACCTCATTTTATTTTGATAAAAAATCAAGCACAAAATAGTATTGATTTGTGCAAGTTTCAAGCCCAAATAACTTTTATTTATGAAAAATATATTAAAGAATATTATTATTTCATAAATCATATAAAGCACGAGGTGGTTCTTTGACAATATTGTACATCGAATTAATCCAATCAGGCCTCTTGGATACTCGGACGAATTCTTCAACATCACCATAAACTGTAATTGGGCTCAGAATTGATGGATTATGCTTTTGTTAGGATATGAACCGACTGTTAATTATTTGGCCTACGTGCAGGCATGGAGCAATGACAGAATAATATCTCCTAGCCACCGGGTTCTCATGAACGGAAAAATAGACAGATACTCCCTGGCACTGTTTGCGTTCAACAATGGAATACTAGAGGTTCCTGAAGAGCTTGTTGACGAGGAGCATCCTCTGATGTACAAGCCGTTGGATCATATCGGACTCCTTCATTACTATCGGACGGACGAGGGATATAAAAGCAAATGTCCTATTAAGTCTTATTGCGGGGTTTCAAATTAAAGGGAAAGATGAACTTGTAAAACAATCTGTCGATGCAGTCTTATTGTGTTTTCTTCTTCTTTTTTTCGATGGTTGATGGGTTGTTGTTTTTTCGTGCTTGCATTTCAGATTGTATTAATGCTTCGTACAAGAATCAATTTCATGAATGTTTCATATGTGGTTATAGTTAGAAAACTCTTCTTGATGATGATGATGATGATGATGATTTTAATGGATGAGTTGCTATGCTATTGCTATCCTCCTTGGTCACAATTTGATGTCTTAAAAATCTAGCGAGCAGAGCATCATTGCTCGTTCATCGATAGAGGTTGAGTACAGAGCCGATGCCAACTTTGTATCTAGTTGAAATGGCTATATATATATGCTCTCGTCTTCTAGAATGGGGAATTTTGGCATCTTCTCTTCCTCTTCTATGGTGTGATGATCTTGGGTACGTCTACATATCTCTCTGCGGATCTAGTTTTTCATGTCACATGAAGCATGTTAAAAATCGAGTGTCACTTTGTCTGGCATTTGCTTGCATCCTACAATGATTCTTTGTTTTGTTTTTTCTTATATATTAAACTGAGATGTGCAGTGCTGTGTTTTCGCAGCATTTGTTTTCTATATTAACTTTTCTGTTTTTGAATTATTTTAATGTACTAATATTAATATTATACTTTATAAAATATATATATATATATATATATATATATTATTTAAATGTATGTAAATAAAAGATTAAAATAGTTGAGAAATAACATGAATTCGTAGATTATTTTAGCTTGAACATTATATAAAAATAAAACTAATTTGTTTTATGTGATAAGTTTTACTTTGATTTTGATTTGTCTACTTAAAATGAAAGGTTGACTATTATATAGCCTTACAATAATAGCTGAAAGCCAATAAAACAACCCACTATACACCAATAGAAAGTGGTAATGTGTACAAAGAAATAGTCTAACAAAAAAAAGTCTTCCTACATAATAGGAACTTACAAGCAATACAAACAGAATAATTTATTCTTATCAATTCCTCCTTGAAACTCATTACCATCAAAATAATTAGTTTACACAAACAACCTCACACACACCCATTGTACTTCAAAGTCTTTGGAAAACATCATTTTTTAAGGGTTTGGTCATTATGTCTGCCACCTAATCTTTGCTCCCACAATGAATTGAAGCAATTGAACCTTCCTTTGTAAGATTTCTTAGAAAATGATACCTTATATCGATATGCTTTCTTCAACCATGCATTATAGGATTCTTTGACAGCTTAATGGTTGAACTGTTATCACATCTGATTAGAGTACAAGTCTCATTATTGTACTCAAACTCCTTCAATACTCTTTTCATCCATATATCTTGACACACACATGCTGCAGCTGCTACAAATTCTACTTCTTTAGTGGACAGTGTAACGATAGGCTATTTCTTTGAACTCCATGTTATAGCACCCTGAACTTTCTACTTCTGTAGTGGACAGTGTAACGATAGACTATTTCTTTGAACTCCATGTTATAGCACCCGAACTCAGCAAAAACACATGATCACTTGGGCTCTTCCTATCCTCCATAACTCTTGTGTAATCACTATTTGTGAAAGAAAATAGTCCATCATCTTCAACTTTCTTGTAGTGAATACCATAGTTCACCGTCCCCTTTAAATATTGAAGAACTTGTTTTGTAGCTTATAGGTGAAGCTCGGTTGGCCTTGCCATAAATCTACTTATGAGACTGGTGACAAACATCATGTCTGGTCTTATGGTAGTGAGATACATCAAGCTTCCCACTAATTGTTTAAAGTATGTCTCATCTACAGTGGTTCCATTCTCATCTTTATTGATCTTAAAACCTGGAATAATTGGACTACTCACCTCATTGCTCTCCAGCATCCCAAATCTCTTTAGAATCTCCAGAGTATAATTTTTTTGTATATAAAAATACCATATGTTCGTTGAAGTACTTCTATGCCAAGGAAAAACCTCATGCTTCCCAAATCAGTCATATTAAATTCTATCAACATGGACCTTTTGAAATCGCACATCATATCTTTATCATCACCAGTAAAAATTAAATCATTAACATAAATACTTACAATGATGATTTTCCCTGCTCCATTCTTCTTTGTGAATAAGGTTTGCTAACTATCACACTTCTGAAAACCCTTCTTGATAATATGTGCCTCAATGCGATTAAACCAAGATCATGGAGCCTGTTTTAATCCGTACAATGCTTTATGTAGCTTGTAGACCAACTGATCCCTACCTTTCATCTCGTAACCTTTGGTTGTTCAATGTAAACTTCTTCACTCAGTTCTCCATAAAGAAATGCTGACTTGACATCTAACTGGAAAATGTTCCAACCTTTTTGTGATGCCAAGGCAATGATCATCCTCACGGTGTCTATCCTTGCTACTAGTGCAAAAACCTTTGTGTATTCTATTTAGTGCTTTTGTGAGTAGCCTTTAGCTACGAGATGTGCTTTATACTTGTCAATTTCTCCATGTTCATTGTATTTTGTCTTGTATACCCATTTGACACCAATTTCTTTGCTCTAGTAAGCAACTCACTCAAAGACCACGTATTATT
Organism: Salix viminalis; assembly: GCA_029228465.1. Classification (NCBI taxonomy): domain Eukaryota; kingdom Viridiplantae; phylum Streptophyta; class Magnoliopsida; order Malpighiales; family Salicaceae; genus Salix; species Salix viminalis. The sequence goes on from CM055426.1 coordinate 10,843,395, forward strand.
CTTCTCAATGGAACTGATCTCACTATCCATAGCTTGCCTCCACTTCTCATCTTTCACTGCTTCTTCAAAATAGAGAGGATCTCATGTTGACACATCTTTGAATTATGTTTGCTTTTTCTTCTGTGAACTCATCAGTAGAGAGGACATAGTTACTCAAGTAAGGGGGAGGATGTCTTGCTCTTCGTTCACGAACTCTCTCTGCATCCTTATTAAACACATTTCAAAACCTCTCACTCTCACAAACCTTGTGTACTGCTTTCTCCCTCATGTTCATAGTCCCTTGTTTCATTGTTCTCTTCCTCTTCACAATGTTGTGATTCATTGTTCTCTCACCCTCTTCACAGCTTCTTGTTTCATTGTTCGCATTTTTCCCTATGAACCCCATTGTCAATTTCACTCACCTTATCTCCTCCACTTTCATTTTCACTCACCCTATTTCCTCCCTTACCGATGTTTTTCTCCCCACTCCAAATCTAACAAGATTTGTCCCTCATAACACACGTCCCAATCCCACTGTTTATCTTCCTCAAAAATCACATCCCTACTCACAAGTTTCTTAGCTATAGGATCAAATAATCGGTATCCCTTGGACTCTTCACTAACACCCAATAAAACACAAGGAAAGCTTCTATCATCTAGTTTACCTCGTTTAACTGCTGGAACATGAATATGAGCTAAGCATTCAAAGACATGGAAGTGCTCAACTAACGGGTGTTACTCCACCTCACGCCTCTTGTGGTGTAATATTCTTCACTACCAATGTAGGGCATCTATTCAGAACATAGAAGATCCAGTTCATAGCTTCTGGCCAAAATGGTTTGGGGAGCTTCTTATTAGACAACATAGATCTAACCATATTCATCACAGTTTCGATTTTTCTTTTCGGCCACCCTGTTTTGTTGTGGCATGTAGGCAGTGGTTAGCTTCCTTTTGATACCATTTTTGTTACAAAAATTAGTGAATTAAGTTGAAGTGAATCCCCCCTGTCTATGTGTAAACATTTGATACTACACCCTTTCTCCTTTTCCACCAGTTCTTTGAAAAACTGGAAGAAGATCAGTGCCTCACTCTTTGTTGTGAACAAGTATACCCATGATTTATGACTAAAATCATTAATAAAATACAAGGTATACCACTTTCCACTGTTTGAAGTAGAAAATATTAGCCCACATATATCTACATGAATAAGTTCTAAAGGTTGACTTGCTCTCCACGTACTCTTTGCTTGCATATCACCATGATGTTGTTTGCCATGAATGCAGGTTGTGCATGTAATATTTGAGACTGGAAGCTTAGGAAGTCCACAAATCATCCCTTTGTGTTGCAAAGTTGTCAAGCCTTTATAGCTGAGATGATCATATCTTCGATGCCAAAGAGAAAAAAGGACATTTTTGCTCGTATAATAACACCTTTCTGGTGAAGCATTTGAAGAAACTAGAGTATGAGACAGTAGTATAAACAATTTGTTTATACTCATCTTGTTCTAAATAATCAGACCCTTATATGGATGATAGATTTTGCAAACTCCTTCTTGAATTAAAATAGTCAATCCCTTTTCTTGAAGTTGTCATATGCTTAGAAGATTGTTTTTGACCTTCGGAATGTAGTACACCTTATGAACAACATGAGTGAACCCATTCAGAAATAACTTAATGCTTCCTTTTCCAACCACAATCATTTTGCTATTGTTTCCCAACTTAAATGAATGAACAAAACTCTCATCCAGGTTTGTGAACATACCTCTACTGCCACACATATGGTTGGAACAACCGAAGTCAAGAAACTAAGTTTCAATCTGTTTTGTTTCCATGTGATTCAACGTATGCGATCAACAACATATCACACTCTTCATTTACTTCCATGTAATTTGCTTCCTTATGCCATTTTGGGCATTCATATTGGAAATGACCAATATTATGACACTTGTAGCATTTCACTGTAGCCTTGTTGAATGTTAGATCTCCTCTTCCATGTCCTCTGTCCTCTATAATAACCTCTTTCCACGCCATCTACACCAAGTTTTGTCATCAGTTGTCACTTTCAGAGCTTGCTCCACACTGTTGCTTTTGGGAATTTTTGACTCGTGTATAGTGAGGGAGCTTTATAGCTCATCAATGGTAATCGCATCCAAATTCCTGTATTCCTCAATCGAACAAACTATATAATTAAATTTGTTCGTGAGAGATCATAGAATTTTTTCATAGATCGTGACATCAGTCATGATCTCCCCATATACTCTCATCTTATTGGCTATTGTCATCACTCTAGCAAAATAGTTAGTGATTGTCTCACCAACTTTCATCTCAAGTATCTCAAAATCTCTACGTTGAGCTTGAAGAGTTGAGCGTTTTGACTTGAGCATTCCCTTCATATTTTGTTTTCATGGACTCCCAAGATCTTCTTAGAGGTATCCTTTTCCAAAATTGTCTCAAGGATACTTTTGTCCATTGCTTGGAAAAGATTATTTTTTGCTTTGAGATCCTTGAGTTTCACTGCATCTAGCTCTCTATGTCGTCCTTCTGATAGTGGTTGCTCCTCGGGTGTTGGTTCTCCGTAACTAGTTTCAATTAAACTCCAGTATTCCTTGCTTCGAAGGAAATTTTCCATGAGCATGCTCCAATGATCATAATGGCCATCAAAACATGGAATGGATGGTTTGCACAAAATGCCCTTCAAAAGTCACCATCCCTCTTTATCTGTGTGTATGAAAATCACTCAAAAAGCTGCTACTTTGTTTCCCAGTCCTAATGGGAGTTCTAATACCATTTTGTTAAGAACACGCCAACTAACAAAGTCAATACTGCAATGTACTAAACAAACTAGGAGAATGATCTATTATTAAAATGAAAGGTTGGTTATTAAATAGCCTTACAATAATAACCGAAAGCCAATATAACAACCCACTATCTACACTAACAGAAAGTAGTAATGTGCACAAAAAAATAGTTAACAAGAAAATGACTTCCTACATGATAGGAACTTATTAGCTATTATGTTTGTTTTTATCAATAATAAGATACTATTTTCACATGGATAATACAGCAAAAAGAATAAAAACAAATCTACACGGTCAAAACATAATGTATCTACCCAACCGTACAGTAAAAATATTATTAAGAATAAAATATGATAAAAACAATAATCTAGGTATCGGAACCGGCCTATTTCGGCCTTTGCATCCCGGGGAAAGTAATGTTTTTAAAAAAAGAAAAGCCACACATAAATTTCTATTTCCTATCGCCTTTGGAAATTGAACAGCTTGATGCAAACAGCAAAAGTGATTGCAAAAAACACCGTAAAACCAAAGATCACAGCTGCGACAGTTCCAAGAAATTCATGTTTGAAATTAAAATAAGCTCTCACGAATTGATCCACTGTTTCACCAGTTTCAAGCGTATTCTCCATATCTCCGAACTGTGACGAAACCAGTCCATTCAGGGTCCAGAAGACTGGGCAGATCCATGAGTTCCATCTCCACCACACAGGCATCCGCTGTCGGAGGCCAAAACGGAACAGGAAAACATATAAATCCATGAAAATAATAGGCGTAGCAATTCAAAGAAATCTGCAGAACAACTTACGGATTGTGGGATTACGTATCCTGAAAATACATTCCAGATTCCATAAAATGCAGCAGAAATTATGGACGCGATCTGGTGATTTGGTGATACGGACACTGTCATCATGCCATAGAAGGTGAAATACAGTAGCGTGAAGTACATGAAATACAGATACCAAAAGAACTTCGAGATGGTCCATGCAAATCCAATCATTGAATAGACTATAACACCATAAACTGCAGCTTGAACAAAAACATATGGAAGCTCGATGAGAACCTGCAAGCAGATCGAATGTTTTAGATGGTCACACGTACGAAGCTCAACAGAACTACTAGCTATGGCCTGTAAATATATCAAAAACTGATACCTGTGCAAGGGCATACGGCAAGGCAGAGTACATTCCAGCAGCTCTTTCTCTGTAAAACACAGTTCTCTCGACAGCCACCACCGGCTGAACAGACGCGGCATTTTGGACACCAAGAAAGAGAACAGCGGCATACATCGAGCCCATTGCATTGAAAAGATCTTGTCGCTTTGTTCTGTAATTTTATTTCATATGACATTTAAATTAGTCAGACAACAACATTAGAGGGCAGGCATATGGATTTTCTATCCCAGTTTAAACTTCTATCTTGTTTTGATCACTGAGTGATGACTTACATTTTGGAGCCAATATCCCAAAACATTGTTCCGAAGATCACGCCTATGAGTGTTGTAGAGAGAAATCTGACGGCAGTGTACGGGGGGTTGCGCCAGTACGACCAGTTCTGTTTCCATAAGCAAGCCAGACACTGGGTGAAAAATGATCGTGAATATTGAGTAGAGAAATGGAGGTCCTTCGAACAAGGGGCAGGAGTGCTTAAATCCTTTATGAGAGCTCTGTTTCTCCTGAAACACATGCCATGCATCAGCAATTAATCATCTTTTTTGTAAACACTTTGGACTCGAACATGGAGTTTTTTTCTTGATGATCGTGACAATAGTGATAGCTATTACGTTCTATAAATAAACTTTACCTATACAATTCTGAACCTCTATATATTTCAGCAAAATCAACCCCCAGAGCTATTTCTTCTGCTGCACCGGTCACTTCTAGCATCCAAGTTGCTGGATTATAACCATCTTTGATTTTGTTGACTCCTTCAATTCCCTTGATTTAAGCAGTACAACAATATCCAGAAAACATGACTGAGAGTTTGAAATTACATGGATGACATAAAATTTGATGTCCATATATAGTAGCATACCTCAAAATACTTGATCAGATGGCAAGAATGTCGACCCAATGGCCCCACGTATATCTCTTCTCCTCCTCTCTTCAGTAGAAACAGCTGCAGTTGCATGTTAAAGATACCAAACGTGACATTAATATATGATCAAGACCAATCCACGATCATCTCTAACTTTTATAACCAGCTTAATATTTTTCACCTCATCAAAAGCTTCGAATATGTCAATGCTTGGCTGATGGATGGTGCAGACAACTGTTCTTCCTGTGTCCACTGTGTTCCTAACTGTTCTCATAACAATAGCAGCTGCTCTTGCATCTAGCCCTGAAGTTGGCTCGTCCATAAAAATAATGGAGGGGTTTGCCACTAGCTCAACTGCAATGGTTAGTCTCTTCCGTTGCTCAGTTGACAGACCATTTACTCCAGGCAACCCAACTAAAGCTTGCCTCAATGGATTCAGTTCTACAAGCTCCATGACTTCCTCAACGAAAATCTGCGTCCAATAGAATACACTGAAATTAAACTGGGCTGAATGATCTGGAATTTTCAGGGAATACTCTTGGACTTCAAAAATTTGGAAAACCCTCAAGTTCATAACTCCTGTTATGCATTAGATAATGCTCATGTAGACTGGAACTGCTTGAGAAAGAATAAAACCTTATCATAACATGACTGTATCTGAACCAAGGCCAGTTGAATAACGATACATTGTTAGTTCATGTAATTTATTAAGAGGTCTAAATCGCAACCATCGAAGAACTTAAAGAAAGACGCCTCAAACATGAGCAGCAAATACCTACTTTTCTAGTTTCAGTGTCTACTTCACTGGGAAGACGAAGCCAAGCTGAGTAGAGCAAGGACTCGTGGACAGTAATATGTGGTGAGTGGATGTCATTTTGCTCACAGTATCCAGATATTCTAGCAAATGTTTCTTGCTTCTTCGGATACCCAGAAATTGTGATGGTCCCCTCGATATATCCACCAGTTTTCCTACCAGCAAGAACATCCATCATTGTGGTTTTACCAGCACCACTGATGCCCATTAAAGCTGTGAGAACACCTGGCCTAAATGCGCCACTCACACCCTTCAACAGTACCAATTTATCTTCATGAACACCATGACTCTTCATTTCCTGCGGAGTCCAGCTCAAAGTAAGTAGTCGTTCTTCTGGGTTGTATCAGCTGGAAAGAGAGTAATATGCACAAAAAAATTTCATTTTGGTACTTTGTTTTACCTGTGGCATGTCAACTGAGTACATAACTTCATCGAACGTTATAGAATGTGGCTCGAATGGAAGAATGACCCCCCTTTGTTTGTTACTTGTGAACCTTGACGACTTGCTTCTTCCAGTTTCATCTATGCTCTCTGGATATTAGTTAAAATCACTACTGACCCTCAAGATAAATAGAATTAGATGAAACAAATGAAGAAACAATCTGAATGAGCATTCCTACCTGCTCTTGTATGGAGGCTAGAGCTACTTTCAGGGTTCATTAAATGAATGGCTTCTCCCATTCTACCGACCCTGTTGCTCTGAGGTTCTTCTGATAAACCAGCCTGCTGTGGCTTTCCTAACGCTGAAAATGTTATTTGCAGAAAATAAGAACATAATCATTGAATTCTGAAAAAACCACAAAATTCAAAGAGGTAATAATGCATACGGTTGAGAAAAGCGAGAGCCAAAATGTACAGGAGATTGTATAGGAGAGTGAATCCAAACAACGCTGCTACTGCTAGCCAATACCAATATGCTTCTGTGAAGAACCCACGAGACTTCAAAATTTCAACTCCTAATGGCTCCATTGAGTATGGAAGAACCTTTGATATTAAAGTATTTTTGAGTCAGCTATCATCAAGGAGAAATCACATAATATAGAAATGTACATTTCAAAGTTTACATGGCTCCAACTCTTTCCTAGAAACTCGTTCACAACAACAGCATTCTGCGCATACATCATGGGTGATGTCCAGTAGCCCCAAATCCACCATTTCTTTATGTTATCTGCTTACAAAGAGAAAAGAGAATTAGCATTGTTCACTGTGGCCTTTGCTTTTTTAGAAATATCTATCTCTAAATCAGACTTATTTCACTAATTAATTATACCTCGTGACAAAACAAAGCCACCCAAAGCAAACAGCAAGAGAAGCACAAATGACCCGATGGTGTTAGCAACAACCATGCTCCTTCCAACGGCGGCAATACCTCGGAATAATCCAGAAGCCATCTGATTTGTAAATACGAGCACGAGGTATTGCTTAAACAGCCTACAAAAATATATAAAACAATCACCTTAGACATAACCTGTACAGGGACAGCTTTTACTGAAGCATCTACGAAATTTACTGTATTTTTGAATGTCAGTACCTTCCTACACTTGGATCAAATCCAATGACGAAATACGTAAGGAAAACCATGATGGCAACCTCAATGAATGTGATGGGGATTTTAAGGATCCATGTAGGAAGAGCATATGTCCAAGCAGGAAAGAATAGAAGGTCCCTGTGCTTGTAGAAGACGGGAAGCTTTACAAGGGTCAAGGAAATCTCAGCCATTCCATTAAACATGATCACAACCACAATGAAGAACATGGCACCCACATAAATTCCTCCATCGGGCACCGAGTCTCGGTGCATTTCAGACCGTAGAAAGAGTGTCATCGCAATCATCGCCATTATTGTCAGCTAATAGAAGAAAAGGAGACGGTAAATCATATCGAATATGAAACTCGTGAAAAAAAAGACTAACAAAAGCTAACACCCACTTGACTGAACTTGAAGATGAAGACGAATGAGTTCCTTTTCATGAGTAAGAATTCTCTTGAGAAGCAGGCTTTGCATAGCTCTCTCGTATTAACACCATATTTCTTGGAAGTCAAAGCAGCTGGGTGGCTCTTGCTCTTATCAAATGGAACTGCCAGCTCATCTCCAAGTCTCCTTCCTTCATGAAACGACTGGAATGCCACGGCAAACTCTTTTACTGTGATAAATCTGTATGGCACATCTCGACGTGCCCAATACTGCATCTGATCTTTGCTCGATGTCACCTGCATTGTTTTCATTAATCATACAAATTAAATGCAACTCGGCTCGAAATTACAAGCAGTTATAAATATAAATCATTAGGTCTTGTTGATCTAATAATTACGAGTTCAAATTCCACCATTTCTAGGGGTTTGTTTGGGAGAGCGGTTGCGGTAGTTTTTTAAAGTGTTTTTAATGCCGAAATACATTAAAATGATTTTTTTTTATTTTTTTTAAAAATTATTTTTGACACCAGCACATGAAAATGATTTAAAAACACCAAAACATATTCATTTAAAATGGAAAAAAAAATTGATTTTTTTGGAAACGGCGTTCGAAACGCTGTCCCAAATGGGCACCTATTTTATTTGATAAAAATCAAGTGCAAGGTAGTGTGGGTCTGCGCAAGTTTCAAGTCCAAAGAGTTTTTATTTGAAGAAATGTGTTAGATAATAATATAAATCATATTTTAGAGTCTTATTTAAAAGTTTAAAACCTTTTAGATGAGGTTTAAGTTTTTATATGAGATAATTTTTTAACGGTTACACACGTGTTCCAGAGACAAGCCACTTGCATGCTTACTTCTTGCAAGAAGTCTGCCACGCCTTTTCTTGCAGGACACTTGAAGCCCATGTACTCAAAAAACAAGAGGGCATTCTCACGAGGTCCCTGATACACTATCTCACCATCCGAGAGAAGAATGATGTCATCAAAGAGATCATAAGTCTCTGGCGCTGGCTGGAGGAGAGAGATGAAAGCAGTTCCCTCAAAAATATGGACGTACTGCTTGACGGAGTTCACAATCTGGTACGTTGTTGAGCTATCCAATCCGGTAGATATCTCATCCATAAACACTGCGTTTGCTGGCCCAACCAGCATCTCACCTACAATTTTCAATGCCGAATTGACTCGAACGAATGCGGAAAAGAAGATAAAAGAATTGATAAAGTAAGCCTGTTACCTACCTGTAGTAACACGTTTCTTCTGTCCTCCGGAAATACCCCGCAGCATCTCATCCCCGACCACTGTATCCGCGCAGACTTCCAGTCCTAAAACCTTTAAAGACAAGATCAAAGTTATTGGAGGATAATGCTCTGGTTCCTCAAGATCCTTTACAGTATTACCTTAATAATGTAATCTGTCACCACACTGGTCTCCTGACCTTCTGTCGCTGCAGCCTGCAATAACAGAGATCACGAACATTAAAAATGTCAGCAAAATACATGCAGTTTCTAATTCTGGCCCTGTAACTTTTCGTGATGAATTCTAGTTTAACAGTCAAGAACAGAAATTATCAGTAAAAAGAGAACCCTTAATTCCCTTGGATAGAATATTGTTCCAACTTTCAGCCAACAGAGTGCCATTAGGTTTTCTCGCTCACCTTCATGAAGACATCAATATCAGGATCAGGTTTGATACCCGCTTCTTTCTCCCTTCTCGATAATTCTGCCAGCATATCTGCAAATTGTGAAAGTGAAAACTGTTCATGCTTTGATGATTTATAGAAGACAACGCTGTTATGTAAAGCAAAGTTAATGGTTCGTTGAGATAACCATAACGGGTTCCAACCCCCTGGCATCTTGCAGAAAAGGCCAAGGTTTCCCTCACAGTCATTTCTCCTATATGGAGATCGTGCTGACTGATATAAGCAGCAGTTCTTTGCGGTACAAACTCATCCATTTCATGACCATTATAAGTCACCCTCCCTGAAAACTGCAGGAAAAGATTTAACTTCTCAAACTAGAGGTAGGATTAATGAAGACTGGATTAGAAAAAATCTCACAAAATTGACAGAGTCCAAAGATTCAAGTCAAAACTATGCATCAGCATCACCTTTAGAGCATGATCAAGCTTTCCAGCCAAAGCTAACAAAAGCGTTGTCTTTCCGGAACTTGGAGGGCCCAGAAGCAGTGTCATTCTGTAGCAGATAAAAGAAAACATCAGAGCAGAAAAGAAATGGAACATCATAAGATCTGAGCAATCAAAATCAGCACTTGATCATCGTACCTTGATGGCTTGATGATACCGCTAACATCTTTAAGGATCCACATATGTTTCTTTCTACTTGAAAGAATATGGAGATAGTTCAAGAAACCCTTTAAATAAAAATGAACTGATACATGTTAGAACAAGCTGGTGCAAGAGATGAATGAAAGAACAAATTGCAACGTCTATACGGGCTGGCTCTTACCTCCAGCATATTAACAGAGTAGTTAAAGAATGTAGGCAAAGCTCTACTTCCTACATAGGCTTCTGCTTCAACATTTAGATGCTCGAATCGAACTTCGATTGTGGGAACATGAATTCCAACTCTAATATAACCAACAAACAAGTACCCCCATCATCTTAAAATTTTCCGTATAAGAGAGACGATGAACAAGGCTGAAAAATCTTTAAAGATCAGAACAGAGTTCTTCTGTATGTCTGCTATCTACTGAATAATTAGAAGAAAAATCATTAGACATCAACTACCGTTTTTTACAGGTTAAGTTACTGATCTCATCTCTTCTTTTGTTTTTGCGACAAGAATGTTGCTATTTCTCAAGAAATGAAAATCTAAATCAGGAAAAAGAAAACTAAAAATGATACCACATGTCCCAAAAATTTATATGCTGTCTTCACGTGTAAAAATCAAAAGGAAAAACATAAATTCAAATACCTATCAATACGGTTCCTGAGCTTTAACAAGAACTTCTCATTATCCTCTTCGGCTACATTGACCAACCTCTCCACCAAATTCTTCCTTTCTTGGAACCCAAGATTCTGCACCTCCACTTCACTAGCTGCACCTGTGGACGTGGTTAATATACCTTTCCTCAAACGATCATAGGTTGGCAGTTTCTCTAATGCCGCCCATTTTAAAGCCTCTTCATCGTCGTCTTGTCCTTGAGAAGAAGGTGAAAAAACCTGATGATCTGCAGCGGCGTTGTTTCTAAATATTCTTGAAGAGTTTCCTCTTCTTAAACCGCTGTCGGCCCTGTAAAGATGACCACTCTCCATTGACAAAGTCTCAAGGAGAAGCTATACTTTTCAAATCTACGTTGTTCAATATATAGTTTGAGAAGAAGTGCAAGAGATCCAAGAAGGTGTTTAATGTTTAAACAGATGCAAGTACATGTGGTAGGGACGAGGGAGTGGAGTACTACTCCATCATTATCCTTTTATATAGCCTTGAAAAACAAAATTAGATTTTTCTCAAAACTCTAAATGATGTGAAAATATGATTTGTTTGGATTGACATGACGAGGGACCGAATGATAAAGAGAAGTTAATGCAGTGCTGTAAGATGTTGAAAAAAGCAGTCACCTAAAACTTTCCTGGTGTGAAGTAGCTACAGCCTAATTGATCACAATGTTTTGCCACTTTGCAACATTCCATGTGTTTTCCAATTTCATGTGGACGTAATATAAAGTGAAAGAATTAAGAGGAGAATCACTTTTTTACATAAATAAATACCACCTTCCTCTGTTGCTATGACCATGTCAACAACAACGATAATAACTTCATTTTAACAGAACATACTTTATATTGTATCACCAAATATTATTTACTACCCATTGCCCCCTGTATCTCGTCACGGGACAGTACTATATTTTTTTCCATCTGTAAAAAAAAATTAATTATGCAAGATTTTTTTATTATAATATAAATTTAGATGAAATAATAAATTTGTGCAGAATTCTTGTTAAGATACAAAAAGAAAAAATATTTTTACAAAAAAAAACAATAAAAAAATAATCACTAAAATTATCATTATTATGGTGCAAACAATAAAATCATGAAATCATCTGATCCGAAAGAATAGATAAAAATAACAGAAAACATAAAAAAAGAACAAAAAGCAAAAAAGGGAGCAAATATTAATTTGAAAATGATCACCAACATAAATTAAAATTTCAGGACTGAACCAAAGAAAAACAAATCCCTAATAAAAAATAAAATGACAAAAATTAAAAACAAAAACTAAAAGCATAGATGTATAAATATAGATAAAAAATAAATGTTTGTCCAAGAATGACAGAAAAAACCAAAGAAATTAATAGCAAATGAAAAATCCAAACAATAAGGACCGAAATGAAAAATAAAATTTATAATTAATTCCAATCGAACGAAAAAATTGAAACAAATAAAAATATTAGGACCGAAATAAATAAATATATTTTAAAAACAAATTGCAGTGTAATTTTGTTAAAAAAAATTAAAAGAATAAGGATTGAAATGAAAAGTAGCATACATGACTAATTTTAATTGAAAGACATAATAAAAACAAATTAAAACAAACTATATAATTAATTTTATATTCCAATCGAACCACAAAATTGAAACAAATAAAGTTATTGGGACCAAAACAAATAAATATATTTTTAAAAAACATTACAGTGTAATTTTGTTAAAAAAAAGTTAAAAGAATAAGGATTGAAATGAAAAGTAGCAGACATGACTAATTTCAATTGGAGGACACAATCAAAACAAATTAAAACAAACTATATAATTAATTTTAATTGAAGGAAAAAATTGAAATAAATAAAACCTTGGGACCAAAATAAATAAAGACATTAAAAAAAATTGTGTAATGTTTTTACAAAATTAAAAGAATAAGGACCGAAATGAAAGATAGAATATATGACAAATTTCAATTGGAGGACCCAATCAGAAACAATTAAAACTTGCAACTAAAATAATTAAAATAACTAAAAGCAAACCGAAAATCAAAAGCATAAGGACTAAATTGAAACTCAACATATATAATCAGTTTCAATTGAAGGGACACAATTGCAACAAATCAAAAACTATATTGAAAAAAAACAGTAATAAAAGTGAAATACAAAGCCTAGGGACCCAAATAAAACCTGCGCAAACCTTAAGGACCGAAGGGTATTTTCGGGCAACAGGAGAAGAACTTAACCGGTCCACCGGAGCTTCACCGACCACCGTAACCAGACATGCGCTGCACTGGAAGAAGAGGACATCTCAGCACACCATGTGACACAATGGAAAGTCTTTTTTTTACCGCCGTCATGATGTGCACGCGCCTCTCAAATGGCGGGTGCGCCGGAAACACTACAGACGCGTCTGTACAACGCGCTTGCAGTATCTCCTGAGAAATAATAATAAAATAATACACAATTACCTATACACCCCTGTACCTATCGATAACTATGAAAAAACCAACGTGGAAAATACAGCAATACCCTCTGGTCCAACACCTATTTTTTGTCGTTTTCAGGGGTTAATTTCATAATTTTACTGTGCAAAAAAATTGAAAATACCATCCATGTCTCTTGAAATTTTCTAAACTACCCCTGGTCCGAGAAGCCTTCTTTTGTCATTTTCGAGGGCTATTTCTGTTATTTTACTGTGCAACTAATTCGGTAATATCATTCATGTTCCTTAGAAAATTCAAAAATACCCATGGACCGGGGCTAAAAAATTTCGATCCTAAGAGCAAAATGGTCATTTCACTGTAGCAATCCACAATGAACTGTGTATAGGTGAACAATGGCGAAATTCACAGTAAAACATCTATACGGTTTATATTTTAGTTAATTTTAATCATATTTTTTTAATCTATTTTTTATTTCGATTTTAGTTTGTTTTATACCAGATTATCTCATCTCATAATTCAAATTATAAATTAGAAAGTTAATTTTTATTTAATTTTTAGTTTATTTAATTTGTTGTGAACTAACTCTATAGTTTGTTATGATTTGTTTTTTTATAACGTTGTTAAAGTCTCATGATCCTAGTCATAAATTTGATGAGTTAATCCAACTAACTCATGTTTTTTTACCTTATACAATTGTTTTTTTTTTCAATCTTATCCTTTAATATTTTATTGATTGGAAATTAGACTTTTTGATTTGATTTCTATGTTGTTATCTTACTATCTTGACCTGAGTTACAAGTTTGTAGGTTAACTTAGGTTGACTAGGATAAAGTTTTTAGTCTTTTTTTTTAAAATTGATTTTATTTTATTTGTATCCTTCAATATCAGGTTGAGTATGAATTGTGCTTCATAGTTATTTTATATTTTATAGGGTTATTACAGTCTCATGATCTAGATCAAGGATTTTGTAGGTTAATTTTGGTTAATTGTTTTGATTATTTTCTATAAGGTTATCTCAAACACATGACCCATGTCATAAATTTGGCGAGTTAACTCTAATTTTTGTTTTCTTTTGTTTTTCTGATTTTTTTTATTCTCTTCCTTAAATATTGGTTTGATTGAAAATTAGGTTTTATAAAAAAAAATTATTTGCTTTTCTATGAAGTTTATTTTAATCTCATAACATGGGGAGCAAGTTTGATAAGTTGACTCAAATTATTTGCTTATATTATTTTTTTCAATTATAGTATTCAACATTGGATGAGTTAAAAATTAAATTTCGTAATTTATTTTAATTTGATTCCGTAAGATCATCATGATCCCATGACCATGACTACATATTTGACAAGTTGATTCAATATATTGTCATTTTATTACTATTTGAGTTTGTTTGATAAAATGAAAAGCAAGTAGAAAATCATGATGACGAGTATATGTGTTTTTTTATTTGTAGAGAAGAGATATTAAATAGAGTGTTGTCCATATAAATCCTCTTTTTCTTTCTCTTAAGACCTTATAATATATGGTTTTGGAAAATATCTAGAAAATATATAAAAATAATATGTTGTATAGCTCACCATGAAATGTGATAGTATCTATATCTAAAATCATAGGAGAGAAGAGATGCTTGGTGAAATCGTGGTCCAATCAAACTTGAGCTAAAGCGTGGTTGAGCTTTTCCCACCCGAGTTCAATGATATTGTTATTTATTATCTATATTTAGTAGCTGCATGCTTGGTAATGGTTAGAAATTTAAAATTAATGCAGAATTATTTAATTAATTTCTAACACAAATTTACCAGTTTTTGCAAGATCAACAGGAATCGTATTCATTAAAAAGGGTGGGTTCACTTCGCTGTCGAGACTGGAACATGTCTTTTCCGAAGGTCTGCTTTTGTCATTCAAAATAAAGACATTTAACAATGAAAATCCTCGGCCGAAGTGGTTCATCCTTCGCCACACCCAGCTACTGAATTAATAGCCATTAAATAGCCGGACCCTCCTTTGCTTGTCGACTTGCACTTCCGAGCTACACTTATTTATTCGATAATAGCTCGAATTCTCCCTTGCTGAGTTGAGATTTGGAAAAAAAATAAAAATAAAATTAAGCATTTAACTCTTAAATCTAAGTTCATGCAATATACAATTGAAGTGTAAAATCCAAGTATGTTTTTCAGTAGAACTTCACTGATTTAATTGTAATTAAATTAAAATCTCTCACTTTGTTTTTTTTCTTTTTTGTGAGGATTTTCCTTGTGATGCCATAATTAACCCACTTATCCTTGTTTTTTTTTTTCTAAAGAGAAATATCATATTTAGACTTTTCTTTTCATGCATCTTCGAGAGAGTAGAATATTGCTACTCTATATTCGGCATATTTAATATTTATGGTTTTCGAAAAAGCGTGATGTGGTGATAAAGATTTTAAAATATGTCTTGTGGGTCTTATATTTAAATCAGGATATATTTATCATGTAAAATGTTTAGAAATAAGTAAGATTTTACTTTGTTTAACTCGGACTCATAAAAAGTGCCTGAAAAAAAAAATAGGGTTTTCTAAAACTCGCAAAGAGTACCTGAAAAAAAAGAAAAGATTTGCTTGAATTTAAAAAAAAAATATGACAATAAAACTGAAGAAAAGCATGGTCGCATGAAACTCCAAAATTAACCTTTACCAACACCAAAAGAAAATTCATTAATGGTAAGAAAGAAATTAGAGACTGACTTTTGAGCTGTACTCGCTTCATCAACATAACATGATTTTGCTTCCAGAAAAAGAAAAAAAAAAGACTTTAGTCGGATGGAATATCAGTATTGTCTAACCAGATTAGTAGATGAGCACAAATACACTGTCACTGTCCATTTAGATTAGTAGAGGGTTATAATTTTTTTTTAAATAAAATATTTAGGTATAGATAAAGATATTTCAATTATATAAAAATAATTAAAATATTACATGAAAAATTCGAGCTGTAAATTGAAAACTCATCCAATCATCTAATAAAATAAATCGATAACCATTTATTTAAAAAAAAATCTTATAATAATCAAGCGAAAAAAATACAAAAAGTGAGAGAGGAATATAGATTAAGATATTCAGTTATATAAAATAAGATATTTACCTAATTGTATTTACTAAATTTATTTATTTAAATCAATAAAAAAAATTACACCCTAAACATGATTTAAAAGACAAATACAAATGAAATTGATTGAATACAACCACGCTATAAAAACTATTATGCAAGATCAAACACATTAGCAATACTATTTAAAAATGAAAATTTTTTATTTTGAAAAATAAACTTTATTTGTATAAAAAAAATAGATAAATTACAATAATATCTTGAAAAATCAAGTAGAAACAGAACAACTAAAAAAACTTATATTCAAAAAGATATGCAAAACCTCGTTATCTAAGTCATAAGACTATGATAAAACTATAGGAAAAACTTGAAAATAATCATACAACAAATATTAAAAAAAAATACATAATGATAAAATCATAAGAAGCCGAATCTCCAACAAATTAAATATTATAAGATGAAACCATGAAAAAAACAATTACACAAAAGATCTAAAAACTAAGGGTGAGGAAAAACACTATTTAGAGGTATAAAAATTCTCAATTGGAGGGTTAAGTTGAATTGAAAAATAGCTTTAATAAAAGAAAAAAATAAATAAAAAAAAATAAGGGTCAAACTGAAAAAAATGATTGAAGAATAAAATTAAAAACTAAAATAACTTCAATAAAAGTGACAAGGAAAAACATTTAAAAAAAAAAAAAAATAAAGACCAAAATGAAAAACAAATCATATAAGAAATTGCAATTGAAGAACTAAATTGAAAGAAAGAAAAACTTCTATAAATAGAACAATAATATATATGTGAGGATTGAAATATAAATTTTAATTGAAGGACTAAATTAAAAAAAAAACTTCTATAAATAGAAAAATTACAAAATAAGAGAATGAGAACTCAAATTAAAAAGGTAAGAAACAAAGAGAACAATGATGTACATTGCCTATCAAAAAAGAGAAAACAAATGACAAACATCAAACGACCATTAATGATAGTCTAACTACCATAAGTTGCATGCATTATTCCAAATGAAAAAATACATGGTGGTTCATCTAGAGAGACAACAGAAGGTCAGTTTTCATCACATCAAAAGTGATTATTTTTTTTAACTTTAAAAGTATTTTTTTTTATTTTACTGTTTATAAAAATACTATATATAAAATAAATACCTTTAATGGATAATACATGTTTAAAAAAAAAAAAAAAAAACTCCAGAAACAAAACAAGTAATCTTTTTTGCCAAAGCCATAGATGCTACAGTGAGTTGTGCTCTTGATCTACGGCTACAGTCAATCACAATGCAAGGGTATCCATTGATGAAGCTAACTTGGAAGCCATCCATCCATCCATCCAGTTAATGGATGGGGTGCTTTGACAGCAACATGATGCAATGTGGGTTTACCGCCAAAGTTATTGACTTTCGATTTAGATTTGACTCTTCTTACCTCCATTTCTTTAAAACCTGGAATCATAGAGCGCTGAATTCTCATGCAAGAATTCCAAAATCCATACGACCAATGCACCAACCAAAGATTTTGCATGGAAATAGTGTTCCTGTCTCCATTTTTACATTTAACATTGTTGTGTTAGACCGGACCGAGCCAGTTGGTTGGATCAAATACTTGGTCACGGGCCACTCAATAGCTCCAGATTGCTGTGCAAAGAACTTGGTGAAACCATACTGATTGAACCAGTCCGGTAAGCATTGACATGGTTTTCAAAGAATTTGAAGAAAAAAATGTTAGGACTAAATTTCATAATATATAGAAATATTCATGTTGAATTATCAAGAACGCATAAGCAATAACGTAGAAGCGTATCTGAATCTATATTTGAAAGTAGCTCTCTAGAGTCATACAGATGACCTTTCATATTAACATTTTCTCCTTTGAGAGTCCTTTCATTCTCTTTAACGTAACTTTATTTTCTCTCTGATGATGGGATGTTATGATGATGGGATATCAGAATGAGAATGAAGTCGAACGTGTAATCTGGGGACCATGACTATATATATAGGTAACAAGGTACATTTTGGTATTCATGTCTTTTGGCATTCCTACTTTTTAGTATATGTGTCTTTTGGCATTCATACCCTTTAGTATTCCTACCTTTTCATATTTCTATTTTAGCACATCACTAAAATAAAAAATAACTCTTTAATCTCTACATCTTAAGGGTCCACACCCTTATTAAATACACCAAAAATTCAATTGTCTAAAAATAATTAGCAGATCATTTTTAATTAGACTTCACTTAATTTGATAGTCTACAAACACATAATTATTCTCATATAAGCCCAACATTGGATTAATGATCCAACAAAAAAAAATCAATAATTAGAAGCTAAAATAACTTGAATCTGCAGGGTTTTTTTCATCCTATCATTTGTGCACAGTGCATTTCATTCATCGTCCTGTGAAAAGCCATTCATCCAACCAAGAACTAGAGGATTCTGTAGGAACTTTACCTCCGCATGGCTTGGCCCTACGAGCTGGTATGATTTGAAGCTTGAAACAATTCAGTTAATCATATGATGGCGTCATGGAAACCATAGCAACTCAAGATCAAAGCTTGCTAAAACTCCTAACAATAATTAACATTATGGAAAGAAAGACTGGCTACTCTGATATTTCATATACTAACACGAAAGTCAAAAGAAAAAATAAGAGAGTAACCATTTGACAAAAAGAAAACAAAGTTCAAAAGAAAATAAAATCACAATAAAACAAGGCTCTGGTCACACGATGATAATCCTTGAATAACAGCAGCTGCTGGTGATGAAGTTTATAGAAACTCTTGTTAGCTATCTATGAAAGGCCTTGGCATATTATTCTTCATCTTCATGTTCTGTCTCCAATTTGGTATTTTTTCATTGACACCAGAAGCAAGTTCAGCTTCAATTGACTTTGAAGGCAACCTCTCGTAGGCTCTGGACCCCAAAGGAAGTAGCCTTCGCTGCCCAATAGTGAGAGCTTGGCTTAGCTTCTCATAATTCCACTTCTGCTGAATATAGACTGCAACTGCGAGAAAAATCGCAGTGGCAGGTATGGCAATATCCCCAAAACTGGAGTAGAAATCCATATTCGGGTTCACAAACTCATATTCCTTGGCAAAGTAAGGATTGCGAACAGGCGACTTGATGTAATCATAGAAATGAGGGAGAAGTCTGACAGCCGTGATGCCCGATAAAGTAAAGTTTCCTGAGTGGCTTGCAATCAATTTGCCAAATAATATTACCTATTACTTGTGGAAGCAAGAAGAAATCCTGAGCAAGACCCAAATACTCCTCTAGTTTGGTTTCCCATTCCCGAATCGTGTGAGAATGCCCTGATGAACCAAGGTATTCCACCATTTGAACAGGTATCTGGCTGTTTTTTACAGAATGAATGAAGAGCACAATTACATACCCTATCACATGTATGGTCAAGGTGGTAAGAAATACCCATTTCTCACTAGGGACACGATGTGGTTCAAGGGGACTTCTTGAAAGTAATCTGATACGAGATTTCCACACCTTCTGACAAAGCCTTAGAGTTCCTAGAAATGCAGCCAAAACAAGAAGTTTCACAATGTAATCAATCACATTAAGCCACTGATCCTTCTCAAGATCATAAGATGAACTTTCATAAGATTCCGATGACTTCCTCTTAAAGAGAGCTTCTGCACCAGTGATTAGCGGAAGGCTATATCCAAGAGCTTGGACACCAAGCATAACCAGAGACATGAATGGAACAGAATCCACTCCATGCTGGATGTAGTATAGCTGGCTTGAAAATACAAGCAATTGCAAATGAAAGAGTCAAAATTCGGAGGATCCCCTCAACCCCACTGCGAGATAGAATGTCTTCCCTCTGCCTCCTATACATGATAGGAAGAGTTTGGAGCTTAACCGGGCTAAAATAGAGGGGATCATCTTCACTCCGTTGGCTGGAAATGGAAATCCTAGCTGTTGGGTTGACCAGCCACCGAGCTTTGGTGGGTGGATAAGACACGATTGCTTCAATTAAACAGTCCAAACCTGCCTCAAGATCCATGCTTTCCAATAAGATATTCCATGAGGCCCGGACATCCCTGCAACCAACTAGATACATCTTCCCAACAGGAGGATCATATAGGCCTTCCAGAAAAAGTACAGAAAAATTGCTATAAGCTTCTCCATTAAGTGTAATCTGAGCAGATACATTCGTAAGAAGTTGTTTTTCGGTATACTGAGCTTCATTATGGTAAAGAGTTTCCTCATCTCCATATGAAACATTCCAGAATCGCCCAAACAAAGGGCCAAGTGAGAGAACCTCAATCTGAAAATCAGCTGGTCTTTTTGTCTGTGAACGAGGGAGAGGATCAGGAAAGGCAGAGCTATGGAAGGTAAGATCCTCTGCGAGAAGAGAAAGGCCAGTTATTAATGTTTCTGTGTCCCTCTACTTTCGGGAACTGCAGCAATGACTTTTTTACAGCAGTCTGAAAACTGAAGGGCTCGTGTTTTTTCCAGAATAGCACCAGCTTGTTCTATCTTTTGAGTAACTGTAATATGGATGGGAATTCCTAAAATAATTCCACAACTCTGTTGGGTACACTAGTTTTTCAAATGATAAAGGGAAGTATGGGTCATTACTTCTACTTGTGTTGGAGAAACTCCCAAAAATTATGCTCCGTTGTTTTATGGAAAATGAAAAGGGAATGTACAAACAGATTCGTGAATCACAGGTACTTCCATCTGAGTCAACTAATCCAAGGCAACCAACCATGCAAAGCTGCCCAGTTGAAGATTTCCAGATTCCCTCAGCCACAACAGTCATGTTGCTCAGCCCAGATCTCATTGCCACTGCGTACTGGTTCTCTAGTTGAGGAATGACTCGAAAGACAGCAGCAACTCTTGCAGAACTTGCATTTCCTTGGGAAGCTTTTTGCTCACATTTAATAGTCTTCATGAAAAGCTTGACGCCTTTAAAGCTCCCATCTGTTGCCTTGATCTCCTTGTCTGAAACAAATGGACCCAATTTACTGCAATAAGCATCTGTACCATCGCATCTCCAATTAGGCACAATGGTGAAAGGCCCAGCTCCTTCTCCAGTAATTGTCCCCAGAATTTCACAAAATCCAGTTCCTTTATAGATATCAATGCCACCATTCACAAAGCTATCATTATATGGGTATGGAGCACACGATTTGGAAACAAAGCGTTCAGAGCCAAACTCGTATTTTACTGACTGCCCCAGTTGAGACAAAATGTGAACGTCATCGAAGTACTTAAGATTTGACTTGGAGTTTAAGCTCTTCATCTCCCCCTGGATCACTCTATTTGTCAATGTAAAACTCATTGGATAACGAAGAACAAGCAGAATCTGATCATCTTGCAGAAGAGGTGGCTGGTTATAATTAGCTTTTGTCCATTCCCATGGGTTGCTCGAGTCGGACTCTCTGGAAGGAAACATTGTGCTTCCCAACAAACACATCACTCTTTCACCCCCATTCTTCTTAGACTCTGTATATATCCCTTGAAATGAAATGGAAAGCTGTGTGTGACCAGGCCATATCTGAAAGTGAGGGCTACCATCATGTGGTTTGTAACCTAATGAATCTAGGGTAGTACCCAAAACCAAGATCCCATTCACACTAACTGATTTTCTCACCCGATGGGGACGATCAACATCCATGATCCAGAAAGAAGCTAAGTCCAGCGGGGTCTTGAAATCAGAAAAATTACTATGTTGATTGCCTGGATCAATATATGGCAGTAGTGGGGCTTGACCTACCTCCTGCCTCCAATCCCCGTCAACAAAATAAAGATCTTCTTTAATATTATATACTGTATCAACTTCAGGTTTCAAATCAGAAGCAGAAGCTAGGAAAGGAGCACAATGTTTCTTCACTTCATCAATTCTATCATAATTATAGTTCATAGTAGATTCACTAATTGTAGACTCAAATACAGAAGCTGAAGCTGTGCTGTAAGAATTTGTAAAATCAAATAACAGCAGCAACCAGCAGAAACTCCAAACAAGAACAACAGCATATGCAGTATTCTTCATGATCACAACTCTTCTGGTAAACCCAACTACACAATTGGGTCCAAAGCACAGAAACTTGATTATCCCTGATGTTCAAAACACAAAAATAGTGGGAGTAAATAAAAATAGCAGTTTTGGCACACCAACCCACAAAGCTTCAATATTATACTACATAGCTCAGTTAAGAAAAAAAAGGTTTTGAGATACAGCAAAACATCAAAAGCAACAAGGGAGAATGCAAGTATACGATTTTAAGTTTTTTTTTGGCGAAAAACAAAAAACTGTCTGGATCACTGAATCTGGTTGTTGAAGTGAGTTACTGACCTGAATGTTAGGATTAAGATTTGGTTTTCGGCCTTTTCCTTGCAAAGATATGTATTAATATCTACTTTAGTTGAATCCCAGTTGTTGGTGAAAGAAGCAGGGATCTTGATTTCTCGAGGTCGAGGGAGAGAGAGAGCAGTGCGAAGGAAAGAGTGAAGTTAAAATCAAGTTAAAGCAGTAGTCGGGTCGTGGTTGTTTTTGGTGGAAAGTCAATCAATTTTTAGTATTTTTGTCTTAACAATTTGTTGAGACATACAATCATATTTCCACGCTTCTGTGACTCGCTTGTAACCGGGAAGGCCGTAGTGGGGTTTTTTTATATTTATGTCTTATTTATTATTATTAAAAAATAAATATATATATATATATATATATATATATATATATATTGTATTGTATTGTAGGTTAGGTTAGGATATGTTTCGATTTAGGTTCTACTAGTTAATTGCCCGCACTACGTTGCGGGTTGAGTAAATATTTTTTATGATTGTTGAGATTGAAATAATTAATAGATTTTGATATTTCAAAAATAAAATATAATATCTATACATACAAGGTTTGATATAATGAAACACATCAACACACCCTGTTATAACAACAACAACATCGAAGGCTTAATACCTAAAAATATCATTACTATTATTTCTAAAAAAGTAAAATTTATTAAATTATTCCAATGAGAAAAAACTCGAAAACATTAATAAAAGAGAAAGCAAGAAAAAAAAACTAAAATTATTATTATTATTATTATTATTATTATTATTATTATTATTATTATTATTATTATTATTATTATTATGTGAATAATAGAAAAATCAATTCAATAAAAGAATAAAAACAAACCTAAAATTTTAACAAAAAAAAATTATTTCATGTGAAATTAAAAAAAAAACTAAAAAAAAAACCAAAAGAAAAAACAAAGAAAAAAATATCAATTTTCAAATGATCATAAACACATACTAAAATTTAAAAACAAAGTTTTTGAAAAAAAAAATGTTATCTCAACAAAATAGAAAATAATAAAAATTAAAAACCAAAACTAAAGACACACATATATAGACATAGACAAAAATATGGACTATTTAGAACTATAAAAAATTAAAGGAATTAAGATAAAAAATTAAAAGTATAAGGGCCGAAATAAATAGAAAAATATATTATCAATTTCAATCAAATGAAAAAATTGAATAAAGTATAACATCTATACATGTAAGGTTTGATATAATGAAACATATGAATACATCTTATTATAACAACAGGAATATTAAATCCTTATCAACTAAAAATATAATTACTATTACTGCTAAAACAATAAAAACTATTAAATTACCCGGATGAAAAAAATTGAAAACGTTAGGAAAAGAGAAAGTAAGAAAAAAACTAAAATTATTATTTTTATTGTGTTACTAATGGTAAAAAACATCCATTGAAAGAAAAAAAATCAATATCTATAACAAAAAAATAAACAAAAAACAAAAAAAATTATTTGATGTCGAAATAAATAAATAATAAAAAGAAAAAAATCATAAGTGAAAAAAAAATCAAAAAATTAAATTACCCGGATGAAAAAAATTGAAAACATTAGGAAAAGAGAAAGTAAGAAAAAAAAACTAAACTTATTATTTTTATTGTGTTAATAATGGTAAAAAACATCCATTGAAAGAAAACAAATCAATAACTATAACAAAAAAAAATTATTTGATGTCGAAATAAATAAATAATAAAAAAAAGAAAAAAACCATAAGAGAAAAAAAGATCAAAAAAAAAAAAGAGGAAACGCACCTGGGAGGGGTCGAACCCCTGCCCTCTTTAGGAAGGGAGGCGCCTGTCTTCCACTGGACTAAATGTCTTTCTTTGTATATGCTTGTGCAAGAATATATAAATATATTAAAATAATCGAACCAACGAATCGAACCAACGAACCGAACCGAACCGAACACTGAGCAACACTATTACAATCCACAGTGATTTCACTCACATGCTACAGTAACCGACTCTGACCTCTTTTAGTATATTAGATAACGAGTTAACTTGCATGTGCGCTGTGTTGGATTTTTTTTATATAGGAAATTGATTGATTTTTTTTGTGTTGTAATTAGTTACTTTAATAATTAATTAGTAAAATTTTAATAGATAAAATCTATTAAAAATAGGTTTTTTTTCTGTCTAAAAGGAATATTATAATCGAAACGCAAGGAAAGTGATTCATATATTTTTTTAATTATATATAACTTGAGCAAATTTGTCTACCTATTTTGTTTATGTGTTGCCTCATTTTTTATTTTGTTTACATAATATTAAATCTGAAATATTATTGTAAAAGTAATTTTTTAACCAAAACAACCAAACTCTAAGGATTAATTTTTTCTAAGAAATACAACCTAAAAAAGAGTGGAAATAATTAGAATTAAAAACAAAAATTAAGAGTATATATATATAAACATGGACAAAATAAGGACTATTTAGAAATATATCTAAAATATAAAGAAATTAAAATGAAGAATTAAAAGTATATGAGTCGAAATGAAAACAAAATATGTAAATAATTTTAACCGAAGGATTAAATTAAAAAAAAAAAGTGTTGCAAGGAAAATAAATAATTTTTTTTATTATTTAGTTTCGATCCATTTATTTTTTCAGTAATTTTGGTATAATTCAAAATAATTTGTTTGTATTGATGTATGTATACTCTTAGTTTTGACTTTTAATTTTTATTAGAATTTTTTTTTGTATTAAATGTAGTTTTTGTTAAAAAAAACAGAGTAAGTTTACATTTGGTGGTGTGAAATAAAAGTAAAACTTTCTCTTATGCATGTATAGTTAATCTTCAGTTGTTAATTATTTGTTATATTTTGTAAGGTGTTAATATTCAACAAATATCAAAATATATAATAATTTTTAAGAGAGCAAACCTTTAAAATAATATTTATCGTTATTTTAAATGCATTATTTATAGTAAAATGAGTATATTAAATAATTAAATAATTTAAAGTTTTGTAGATTGATTATTTCGCTCTAATGTATAGCATTATTAAAAACATCATGAACCATCAACATTTTTTGATATGTTATAAAATTTGGTTTTGTTTGCGGCGAAGCGCAGAGCAAGTGACTCGTATATTTTTAATTTGTAGATAATTTGACAAAAAAATCACCATTTTTATCTATGTGTAGCCTCATATATTTGTTATTCATTTAATATTAAATCTGAAATATCATACATAAAAAAGCAGTAAAAGTCAATTATTTAAGAAAAATAACATCAAGTTATGAATTATTTCGATTATTATTGTCATTGTTATTATCATGATTATTAAATTGTCACAATTATTATAATTGTCATTATAAATATTATTATAAATAATTTATATTCTAATTATTATTGTTCATACTATCGATGACACCATAATTATTGTTAGAAAAAAATTATTATTTTTTAATTTTATAAGATTTACTCCTCATATTATTTATTAAAATTATTTCAAAATACTAATAGTAATGTTTTTTTTCCAAAAAACCTAGGTCATATATATATATATATATATATATATATATATATATATTAAGGCACAAATATTAAATAAATATCAAAATATATAATCAATCTCACAAATATTAAATAAATATCAAAATATATAATCAATCTCACATATTTATAAGAAACAAAACTCACAAATAATCATTATAATTATTTTGAATGCCTTGTCTATAATAATTACAAATTTCAAAACCTAACAACATTAAGAAAAAAACAATTGAAAAACAAAATAAATGACAAAGCAAAATAAATATTTTTAGATTTAAAAAAGTTATTTGAGATGAAGAATAAATAAAATAAAATAAAAAACAAAGAGTAAAAATAATAAATATCAATTTTCAAATGATCACCGTCACAAATTAAAATTTAAACATTAAAAAAATCCTAATAATAGTGGAAATAATAAAAATTGGAAACAAAAACTAAGAGCACGTACATATACACATAGACAAAAATAGGAACCATTTAAGAAATATGTATAAAAAATAAATAAAATCCAAGATTACAAGTATAAGGGTCGAAATGAAAAATACATAAATAATAAATTTCACTTAAAGGAAAAAAATTGAAACAAATCTAAACTTTGGTACCAAAAAAAAATAAAGTATTTAAATTATAAGTTAAAAGACCATGGACCGAAATGAAACCAAAATATATAATCAATTTGAATTGAAGGATAAAATTGAAACAAATTAAAACTTTGATACCGAAAATATTAAGGATTTCAAACCAACAGGAAATTAAAAGACTAAGGACCGAACTGAAACTGCAATATACAATCAATTTCAATTGAAGGACAAAATTGAAACAAATCAAAACCTATATGACATAAATAAGGACCACACAACACAATCGAAAGATTAGGGACTACAATGAAAACACAACAAACAACGGGGGCCAACGTGCAATTTTGAACGCAGGAGAACTTCAACCGACCACCGGCACGTCACCAAACACCTTAGACCCAACATGCCGCACCAAGAGATAGAGAACATGGCAGAGAATAATTCTAGATGCCGTAAAACGTTGCATGCGTCGTCCTAAACCCGTGTGAGCATGGAAACACATGGCACGTCCAGCAACGAGCCAACAGTAATTCATCAAAAAAAAAAGAAGGTAAAATACCGCCACACCCCTATAGACAACTCATGGATTTTGTCTTATATAGAGGTATTTATGTATTTGGCCATTTTAAAAAAAATGTACAATGACCCTACTGACAATTAAGTCCTTCATTTTTGTGAAAGATATAGTTTAGTCTCTGTTCTTTTGATTTCAGTTTTATTCCTCATTTTGTCAATGGAAAATTTGATTTTTTTCAATTGTGTCCTTCATTTGAAATTGATTATATACGTTAGTTTTTATTTCAGTCCTTATTCTTTTGATTTTTGCTTTGTTTTTTGTTCCTTTAATTTTTTTTTTTGGTATGCAGGTTTTAATTTTGTCCTCCAATTGAAATTTTTCATATATGGTACTTTTCATTTTCATCCTTATTCTTTTCATTTCGGTCCTAATTACACTGTAAAAAAAAATTAAAATGCCTTTATTTGTTTGGTCCTAAGGTTTTTATTGTTTCAATTTTTTCCTTTGATTAGAATTAATTATATATTTTATTTTTCATTCCGACCCTTATTCTTTGAATTTTTATTTGGTTTTTTTGTTCTTTTTGGACAATATTTATTTTTGCCCGTATTTTAACATCTATACTTTTAGTTTTTTTTTTTTAATTTTTGTCATTTTATTTTTTATTGGGATTTTTTATATTTAGTTCATTTCTAAAATTTTAATTTATTTTGGTGATCATTTTAAAATTAATATTTCTCAATTTTTCCCTATGTTCTTTTTTTGTGTGTTTTCTGTTATTTTTGTATTTTTCCCTTTGTTGTTTTAATTTATGTTCTTTTTATTGTTTCATTGTTTAAACAATAATAATGATAATTTTAGTGATTTTTTTTTTGTAAAAATATTTTGCTTATTTTTTATTCTTTGGAGCAATTTAATGATTTTAATTGTATGGGCAATAATATTGATAATAATGTTAATTGTTATTGTCAAGATAATGACGGTAATGTAGAGATGGATTTTCAATGATGTTTTTTTTTTTTGTAGATAGAAAATTAACTACTGATTTTTGTTATTTGATTATTGCATGTATTTTCATAATTTATATTTTGTTTATTGTATTTAATTTAAATTGTATTATAAAATAAACTAATTCTAATACAATGAATTCAATAATAATTTAAGTATCTGAATCTTCCTGCTTTTTTAATAATGATAATAATTTTATACTGGTGATTTCATTGAAACCCATTAAAAAGATAAATTTATATCAATTTAAAATTATAAAAAAATTTCACTCCACAGGAATTATGCACAGATTTATTATTTAAAGTGGCTAATATATATATATATATATATATATATATATATATATATATATATGAAATTATTTTTAACAGAAAGAAAGGTATCTTTAGTCTAACAAAAGTATATGATTTTTTCATCAAGTGCATGGATTAATATTTGAATAGACTAGACAAAGATCTTTCTACACTTTGGTGTTTGTGTTTTATTGCAATTTGATTGTTGTGTGAGGAGGTATGTGTTTTTTGGCCTTTTCTTTGAATTTATTGAATGAAATTGCTAAAATTTATGTTTATGCTAGTTTTTTTTATCCATATCTCTATGCTAGTTTTTTTTAGCCGATTGAACCACTTTTTTTTATTATCTACAGGTTTACTTTACAATATAATTTTACACTCTGATAATTAAAACAAAATATTTGTTAATTGTGTTTGGTATTTTGGCCAAATTCCAATGGATAATTATAAATCGGTTAAGATATCCAATTTTCATTTCAAAACATGAGAAAGATGCTCTTTTTTTTTAAATATGCTTGGAAAAACCTTGAAATTTGGTTGTACACACAAAAACAAAATATTTATTTATTTAAAAAAAGAAAACAAAGTTACATTTTGGATTTTTGCCTATTTCATACAGATTTTTGTATTTTGTATTTATTTTTCATTTATTTTTTATTTTAACAGATATAATAAATGAAGCACATTTTATATACTTATGTAGTTGGAAGTTTAGGTTTGTACAAAATCTGACATTACATATGCAATTGGAAAATTAAGGAGATATCAAAGTAACCTTGTTTTAGACTATTGAAGAAATGCTAAAACAAAATTGGAATATTAAAGAAATATCAAAGTAAACTTGTTTTAGACTATTGAAGAAATGCTAAAACAAAATTGGAATATTAAAGAAATATCAAAGTAACCTTGTTTTAGACTATTGAAGAAATACAAAAATGTTATGTGATACATTAAATAGACTAAGAACTACATATTTACATATAGGAAATTTGATCATTCCAAAGTGTTTGGATATTCATTGGATATTCATATTCCGATTGTATTGGTTATCTTAACTTAAGAAAGTCAGGATATGTCTTTTTATAACTTAAGAACCAAATTTTGTTGAATTTTATTTGTGACCCTAAAAGACCAATTTGGAAGATCATTCCTAAAGATATGTACAATATATGGGTTTGTTTTTTTGTCCAAAAGAGAAAAATGCATTGGAATACATGGAAGGTTATTGCTCTAAAGGAATTTTTGCCACAATTCATGTAATTTAAACTCTTTAATGTGGGTAATAAAAGATATTATATCTAAAGAAGAAGAGAAACTTGAGGATATATCAATTTAAAAATTGGTACATGTTAAGTTGAAAGTTTCAAGTAAGAGAATGTTAATTACATTTTAATTATTGAAATAAAAAGTTATTTTTGTGGCTCATTATTAATTTTATATTAAAATAATAAATTCTCATATATGTTATTTTTCCTGAAAGATTGTATAGTGAAAGGTTATCTAGTGGAAGATTGTACTTTTATTAGATATATAACACTTTTCTTACGGGAAAGAAGGATTCGAAAAATAAAATATATGAAATTGTTTTTATAAAAAAAAAAAAAATCTTAGTTTAACATGTCTTTCATTTTCCCATCAAATGCATAGATAAATATTTGGAAAGACTAGAAAAAATATTTTTTATATATTTTGATGTTTGTATGTTATTGATATCTAATTATGATTGTTCCTTAGTTTACACTTTTAATTTATTGAAGCACCATGATAATATTGCTAACAAAATTATCATAGCCTTTATTTTTTTAAAGTCTAATTCATATTGATTTGACACTTAATCCAAAAAATTAGTTCAACCCAGTCATGCCCAATATGGACTTGTAATCTAAGTTGATTTTAATGATAAACCCATGGAAATATCCCTAAACTTTTGAGAGATTATGGTAAAATAAGGCTTGGATTAGTCTATTTTATCTTTACATTATTAGTTTTTGGACAAATTATATTCTTTTGTCAATTAAATTTTTAAGAGTGATGATCAAGATTTATCGAAGGAGGAGGTGGGTTATGAGAAATGGAAATCATGGGGTTTGTACCAGGTGAGAAAAAAAAAGGAGATCAAGATATTAATTATTCAAAATAGAGTAATTAAAGAGATTTAAAATGAGGTTGTGCAGAACCAAGTTGATATTGAAAATTTTTAGTTAAAGCAAGCCAAGGAAGCAAGGGATTTGTTTGTTAAACTAGAGCAATTTCTTGTGATAAAGAGGATTTAAGTTAGGGTTTTGATGATTAATAGAAGGAGGGGCTATGGATTTTTGTTTGAAATGTAAAGACTTGTTTAGCATAACCATTGTTTCACTATTTTTTTTAATATATATTTTTGCTTCAAAATAATTTTTGTTTGGGATTTAATTAGTGTTTCTTAATTTTTTTTTTGTTGAAAAATATATTAAAAAAAATTATTTTTGATATCACTGCATTAAAAAAAAATAACAAGAAAAATAATTAAAATATTTGAACTTTCAAACACTCTGCATCACACACCCTATCTAGCCGTTACACCCCCCGTCTATTTTGCCAACGTGGCACTTCCATAATTCAAAACCCCACCCAAATCTGATACTCCTCTTGAACAAAGAATTCGAGCGTTAGCTTCCTTTCGAATCAACAGAACCACGAAACACTAATTTTGCTGTTTCGAAAGCTAGAAGAAAATTCAAGAAGACAGCAATGGCAGCCGATTATGCATTCAAGGTAGAAGATATGGAGATCGATGAGGGATTTGGGTTCCCAAGAGCCTATGCAAAGCTATGTAGAGATCATGGTATTGTTGGGACTTGTACCCATGGTCCTCCTTTCGCCTTCACTCCATATGCAATGGAACAACATGAGGTAATTTAAAATAAATAAAAACGTCCCTTTTGACAAGCCTGTTTGGATTCTTGGAAAATGGTGAAGAAAATGAAAATGAGTTTTTGTATTTTAATTTTCTCTAATCTGTTTTAGTTTGTAGTGAAGGAGAAAATTCGTTCAATGAGTTAAACTTTACAGGGGCTTACTAGAAAGTACACGGATAGGTTTCTGTTATTTGATTTTGTTTTCTTGTTTTAGAATTTATAAAGAAAATCTTTATGAATAGAAATAATCTAATTCTTTTAGCTTCTTCGTTCTTCTTCTGGTTCACTAAGTTTCTCGTGAGAAACTCTACTAAGATGATGTGGTTTTAGGATGAAACTGAAATGTTAAAGTTGAAGCTAGAACTCGATGTCAAACAAAATATTAGACAACCAAAATGGATCATGAAATTTTCTTGCTCATGTTATGAAATGATTTACAATGATAGTTCCCTTTCAAGGAATATGGGTTTCCATTCCATGTATTTTGATGGAAAGCTGCCTCTGGTCATAATTTGCTCTGCAGGTTTTGAGAACAAGGGAATTAGATCAGATGTTTCCAGTTGTTGAACCAAAAGCAAAACAAACTGCCAAGCCCGAGATTTTTATCAATCGCTTGTGGAGGCAGCTTGATCACCTAGGGTAACCACTTCATCTCTGATCTGACCCTTACAGAAATACCATAATTTCAATGATAATATATTGAGGTGATATCTGATTTATTTGATACTGTGTTGGGTTTTAGGAAAGCTGGATTTGATCCTGCAGTAATTCGGGTGGATCCATACGGCAATGTTCTATATTTTCATGCTGATAAAGCCTCTCCTCTTGCTTGGGACATTGATCATTGGTTCCCTTGCCCAAGTACAAAATCAATCTCAAATATCTCTCAATCTCTCTCTGTAAATACATACAATACATCTGGGACATGTGATTTTGCTCATTTGAATTGTAGGGGGAGGATTGACAGTTCCAAGCAATCTGAGGATACTACAATGGCAAGTGTGCAAGAGGAAGCATCACAAGTTGGAGTTTCTCGTTCCATGGTGGGATCTTCAGCTGGGAATCTCTGTGAATCAGTTCTTATCCATCTTTGCCTCTTCTAGCTCAGATTTCAGGTGAGTCTATATCGATATCTGCCTTTTGCAGCATTCAGATTGAACAACCTTGGGGCAGTTATATAATGCATTTGGTTCCTGAATTATGGCAGGCATAGAGCATTTTCATTTTTGTTCTCTGGAGGAGAAAGTGAGAAACTAAATGCTTCCCAGACAGTAGAGTCACATTCTTTTCCACAACATTTCATTGAAACAAAAGAGAAACTGGGCCTTGCTCCAGCTGCTGTTACTGTATGTCGAAGAGAATCATATGATTCTTCATTGGCTTTGAAATCGTTGGATCACAACAGGCAGATAAGGCCCCATTCTCCTGCAATTGGTTAGTAGAGGAATATTAAAT
Source organism: Salix viminalis (assembly GCA_029228465.1). Lineage (NCBI taxonomy): Eukaryota > Viridiplantae > Streptophyta > Magnoliopsida > Malpighiales > Salicaceae > Salix > Salix viminalis. The sequence continues at coordinate 10,876,000 of CM055426.1, forward strand.
ATAATTGTTTCTTTTTCTTCCTTTTTCTCCCTGTTCCTCCTCTTTTACAATCTTTCCGTCCCTTGCCTTTATTCGGAATTATAAATTGAATTTCATGAGTTAAATGTATTTTGTTCTTTCGTTGTGCTGCTTTAGCTTCAAGAAAAATGAAGTCAAGTGCTCTGAAAGAAAATGAGAGCTCAGACTTCGTCACAAATCCATATCAAGCAATTGTCATGGCCAGAGATTCTCTCAAGCAAAAAGAAGCAGCTCACAAGATGCAGGCTGAAATACTGAATTTGGACGACGAAATTAATGAAATAAAGAGAAATGATGAGGAGGAAAAGCTTACTATTCAGGACTTGGAATTGACACTGATAAAGCGTAGGAGAAGGGCAGAAAAGTGCAGGCGGCTAGCAGAGGCACAATCTTCATATAGAACTATGCTAGAGAGAATGATTCGCGATGCTATGCACCAGTAAGATTTTTGACTCAACACAAAAGGTTGTTTTCTCTATTTTTTTTCATATAGTTTATGAAAGGTTGCATCTCTGAACTATCATTGCAGGAGTGTTGTTTATAAGGAACAATTGAGACTAAACCAGGCTGCAACACGTGCACTCATGGCAAGGCTTGAAGCACAGAAGGCAATCTGTGATGCTTCAGAGGAAGAACTTCACAAGAAATTCAAACAAAGAGACGAGCTTGAGAAACAAATTAGGCCGGAATGGGAACAAGGGAAGGAAGAGATCAAGAATGGATGATACCTCACCTGAAGATGCAGACAGTAAAACTGTACTTTACTTGCCAGGAATTAGGACAGGGAACACCTTTACACAAGGAGCTCAGAGAGTTTCTAGAGGAGCAGAAAGCAACTGAAAGATGGCTTGGCTGCAAACGAAGATACAAAACATGACAAAATTGAAAAGGAACTCAAACAACCTGAAATGACTATCACGAGAGAAGAGCACGATAAATCAATCATTGTATTGGAAAATGAGATTCCAAGTGAGCATAAGCTTCAGGCTCTGAAACTAGGAGAAGGAAAGAGAGAAAAACTCAATTCTCAGTTATCCAAGACCAAGAAATAGAGGAGGATGAAGAGAGCAGAAAGCAACGCGGAAAGGGAAATGTAGAGAGGTGGCTGCAATTGCTGTTAGAGAATTCTGGTGAAGAGATTGAACGTCAAAACTCAAACGGCTGTGAAACAAACACATCTGATGATATTATTACAAAGCTGAACAAAAAGTTCCCACAGGAGGCCAGGAGTTCAACATGTGTCCAAGGAAACGATAAAGGAAAAAGGGTAGAAGAGATTATTGAGATAGAACCACTGAAAGAAAAAGGAAATAGCAGTGTTGGTGGTGAAGCAATTGCAAATAACAACAGTTTTGATAAGAAGGAAAGAATAGAGAGCCAAAAAGAAAGAGCGCTTACAAGGTCTGAGAGTGCCAGGACATTGCGGCGTATTCCCATCCTCTACATTGATCTTGGGTATGAGAAAAGGGAGTGGAATGCATCAGGAAAAAGCCCATGGTAACTGGTGATGATTACTAGCGTGCCAGCTTCATCAAGTCATCCATCAAGAGTATCAAGAGAGCAGTGAAACTATGAAAGTGGGAATTCCCCTTGAAATATTTTTATTGTACCTTGAAATAATTCTACTTCAAAATTATAGAGTGCAGCAATGGCTACATCAGCTGAATAATTCTGTGAAAATATGTTTTGTGTATCATAAAGCGTCTTGATTTGTGTATGAGATTGTTGTGAGAGATGTGATAACAGCTTGTTGTTTTGCAAATAAATGTGATTCATCTTTCTTCATTTTTCCTTTAACAATATACTCTCTAATTGCTTGCCTTGACTCAAGACTCCCATAAAGATCGTCTTTTTACTTGGTCAAGCTAAGGTTCGCTTGCACCCATATTGCTGGGTGTAAACTAAATAAAAAAAAGGGATCCAAATAAGAAACCCCAGCTTATGGGAATGACTTAGAGGCAGCTTCCTCGATCCTCAACAAATTAGCGAAGATTTACTGAAAAAACATGCAGACTCAGTACCCACAGAGTGTGATGCTTTTAATTGAAAAATCCATCCACTTAAGAAATTCTAGCTTGGAATGCAGTGGGAGGCAGTTTTCCTTCATTCTTTAGTAGCCCTCAGCAAATTACGGAAGAAAATATAGACTCCCACTTGAGTTGAATAGCTAAGTCAGTCACAATTTCAATCATATGTTATGCATGGATCAAACAGCCTCTAAGTGTGTGTTCATTGGGAGGGGTGGGGGTAATCTTGTGTGAATAATTGAAGTAAAAAATAATACCACAAAGAATCAAGATTTGGTAGTGATGATAGTGCCATTTGAAACCTGTTCATGTTGCTGAAAGAGAAGATATATTTTCCACATGCTGAGTATTTGTTGCTTTCACTAAAGATTCAATTGTAAAAACAAAAAAACAAAAATTACGGCAAGATAGGACTTGGAAGTATCAAAATTATATGGCATCCATGCCACTTCCATTTAATAAACTATTAACACTGCAAGTAAGCTCTTTTGTAGATCTGACACGAAAGTTACACACATCATAAGTAGAAAAATGAGATCATGCTTCACATACATGATATAATAACTGTTTGAAATCTCCCGAGAAGGGTGGAGGAAACTGAGGTTTCCATCTAGCTGTCAACCCCCATTGAAGATGATTTGTATATCCGTGTTTCATTCTTGTGTGTGCCAATTATCAAGGTCAAGATATCTTCTTTGGACATATACACTTTAGTTATACAGGTCTCAGTAATGTACCATGGCCCCATTATAAGCCATCCTGCATGACATTGAGGTTGCCTATCCAGAATCTAACAGCAACTTGACTGCATGTTCAAATTTCTTGAAGTTTCATCCCTACAAGATACATGTCAATTCATTGAAATGTCTGAACTGCTCTGTATCCCTAATGGAAATCTCTCTGTTAAACTATCTTGAAGATGAAACTGACAATACATTCAGATTTCTTAAGCTCTCTTACTTGTCAGTTCTTTCCTTGAAATGATGGAACTGCTCAGTATCTGTAACAGTAATCTCTCTGCGAACTATCTTGGAGATGAATTTGACGATAGTGTGACAGCTTTGGCACAGGTATAGGCATCCCAGGAGCAGTGTTGATTAGGTTATAAGCAATGGCCTGCTTCTCAATATGCCCACAAAATATGTCAGCTTTTGTAGTTTTAATTTTATCCAGTGAGCTGCATTCTTGACAGTTGAAACCACCTGCCTTCATTTTCTCATAAAATCCCTCCAAAATAACATTTATTTCCTCCATTTGAGGGTGGAAATTATCACCACTAAGGAAAGCATGAACTTTTCCCTTTACTTCTACCCAACTACACCCAGGATCAACAATTAGCCCTTTCTCTTTCATCATCCTTCTAACTTTTGCAACTTCATCCCATTTACCACATTCAGCATAGAGATTACACAAAAGAATATGATACGCAGTGCTTTCTACATCCTCCTTGAAAATGTGCTGAGCTGCAAGCTCCCCAAGGAGAACCTGCTGGTGGATCCTTCATGCATTCAACAAGGCTCCCCAAATGGCTGGGTCTGGTTTTATAGGCATTCTCTCTATAAATTCATGAGCTTCATTCGATTCCCGTGCACAGCCAAGTAAATCAAATACACAGGTTACCATCCAAGATCTACTGCAAGCACATAATAGAGAAATGAATGTGACATGATCGGGATTTATGATTTGGACCAGTCTAGAAACACCAGCAATGACTCATTACATGTTCCAAATGGTCCAACAACTCGGTCTAAGACAGACATTGAACACATTGGTTTTGAAGATTTCAACCATGTCAGAATTGAAATATCCATTGGCGTATCAAGAGGAGACCCTAGTACATCTTATTCATGTGCAAGAGGGTTCCAATACAACCTTATTTTTGGCCATTAAGTGAGGATAGCAAAGGAAACTAAAGAATCCTGCTATAACTTGGAAACAACATGGGTGACTACCTTTTTTTTTCTAGGATTAAGGGGTTGCATGGAAAGCTATAAATAAAGTCTTGAATCGGCTCTATAATATTTTATTTCCTTCTCTTCTTCTCATGGCAGAGCATGAATTTAATACTATGGGTTTTATTTTATTTTGTTAGCTACATCCCAAGGCTTTATTTGGACTTAATTAATACTTTTGTTTTCAACTAGGATCCAAGACTTGTTTGGATTTAAGATATGGGCTTTTCAATTTAGGGTTTTGGGAGTTTTGAGTGGACCTCATATATAAGTCCACATAAAGAGTCCATTATGGTTGATTTTTCAAGAACTATTTAAACTCATGTAACCAAAATTTCAGCAACATTTGATGATTATTATTTCTGAATTTTTCAGTTTTAATGTGTGAGTATGATTCTTGCATTCTTCAGTTCTTGAATGAATTGAATCTGACTTATCAAAGATTAGCTAGTTTTGTGGCGTCATTCTACTTATTCCAATAGTATTGGTACCTTGGGGCAAGTTTTCCATTGTGTCATACTCCTATCAAACCTATTTCAGCTTTCTGGGATCAGATCTTAATCTTGATTGTGGGTTGTGTGACCATGTATGTGATCATGAGATTTGCATCAATTGGTATCAAAGCTAGGCTTTGAAACAAGGTTATATCCTTCTATTATTTTTGTTTTTTTAGTGTTCCTTAAAGGTTTTTGGTTAATTGTTGCAAACCTCGTGATCACTTGATCATGCAACCCATTGAGATTTGATTCCGAAAAGTCAAAATAGGTCTGATAGGAGTGTGACACAATGGAAAACTCTGTCCTAAGGCACCAACACTATTGGAATAAGTAGAATGACGCCACGAAGCCAGCTAATCTTCGATGAGTCATATTCAGTTCGTTCAAGAACTGAAAAATACAAAAATCACTCTCACATGTTAAAACTGAAAAATTCAGAAGTAATAATCATCAAAGGCTGCTGAAATTTTGGTTACATGAGTTTAAATAGTTTTTGAAAAATTAACCCTAATGGACCCCTTACGTGGACTTATATGAGGTTCACTCAAAACTGACCAAAAATCTCTAAACTGAAAAGCTCATAACTTAATCCAAACAAGCTTGAATACTAACTGAAAATAAAGTACTAATTAAGCTCAAATAAACATTTGAGTTATAGCTAACAAAATAAAATAAAGTCTCTAATATTAAATCCATGTTTTGTCATGAGAAGAAAAAGAAGGAAGTAAAATATTATAGAGTTAATTCAAGACTTATTTATAGTTTTTCCATGCAGCCCCTTGATCGTAGAAACAAGGGAGAAGGTAGTCACCCATGTTGTTTCTAAGTTATAGCAGGATTCTTTAATTTCCTTTGTTGTCCTCACTTAATTACTCATATAAGTTTGTACTAGAACCCTCTTGCACATGGATAAGATGTACTAGGATCCTCTTGATACCCCAATTCACCTTTCAATTCTGACGTGGTTGAAACCTTCTAAACCAATGCGTTCAATGCCTCTTTCAATGTCTCTCTCAATCCAAGTCGTTAAACCATTGGAACATGTAATGAGTCATTGCAGGTGTTTTTGGGCTGGTAGACATCAATTCATTTCAGATTCCATCATTCTATGGAACAGCTCCACGACCATAGCCCCTTTCCCTCGCTGAGCATATCCTGTTAGCAAAATATTCTAAGCCCCGGCATCTTTTTCATTCGAGTTAAACTGATGTAATGCAGCTCTCATCCTTCCACATCTGACATACAAGTCCAAAATTGCGTTGGGTAGAAATCCATCCAAACCCACTCCAGTTTTTAAAGCATGTGCATGAATCTCGTTTCCGCTCATCAAAGCTCGTATTCTAGCACATACAGAGAGGGCAGAAATCAATGTTACAGAATTTGGTTTTAACTTCAATTTCATTTGCCGGAAGAACATCAAAGCCTCAAAAAATCGATTGTTAATCCGAAGCCCACTGGTTACTGAAGTCTAGGATATCACATCCTTGTCAGGAATCTGATGGAAAACTTAAAAGCCTTGTCAATGCGTTTGCACTTTGAATACATATCAATGAGTGAGTTTGCAACAGCAGCATACAATATGAGCCCAGACCTCTCAGCAAGCTCATGAAACTTCATGCCCACATCTAATTTCCCTAATGAAGGCAGAGAAAACACTGGCTATTGTTACCTAGTCAGGCATGGTGCCCTCTATCTCCATGGTTTTATAAGTCTTCAAGGCCTTGTCAGGCAGCAAATTATCCACGTAACCAGAAATCATTGTTGTCCATGCCACGATATCTCTGCATTCCATTCTTGAAAAAACAGTTTCAGCTTCTTTCCAATGCCCAACACTCAAATACATTTGAATCAAAGAATTATTTACTGAAACATCACCACCATAAGCTGTTCTAACCACTTAACCGTGAAGTTGTCTCCCTAATCTTTCATCACCAAGAAGCTCTCAAGCAGATATCACGCTTGTCAAAGTCATCAAATCAGGATCAATTGAAAGCTCAAGCATCCTGAAAAACAATTTCAACCCTTACAAACACTCCATGTTATCAAAATACCCTGAAATCATTGCATTCCAAGAAATCCTATCTCTATTGGGCATTTTGTCAAACAGCATTCGCGCTGAAACAATATCCGCGCATTTTATATACATGGTAATCAAAGCATTAACGACATCAACATCCATCTCAAAACCAAATCTAACCACGTGAGCATGAACCTCTCCTCCTCTCACTAAATCCATTGCCCCGCCACAACTCCTCAAAAGACAATGAAAACTATTGACATCAAGCCTAATACCAGCCAGCAACATCCTGTAATACAAACACAAAGCCTCATCAATAAACCCAGTTTTGCATACCCACCAACCAAAACATTCCATGAAAACAAATCTCTCTCTCCCATCCTCCCAAGAACATTCCAAGCATTACCCAATCACCAAACCTCACAAACATACTCAACAGGGCATTTCCAAGCCTAACACTCAAAAAGGTCACCAATGAGCTCAACACAGCATTCCACACATACTCGCCCTCACTATATCCTCTCAGCATTGTTTGCAAGAAAGAAAAAAGACGAGGGGTTTTGTCTGAGGTTTAACGGCTTCAAGGAAGCCGGCCATGAGAAAGGTTATCAATTCTGCTTTGTTTTGTACTGATTAGCCGATATATTTTATTTCAATTCAATTTATCTTGTTTATATTTTCGGCTCATTTTAGAAATTTTGCACAAATTCAGTTCGGACTATTCCGGTTTTATTTTATCTATTCGTTCTAATAAATAGTATTTTTTTAAATAATAAATAATTTTATAAAATCAATTATATTTTTTAATCCAACAGTTAGATTGAGATAAATTTTATAAAAGGTCTCTTGATGTATTTATATATATTATATTAAAATTTCGAAACAATCAGATAATGTAAAAGACTTTGCGATATTAATAATGATATTCTCGTAATATTATACAAGTTCATAATTTTATTCAAAAAAATTATTTTATTGTATCTTTTGTAGATTTTTTTTTTAATTTCATTATTCAAAAACAAGTTTATTATAAATTGAACTTTATAATTTGATTTGCTTTATTTAAGGTATAGTCTTATAACATAGGTCACACATTTGAAAGATTAACCCTCGGTTGACCCCAGGTGATTCAATATATCATTGTTTCAATATTTTTTAAAATATATTTTTTTTATCAATTTTACATGTTATCTTTGAACTCATCAATCGGTCGAATTATATTAGTTCAACTCTCATTGTTTTTACTAATATTTGAAATTTAAATTGAACAATTCTAAATAATTTTATTTTTAGATTTGAACTAAAAAATAATTCTTGAATTAATATATTTAAGTATATATATATATATATTTTTAGATTTGAACAAAAATATTCTTGAATTACTAATATCTTTGATTGTTCTGGTTTGCGAGTTTAGTAGGTACCTTTTTTTCTAATTGAACTAAATTATGTGATCATTTTTTTAATATATGTTTTTTTTAATTTTATCTTCTCATATTTAGCTAATTTAGAATTAAATTTTATAATTTATTTTATTTTATTTTCTACAAGGTTATTATAGTCTTAAAAAAAAGTCTTAGTATTGGTTTGATGCTCGATTTTGCAATCATCTATTTTTGGTCATCATTTAATTAATAACGTAATAGTTTAGAAGAACAAAGTTATTAATTCTGTAAAGTTCATTACCTGGTTTGCAGATTTAATGTGTTAACTCAGTTTATCCAATTCACAGATTTAACAGGCTTACCCATTAAACTTGTATGTTTTTTTTGTTTTGTGTCTTTTATCTTTTTTAATTTTTTTATTTCACTCTACTTTAAAAGGAATGGTTAAGAATCTAATTCATGGTTTATTTTTATCTACTTTCTACATGATTATCATGATCTCAAATAAATATTATTTTTTTAGAGTTGCTGCTTAATTTTGCAAGCATTTATTTTTATCATAAAAATAATTTTAAAAAATATCAAATTTATTAAACTTATTTAAGCTTATGACTCAAGTCGCAGGGTTACTAGGGCTAATCCAATCTAGCATTATCTCTATATATTTGTTTAAAAATAAACGTCATCTTAAAGATTTTTTAAATTTTTTTCATGTTTTTACCGTTCATCCAGTTTGTCTTTGGACCATATAATTTAATTGATTTATTCATTTTGGATCAGCTCTCACACTATTTAATTGGAAACTCAAATTAGACAAGTAACAAGGTTGATAAATTTCAAAATTGAACCGCTTGATTGGATTTAATGATACTAGAAAAAAAAACAAATTGTATACTTTTAACATGTTTTTTTAAAAGTTCAAAAAAAAGAATTCATTCATAGCATAGCACGGGTAAATGTACTAGTAAAAGCTAAAGCGGTATGGGGAAAATACTTTTTTATGAACACTCATTGCATTTTGAATTACAATAGTAATCTAAAATGTAGGTTTTCTAGGGTAACTCAAGTTGCCCTGGTTTACAGGTTTAGTAAGGTGTTTTTCTTTCTTTTTCAGTAAATTTAACTTTTTTTATTTTTTCTATTTTTTTCTCATATAGTTAAGAAAATAGTTTTGGGATAAACGTTTATGGACTTGTTCACAGGTTTGGATGGTTGACATTGCTTGTAGGTCTATCAATTTTGTTTTTCCGGTTTCATTTATAGATATTTGGTTAACTTAAATTTTAGTATCATAATTAATTTTGTTTCTTTTTAAGGTTATCGTGGTCTTTAAGAAAATATCATAGTATTGGTCTAATAAGCATATAAAAAGCTCAGACCTCCAAGATATAAAGGGGAAAAATCTCCCTCACACATGACACTTAGATCACTTTGGGATCATCATTGCCCATAGGAATATAAGTTTATTTATGAAATAAAAATATTGTTTTATGATATACACTTTTTATTTATTGCTCTCTAGTGTAGTCTCAGGCTAACACGACTCTCCTATGGGAATATGGGGCCTCATGTCATCTAAGAATTGATCTCAAATCTCTCTCTTTTTAGTATAGTTTTAGACTAAAATGAATTTTCATTAAAGCTCACAGACTTTATGTCATTTTTAGGGATTGATTTTAGATCTCCTTCTTTCTCGTACAATCTTAGGTTGGCATAACTCTTTAGTGGGGGGGACTAGGTCTTATACTGAGTTCCTCTTCACCTATTAGAATTTTTTTTAAAATAGGTTTCTTCATGGGTTCTCCTCTATCTCTTAAATTGTAGTCTAAATATATGCTCCTTCATAGGTTCTCCTTCACCTCTTAAATATTTTTTTTTCTAAGTATAAGTTCCTTCATGGATTCCCCCAAGCCTCATACAAAATTGTTTTTAGATACGGGCTTCTTTATAGGTCCTTCTCAACCTTTTTAAAAAAAATTATAAGTATGGGTTGCCCTCAACCCTTTAGAAAAATTTTTTTCTAAGTATAGATTCCTCTATTAGTTTCCCCATCCTACTAGTAAATTTTCTAATTATAGGTTCCTTTATAGTTCCCCTTTGCAAACATAAAAAATTTTTTAAGTATGAACTTCTCTCCATGTATTCTCATATGATAAGTATTTGGCTTCCACATCAAGTTTTCATCTATGTTACCTAAGTAGAATGAATCAAATTGCAAGAACTAAAATTATTAACCTATTATTCAATCACATATTAAGGATATACATACATTGGATGATATATATATATATATATATATATATATAAATGAACCATGAACCATTACAAATAGAAATGCTAGTAAATTAAGGTCTGATATTACCAACAAAATCCTAAATCTACGAGTGCTGATTGGATTTAGATATAGACGTAGCCTAGCATAAACAAAACCAACTGTGGTCATGGAGTCAAACTAATAAGAAGCATTGCTTTACATTGATTTTCTCCACCTGGGATGAGTTTTACTTTTGCCCCTCACCAGCTTAGTCTTCAAGTCCACAGGAGTTTGCGTCCCGCTCCTTGCACCCCCCTCTCTTGCAATGCTCTCTTCAATCTTCTCAGGAACACTAACATTATTACTACTTCTCAATGAAGGCATCATCCCAAGCTTCTTCCACCTGAAAAACCCTTTCTTTTTCTCCACCATCCTCTCCATTTGCATTTGCATGGCGTAGCACTGGGTTTCTAGCCTCAGCACATCTTCTCTCAGCTTCCTTATCTCCATTCGTTGAGCACTTGTTTCACGTTTCGAGAGCAGCCTGGTCGGGGCCTGATCAAACCCTAGGTTGGGGCTTCTTGTCCCACTAAACGACCCACTCCAATCCATCTGTCGGTGAAGCTTGGTTTGCTCGGAGAAGAGGACTTGGATCACAGCACGAACAGGCAGTCGTTCGTTTCGGGCTGCATGGAGTGATGCCTCCTGCGAGAGCTTCCGGCAATCAATTAATCTAAAAAGAACCTTTCTTTCTTGTTTTGAAACTCCAGGATGTGCCTGATCAGAAGAAAGCATTGATTTATCATCAGAAGATATTTCATGAGCCACAGGATATTACAGATGATTGATTCAAGGAAAAACTGTGCGCAAGCTGTCTGTCAAGAATAAAAAGCTTCTGTGTGAGATAAATAATTCATCATTTGTAATAGTGAATTGAAGGGTTATTGCTTCTGTTCATATTGATCCCATGATGTTTAAGAGTCTGGTTGAGAATGGGGTTGCGGTAATTTTTTAAAGTGTTTATCGTGCCGAAATACATTAAAATAATATTTTTTTTATTTTTAAAAAATTATTTTTAAAATCAGCACATCAAAATAATCTAAAATATATTTATTTAAAATTAAAAAAAAATCAAATTTCAATCAAAAATCGGTGGAATTGCAATATCAAACGGCACTGAAAAGAGGCGCTCCGAATTGCCACTACGAAACAAGTCCCGAACAACGCCACCATAATTCAACCACTGACACTACCTTTTCAGTGCTGCCAGACCACAGATATGAGAGGTCAAAATCAGGTAAAATTTAATTTTTTTTCAAAATACTTTATAAAACACAGTATTAAACAACTGTCTGAATTCTGATGAAGCCCCACACAACAGCAACCACGTAAAAGGCCTCCAGATCGGCCATCGGACGAGCTTTTTGTTTTCTGGCTGTCCTGATTTGAGTGTACTATTTTCAGGCATTTCTCTATTTACTACTTCTTACACTCATTTGCATGTACCAAATTAACACATGTTAACATTTGAATTAGTGCTTCCAATGTACGTTCATATCACAATTAATCACTCTAAAACCCTTGACCGTGAATTCACACTGCAAAGATTATTATTTTTCTCAAGTAAATTGGAGAAAATAATGAAAATTTCAGTCAACATTAAATAATACTGTTGACTACTTACTTTGAGATAAGTATCAACGGCACGGTATAAACCATCATCTGCAGCACGGGCCTGACCTGGGAGAGCACCAGCAAGAGCAACAAACTCTGATAAATTCAAATCAGAATCCACAGCAGCTTCTGCTAGGTAAGAATCAACAAGCTTAGCTACCTTAAATAAGTCAGCGCCACTCTTAGCAGCCTCGTCTAAGTTAACAAACCTCCTCACTAAACGAATCATTAGCTCAACATCTAGCAATGTCCCACAAGTGTGGCTGAAAGATGGTATCATAATCTCTTTCAATGAAGCTTGGTCGAGCTGCCATGAAATCCTCTTTTCAAGCTCATCTCTATATGCAGGCTCCACTTTGACCATGTTTGCAATCCGGAGAAGGCGTAAGAGGAAGCTGCACGGGATGGAATCTTTCTCCGGGGGAAGGATTCCCACTAGGGTTTCGACGAAATATCTCTTCTTCATCCACGAAGCTGTGACACTCTCCGGCGACTCTTCTAAGTTCGTGAGCCCCTTGTTGCTATCACGGTGATCGCCGGAGAGGTCTGGTAGCCACTTTGATGCGTAATGAGCTATGATTGAACCAATAAAGTCTGGAGGGGCACCCTTAGCCTTGATTCCGGCCAGGGTCTTAGCAAAGTAGTCCATATCAAGGATGCAGGCGTCGTCGAACCAGCACTCGGCAGCGAGGTGGGATGTTCTTGATCCTGGAAAAAGGACTGGTTCTGGAAAAGAGGCCGCCTTCATTTTGGAGGAAGAGCAGTGAAGTAATTTTCATATAAGATCTCTGTGGAGTGGTAACGTGAGAATGAATAAATGGGAGAAGAAGAAGGAAGGATAAGAGGAGAGTAGGAACAGAGAAGAGAGGACCATTTCTCTTAAATGCTAATATTCCTTCCTATGACACGTCGTGGCTTCTTCTCTAATTCCGAACGAGGAGAATAAAATTAATTTTAACCGTGGACCCATTCTATTTTTTTAATTTTATGATAATTAAAATGAATATGTGCATGATTTTTTTTAAATATTTTTTTTTAAATATTGTTTTTGTATAAAATTCTTGTTTTTTATTCATTCATTTGCTTTTTTTTTATTTTAACATGTTTTTTAATTAATAACTTAGTTTTTTAATAAAAACTTTGGACAGCTAGTTTAAATATTTGTAAAAACAAATTAAATTATATAATTTAAATTAAGTTGAGTATATTTATTCAATCAAACTATCTTTCTTTTATTCATGTCTTTTCCTTTAAAGATATTTTTAAAAAACAAAGACTAATTATGATTTGAATAAAAGTTTTAAGAAGATATAATAAAATTATAACTTGATATTTTTTACACGATTATATAAAAAATAACAAAATATTAATTAAATATATTAAGAAAAATAATAAAATACATATTTGAAAGTGCATACTTAAATGTAAACGGGGAAAAAACCATTAGAGAGAATCATTTTGATTGCTTTTCGTGTATTCATTGTTTTGTATATATCCATGGCTATTTTTAAATAAAAACACAATAGTATAATGACGAAATCATAGGATATTTAGGTTATCTTTGGGTACGAGATTTAAGTTATTTTTAACTTTTAACGAAATAAAAATATATTTAGTTGGAATTAAATTTTTAACATAAATTATTAAAAACTAGTTATGAAATTGATTTAAAATTATAATATAATCAAAAGTTAAAAAGTTTACCTTTTAGTTCATGAATTATACATTTTATTACGTTTTTTCTTCGAGACATTTCTCTTAAACATCCTTCTAACTTAAATTTATTTATATAAATAAAAAAAATAACTTCAAAAATTATGAATCAAAATAAAAATCATAATTTTCTGAATCATGTTAAACGGAATCTTAATTATTGTCTTCCTAAAATAATACTGAAATTATATTTAGCCATTCTTTTTTGTTGTCTTGTAAGGAAGATAAAGAGTACTATATATTACAAGTTGAAAATGCGACATGCTTTAGTGTTGTCAGCAGCAAAACGACATCACTTTACACCTGGATGACTGCCGAGCAAAACGAAGCATCATGAGGGAGGAAGCAGCCAAATGATGGGGATGATCACGAGAGTTTCACTTAGAACCTGGTATTTCATTTTAAATTTTTTATTTTTAATTAAGTTTTGTTATATTTTTAGATTATTTTCATGTGTAGATATCAAAAATAATTTTTTTTAAAAAAATATCATTTTGATATATTTTTTAACAAAAACCACTTTAAAAAGCAATCTCAAGCAAACTTTTCTACAATCAATTAATTTGATTAGCAATATTGAAGCTTCAAGTATATTACAATAACATTTAAATTTTATTTTAAAAATTTATTTATTGTGCTATTATCAAAAATAAAAAATATATATATTATATTTTCAATTAAAATATATTTTAAAAAATAAACATCTAAGAAACCGGGGGAGATCACATGAATGTACAATCCATGCACAACATGACATAGTAATGAATGATGGATGCCGAAAGTTTGGAGTGTTATGCAAAGGGAAAAGTGAGGACAAAATTGTAGCCACCACGTGAACTGCTGCTTTTGTATGTGTTTCCGGTGGATGTCTGGGAATCATTTGTTTTTCCAAAAAACATTGAATTTTATTTTTATTCTTTTTGCTCTAAATAAAAAAAAATATTTTAAAACATTTGATATCCTGATATTAATAATAACTTTTAAAATAAAAAATAATATTATTTTAGTATATTTATAAATAAAATATATTTTACAAAAATAACTACAATCACAAAATTTAAATAGTCCACAATTAGTTGTGGCTTGGTTCTAAATGTTTTTTATTTATTTTTTCTTTTTAGTGTGGAAATGGATTTGAAGTTGGTAAGGATAATGGGCCTGATCAGCCCAATAACATATGAAGGCTTCTCTTTGAAGGGATAAGAACATCTTTGTAGCCCAAATCGGAGATAACTGATCTATCCATACGTCAACTGGACAGAGCCCAAGCCTAAAACAAAAGCTATAAAAGAGGTTGCCCCCATTCACATTTCTTTGTATTCAAACAGCCAAAGTTAAATGACGATTTTACTCTTCTAAAATAAAACCAAATAATTTTGTATGAGATCGATTTATCCATAGCTTCAACCTATGTCATGATTTTTCGATGCTAGACGGATTGACTCATAATTTTTAACTTAGATTTATCTAAAACCTATGGAGTTAAATCAGGATTGTCAATATCGTTTGTTTCGGTCAGAACATTTCTGTGTCATTAAAATCAAGACAAAACTAGCATCGTTTTCATCTTGGTTTTAATTCCGGTCTATTACGGAAAATACCGTCTAAATACCGACCGGAATGTCTTGGTATAATTCCAGGTGTGCCATAATGGCATTAAAATCCTCTTATTTTGATTAACTTATGATTGTATTTCTAATTTTAAGATTATGTTTGTTAGACTTTGTATTTGTATTGTATAATTTAAAGTTAATTTATGTTAAACTTTAATTATGCTCTGAAACCAAAACATTCCGTACCAATAGAAAAAACACAACACAACCGGAACAATATTGACAACTTTGAGTTAAACAGCTCGAATTGTTCCCAAATCCCAACTTTCAAAATAAAAGTGTGATTGCAAATGGAAATTATTGATTCGATTTCTTTCTTTGTTTACTTTACACTAAAGCAAGATGATAAATTGCTAAAAATAATGTCGCCCTGGACTATTTTGTTTTTTATATATCGCTATTGCTAGCAACCATACTCTTCAAGAGTATTTTACATGTACTTCATGATTCTCATGCAACGCATGTAATTTTACAAAAGTGCTTAGTAGACGCACTTTCAAACACACAGAAGCGTCATTACAGAAACAGGGCATTGATTAACTAACTAGCTCAACTCACATTATGCATGCCAACAATCAGGATGCCAACAGCCCTGGCAGGACTGAAATTATTGTGAAGACAACAAATTTCTATGAATATTAATCCAAATTCAATTCTACAACATGGACTTGAAAACTGGACGAACTTCAAACTCTGATATCCGTTGTCAAGGAAAAAGAACAGCGAGATGCATCCTACCTTTTAACTATTATTCTTTTCCTACAAATAAAACCCTACAAAAACTAAATTCACCTACTAGCACTTTCTCATTGAGTTTGCTTATTCTTCCAGCATGCCACAGTGGAGGAACGGAAGAAATATACTAGTTCTTATGGGGTTTTGAAGGTTCAGACAAACCACCTGTTGTTGGATCGACTGCAGTGGCGCTTGGAAGGGAGTCATTTCCAGCTTCTTGAGACACTACGGGAATCTTCACAGCCGCTCTTTCCATCTCCTTCTCGAGCTCTTCTTCCCTGGCGCAGAGCAGTAAACTGGGTATCCAGAGACTTGGCTGCAGCTAACCATGCAAGCACGATCACCAGAAGTATTCCTCCAAGGTAAGGAGTTGAATTGGCAAGTGACCCAAAGGTTAAAATCATAAACTGTTGAATAAGAGCTCCTCCAGACTTCCCCAACGGATTGCAGACAACATCAATGGCTGCCTTCCCTTTAACCTACAGCACATATTAAAGAAGCAAAATTAGCACTGGACAGCAAGCCACTTTTAAATTGAGTTTTTCCATATCCTACATCAAAACTGTATCAGAATGATTGCTAGTCTAAACTACAGAAGCATCTAAAACAAGAAAAAGGTCCAAACCTTAGTGTCCTCGTCCAAAGGAATATAAGCCATTTCTTTGCATGGATCAAACAAACTGTACTTGGCACTCTTGCTGAAAATGTTTTGCAAGGCACCCACATATACAGCAGCAAGAAGAGGAGTCATCCCAAACTGTGCAAGGGTAGGTACGAGAGGACCCCCAAACAAAATCAGAGAGAAGAAACCAACTCCTGTTAGAAGCAGAACTGTAGGTGTAATTTTAGCTGCAACTCCCCATCCATATTTTTCAAATATAAACTGACTTAGAAGCATCATCGTGAAAGTTGCTATTCCAGTTGCTGTTGAAAAGTCACCCATAAAAGCAGAGTACTCATTTGGGCTGGGGAACTGCAAATTGAGTGGCAGAGGGGAGCAAAGAGAATCAGTAATCAATATGTTTAGAGAAAAGAGGGCAAGGACACAATCAGATCAAGTTTACCTGCGCCTTTAACTTTGATTTCCAGGTAACCTCAACAAGGTTTATGCTAATACCATATGCAACCACCAAAGTCGCAAGATCTCTAATATATTTGGAAGACACAAGGAATTTCAAGCTCTCCATTGTGGTCATCTTTGGCTTTTCCTGCACATGGATTTTTCATGCTATTTAGACTAAGTTTGTTTTTGTGGTCCAACCGTACTTTTGAAAAAAATTGAGTTTTTTTGTTTAAAATTATTTTTTTTGTCTTCTTAGATTGTTTTGATGTCAAAAATGAATTTTGAAAAAAATAAAATAAAAACTATTTTCAATGCATTTTCAAGAAAAAAACACTTTGAAAAGCAACACGAATCTTCAAAGTATATGCTTGTAAATTGAATCTCATCAACCTACAAGTGAAAATATAAAATTGTTCCAGAGCATTAACATGACCTCTTCAGTTATAAAATTGATGTGGTTGTGCATTTATCAATATGGTGAAAATATTTACAGAACAATTATTCTCACTACTGCAGCTTTAGATAATTTGTAAGGATATTTTCACACCCTTCAGAGTCTATACAAAAGGTTCCTTCAAGTGATTTACCTTCTTGATTGTTTTATACAATCTACAAAATAAGCTTTTCAACACCTTCAATGATAATTAAAAAAAGATCCTTGTTAACAAAATTATGCCTATCCTAATAAGCATTGAATGAACAAGTCTAGATAGGCTAAAAATCAATAAATATGTCATGACAATTAGATACAGCTGGTAAGATGCTGTCGTGTCACATTTTTAAAACTTGATCCTGAAATTAAGAGAAAGCGTGTTAAAAAGAATTGCAGAGTGGCTGATGAAAATATTATCCAGTGCCAAACTAAAAAATCCAGTAATTTTTATGGGTATACTATAGTTCAGTTTCATAATAAAATCTAAATAGTATACTTTGAGAAGATTACCTTCTTCTTCTTACTGCGGGTTGGTAGAGGAACATAAGCATTCACCCACCAGTAACACAAACAGATTGCAAGCCCCATCAATACTACAATGCTCATCATTCCTTTGAGTGAGATGGCCCAACCATCAACCCCAGGACCCAAGTTTTTCCTCAAATTAGAGAAGTACTTCACTGTTCGACCTGAGAAAATCAGAGCAACATTCGCCCCAAGTCCAAAAAGAGGGTAAAATCGTTTTGCTTCATCTATAGTAGTGATCTGCACAATACATACAGCATCATTAAGAGGATAGTTTTAATCAACATTTAAGTGTCATTCAGATATGGAAGAGAACATAAAACACTTTATACATATCAGAAGAAGCATCTGTCCATAAACACTCTTGCATTAAACATGGGAAAGACAATTCTCACATTTGTATTAATCCCCCAATTGATAAAATCGGAAATTAAAGAATAAAAAATAATATACATTTAGAACAGTATGAACTCTGTTCATTTGTGTACAGGTAAACAGAATCATATCCACAACCCTTGTAGGAGATTCAACGAAATGAACAAACACCATCATAGGTCCTTTGGGAAACATTAACAAAACTTAACCAGGTAATTAAGAGATGAAAATGAGAGAAGCATTTGTATAAGGTACAATTACAACTATGGTAGGGCAAACCTTGCATCCATACCAAACATCAGCCCAACCCAAAGGCAATATGAAGTGCTAAGACTGTCTGTAACATCTAAATGAATATCAATAGCAAATCAACTTAAAGATTAAAATAACCATGCTTGACATGCACATCGCAGAGTGTTAATTTACCAATCTTCCACTACAGTAGGTTAAACCCTTTCCATAGAGATGAGAGAGATGAACCTCTATATGACCTCAAAATAGTCCACATCTTATTCAGCTTCACTAAATGCCAAATGAAGAAAAGCAATCGTGTATTTTCTTGTTTGATTGGATCATTTGAACCAGTAACAGTCACTAATGAAAAATCAAATTATCCATGTTAAACAGCATATCAAAGGGACAGAGCTCTTTAAAATTTTACTAATTAAACGATTTTTACTTCACTCCAACAAAACTTGCAGGACCTGATATCCAATTTCATAACCTATGAATCTCTTTATTTTAAAGCATGGCACAGATGCTGAGAAACGAGCACCCAAAAAAATATTCAGAATATATTAGAACTTGATGAAAAAACAAAAGCATCAGAAATGAAGAGGAAAACTTTTAAATCGTTTGGAAATATCAATGCTGAAACATGTAAGCCCTTACGCAAACTAAACTCAAACTCAGAACAAACCTAAACAAATCTCTTCCATTCAGAGAAGCTTTGTAACAGTTCAAAGAATTATCGATTAGATAAAGCATAAGTAACATATTAGTGACCTGTAGCGCACGGATATTTTCCTTTCTATTTTTTAAACAATGTAAGAATAAGACAAATTATATAACAGAAGAAAAAAAAGACAACCACAGCTTCAAACAATCAATAGATAACTTCGAATACAAAACAACCTTCATAAAGAAGGATGATTACCTGATTAGCAAATCCCCAGAACAGCACTGAAATCACCACACTCCCCCACAATTCAGCCATGACATAGAACAAACAAAAAGTCCAAATCCTCATAATTGCAAGAGGACCTAGAAACCTTGGACCAAGTACGTTGAGAAGTTTATCAGCAAATGCTTCAGGGTGGATATAATTGCTGAGAGGATACAAAACAAACCCAAAAGCCCCGAAGAAGGCAATAAAAGGAACAATTACAGTATAAAAGAGAGCTTGTTTTGACAATACATTAGCCAATTTTGTATACAATAACATGAACCCAACAGCCATAGGCAAATTCACCCAAGTTTTCAAAAATGGTATAATTTCTGCACTGCTACCTTTGGCTGTCACAACCAACACATCCTTGGTGTCTCTAAGGATTGTGTAGTTAAAAAGAATACAAAAGAACATTAGCCCAAGTGGGACAATTTTTTTAAGAGTCGCAACCTCAATACCCAAAAACTTTGGTCTATCAGCTTCTTCACCAAACAAAGGTTGTCCATCAGCTTCAGCTGCAGCCTCTGCCCTGCAAACATGCAAGTTTCTATCTTTTGGGGAAAACCCACTTGGTTTTGATACAAAGGTAGAGAATTTTGGAACCCCATTTGAAGATGAAGAAAGCCCGGTAAAAGTTTTAGGTTTTGTAGCAAAAAGCCTCTGCTTTAAGCCCTGTGAAGGATACAAAGCTCTGGTTTTGGGGTTCGATGGTAGTGAAAGAAGCCCTTTGGTTTGCAGCACCGCTTCCATGTCTCTCCCTCACTGTTTCCCTCTCTTTAGATCCCTCAACAAAACCCAAATCTTTGGTTTTCAATAAGAAAGTATGCGAGAGACGCAGAGAGAGAGATATAAGGTGGCTAGAGGAGATTGTTTTGCATAGAAGGATGGGTAGAGAAGTGATATGATAATTTTATATTTAAGAACCTAAACACACACCCATTCACTGCTGTAAGTTTTTTTCAGTCAGACGACTAAAAATTTATTTTTTATTTTTTAGAGATTTATAATATTTATATTTTAAATTTTTTTCATAATTTTTATTTACACTTTTCACTATTGTTCAAATAAAAAACAAAAAATAATATGATTTTATATATACATATATAAGCATCATAAGATATTAAAATGTATATTTTTACATTTTCATATTAAACTAGTATTATAAACTTATTTTTATTATAAATATTTTTTAGTTAATAACAAAGACTTTCTCATGATTATTTTTCATTTCTAATAAAATAAAATCAGTATTCTACAATTAAATTGCTACAAATACAAAATATTATGATTACTATTATAAATTATGACTTTTATCTTTTATAAAAATACCTTATACAAAATTTAAATTATTTTGAAAAACATTTTTCCAATATTTCCCGCTCTCCACCTAAGAGTTAATTATAATGGCTAATAGCCTATGAAAAGTACTAAAGAGAACGACCCGTCAAATTGATTTTTCCAAAAAGAATGATGGGGTGAAACAATATTTCCAGCAATGTCTTTGCATGTTGCGTCCCCGATGGACGCGGACTGAGCTCCGTGTCGTCACGCGGCAAAATTATTTTTCGGATACTTTTTTTCTGTAAAGTTAGCCGAACGATGAACGTCCTCTTCTGGTTCCTTCTGTCTTCCTGAAGGGCACTGATTCGACGTGGGTGCCCGTTTCTTGCAGGGCTCTTTTTCAATGCAAGATTCTCTGGGCTCTAATTTTCAAAGTCAAACCAGGTTGATTTTGTCAAACCACTTCCTTAAAACGACACGCGCAGATGGGTTTAGTTTCTGCGTTCCTACTGTTGCCTAATTTTGTTTTCTCCATGTTTTGAATTAGAGTAATTGATATCTAGTTTAGAAGGTATTTGAAAAAGAAGAAAAAAAAACAAGTGTTTTTGGTAAATTTTGATTTTTTATGTTTTTATATCAAAAAATATATTTTTATTTAAAAATAATGTTTTAATATATTTTTAAATAAAAAACATTTTAAAAAACAATACATGATAATCTTTATTTTTATTTTGAAAAGTATGATGCAGTGTCCATTTCTGAAGCCAGGAATTTGTTGGTTTTTTAACAAAAAAACAAAACAAAAAAAAAAAGAACGAACTGATCAATTTGTAGGTGTAGAATGGACAGCAAAGTTTGGTGGAGGCTTTGATATTTCTGTACGTTCGCGTTAATCAAGTCAAAACTTGTTTCCTAATAACGTCATGTTATAAACATGGGGAATTGTGTTAATTGTATCCCAGCACACCAGACACACCCGTGGCAACTGCTCAGACCGAGTTCCGATGAAACCTGTATCATGGGATCATAGAGTCTGTTTGACACAACTGTTGCTATTGTGATTGAAATTGAAAAAAAAATTGTTTAATAAAAAGCATTATTAATTGTGATTCGTAACTGAAATTGAAGTATTTGATTAAACTGTAATTGAGGTTGAGTTTAATGACAAACAGCTTTTGTGTGTTTGGTTACCATGTTTTTCATATTGTTATCAACTTATGAAATTACTTTTTTTTATTTAAATACAGACATATACATACATATACATACATATATACATACATACATACATATATATAAATATTTTGTTGGAATAATTTCATAGATTTATTAATAATTATAATAACAAAATATTTGAAATAATTCAAGTAAATTAGACATATTTTTCAAAAATTACCGATAAAAATTATTAACATGATCAGAAAAAAATCACTGATAAAAACATATAATCTCACTCATGCATTAATACAACAATACACTCGATTTATGTATCCCCAAACACTAACGAAGGAATTCAAATTCAAACTTTGATAACAATTCAAATACAAATCCTTCGGTTAATTTTGTTCAACACACAGTATATTTTTAAAAAAAAATTGATAACCAAATTATATATTGATTAAATTTGATAATATAATTAAAAAAATTAACAAGTAAAAAAATATTATCCCAAACAAGTTGGGCTAACACATAAAACTCGTAGCTTGTCACATGAAATAGATATAACATTATAAAAGGATAATACCATCAAAGGTACTGAAAAAAAAATCCAAGCTAGCTAGTAACGCCTTCTAGAATTGTGACCTAATAGAATCTTAATCAATCAACAAAATGTTAATTGATAGAATTTAAAATAGAAATAAAAACAAAATATATAAAAATCAAATAAATAAAGACCGAATTTGACATTAAATAAAATGGACTAGGATATTGAGGGATGCAATTGAATACATGATTTAATTTAGTAAATGATATGAAATATTGAAGGATGCAATTGAAAAAAAAATTATATAAAATATTGAGGGGTGCAACTAAGAATATATTTAAATTGAAAGAACAATTTAAAAAACTGAGGAAAAAATTTAAAAGCTAAAAAAAACTTAATTGCACTGATAAACTAAAACAAAACAAATACAAATAAATTGAAAGAAAGAAAAAAGGGGCTACTTTGAAAACATGCAGGGGTTGACTTTAAATCAAGAGGAAAAAAAAAGGTCACCAACTCAAACTTGACATATCTGTGTGCAATATATGCCAAAAATTTATGTCCAACTTCAAAAGCAGCTCTCTGCTGCTTTTTGTAGCCTCGGCAAAAATATATTTTTTTAATAGGGACCCACAATTAAAAAGCTAGGATCCTGTTTGGTTACACTTCATTCCAGCTCTGCAGTTTAACAAAAACACAGCCTGAACCGCGGAGCCAAACGACATCATAATATCAATGTCTCGGTGAAATATTTCAGATATTATAATTTTTAATTTAAAATTAATTGGATTAGTTTTAAATTAAAAAAAAATAAATTAAAAATAAATAAAATAGGTTGAAAGAGTGGAATTAAAATATATAAAAAGTAAGATTTAATTATAAGAAGAGAATGTGAGGTAAAAAGTAAAATATTTAATGAAAATGGAGATCTAAGTACAAATAAGAGAGATTGAGAGGTATAAATGCTCCTCTTTTTTCTTTTATTTCCAGTAGAGTGAAGAGAAAAAAGGAATGAAGATTTTAACACTTTTCTTACCCAATTTAAGAGAAATTACTAGAAGAAGAAAAATGGAGAAAAAAAAATAGAGTATTGAGGCTCGCAGAAGCAAGAAGAAAAATAGAGGAGGAGATTGTGATTTCACAAGCAATTATGATTTTAAAGCTTCATTGGTATGGTGTTTTTTATATGCATATAAAATTTTCTTCTAAAATGTAATACATATGAAAGGAAAAGAAATTTTATGTTGTTTGTCATTTTTTTGAAGGCATAAGAAAGATAGAAAAAAGAGAGTCAAAGTTTAGCCAAAACAAAGGAAAAAAAAACAAAATATTACAACAATCATGCACGAGGAAGATGATATTATTCAAAATCATGTAACAAAATGATATTATTTTGGTGTATTTTATTATTTATTAAATTGTTGTGAATTGATGTTATTTTGTAAAGGACTTTTTATTTCATTTAAATATAAATTTTAATTTCAAACAGGTCCCTCAAATTTGTTGCCTTTTTAAAATTTGATCCTTGCATTTTTGTAAAAAAAAAATTACAAATTTTGGACCTTTTTTTCTTTATTTCATTCAATTTCATCTTTGATTGTATAAAGTGGTTCCTACATTTTGCTACCTTTTCTCAATTTCATCCCTAATTGCATTTTTTATTTTTAAAAAAAAATATAATTTTTGTAGTTGAAACTTGTTTAGAGAAGTTTATGAAATAAGATGAAAGCGATGAATATGTAAATTATCTTATTGAGTAAACTTTCGAACTCTATTAGTTTAGCTCTCAATCTTAAAAAACGACATGAATTTCAATGAATTAATTCTTTATTTCCCTCTAAACTATCAATTTAATTATGCATGGAAGTATTCTAGCTGGAAAAAAAGGGTCTATGATGATCCTCTATTGTGCTACCTAGTCAACATAATTTAGCTCGTTAATGTCACTTAAAATTGAAGAATTTTGGCTCGAGGAATTAAAATTACAAGGGTCCTAATTGAAATAATCTATTTAACAAATTTGGACTCAATTGAAAGGACATAAGAGTTTTATTTTAAACTAATGATAGGAATTTTAATTTCAAAAAAAATGATTTGAGACTGGATTTAAAAAGATCCTGAGCTAATTTGACTGAAGACCAATTCAATGTTTCAATTCAACATGTTGTCGTTCGAGCTTTGCCATTCCATGTGTCGCTTTTTGTGATTGAATGAATCTCCACCGTCAACGTAGATTCTTTTATTCCACCCCCATATTCACCGGTCATTGCTCTGGGAAAATTCCATCCTTTTCCTCTGTGCTCATAGACATTTAACTAAAGTAGTGGTCCGAGTTTAGTTGCGAGTCGGGTTAATTTCTTTTATAAATTAAAAAATAATTGATAAGATGATATTAAAGTGTTAATCAAGATGCGATCTAGAATATAAAATTAATATAACATGAAATTCAAGGTTCAATAATTATTTTTTAAAAAATATTAAATTTTAAAAGATAAAAACAAAATAAAAATTACTTTCTTAAAAAAAACATGCCACCTAAAAAACTTTAAATCAACTTGGGTTATTTTTGTCAGCTTGTCAAACACAATATAAGATCATAAATAAAAATAAAATTTTAAATAAGACTTAGAGAAAATAAATAGAAGTCAAATCAATAAAAAAATACAGAAAAAAAATCATAAATCAATACGTGTTAACTTGATTAACACGCATATGAAATATCATTGCATAAGAAAAAAAATGAAAAAATTTACAAAGCACAAGGATCGATAATTTTTTTTTCAGATGATAAGAAAAACATCAATATAAAAAGAAAAAAAATCAACATGGGTTAACTTAACTAACCTATGACCCGATATATGAGATAAAAATAATATAATAAAAACGACTCAATAACTCAATATCAAATGATGAGATTAATAAAAAAAATAATTTTAAAAAGGAAAAAAATATCAAACTTAAATTGAGTTTATCTTCACATTTGGTGGATCAAATTGTGAGATCAAAATTACAACATCGATGATAGACATATAAAAATAACGAACCAAAATTCTCAATTATAAAAAAATAAGGACTAAATCTTGTATAAAAAATAATGAAAAGGAAATAATTATGGATGAAAAACAATATAAAGAAAAGGATAAAAAGAAATAAAAAAAATAAGGACCCAAGCTAGAAAAAAATGATGAAGGAAAAAACTGAAAAAATCTAATAAAATATAAGAATACAACAATCAAAAAAGAATAGGAACCAAATCAGATATAAAAATAAAATAGAATAAAATATTGATTGATTGATTGATGAAATTAAGAAGAAAATAAATTTCAAAAAGCATCAAAATCAAAATAGATAAAAAGCAAAATAATAAGGACCAAACTTAACATAAATACAATATAGAGAATACAGCTAAATTTAGAACACCAACGCCATGAAAGAGAAAATACAGGAAGGAGGAAAAAACACTTCTTCACCGCTGAACCGTCGTGAAATAATGACACCCACCTTGACATTAGCTCCGCCTCAATAATACGTGTTAGATGACACGAGGGTAGACAGTTTTTGGACCAATAGAAAACCGTCCACGTGTCTGTCAATAATACGAGGGACCATCACACGTTGACATGTGTCAGCTTTATTTTTTAATCATTTTTTAATATTTTTATACTGTAAATTATCGAAACAACAACCTCTAGGAGCATCTGAATATAACAGAAAACCTACATTGTAAATACTAAAAATACCCTCCCGAAGGCAGCCTTAGATTTTTTAAATTCAAGGACAACGATGTCACTTGATTATACAGGAAAATACAAAAAACTCCCTCTAAGGCAATGATTTTTTTGAACCCTCAAGGATTATGACGCCCACAATGCTTGTCCTCTCAGCAAGGCACTATTATTGTCCACAATTTCTTACCTCATAAGCCACGTGAATCTCGCGCCTCTCTGAGGTTGTCTTTTAATGAGATAATAACAAAATTAAAAGTGTGTATTTTAATAATTTTTAAAATCAAATTTGTCGATTTTTTTTTTTTTGCAAATTGATGTGTGGACTCTCGAAAATTTAACAATCAATTATTAAATGACTATTATAATTATGGTTTATATATATATATATATATATATATAAAACCAATACTTTATAATAGTCATTTAATAATTGATTGTTATAATTTCGAGAGTCCACACATCAATTTGCAAAATATATATATATATAAAAAGAAAACTTTCCCTCCATTTCTTTATTTTTTCTTTTTTTCAAAATAATATAAGTTAGAGAAGAAGAAAACAGACAAGTTATTAGGTTATTTTAATTGTGTTGTTTGTTTTTTCTCACAAAAAAAAACAACAGAGAAATTATGTGCAAATTTCCTAGATTTTTTTTTGTCCATATCATTAGTGGTTTATCATCATAAATTTTCTATGTCATAATTTAAAAACATAAACATTTTTCCTTTTGCTGCAAAGCGTCAGTCCTTTTCCTTTCCTTTTGTTTTTCCTTTTCTTTTTAATTTGTTACTCTCTTGAAATAATACCACATCAGTAGCCCGTCTCGCGGCGATGGAACCAATTTTTTAAAATATATATAAAAATTTTATTCAAGCATGTTTTATAATAAAAATAATAATAATAAATCTTAAATATAATGTATATTGGATGATATTTTTAAAAAAATATTAAGATTGAAATATATTACATTAATCTAGATTAACTTATTAAATTAACAATTTGGATCATAAAACTATGATACTCACTTCACTATAAAAAAACAGATGAGAATATATATTACAATGCAATTTCTAATCAGTCTAATATTGAAAGATTAAAAAACCCACTAATCTACTAAAGCTATAACCCGAAGTTATGAGATCGAGAGAACCCCATAAAAAATTAAATTGAAAACCATTACAAAACTGACTTTCCAACTAATCTAATATTAAATGATAAAAATTACAAAATTAAAAAAAAACTCAAGTTAACATAAACTAACCTATTAAACTTCATGACTTGATTCATAAGACTAGGATAACTTTATAAATAACAAATAATTTTTTTTATTATAATATCAGGGATAAAATTATAAATAAAAAATATGAGGCTAAATTAAAACAAATACTTGAACTAAAAACATGACTAAAAAAAAATTCACTCGAGGTCAACTTGTCAAACTTGCGATTTGAGTTATAAAATTAAGATAATCCTATAAAAACAATATGAATCTTAATTTTCAATTGATTCAAAGTTGAAGAATAAAATAAAAAAAATAAATTTATACAAATAATAAATAATAACTTGAGTAAATTTGTATTAAATTATTAACTTTATAACCTAGATCATAAGATTAAAAATAAAATTATAAAATGAAAAACTAATTAATGTTAAATATAAAAAAAAACCATGAAATCAAAATAAAACCCATCAAAAAATACAAATAATAAAAAGCATAATTATATATAAAAAAAATCTAATATTAAATAAAAAAATAAAGATTGAATTGGTGAAGAGTTATATTGAAAAAACAAGAAAAAAAAAACACAAAATACTATTCTAGTTAACAACATTCTATTGGTGTGACACTTTAATATAACCAGTCTTTTCTCTTAAGAAGGTGATTAATATTGTTTTTTACCCTTAATTAGATACTTAGTATCAAGATTTTATTTGTATTTTTTTATTTGTAATTGTAATTGTAATTGTAATTTTATTTTATTATTTTGATATTCAAAGTTTCTAAAACTTTCTAATCAGTCGCTTCTATTTAGTTTTGTAATTATTATCATAGTTTTAAAATTAAATTAAGATGTCAGCTTGGGCAAGACATAGGTTACAAATTGGTCAGACCATTGACCCAGAATACCATAAAAATAAAAATAATTATTATCTTAGTTTTAAAACTCATCTCAAGAGTTGACCTAAGGTTAAGCTCATGTTCATGTTAAATCTAATCAAATAACTTATATCTCCCTTAGCAAACCCTAACGAACCAATATATATATATATATAGATATATATATATATATATATAGATATATATATTTCTTTTAATCAAAACTGGGCAGTGGCCAAAACATTCTACTTGTTTTAAGGAATGTTCTAACCATTTTAAATAGCTAGGCTATTTCTGATTTTATTCCCTTGTCCTCTTGCACGTGTTTTAAGTATTTCAAATTCTTCCCAAGAAGAATTTAGGGCCTGGCCAGGGTGGCACTCGGCCCCGTCTCGTGGGCCAATTTCCTGAGGCTTTTAATTTCACTTCTCTTCTGTCCATTTGCTTTTGTTTACTGGCCCACCCATTTATTCTTGTAGATGGTTCTAGGTGAAAAGGAGCTCTGTATGTATGCATTATTCGTCCTGTTTAGTATCTTGTATAAAAAATGTTTTTTAAAAAAATTGATTTTTTTTTTGTATTTTAGATCATTTTCATGTGCTGATATCAAAAATGATTTTAAAAAAAATATAAAAATATCATTTTAATGTATTTCCGAACAAAAAATAATTTCAAAAAAAAAAACATTAACCATACTCCCAACCAATCACTATAACTGGGCCATAAAAAACAAAAATTAATTGTAAGAAAGTACTGTAGCAAGAAAACAACTACAAATTTAGAGTATAGGTAATATATATGTATATATATATATATATATATATATATATATATATATATATATATATATATATATATATATAAATTGTTTATTTAAAAAACAATTAGATTTCATGATTTTCTTCTAACCTAGTTATTCTACTGTTATAACCTTTTTTAAGTATTATTATATAATTAGATAAGATATATATATATATATATATATATATATATATATATATATATATATATATATATATAGAAAGCACTGAAGCTGCTGAAATGTTTTTTATGCATATATATATATAGAAAGCACTGAAGCGGCTGAAATGTTTTTTGCATAAAAAGATCAGCTTGACTTGCACCTGTATAACTTATTCACCAACTGTTCAGCTCTAATCATCGTCTCTATCCTCTCTCTGCGCTCCAAAGGTCTCTTTTTTGGCTACAACGCAATTGCATAATGATTCTCATCAAAATCAATCTAATAAATCATCATGGAGACCAATTATGATTATTCATTTGTTTTTTGAAGAACGCACATTTCTGTAGATTTCACAAACGACCGAAGCCAAATTCACAAGACACAGTATCATGTGATCAAATACAACTTTTAAGGCTTTAATATCATTTCAATTACACTAGGCATTTGGTTTTTCCATAACCCCATCACAAAAGTTCATGACCGAACCTCACATTTCCAGAATGAATCAGTAGTTATGATCTCAATCATCGCGGTTTTTGGACCCATACCTCTCAACCCTCTCGTCAATCCACTCTCTCATATCCTTCAAAACAAGATTGACATTCTCATCAGGCTCGCCTTGTATCAAAGAATGGTACATGCCGTCGTACATCTTCAAGCTCTTATCCTCACTAGAGCCTTTCTCAAACAGCAACTGTGATGATGCAGGGGATGCCAGCCCATCAGCCGTGCCGTGGACTGTCAAGAACGGCACTGTAACCTTGGAGAAATTATCCTGTATGTAATCGCACATCCTAGCAATCTCCCTCATGGTTCCCACCCTAGGCTTGCCTGTGTATCTCCTGGGGTTGGATGCTATGATCTTGAGTTTCTCTGGGTCCTTGATCGCTTTGCCTACCATTTTGTTGTCTGGCATGGCTGCCCACGTATCAGCCAATCCAAAGAGCAGGCCATACATAAATAGGTGTACCTTGCTTGGTTTCATCGGTTCCGGTATGACAAACAGTGGGGCCGAGAAAATCAAGCCAGTCCACATGTTAGGCTCTGATTGGAAGTACATTAGCATTGTCGCGAGTCCACCCATTGATTCACCTAATAAGAAGGCCGGCAAGTTCTTGTATGGTTCGCTGAAGCGCGTGTGCTTGAAGAATGACAGGGAAGTGGCAGCAATTTTATCCATGTCACCTTCACAAAAACATTTTCCCCCCTTTCAGTTTTCATTCTTGCAGAAGCTTAGAAAGATGTTACATATATACAAAATGTTGGGTGTTTTTGAATGAATAAGATATGCTGGATTAACAATAATGCGTATGAATTATGACACAAGTAGACGAGAGAGCAATAATCTCAACACAATATTGTTGCAATCAATCTGAATTCTGCCATAAGATCTGAAAATATATTTTTAATGAAATCAACTTGGAGACAGACATCAGGAACTTTTCATAACCATTCCTAGAGTGCTAATTAGCAATAGTAACATCATATCTAGCAACCCTTTTCCTTTCATTTCTGTTCATAGCAATGGTTTACCTGTGTACTGTTTCCCCCCAGAATAAAATCTATATTACAATTCGATATCCTAATTTCTCTAGAGAATAAATACTATATATGAACTATTCAATCCCGAAACCATAAACCAAATATATTGTGATTGTTTATATGACTAAAACATGCTCGAGTAAGCATATTGTGAGTTCTAATTATAACCTAAACGCATCGATCGAGAGAGAGAAAACAAAAACATAATCGAAAACCATGTGAACTACCCCACATGTACCAAATGTTGTCCTGGGCAATGGTATTCGATCCTACCATGTTTTACAGAATCACTGTATATTTAATTGAGTATTTGATAGCAAGAAGTGAAGAGGAAAGTGAGTTAATTACCCATGTAGCAACGTATACCGTCTGATCTGCCATGCCCAAGAAGATCAGCAGCGAAAACAGCATAACCCCAGTTAGCAAAGCTGATGCAAAACTTCTGGAACATCCAGCCAGTATCAGATCCGTAGCCGTGGGTCATATACACCGTGGCTTTGACTTTTTTATCCAACGGGAAAAAACCTTGCGTGAAGAGCTTCCCATTTGGCGTTTCGAAGTATGACTGGGTATTGGTCACTCCTTGCGACGCGTAGTACTCCTCCTCCGGCATGTCGCCCCAGAAGTTGGGTGGCGTTTCGGGTTGCATGGTTCACGTTTCGTCGATTTTGTTTCAGATTCCCGTATGGGAGTTTCTTGAGGGAGTTGGTGGGCAGCGTCTCTGAGTTAGATGGTGTTTCTGCAGGTTGTTCTTCGAGTTGAAGGAAAAAGGATTGGGCAGACAACGAGCGAGAGTGGGTTTTAAAACTATTTTTTTTCTTTATCTTTTATTAAATTATTTTAATTTTATAGCAGTAGTCATGAACTGCTGTGAAACAAACGATTATCCAAAATATTTGATGATTAAAATGAATTAAAGTATGATATTATAATCAAATTATCATATGAGGGCGTACCCTTTATAAAGTATGATTAATCATGTTGGGGTGTTTTCACCAACCATGTTTTCTAGCCTTTCGGGGGGTTGGTAAGGGGTTGGTGGGATTAGGTGGATCTTTTCTTGCGGGGCCCGCCACGTGGTGATTGGATGGGGTTAGGGTTCTATGGCAACTTTGGTTGACATTTCATAAGTATTAGCCAATGAGGAGGGTGGAATGATATGGACCCTAGAACATGTGAATAAATCCGTCTTCAATTGCGTGAAAAAAGAATATTGCCGTCGTGAGGAGTTGATAGCAAGGTTGTAAATACCGTTCTGGTTGTCGTTCTGATTTTTTTATTGGTATGGAATGTTTTGTTTTTGAAGTATTTCAGCGTGCTGTTTCGTGTTTTTACTATTAATATATAATTAATTATATATATATATATATAAATTAAAATATTAATTTAATAAACATAATTAAAATTCAAGATAAATTAACTTTAAATTATACAATATAAAAATAAAATCAAACAAATATAATCTCAAAATTAAAAACACAATCACAAGTTAATCAAAATAAGAAGGATTTTAAGGCCGGAACGGCACACCCGGAAAGATACCGAGACGTTCTGGCCGGTATTTTCGGAACGGGTTGAAATTAAAACCGAGATGAAAATGATGTCATTTTATCTTGGTTTTTTTAATGACATGAAACGTTTCAACTGTTCTGGCCAGAACGAAACAATATTGACAACCCTGGTTGATAGATACTAGTCGATGACCGCCTGAGCTACCCTAATAAAATATTAAAAATGTACCTTTTTTATATATAATTTAAACATCTCAAGAGTTATTTTACGCAAACACATTTTTTATGTAAACGAGTCGTCGTGTGTCTCGCGTTGCAGAAGAAATGTTTTTGGTAGTTTGGTTATTCATAAATAATAATTTCATTATATATTATTGTAATCTTATTTGAATGTTGTTGTAGCTATTGTAATTATTTTTATTATTGACAGAAATGGTTAGTTAATGATCCATGCCATGTTCATGAAGTTCATAGATCATCCGATAATAAAATTAATGACTTGATTTAAATAGGAAAAAAATGTAATAAGTGAAAGGAAAGAGTTTCAAATTCTAAGAACATATATTTTTACTCTTGTTTTTGATATGCTAAAGAGTTAGGGTTTAAATGATTGAAGGGTAGGATTGTAAACCTTATACTCTTTGAATTTTATTATTTTGATGGAATGGAGAGTAATTTTCTCTAGATGATATTAATGAAAGATGAAAATATTTTATGTATAATTAACGAGATGAAAATACAGTAGATTTTTTTTAATATCTTTTATAAACCTACAAATAGTACAAGGAGCTGATTATTTTAGATATGAATAGGCCATGACAATCATATAATTAAATCTCTAAGACCAATTAAATCTAACACATGACCAAACTTATGAGAGATAGGTCTGACAACTCATTATTTCCATGATGCCTTGAGCTCATTTATGGTTGAACCCATTTATGTATTGCATATAATAAGCTATCAAATTCATGGTGTCTTGATCTTAACTTATGATTGAACCCAAGTAAATACTGTGTCGGACAACTTAGCATACCGACAATATGAGGCCATATATGAGGTTGAGCTATGGTTAAATAACTAAAGTGTTTTTTATGAAATTGCTTGAACATTCAACATATAATTAAAGTATTTTTTATGAAACTGTTTTTTTTAAATCTTAATTATAAAAACAAAAATAATACCAAACACATCCATATATGAGATTGAGCTATAGTTAAATACAAGCATATTAGCTCACGTAAGACTTCTAGCAAAACCGAGGTAATAATATTTGTTTTAATTTATCCTTTCTGTCATTGTACATAATACCATAACGATTGTTTGCCAGCACAATTAATTTCAGTGTATAATTAATGTGCAGACTAGCTTTATTGTGTTTTGTAGATCTATGATCTTAGAAATGAATGTCCCAAACGTGGGATGTTTATAAATTTGTGTGCGCTGGAAGGTCTAAATTAACTTGCTTTGCTCGCAAGTATTAAGTTGTCTCTATGTTGTAAGAACTTGAAAATCTCCACTTGCTTCCAAGCTCATTCATTAGCCTTTTCACCTAGTAAGAGTTTATGTGTCCCATGGGACCACGTGTTCAAGGTTTTTTGTTTTTTTGTTTTTTAACCGGGGTGTTTGGACCAACTTACGCACACCACAACTAATCCCTGAACTCACTGAACATCCTGCAAACCAAGTAAGCATGTAAGGCACCGCAGGGATGACAAACGTGCATGATGGGACTTGAATCCTGCTGCAGAGAAAAGAAACAAGTCCCTTCAACACCAGACCAAGACCCCACTTGCGTGTTACGTTTTATATATCTACTCATTGCTGTTGTCATTTACATTGCTTTTATTTTTGTCGCCACTAAGATTTCCACCAGGAATGATGTTCATGAGTGTTTTTTTCTAGAATACGTGAATGCTGTACAAATGCATTATCACACTTTGACCAATGAGTAAATGACATCTATGAAATGTAATTCACACATTTAATCCCATATATGATCGTAGAATATATATATCTACCTTATCATAAAGATTCAGTGTCAAGGAAGATGTCATAACCACTTACCTGACAAAGCAGATTGCCATGCCCGAACCATTTAATAAATGATACAGTGATAGGAGTTTGAGATTATAAAGTTTGTTTCTTTTATGGTTTTATATTTGAATCTTATAATTGTTAATATGATAATTATTAAGAATTTATATAATCGTTAATTTTAGGATACAAATTGATTTGGAACTAAAATTTTTTTTTTCTATAATTTTATGTTTGAATTATATAGTTGTTAATATAATATCCATTAAAAATAGATACGTTGGAGTTTGAAGAGGCGCTGACTAGGCAATAAAGACATCGTTCGCCTGATGAAAGTCTCTATGATTTCTACTTTTTCTCCTCTTTTACATTAGGATAAAAATAAAGAGAAAGAGAGAAACCAACGTGAAAGTCAAAGAAGAGAAACACCAGATGTGAAAGTTGAAAGAAGAAGAAAAATAAACAAACGTGAACATAGCCATTTCTTTTAATTTCTCTTCTGTAATCTCATCTCTTTGTTTCTTAATTTCTCTCTTCTTCACCTTTTCTTCTCTTTCTCTCTCTTTTGTTATGCTGCCAAAATTTCTAATTGTTTTCATCACACAAGCTGAGCGCCTTGATTCATTCGAGCGTGCACTAGCTTAGCGCCTTGAGCATTTTTCCAATTGTTTCGTATTTTGGTTTTCTATCAAATGTTTCGGAGCCAGCACCCTCCAAATGGTCCCGAATATAATCGAAGCTGATGGGAATCGGTCTCGGGAAAAAATTAGGGATACGCAGCGTGCATGCAAAGATATTACCCCGATTCATAAACTTATCGGCGGTGATCTCTTAAAGAAGATGCTGCAGCGACGATTCACCATTCACGGGGGTAATTCCCCATTTGCAACGCTGCATATTTTTTCAACCCTATTCTTCTTTCTTCTCTATCTTTTTTTCTTGGTTTTTCTTTCTTTCTAATTAGACTTCAAATCTTCATTTGCTTGACGTCAACTGATATCATAGTATCGACTGTTAATTGTTCTTAGAATTAACTTATCATCGGGCATCCATGCAAACAAATTCGCCTAACAACCACTAAGATCCACAACAGTTCTCACAACACAGCCAAATCAATTCGTCTTAAGAAGCCACATCTCTCACGGTGGTGTTACTATAACAGCTAAAAAAAATCACCGCAGCGATTCAAATTTCAACGCTACCTTTGACTTGATGAGTTTTACTTTTTCTGGTTTTGCACTTGTCATTTAGAGTTGTCAGTAGTATTATTTTTGTGCCTGGAGATTCTCGCCCCTAAGAAAAATTCCACCTTGCATTTTAAACTATTAATTTATGCTCATCGACCTTTTATTTTGCATTGATATATATATTCTCATGTCCTCTTTGATAATTATAATACCTTGTGTTTCATTAATCATTTACACTTAGTATTAAAAAATAGATTTGTTTTTACATGGTGATTTTGTTAAAATTACAACACCAAAAACGTGCAAAATAAAGCTGATCAAGTCAGCAGTGTTGTCCTATTCTTTTGGAGTTTGTTATTTCAATTTATGTTTTTCTAATTCTAGGAGTTTGTTATTATTTTCTGGCTAAGATAGTGGAAGCAACTATTAGCTCCTAAATGTAAGCCATCGATCGCGCTCTATATAAAGCACATCAGTTTTGCCCAATAAAATTATCTCATTCATTCTTATCTTCAAGTGTGCGTCTCTGTTTATTATTGTTCAACAATTGGTATCAGAGCCTTGTTTAAGAGAGGTGCTGTGTTTACGGTTTGTGAGAGCTAAACACGTGAGGAAAAAGAGAGTATTGAAAGCTAAACACGTGAGGAAAAGAGAGTATTGAGAGTTAAACACGTGAGGAAAAGAGAGAGTGAGATGGGTGATCTTCAAGTCATTGGAGGGATTAAAAAGCTCAACAATCAGAACTACAAAACTTGGTCAACATGCATGATGTCTTACATGCGAGGGCCAAGATTTGTGGGAAGTTGTGAGTGGTTGTGAAATTATACAACCAGAGGCTGAAGATGCAGGCGGTACTCTACGAAAATGGAAGATAAAGGCAGGGCAAAAGCAATGTTTGCTTTGAAAACTACAATAGAAGAATATGTCTTTGGAACATATTCGAGATGCCAAAACTCCTCATGAAGCTTGGAATACATTTGCCAAAGTCGTTCTCCAAGAAGAATGACACGAAACTTCAACTCTTGGAGAGTGAACTGCTGTCAGTGGCTCAACGTGAGCTTCCTGTTGCCAAGTTCTTCCATAAAGTGAAGACTTTATGTAGAGAGATTTCTGAATTGGATACAGAAGCTCCAATTGGTGAAACCAGGATGAAAAGAATAATCATTCATGGTTTATGTCCGAATTCGAAGCTTTGTTGCTTTGCGAGTACAAGGATGGCAAAACCAACCATCACTTGTTGAATTTGAGAATTTGCTTGTTGGACAAGAAGCCTTAGCTAAGCAAATCGGAGGAGCTTTAACTAAGGGTGAAGAGGAAGCACTCTACGTCAGCAAAGGCAGCAGGAACTTTAAGTAATATGGAGATGGTGGAATGAAAAAATATAGTGACAAGATCAAAAGTCACCAAGGTGCAGGAGGCAACCGTGTAATGGCAGCTGGAAAAATCAAGGTGCAAAAGGCAACCATTCAATGGGAGGCTGGAAAAATCAAAGCAACAACAAGAAATTTGAAGGAAAATGTTACAATTGCGGGAAGAGAGGTCATATGGCTAGTTTGCGAGAAAAAAATACATGGAGAGTAATGTTGCTACCTCTAAAGTTGAAGATGAATGGGATGCGAGAGGCACTAATTGTCACGTGAAGAAAAAAATAATGAACCGGCTTTTACTGCAACAACGATTCTATGTGATGTTGTTAATGCCGAGATTGAAGCGAGAATGGGATATTCAGACAATATCTATAGCGAGGAGAAGATGATGAACAAGCCTTCACAACAAATATGTTTACGATCAAATTGATTATGAAAGTGATCTGGATTGTAGACTCCGGCTGCTCAAATCACATGACTGGAGATAAGGAGAAGCTGTAGAATTTGACAGAATACAAGGGAAACCGTGTGGTAATAACAGCCAACAATTCAAAGTTACCAATAGCTCATGTTGGTAATACAATGGTATCTAACCATCATAGTGATAATGAAGTGGCACTGCAGAAGGTTTACCACGTTCCAGGTATGAAGAAAAATCTCCTCTCGGTATCACAGCTAACATCGGCTGGACATTATGTTTTATTTGGACCACAAGATGTAAGAGTTTATCACAATCTTGAGGTTATAGAGGAGCCACTAATGAAGGGTCTAAGGCGAGAATCAGTCTATGTAATGTCAGCAGAAACTGCATACATAGATAAGACTAGGAAGAATGAAACACCAGATTTATGGCACTCACGGCTGAGTCATGTCAGCTATTCCAAGCTGGCTGTGATGATGAAGAAATCAATGGTGGAAGGTCTTCCTCAACTTGAAGTAAAAACAGATGTTGTGTGTGAAGGATGTCAATATGGAAAGGCACACCAATTGCCGTATGAAGAGTCAAAATTCAAAGCCAAGAAACCATTAGAATTGGTTCATTCTGATGTGTTTGACCCGGTGAAACAAGCATCTCTCAGTGGAATGAGGTACATGGTGACCTTTATTGATGACTTTTCACGGTATGTATGGGTATATTTCCAAAAGGAGAAATTTGAAACATTCTCAAAATTCAAAGAATTTAAGAGTGCAGCAGAAGCAGAAACTGGTGAACATATTCAGTCTCTACGCACGGATAATAGGGGAGAATATACGTCAGATGAATTCTTCAAGTTCTTACAAAATAATTGAATAAGTCATCAATTCACATGTGCCAACACCCCACAACAGAATGGCATTGCAAAAAGGAAGAACAGGCACCTCACAGAAATTTGCCGATGCATGCTCCACGCAAAAAATGTCCCTGGACGTTTCTAGGCAGAGGCCATGAAAACTGCTGCGTATGTGATCAACAGGCTTCCACAGCAACGGTTATGTTTTCTTTCACCTTTTGAAAAATTATGGAACATGAAACTTGTGGTCAGCTATTTTCGTGTTTTTGGGTGTGTGTGCTATTTGTTTATTTCTGATCACTTACGTAGCAAAATTGATAAGAAAGCTGTGAAGTGTATTTTTGTGGGTTATGACAGTCAAAGAAAAGGCTGGAAATGTTGTGATGCTCTGACTGGAAAGTGTTATACATCACGAAATATGGTGTTTGATGAAGCTTCTTCATGGTGGCCAACAGAAAAAGAAACAAAACCAGTTCTTTCAAACTCCTTCCACCCTATCCATTTTGAACTGGAATCGGGTGAGGGAGAAATTTCAGTTGAGGACAAAGGCCATACAAGTGAGGAAGAAGAAGAGAACAGCAGACATTCTTGGCAAAGAGGTGTGTACGATCGTCCAAGTGAAGAAGAAGGAGAGCATAGCAGATCAATTGAACCTCGACGGTCAACAAGAACTAGAAGGCCAAATCCTAAATATGCTAATGCTGCAATAATAGAAGAAATTGTAGCAGAACCTGAGACATTTGAAGATGCACAAATTAACGTGGAGTGGAAGAAAGCCATGAAAGAGGAATTTGCTGCATTGGAACAAAATCAGACATGGGTGCTTGTACCAAAGCCGACAGATGTGAAGCCTATTTCATGCAAATGGATTTATAAAATTAAACGTCGCACAGATGGAGCAATTGAAAGATACAAGGCATGTCTGGTTGCTCGCGGGTTTTCTCAGCAGTATGTACTAGACTACGACGAAACTTTCAGTCCAGTTGCAAAGATTACAACGGTGAGGGTTCTACTTGCACTTGCAGCTAACAAAAGCTGGAACCTGTGGCAAATGGATGTAAAGAACGCCTTCTTACATGGAGAACTGGATCAGGAAATTTACATGTCTCAACCAATGGGATTCGAGAATCAAGATCATCCAGAATATGTTTGCAAGCTACGAAAGGCATTATATGGCCTTAAACAAGCTCCAAGAGCCTGGTATGGAAAAATTGCTGAATTCCTAACATATAGTGGCTATTTAGTAACATCTGCAGATTGTAGTGTGTTTGTCAAGTTCGTAAACATAAAAATAGCTATTGTATTAGTGTATGTGGATGATTTAATTGTAACAGGAGATTATGAAGAAGAAATTCTCTTAACAAAAGAGAATTTATCCATACGGTTCCAAATGAAAGAACTCGGCCATCTCAAGCATTTTCTTGGCCTAGAAGTTGATTATACTCATGAAGGACTGGTTCTTCATCAGAAGAAATATTGCAGGGAGCTCTTGACAAAGTTTGGAATGTCTAATTGTAAACCAATCTCAACTCCGATGGAACTAAATGCAAAGGTTTGTGCTCTCGAAGGAAAGGAATTAGAAGATGCAACAATGTATCGGCAATTAGTAGGTAGCTTGATCTACTTAACTTTAAGCAGACCAGATATTTCTCACGCAGTTGGTGTATTAAGTCGATACATGCAAAATACAAAGAAGCCACATTTGGAAGCAGTTCGTCGAGTGTTAAGATATGTGAAGGGGACACCCAATGAAGGCATTCTATACAAGAAAAATGGAGATTGCAGACTTGTTGGATTCTGTGATGCTGATTATGCAGGTGATC
Organism: Salix viminalis; assembly: GCA_029228465.1. Taxonomy (NCBI): domain Eukaryota; kingdom Viridiplantae; phylum Streptophyta; class Magnoliopsida; order Malpighiales; family Salicaceae; genus Salix; species Salix viminalis. The sequence goes on from CM055426.1 coordinate 10,915,963, forward strand.
ATGACACTCGACGTTCAACTACTGGCTATGTTTTTATGCTTGGATGGGGAGTAGTTACTTGGTGCAGCAAGAGACAACCAACGATGTCTTTATCAACAACAGAAGCAGAATATCGAGCCACAGCAATGGCAGCACAAGAGAGTACTTGGCTCATACGGTTGCTAAAAGATTTGCGTCAGCCAACAAAAGCAGCAGTCACAATATACTGTGACAACCAATCAGCCATATGTTTGGCTGAAAATCCAGTCTTCCATGCAAGGACCAAGCACGTAGATGTGCACTATCACTTTATCAGGGAGAAGGTCTTACAAGAAGAAATTGAGCTCAAGCATGTTAACACAAAGGATCAAATTGCAGATTTGTTTACAAAAAAGCTTGAACAACAATAAGTCTGAAGATTTCTGTCGACAGCTCGGGATGATTAACAGAGAAGATGCTGGTGTTGAGAGGGGATGTTAAAATTACAACACCAAAAACGTGCAAAATAAAGTTGATCAAGTCAGCAATGTTGTCCTATTCTTTTGGAGTTTGTTATTTCAATTTTTGTTTTTCTAATTCTAGGAGTTTGTTATTATTTTCTGGCTAAGATAGTGGAAGCAACTATCAGCTCCTAAATGTAAGCCACTGATCTGCCTATATAAAGCACATCAGTTTTGCCCAATAAAATTATCTCATTCACTCTTATCTTCAAGTGTGTGTCTCTGTTTATTATTGTTCAACAGATTTCACTTGCAAAACCATTCATAATCGTAATTCCATTCTTATGTTAGTGTTGTATATATTTGTCATGGTCATCTAGTTATGATGCTAAAGTTTACAGTTGCAATAGACTCGAATCTTAGTGTTATTGTTAGGGTTATTTAAGGGGAACTGCAAACCTGGATGATCAATCTTGTACAAAAGAATTGAATCTTAAAAGAGTTTCAATTAAGACATCTAGAGACCAATAAATATCACAGGAATAATCATTATAGACAAGTTCACCATAGCATCCACATGTATGACTATCGTTTTGGTTACTCTGAACATAATGACTGTCATGAACGAGTCATGAGTCCTAACAAAATAAAAACCTCCACAGTTGACAGTCATCGTCCTTTTGGATCTTTAATATGTAGATCAATGACATGAATCAATTTTTTGAGTAGGACAACTTTTTTGATAATAGAAAAAATATATTTGTTAAGATGATGCTCATAATTAGGGAGATGTTAAGGATTGTTTAGAGATGAGAGGTAAACTTTCTATAACTTATTAGATTAAAATGTAACAGAAACTACAAGAAAAATACCTAAGACAAGGGAACAAATCTATTAATGAGTGTTTAACATGGTTTCACAATTACATGATGATATGTGCCATAAGAGAAAATGCATCTATGATTTTACATAGATTTTATAAATATTTGAATGATAAATTTAGAAAACTGGTTAGGATTACAAGAGCTTTCACTCTTGATTAAGCCTATACTGTAATGAAAAATTATGAGCTTATTGTCAAGAGTCAATAAAATAAAACACCAAACCCCTTTTAGAATCTCTTTTAGTTCTCATTTAAAAAAAATAGTTTTTTATTGGGTGATCCACCATGCAAACCTAATCTTAGCAGTGCCTAAATTTATAAAGAAATTGAAACGAGTCATTAATGAAATGTCTATATTGACTTTAAAGGTTCAATATGCTAAATATTAAGGATTTGGTCATATCTTCATTAATTGTACCTTTAAACCCTTAGTCATTCAAGAACATGAGGATATAGGTGAAAAAGAAAACTATTATGTGCAAATTTATAAACTCAATCCTAGTGATCTAGATGAAGAGAATGTGCAAAAAGAAAAGACTAATGTTATAGGTCCATATAAGTATGAAAATAAGATTAAAAGAAAAAATTAGTGGTAAAGGAGATTTTTTAGAAAATTCTTTAGTGGAATTTCCTGAAGAGGTACATATTATTTTAAAAGAATCTCGGGATATTTATTTTCTTAAACTATATGACTTCTCAGCCATCATGCTTGACATTCAGCAAGTTAAAGTTTAGAAGAACAAGCTTTTCACACCCTTCATATTTGACATCCAACACTTTATAGGTTTAAAGTATCATGTTGAGCTCCATGATCATTAACCCTTGACATGTTACGAGTAAGATGAAGATAAATCTACTTTATTAGGTTGTATCCAACTATACCTACTAAGGATTTAAACAGTGTTTGCTCCACTTCATACCCTCATTCATATAATTTTCATAGTTACAAACCTAAAGAGCTTATAATCTTTTTTTCTATGTCTCCTCCCTTTAAAATGTTTAAGTCAATTGAGTCTTTTGTGTGTACATTTCATAATTAATTTTCATGTCAAGATCATAAAAAAAAAAATCAACAATTATTGAACAATACAAATATTAAGTTAATTTACATAAGAGTCATGATGTACTTAATATTCGATATTATTTTATGGTACAAATTATACTTGAATGGTGTTCTTTGGAAACCAGTCATAAATTACAAGTTCTAGATCATTCAAAGTGTTCCAAATAATTAAATCAAATAATTATATCATTAAGTTGTCACTAAACTTTGATACTAACGTTACATTTGACGTGAAAGACCACATTATATATAAAACACAGCAATATATATTTGACTAACCTTTTGAAATATTTGTTTTTTTATCCTTATATTTGGTACAAAAGAAGCATGTAAATATTACTTAGTTGTTTTTAACAGGGATATTGAACTTCAACAAATCTCGGTCAATAAGCTAGATGACTACATTCAGATTATATTTAGGTTGTCAGAGATACATCATAACAGCTTGATCATGATCTTTGAGAGCATTATTAGAGTCACCCTGACCTATCTCAACATGGTCAATTTCTTCCAACCCAGAGATAGTTGATAAGAGCATCAGACTCAAGACATAGTTCACATGTCAGTATAATATATGATGATGAAGGATGGTCCAACCCTTATGTCATTAGATTGGAAAATTGAGTTTATCCAAGCCTAAGTTATTAGATTTTTATTTATTTATTTTATTATTGAACTTTAATTTATTAGACTTTTATTAGCTAGTGAGTTTCAAAACCAAATTAATTACAATTAGAGTTTGTTTATATATATATATATATAATCTTCTTGATATTATGATTAACTTCGATAAATTAAGTAAAAATGCAGAGTTATGTATTTTTCCAACCCTCATTCTTTTTTTTCTTTGGCTTATTTTTCTTAGTTTTCTTTTTATCTCCCTTCTTATTAGAATTCAATTTGTGTTTTTTTTATGTTTCGCGTCAAGTTAATTGTCTTGATGTTTGCCCATGCTCACATTTTGAGATCCCACTTTGATGTTGGTCGATCCCATTTTTCAAAACTGGTATCAACACACAAGCTTTGTTGTCTGGTCGATCCCTTTTATACTTCACAATTCGGGGGGAAAGGATGGCATATTCCAGTAGCTCAAGACATTTGGTGCAAGGGCTTTAAGAATATTTAAAAAGAAGTGGGGATCGATTTAAAATAAGAACATTCATGCGTGGATGGCAGTGAAAGACAAATCAGTAGTCAGCAGTGGATGGGATGATAAAGAGAGAGGCAAGCTTTTGGCCCCTTCTCACTGTGATTGACGGGGGAACGTGGTGTTTCATATGAAAAGTTAAAGCTACGCGTGAATGTGTTATGTGATAAATACTATTTTATTTATTTTTAATCATATTTAATTTAAAACTTATTGAATCCTAGCAATATGCATTGATTTTTATAAGAGCTAGAAAGGAGAAAATATGTTTTTTTTTGTGCTCATCAAACAATAATGAAAAATGCACATATCTAATGAAGTGAAAAAACTTGCTATATATATATATATATAAAATTTAACATCAGCGCATGAAAATAATTTAAAAATACTATTTTTTAAATTTAAAATAAAAATAAAAATAAAAAATTTTAAAAAAATACTTTTGAAACATAATGTCAAACAAAATCTTAGTCTTAATCTTATAAAACATGACCATATAATAAGGGTGACAAGAGCATGACTAGATAACATAAAGAAAAAATAATATGTATAGACGACCTCATCCCTTCTCCAACATTCCCTCCCACGATTTTTTCTTGTTCAAAATCCACCAAGAAAATCAAGCATATACTAATCCAAAGGCGACGATATTCCTAACCAAACAAGCGACGAAGGCATTTCAGCAACCTCTAGACTGGATGACAATTCAAAGTTGATGCCCAATTCAATGACTTGTCGTTTTACATCTATTTCGGTTACTCCACTCCAGGTGTGCACATTGGCCAGCTGTCACTTTGTGAATCAACGCAGCAATCGTAGCCACAACCACGGCTATTCTTTCCAGATGGAAAACGACATGCAGAGAGACAGGAGGAAGAGCTTTCTGATAGATTCAAAAGTTGATTAGATTTAAAACAGCTGTGAGGTCAACCTTTTCACTTCAAACCCTTTTATATTACGTTGAATGATGTTTTTTTAAGGAGAAACTTCAATTAGATCCCTAATATGTTCCATGTGTCATTATTAATTGACTTCCTTATCCTTTGATGATTTCATTAATTCTGCACGAAAATGGATTTGATGTTACATAACACCAACCCTTCATCTATCCGTTGGTGGTGGTGGTGGCTAAAATATTCCATCCAAAATTTAAGTGCGATTCTTAAATGCTTTCAATCATGTTATATAATAATATATGTTATATATTTTGAGATCTAATTTAAATTTTTAGATATAAATAATTTTTTAATGGATATAGTATCATAGACTTGTTGATCAAGTATTCATGACTTTCAAATTCCATCATTCTCATTGTATTTCATAAAAATTAAACACCATATAAAACTCAAAACACATTTCACTTGAGAATATGTGATATAGAGCAATATAAATTATATATTGAAATCTTACCTATCAACTTTAAATTTTTAAATGAAATAGTTTTTTGACAAACTAATATGTGAAAATATATCATAACCTATCATTGAAGATCGTCATAGTATGAAATCATAGTAAAAACTTTTCAATCTTTTCTTGACTATACAATTGTTCTATGTAGAAAATTGAAAGCTAATTTGATTATTTTTGATGGAAGCATAAAAAACGAATCGTGAATCTTTTCTATTATCATTGACAATGGATAAACAAAGAAAAAACATTGTCTAATATGAACTCTGAGGGGTGTAGCTCGATGGTCTAGTTTTAGGTATGTTCGTCAGATATCACCAATTCGAGTCTCGCAACGTTTAGGGTCAGTGGAGACTAGTAATTGATCATTCACTTTAAAGCTCATAGAATTAATTGAGGTATGCACAAACTTGCCTAGATATCCAAATTAAAAAAGCATCGTCTAATTTCGATTATCTTTGGATCAACTTCGATAAAATCAAACGTTTTAAGGATCAAATTAATGATAGGGTAATGCGTTAGGAGAGAAATTATGGCTTTCTTTTCTTTATTTTCATTGAAAGAAAGATGAAATAAAACCTAACCACGACATATACCATCCAATCAACTTTATCAATAATTGTTAAGATTGGTTGAAGTTGATGACCCATCGTCATTCGTAAATGTATATTTAATAAAATGGGTGCATATAGATTGATTATATATCCGATGGGAAAAAAAAATCTTACACATGCATTTATTTGAAATTATTTTACTGTTCTAATAATTTTATTTGAAATTTAAAACACCTTTGTAAATAGAATTAATCAGATTTAAAAGTTAAATCAATGATAAAAAATTCAACATAAAACCATCTTAAAATCAAAACTCTAACAAGAATTAATCCCTTATTTTATATAAAAAAAAATTCTCACGTCGGCTGAGAATATTTTTATTCTTATTGTGTTGGGGAAATTTCAGCATGGTTCATTAGTTTAGTATTTGTTTAGGAGTGTGGTTGAAGTTATTTTTTAAAGTGATTTTCGTTCAAAAATACATCAAAATGATATTTTATTTTATTTTTTTAAATTATTTTTAGACATCAACACATGAAAATAATATAAGAATACCAAAAAAAAGTTAAATAAAAAATTAAAATAAATTTTTAATATTTTTTTAAAAATGCTTTTGAAAACCATGGTGTTTTCATTCAAAACACATAAATCTTCCACTAAAATAATAATAATAATAATAAACAAACATATAAAATTTATAATATATTAATAATGTCTCTTACTGTAAAAGGTTCGCTTTTGTTTCATTTTGTACAAATATTGTTCTTTGTACAGTGAGTGAGTTCAAAGAGAAAACTCCAAGAAAAAAGATGGCGAATCTTATAGAAATGTTCCTGTCAAGGTGGTTGGGTGGAAAGCATCGTCAAGGTGACCATAAATTAGTTATTCCCGTTGAGACAAGTATATACCTGTAAAATCATCTGCATCCTTGCCTTGGGCTATATTATAAATGAGATCATTTTTTTTTAAAAAAGTAAAAAAAGTATATTTAAATCAACTTTCCAAATATATTGCTAATATCCAAATAATTGAATAAATTACATAAAAATCAAACCGTGATAATAAATTATGATATTTAATTCTCAAATAATTCTCTCTCGTTATTCTTGAGTGAAAAATAAAAATAAAAGCATATATTCTTGAGTTAAGAATTAAAATTATTTAAAATATAAGGACTAAAAATGAGTTCATAAAAAAGTAGATGGAAGAAGAAAAGCTTTTTGGGAAATGGCCATTTAGTTGCTTTTATTTTTTACTATGGTCTATCTTTTATTCTTGCTTTTTTTTTAATTAATAAAAAGCAATTGATCATTAATTTGACAACAAAAATATCTAATGAAAGAGAGAGAAAATTAGGACCAAAATTAATAATAAAAGAAAATAGCACTATTTCAAAAAAACAATTATAGCATGAACAATAAAATTAATTTAATATCTCTTTTTTTCCCCCTAAACTTTTTGAGAGCAGTTAGAAAAGGGGTGGAAGTTATTAGTGGGCAATGTTCTGTTCTGCAGCAACTTTGAGGTTTAATGGACCATAATTTCTCTCACACCATCACAAGACAAAATGATTATTTAAGCAAGCGTCTCTCTCTCTCTCTCTAATATTCAATGTCCAGAAACAATAATCCAAAATAAAGTTGATTAATAAATTAATTGTGTACAACTCACTCGTAGAGGACATGAGGTCATGATATCCCTTCAAGTTAGGGGATGGGACAATTATATATATATATAGATATATATATATATGATTATTCATATAAGTATATAACAATAGACTAAAACATAATATGCATATTTGGTTCTCTTTCCTTTCAAATCTATATTTTCAAATCACATTTTTTTTATTATTATTATTTTCAAGTTTATTCCTAATTATTTTGGGTGGCTTTACTATTTTATATTGTAATTGTTTTGAGTTTGCCTTTTATGTTTTGATTCAGCTTTATTATTTGTGTTATAAACTTTGATTGCTGGGTCAGGTTAACTTTAATAAGTTTTTAATTATTTTTATAAATTTAATATTGAGTTCATTGAAAACTGATTTTTTGAAATCTCTTAAGAATTTGATTTTTTTTTTATTTTACCCTTTAGTTTTTAAATAGTTGCTTTTAAAATGTGATGCTTCCAGTTTAATTCCTATCTAATATTATGAGTTTTAAAAAAAAGTAATATGAATCGACATGATTTTATTTCTCAATTATATAAGTTATTCATTTAAAAAGTGAAAAGTCTTTAGAAGTCGCTTTAATTTATTTTTTTGAATATTTACGATTGTACCAAACATAAAAAATACTTATTTGGACCTACCGGTAACTCCAACTTTTTTACAGGAAAAAGAAAAGGCAAGACATATCTAGGGCCCACGCAAGCCCATCTTCCGAGGCAGAAAGGACAGGGAATGAGTCCACATATCACAGGCGTCTGCCTTTTGCAGTGCCCTTTCTGTCCCTTTTTCACATATTTTTTTGTCTCATTCTCTGCTACGAAAAAAAGCTTCCTTTCCTTTTTACTTTCCTGGCAGCTAAGGAGTATTGACGGTTTGATATGAAAATGAATTTTTAATTGTTTTTTTATTTTAATATTTTTTATATGATTTTGATAGATTAGTATTATATATATATATATATATATATATATATATATATATGATATATATATATATTTAAATATAGATATTTTAATATATATTTTCAGGACAATAATGGAGTTGAAAATTGATTCATTTCTGGTTTCTATTGATTTGAGTGAACGTTTCCGAAATGATTTTAAAAAATTTTTAATAATATTTTGTTTTATTTTAAATTAATTTATTTGTTGTTTTTAGATTATTTTAGATATGATGATGTCAATAAAAAAATTAAATAAAAAATTATTATTTTATATTTTTAAATAAAAAATATTTTAAAAATATAATATCAATCTACTATCAAACATGCTAAAAAATCTAGAAATAAAATTATTCTTTAAAAAAAATAAAATTAATCGATATTCAAAAATAGTTTTTAAAAAAAAATAAAAAATATTATTTTGATATATTTTTAAATAAAAACATATTTTACAAAATAACATCCATCTCACTCTCAAAAAAGCCAAAAAAAAATCTAGAAATGAAATGGGTTTTTAAAAGAAATAAAATTAAGCGATATTCAACTTGCAATTTTTACCACTGCTCCTGGGGTCTAGTGGTTTGTTGCTGTAATTCCCACCACTCCAAGAATCCGTACCAACATCAACAAACCTCCAATCATTTTTCCTCGAGCTATCATTATCATATTCTATAATGTAAATTATTAAATTTAAATTATAAATTAGATTTTTTAATGGAATTTATTTTAAAAATTAAATGAATTTAATTAATAGTTTATCTTCATGCGTTTTGGTGATCTTAATAATCTGTTTTGTTGGAAGATGGGGCTTCATTAATTATTATAACTGTTTATGAGCATGTTGTAATTGTGTTGCGCCTGTTGTGTTACAGTGTAAGACTATTTGATAATTCATCATTGTGTTGTGCTTGTAAATATTTAAAGTAACTAAATAGTATTTCATTAAATTTTATTAATATGTTTTGATACATAAAATGATTAATAATGAATGTAATGTAGTAAAAATATTTTAATTCATATATTTAATTTATATTAATTAATTTATAACTTGTTAAATTTACATGATATGTTATATTAATTAATATATATGTAAAGTTGATTTATGTAAGAAAAACATACACATATCATGATGATAGTTTTAATGACATTAATAATATTAATTATTGTAAAAATGTGATAAAATGAAAAATGTAAATTGTAATGATAGATATTTTAATGATAAAAATGGTGTAGTGGTAGGTGTGTTGAAGTGATTAAATTATAGTGTTGATGAAAACTATGAGTGAACAATATCAAGAAAAAATATCTTCCTTTAAATTATTATTATTTATAAATTAATTGTAAAATACTTTTTGCTAACTTATTTTTTAAAACTTATTTTATATTAGAAAATAGAGGAAATCATTTTCCTCCAACAAAGGTACTTGTAGTTTATTCCATTTCTTATTATGTGCCTGTTAGGGAGTGTGTTTGGGATTATTTTTTAAAGTACTTCTTTATTTATAAATGTATTTGAAATAATATTTTTTTAAAGTTATTGTTGATATCAGTAAATAAAAAATAATCTTCAAAAACATCATTTTTTTTTAATTTAAAAGTGAGAAATAAAAAATATTCAATTTTAAAAAAAAACATTTTTAGAACACAATGCAAATAAACCAAAAAAATATAAGCTGGATAGTTGAAAAATGAAAAAATCAAATTGTAAAAGGAAGTAGTATAAATAAATTACAGTACTGAAAGGTTACCGAGACGGGTTGTCCAAAAAAGATGATTACTTGGCGGTTAGTACAGAACTAACGGTATGGTTCCTGCAATCCATTGGATTCGAAACGGTGGTCCTTTGGAACCCCACAAACAACGAAGCTCCACCTAGCATGAGCCCAACGAAACAGGTTGTACACTGGATCAGGACCCACATGGCCACAGTGGCTCAATGGTGGTGGTGATGTTGACGTGACCCTGGGTCAGCAGGGGAATGGTGTTTAGATTATGAGTCCCGACAGCGATCCTCTCTATTTTTTTCCAATCATTATTAATTACACTTAAATGTTTTTTTTAATAAAAAAAAGACCTGATAGTTTGGAGTTTTTTTCAAGCGTAGTAAAAATAAATTAAAATAATACAGTATAAAAAATATTACAAAAAAATATCACAATTTAGAAAGTATGATATTTACAACTCTTCCTATATATATATATATATATATATATATATATATATATATATACATTTAAAAATTTAAACTGTTAACTGGGATACCAGAATATAATTTATATTATTTTCTAACACGCTCCCTTAAATGAAAGTCATTTAAGCTTAAAACTCGCATATACTCACATTACCTTGTGCTTAATATTTATATTTTTCTCTAACAATATATATAACAATAATCAAGTAATTTGTTTGATATTTAACAATAATCATCTTATTGGTATGGACAAAATGTATTTTTTTTTATACAATTCTTATATCAAATTCAAAGTTGCCTTCAATTAGAACAAAAATCTCAACTTATAAAAAATTCTTACAATATATATTTATTAAAATAATATTTTTCAAGAGATACCAAATAAACATGTCAATCCAACCCTAAGCATGTGACTTGAGGGTAATATACTTGATGGAATTATATTATTTAAATGCATAATATATATTTTATTTGGTTTGGTTGTGATTTTCATAAATTTAAGTTTCAAAAGTCACCAATATATATACATTACAATACAAAATACACCAAAACGATACGACGATAGGGAACACTATGTTGTATTGTATTCCTAACCTAGATCCATTATTTATTGCACCTTTTGTATGGATATGTTTTTCTCTTATTTTCATCATTGAACTTTTTTTATTTACAATTTCATCACCCCAAAATGTATTGTCGTAGTTTTATGTATTGATATCTCTTTCAATTTGCATTTTCTCACTAATACTAAGTGTCAAAGAATATTCAGATTATGAATTAAAAATCAATTTTGCAAATAGAACTTTAGTTGTAGTTAAATAAATAATTTGTGGAAAAGGACTTGGATGACCATATTTTGATCATAAAAAATCAATCTCGGTGACAATGAGTTTATGTTTTTAAAGGAAGTTTGATGAAGGTGGTTATACCCTTTAACCATGCAAAAAAAAATTTGTAAATGTTTTTTTATTCATGCCTTCCATTTATATATATATAAAAAAAATTGGACAAGAATAAGAGTTGTTCATTTCTTCAAAAATAAAAATCTATTAAGGCGAGATTCAACTTTTTAATGCCTAGCCAACTATGATTGATATCACCTCACTGTTCTTATTTTACTTTTTTGATTAATCTTTCTATTTAAATTGTAATTAATATCATTTTTTAATTAATATTTTATTTAAATTTTAATTAATACTCTTTCGTTTATATAAATAATAAATAATATTTTTAATTTTAGAATACTTCAAAGAAAGTATTGTACTGTATTTTTTTTATATAAAAATTATATTTGCATGATTTATTTATAAAAATAAATTTTTTTACTCTTAACAACTTGAATTAATCTCTAAGATAAAAAAAAAAAAAAAAATAAAAAAATAGTAAGTGTTAAAAAGCTTGCTTGGCTTCGAGCAATCAATTTTTATAATTTACTAAATATAAAAAAATATCTTTCAATTTTTTAATTAAGAAACCATGATATCCCATTCATGACACTAGCTCCCTTTTCTTTTGTGTTGGAAATTTGAGAAATTAGACAGGCTGCAATTATTCTCATTAAAAGAAATAAAAAAATGAAAGGGAAAGGTGAGAGTTTTTCGCGCCAAAAGATAAAAGGAATGAAATGAAGGGAAAAAGAAAAAGAAAAACAGGGGTAGGTGAGTCCCCAGAAGGACACCACATAAAGAAGGAAAGTGGGCAAGTGCCAGATCACCAGACCGGAATCAAGCTGGGTGCCTGTCAGATGGATAAAATTTTCTTTTACCCTTTTGCTAATATTCCTAATAATTATTTCTACTTTACTTAAATTTTAATTATTTAATTCAGCATTGACAAAAAGAGGAGAGAGAAAAACCGAGAATTCAAAACCAAATCCCAGGAAGAGAGAGAAACAACACCGCATAACATTTGAAACCGAAGGAGGAGGACAAGCGCTCTCTCCCCCACTCGATGCCTTTGAAACCCTAGCCAAAATTATTGACTAAACGGCGTTTCCATTGGCCGTTTCAGTTGAAACTACCATTCTCCGGCGGCACTGATCGTCCAAGGAATGGCCATTGAACCGCCGGCTGATCAGAGTTATCATCCTCATTTCCTTGACTCGGCAAGTGCAATATTTTATATCGAATATAGAGAATCACCTAATTTATTGATCAATTACAGTTATTAGTTGCTTTTGGAGAGAAGAGGAAGGTTATGGCGCCGGCGGCCAGAGGATTTTTGGGGGTGATGGTGGTGGAGAAGGCGAGGAGGTGTGTACGGACGGTGATTTTTATGGTGGCGATGGTGGCGTCGCTGTTGGTATCATCGATTCCGGTGCTTGTGGCTATTGGCGATGTAGTGGTTGCTTTCGTTTTGGTGTCGAGTTTCTCGTGCTTGACATGTTATGGATTCAAAAGTCATTTATGTAGATACTCTTTTAAAAGCTCCTTCACCGATATCCCTATCATTTCTCTTATCAGATCTTTCCTCATCATCTGTAAGTATTTTTTTTATCTTGAAGTATTAATTATTTGCTTTTGAAAAATTATTAATTGATTAGTTGTATGGAATTTGTGTTTTATTTATGAGTGATTTGACGACGGTGTCGATGATGATTGCAGGTGTTTATTCAATGTGTGATGCACCAGCACGATCACATGGACCTTACCTTGGAACTGTGACACTATGTTCTATAGTTTCAGTTATGCTTCTTTCAATCAAGACATTTGTTTTCACTGTAAATTCTCCAATTGAGGCTGAAGCTTCAATTTCCTCAATCTCAAGACAGAAGCTTCATCTGAAGAAGTCATGGGGCATGCCTGTCTTGTTTCTTTCGTCTGTTGTCTTTGCGCTTGGACACACTGTGGTTGCCTATAGAACTAGTTGTAGAGCAAGGAGAAAGCTTATGTTTCACCGAGTTGACCCCGAAGCTGTATGTTTGCATGCCAATGTTTTTCCTTTTCTCATTTGTTATGTAATCTCCTATCCTTTTCTGGGTAGTTTTGATCAAGCGTTTCATGAACCTCTATATTTTTAAGGGATAGTGAACATTGTTGAATTTTCTGTTTCCAGTTAACAAATTTGTTCTTATTAGTTTCAACAATATCTAGAAGTTTAATGCTCTTTTTTCTGTTTAAATTGAATTGTCAGGTGCTTTCATGTAAAAGTGTTTTCTCGGGCTATCAGAAGGTTCCAAGATCTCCCACTCCCACAGCGGGAAGAACCCCAAAAAGTGACAGTGAAATGAAGCGAAAGCCTTTTGGAACAACTCGTGATGAAGGGGAACTCCCAGTCAGATTACTTGCTGACATTGACAGCCTGTTCACTACATGCTTGGGACTTACTGTCCATTACAAGCTCTGCTTTCCTGGTGCACCCCCTCGGTACTTATCCTCAACCGCTGTCCTTGAATCTAGTTCTTGCGGTAGCTCCCCTAAGCTAGTGGTGGGGAGGTTACGACTTGAAAGGCAGCCATTTAGTGCGGTGGAAAAAACTCAGCATCATCTACGTAGGAGTTATAGCAATCAATTTTACAGCTCTTCACTGTATGCTCCCTTATTGGATGGTTCTCCGAATTCTGCTCTATCTGAAGAAATTCCCGTTCTGAACTTAGATGATGCTCTTCAGGAGGATGGAATGGGTGAATTGAACTCTGTGATTCCCAAGCTAGATATGGAGGAAAAAGGCCAGTTAGGTATTGTTCTAGTTCATGGATTTGGAGGTGGAGTTTTCTCATGGAGGCATGTGATGGGAGTGCTATCTCGGCAAGTTGGTTGTGCAGTTGCTGCTTTCGATCGACCTGGTTGGGGGTTAACTTCTCGGCTACGTCGTAAGGATTGGGAAGATAAAGAACTGCCCAATCCATACAAGCTTGAAACTCAGGTACTTCAAGATGTTAGTTGACAGAGAATGAAGTCAGAGTTCTATAAACATTTTGGATTGAGGGAACCGTAGATACCTTTTCATGCAGTCTTAAGAAAATATAAAGGAAGGAGACACATCTATGCAACTGAAATCTTATTCTGTTGCAAAAGTATTCATTTAGCTATTAACACTGCCATCATTTACAGCTTTCAATTCGTTGTTTTGTCAAGTTGATCTATGTAATTTGCTCCTAATAAGCATTTTCACATACATTTGACATGTTATATGGTGTTGTATCTGAATTTCTTTGGCAAGTCTGTCTTTTCATCTTTACCTGCTCTGTTTGGAGACTTAATTATTGCTTTGAAGCTTAAGTCTGCTCTGGTGTTTTCAGGTTGACCTGCTTCTTTCTTTCTGTTCTGAGATGGGGTTTTCTTCCGTGGTGCTTGTTGGCCACGACGATGGAGGCTTGCTTGCTTTAAAAGCCACTCAAAGAGTCCAAGAATCAATGACTTCTTTCAACGTAAGTCTTTCAACAGTAAAATAATTTGATGCTGCATATCTCTCTACTAAATCATATTGGAAGGAGTTGAATAGTAAGTAACTTGAGGAATGTTATGCATGCTCCTGCCATTCAATGGGATTTGTGGTTTAGATAGATGGTGAGTTAAGAGGGTAATCTGGATACTAGTGTGGTTGCTTGAAGGATGGTACTACTTTCTCCACTGTGGAATTTTTTGTGAGAGAGGACCTTGGAGCTTTTCTTGTACCAGAACATAGTCTTGATTAGTTAAAGAGTTAGAATTTTTAGGATTTATTTTTCCGAAGAAAGCGAACTGTCCTGTGGTCTCCAAGATTTAACTATTGCATAAAATGCATTTGATGTTGTATTCATGCACACTTCCTGTTATGATGCCATATCTTGGATGCCTAGTGTGTAGTTGAATTCTGATTCTTTAATATGAAGTTGTTCTTTGAAGTTAGACTAAAACTCTAGAATCTCATCTGATTTGTAGACAATGGTGAAAATGCACTTTCTAATGTTGCACATTTTTTGTAAGTGTCTGAAATTCTTATGTTGGTTGCCATGTTTCTCATTATGTGTGTGTTTGTGCATTTTCAGGTTACAATTAAAGGGGTGGTATTGCTAAATGTTAGCTTGTCTAGAGAAGTGGTTCCTGCATTTGCTAGGATACTTATGCGCACTTCTCTCGGAAAAAAACACTTGGTTCGTCCTCTACTGCAAACAGAAATTATTCAAGTGGTGAACAGGCGTGCATGGTATGATGCTACAAAGCTAACAGCAGAGATTTTGAGTCTTTATAAGGTGTGTTCATGCCTCCTTCCAGCATGGCTGTTCTCTCATGTGGTCATGCCTGGGCCAACAGTTTTTTAGAAATCCTCTTTGATATATACCCTCATAGCTTATCATTATATGCATCTAATCTAATTTTTTAAGGCAGACATTGTTGCTTATTGGTCAGGATAAAGCACCTTTTGGGTTTGATGCCCATTTGGTGTCTCTAGGTTTTTGGTTGTCAATGAAGCTGTGTGTGGAAAAAATATTAGGAAATGGAATTAAATTACTGGAAAATGAACCTTCCTTTTTATTGGGTTTTGCGAGAATTGAAGATAAATCATGCATGATTGGAAATATGTTTCTTTCCTTCGCTTCCATGCAGAGGATTTATTTGGTGTGACCAGGGCCAGAACCAGAAAATGAAATCAAGGAGGGCAAAATTTCATTTTTCTCTCTTCTTTTTGGGCCAAAACTATAAATATTGTTAAGTGAGGGCTAGATTTTTTTTTTTCTGCCACTGGGTGTGACCATGATTAACTTTCCATTAAATAGTGAGACTGGAACACAATGGATTGAGAAATACTAACAACCTACACAGAGCCTTTTTTTGCGCTTGTGATTGCTTATTGAGGACATGGGTACAATGTCCAGGCGGAAGGTACGACTTGAACAGTCATATTTCCAGCCAAAATCCCTTGTATTTGCCACAAGCAATAAACCTGTTGTATTTATTGAATGCATGTAGTGGCATACCTCTGCAATTTGTTTCCTAGTGCTCATTATGCTTAATCTGGTTTCTCCTCTCTCACGTTATGTATTCAAGTGAAATACTTGAATACTTGAACGTGTTTGTAGCGAGTATTTGTGCATGAAAGAAAAGATACTAGTTATCCGGGAATTATGATATTCTAATATGTCAACCCTGATGTTGGCTTTGTTGACTTGGTGTGGAATCAGGCACAACTATGTGTCGAAGGTTGGGATGAAGCAGTCCATGAGATAGGTAAACTTTCATGTGAGACAGTCCTTTCACCACAGCATTCTGCAGCTTTGTTGAAGGCTGTAGCAGGCATGCCAGTGTTAGTTATTGCCGGTGCCGAGGATGTACTTGTTCCACTTAAATCTTCTCAAGCCATGGCTTCAAAACTTGTAAATTCTGTGAGTGTATCTCTGTTCTTACTCGAATACTGGATTGGACATATTAGAATATCGCTTTCATTATTCTTTCTTGAGATAATTAACCAAGGATGAGAAGTTTAGTTTCCACATTGCAAATTTGCTGCCGTAAATGCTAGTGGTGATCCAGAAATCCAATTAGTTGATTCTTGCCGCTTGTTATTTTCTATGCAGAGACTGGTTGCTATATCTGGATGTGGCCATCTTCCACACGAGGAGTGCCCCAAGGCATTACTGGCAGCTATATCACCATTCATAAGCAGACTGTTGTTGGAATCAGATTTGGAAAAGCATTAGATCACCTTTTTTAAATTTTTTTTTTTACCCTTATCCATAGGCTTGTATCTGTCATATACCTTTCTTCCGTAAGCAATTTACCCAGGAGGGTGGCAAATGTCTTCCTCTTCGTTGGGTATTTTTTTTATGTTCGATTTTCTTCATATGCCTTGATTCTTCAAGGTTTATAGCTCTTTCACTTGTAATTTTTATCTCTGTTATTTTATTTGTTTGGCTTTTAATTTTCCTCGGGCCAAGTCTAGTTAGTTAACTAAGAGCTCATTCAAACAGTTCGTGCTGTTTCCACACCAAGTGACTGGAAAATAGCCCTATCTGTACATGTATAATAGCTCCTATCCTCGACGCGTGATATGCATGGATATTGGACTGTTGTGTGAATCTTTTGCCAGTGATTATAGGCATGGAGCTTATGAAACCTCATATTAGACTGGTTTGATTTGAGGCCAATTGAAGTCCCATTGATTAGGGTTGGTCAATTTTCGAGAGTAATACTATGTTTGGTAAGCTAGTTATAATATACTCTGTAATGGTGGAAGCTGGAGCCTAACTTTTAATGCTGGAGAGGGATTGGAATAGGTTTCGAGCAGTGTCATTCATGCTTATTGTTGTCATTTAAATAATGTGAGATCTCCAATTACTTGGCGGTTCATATAAAATTTTAGTTTGTTTGATTGAATTGTATTTTTTTTTAAAAAAAAATTAGGTTGGATTTGGTACAAGGTTTAAAATGATTATTTGAAAATTTGTAGTGAATTCTTAAGAATTGTTTTTTTTTTTTTTCCTTTTCAAATGAATTACTTTCTAGTATGTGGTTGTACTATGGAAACTAGTTTTTGGTGTTTAGCCCTATCATATAAAATAAATTGAACAAATATATTGAGTTATTGACTTCTTTTATTTATTTTTAAAAATAGCAGTTTTTATTTCTATGTAACATTTTTATGTTATTTGAAGAAAATTGAAAATATTTTTTTTCTATGGTATCTTATTTTTATAAAATAATTTATATGATTTGAAATGTATAATTATCAATAATATAACATGCTATGTATCACAATGTATTTTCAAGCAATATTATCTAAATTAAAGTATTATATGCACTAATATGTCAAATCAATATAATTTTATAGGTTGCATACTGAAATATTCTAATATATTATTTTCAATACAATACAAGTGATTTATTATTTTCGAATGATATTATACATTTTAGTATTCAATTAATATATTATTGTTTCTAGAAAATAATAGTAAAATGTTGTCCAATTTTAGGGAGTGAATGAGAAACATAAGAAAAGGCGCTTTTGAAAAAAATAATTTATTTTATTTTAAATTAATTGTTTTTTATGTTTTAAAATCATTTTGACGTGTTGATGCTAAAAATTAATATTTATGAGTACCATTTAGTCCCATAATCTGCAGCCATCACTCTAAATCAATAAATCCCAAAGATGATTGGAATAAGGCCGGAAAAGTAGCCAGAAGAAACCATTTAGTATAAATTCATTTCTCAAAGTTGAAGCGTAACAGAAATCTGTAAGCATTTAACAGCAAGATGCAAAAAGAGATAGTGTTTCAATCCTTAATTCTTACACAGTGAAGAATAAAAAGGACAAAGACCCGAAGACCAGCTCGAGAGATAGTGTACCAAACAATCCGAATTATTTACATATGTAAAATTTCTTCTATATATATATATAGTTGTATTCGAGATGATGAAAATTTGATATTAAATTTGTATGATGACGCCATTTGGACTTGGTATGAGAAGTATGAATTGTGTTCTAATTATTATATATTATAATATGAGCTAAATGCATTGAAAATAAATTGAGAATTTTATAGAAGTTCATATATATGACATAACATTATTATCATAAGTTACATGATGGGTTATGGTGCACCATCTAATGAGGAGGCATGTAAGGAGTGTAATCATATCCATCTAAACTGTGTTTGATCCATGGAATATTTATCAAGGGTTATACATCAATGAATGTAGTTCATTTTGCATGCCTTAAATGTATACTATTGTTGGCTAGTAATTGTGATTGTTTATAATTTGTCTCTTTGAAAATGCTTGACCCAACCATTCATGTTTTGAACGTGGTGATTCATGGGCTAAATAATCCAAGAAAGAAGCTTCATGTTTTTCTAAAACCTTTGATTGATGGGTTTGAAACATATTATGTATTTCGAAAGAAAAATCTTCATTTGAAAAGATTTTGATATGTACTATTTATGATTTTCCCTAGCCTATATATTTAAGGAGGATATAATTCATATATGGTCATCATGGTTTTAGAGATAATAACCATTGGAAGTTGAGTAGAGATTAGGGGTAGGGGGAGAGAGAGTTGAGTAAGATAAAGGATGTCAAATAGGTGAGTATGATATGGAAGATATAGGGCATCATAATAAGTGATAATGATGATAATAAAGATGTGAATATTAGAGATTAAGATGAGGGGGATAGTGCTAATGAGAGGTGTAAGTGATGAGAGAGACAATTATATTTTGAGAGTCGTAGAGAATCAAGATGACATTATATCAATCCATGATTTAACCTCTCCATCACTTTTCTACTTGGTGATTTTAATATTTCCAGGTTCATCCGTTAGGGTATAACAATGACAAATAAAGAAAAAAGATGATTATATTTTTTCTTTGACACATAAGATTGCTTTTATTAAATAATTTTTTAGGATCAATTTAGGATATCATGTTAGGACATCAAATATGAGCCAAATATGTTAGCACTTATGGCCCCACTAATGTAACCATTGTACCTCACCGATGTTGTCATATATAGCTCCATAAATTATGGAGCTTATAGGTCACAGATCTCTACCAGTATATCAACCTGGGTCTTGACCATCTTATATCGATCCACCTTATGTCAGTCCATAATATGTTGTTTCATTTCCACCACCAATTTTACACCCATATCTTTTTTATTGTGTCGTAACTTATCTCCAAATGTAACTTTAACTGAATTTTAAATAGCATTATGAATTTATTTATTTTTTACTTATTGTTGTTCATAAGGTAGTTTTAAGTGTTAATGTGCATTGTTTATATATGTTATACGAGTTTCAAAATATACACAAATAATTAATGATTTGTCTTATAAGAAAAAAAACTTATTACTATAGCCCTATAAAAAAACTAAAGTTATGGCATGTATTGTTTATAATATGGATGAACAAATTATGTAGTTGCTAGTAGTCATATGATTATTCTATAAAAAATTATCTCCTTCACAAATCCTCTTCACGTCACAACTTATAAAATAGTATAGCCCCCATCACTACTGGTCTCTCTTCCTTCTCATAATACATGCCATAACTTTGGATCTCGATAGCCTTTGCATCAATCGAATTTATAGTCATGTTCACGATGTTATTTTGTGAAAGTTGGGATCAAATTTGACCACATCCCATTGTTTTTGAAACAATAATGGTTGCAACAACAAATTTAATCTAAGGATGAACAAAGTTTTCTATTACTTGGCTCAATCAATTTGGTATCCTGATAGATTCATCCACAAGTTTTGTTATCTCTAACTTTCTTGTTTGTCACTCAGCTGCCCATCATTTCATTTTGGATATCACCAAGGAGGATAGAAACACAGTGAAAACAGTAAGAAGCAACAAAAAATAATCCCAAAAAGAATGTCAACTAACACATGAACAACTAGAAGAGGAAAGTAGACAAATATTTGATGACAAAATAGGGAAAAAAAGAGAGAGGGTGGTTATACAAGCATCTTGCAACCACCGCATAAAACATCAAATCAAAGGGCAAAGACCTGCTCTCAACAAAGAGAATAACTTACCTAGAAAATAAACCGCAATCCCTAAAAATCTCAAGAACACTTTTTTTGAACAACTTTCGTTTATTAACAAAAGAGAACAAAAACAGAAAAAAAGCCTCCATGAGAGACTGCAGCTTGTTGCCAAGCTAATCGAAAACAAGAGCCCATACGGCTCATGGCTCAACCACCCTTCATGACCCAATTTAAGACCATACAGATATGTTCCCCCCTTGACTAGCCCATACGGAAATCCTTATATTTCCAAGGCTGTTCAATTATAAGAGCCCATAACCCATTTCCCAATTATTTCTAGCATCCCACGATCATGTGGACCTGTCGCCCTTTATTAAATCCCTGTAGCAGTTTGGTCATCGTCTTGGATGTTCCAAGTAGCGTCTGTGACCAGGCATCTAATGGTCCCATGCATCAGGTGACTTCGAATTAGCTTAATGATCTCTGCACCCAGTGCGTGAACTGTGCGTTGGCTACCCTTGAATGTTCTGCTATTCCTCTCGAACCAGATGTAGTAGTATACAGCTGTAGAGAGAGTAGTTCTCGCTATGTGATGATGGATGTTCTTCTTCCCTGTAATGTGCGAGCTTGCCCACTGCATGAGCTGATACCACGGCTCATTTGGCCACCGAATAGTCCCTTTTGATGAGACGCTTTCCCAGACTGCCTTGGAGTAGCTACATTGGAAAAATAGGTGAGTGTGAGTTTCTTCCTCTTGATTGCACAACACACAATACATGTTTTCAGTGATGCCCATTCTTCTCAGTCTGTCCAGGGTTGGAAGGCGAGTTTGAGATGCTAACCACAAGGTAAAGGACTGCCTTGGTATATAACCTGCATACCATATTACTTGATGAAGGGGGTCTAAAGGGTTGCAGTCCCTTAGGTGTTCCCATGCACTGGATATGGTGAACAATCCTGTGGAGCTGTGTTTCCAAATGGGTTGATCCTCTAAATTCTCCATTCTAGTGTCCTTTGGGGGGATTCTATCCCAGACGGCCTGCAGAGCACCAGCGCTAGCGGGGAACTTCCATTGGCCATTGTCTATGACTTCTTCAACTTTTGCATGCCATTTCAGACCTGCACTAGCAATGACTCGAGGGGTCATTATATCACTCAGCCTGTTGCCCTCTGGAATCCAGTGATCATGCCATAGCGACGTGGCTCTCCCATTCCCTATTCTCATTGAGAAGTCCCCACGGCTCCACTCTCTGCTCTGCAAGATTTTTCTCCAAGACCATGTTGGTTTTGAGGGCATTTTTACACTCCATACCGAACAGCCCTTGAGAAGATAAGAGTGAATCCACGCTACCCATAGAGAATTCCTTCGGGAGAACAAGCTCCAGAGATGCTTGAGGGTCGCAGCTTTGTTCCACACTTTTAGCCGTTTGAGGCCAAGGCCTCCTTCTTCCTTCAGGTAACACGTAGCCATTCAAGAAATTTTTGCTTTTGTATTTGTTGGACTGCCCTTCCACAAAAAAGCAGCCATTAGACTCTCTATCCTTTTAACCACCTTGCATGGGAGAATGAAGAGGGAAGACCAATAGACTTGGTAGGAGAATAGGACCGATTTTATTAGCTCCAGTCTGCCTGCATATGTGAGTGAGGAGCTGGTCCATAGATGAATCTTCGTGGTTATCTTTTCCACAAGGGGAATACAGTCAGCATAAGTGAGGCGCGTGGTTATCAAAGGCACGCCCAAATATTTCACAGGCAGAGTGCTTAATTGAATTCCACATTCCTGCGCGATGATAGCTCTCTCTTCCCTTGATATACCTGATAAATATAAAGCTGATTTTTCATGATTGATAGTTAACCCAGAATGAGCAGTAAAAGTGTCCATGGCCCTCTTCACGACCCCCCACGAAATCTCAAGAACACATGCATAGCCAACACGTAACAGAACCTAAAACATAAGGTTGTGGCAGGGTAGCTATACAAACTGAAAGAACTTTAGGTGATCATTGAACTAATCCATGCGACCAACATAGAATTAGAGCATCATCCATAAGCTTCCCAATTGAAAAAAGCATAAGTAAATATCATTTACATTTACAGCTTACAGGGGAAAAAATGTTAAGAAACATGGAAAAGATGGCAACCCCTGATGCTTAAACTTAATAAAGACAATCTGAGAAACACAAAACATAAACTTTAATTTTTATAGCGAAGAAAATCTAGACCAAATGTGGCTAGATAGTGGGAACAATAGGAAAAAAAACACCATAAAATCTAACAAAAACATACATGACAAACAAAATAAAGAGACGAACACAACATCTTCAACTGAAAATCAACATAACAGGCTGAGCAAAGAAGAACAGACCTACAAGTAGTAGGATATCACAATAGAACCAACAACAATCCCTCTAAGGCAACCTATCCATACAGACTTGTAAGAACCCAGGTAAACTAACTAGTAAAAAGCATATGGGGTGGCATAAACAAAAGGTATTTAGAATTGTAATACATGGTGCTCTTAAAAATAACCTTTTAATATAAAATATCTTTTTGAAAAAACCTTGTTTAAATTAGCATATTGAAACACTAGAAAAAACATTAATTTATTATTTTTTCCAACTAAAATAGCATTGCCAAACACCCTCGTAGCCGGAGCAGAATGAGCATGTGTGAATAAGATGATCAAACTAACAAAAATGTACTATAATTAGCAACCGTACTGGCATCATTTCTTGAAGTTCTACATCATTAAAGCTATAAAGGTGGCTAGGTTCGAAAGATAGATTTTCCAACAAGGCAGAAACATGGAACATACAAAACAGAATTTTCCTTTTCTTTTCATGACCATTTTATTTCCACGGCAGAGGAAATGCAAAAGAAGTAGCGTCCACATGCCAAGTAGAGACAAAACAAGAACAAGTTGAATCCTGATACAATATGAAGCCCAATTCAAGCATCAGTTGCCTTATCCTTCTCAGTAGTTTTCCCTTCTTTGCTGATATGAAAGGCCTCGATCTTTTGGGCAACATCATCAGCTGAAACCTTCACTTTCCCAGTTGGTCCATTCCCAGGAAGAGAATCATTCTCATCATGACTTGCTGGGCTGAGTTGCCATATTCTGATGGTTCCATCTTCGGATCCTGATGCATAAGACTCTCCTCCAGGTGAGAATCGTACACAATGAACAGGACCATGGTGACCCTTGTTGCATCCTGCATTGAGAGCACAACCAAGATGAGCATCAGCGAAGTTTCACCGCAGAATATGGCCATATATAGGCCATCAACCAATAGTACTACTGGTCAATATTCAGCTCAGGTCCATCATTTTCTCGTCAAGGAATTAGCTAGCAACACATATTCTGATAGTAAAACTGCATTAAGTTCCACCTCAATGTATTACCCAAGTGAACGAAAACATAAATTAACAAATAATTTGTACATAAAAGTTTCATGGAAGTCGTTTCTCAACTCTAAATTTCCCATTCAACAAGAATATACAGCACAGAGATTCAAACCAACCTTTTGTGTTTAGATGTTGAACTTGTTTCTTCAAAAAAAATAAACGAAAGAAAGAAAAAAAATGTTGGTGCAGTTACACATACCAATCTGTTCTCCTGTATGGAAATCAAACACATGGATCCACATGTCTTCTCCTCCAGCTACAAACTTATTACCAAATTTCGGTTCCAATGAAGCTGATTCCACATTGCATGGCATGTCATAGCTTTTCACCAATCCAAAACTGGAAAACAAAAATGAGAATAGTTACAAGGCAATGCCTATGAAATAACCAAGGCACAAAAGGAAGAATCCAAACTACAACTTACTGATTTGCATCCCAAAATTTAACCGTAGATCCATCAGCAGTAGTTATATAACGACCATCCTGACTCACTTCAGCACTTGTTACAGGTGACATTGTTTCAAGTGTTTGAACAATTTTGCCACTTCGTATGTCCCATAACCTTTAGAGTCAGCAATCAAATTAGAAGGAGAACAAGGTTACAATGACGAGTCAAGGAGAGACTTCTGTACCCAATAATAGATCAATGGTGAAATTCAATCAAGAGGTTAATAATACATACATACATATACATAAAAGAAAAGACACAATAATTAACTACTTTCTTTCAAGAATTATATGAGGACCCCGGAAACCAAAACTAAGTCTAAGGAGTACAGAATTTCATTTCATGGAAATAATACTGCATCAATAGCATGCCACAGCAAATAAGTGGAACCACTTACGAAATCTAACAACAAGAGATAGTAACTAGTGGTTGCTAAAGTGCTGAATCCAACATCTAGTATTAAAATTGAAAATGATACTGGTAGGTTTATTGAGTGACCATCTCTTACTTGCTGTACTGGAGCTCTCTGATCAAAGACTGCAAATTCTTATTGTTCGTTTACTTTCTAATAACACAGAAATGCATCTAAATGCATCAACATGTAAGAGAATTTGAAAAAAACCCATCAAATTAAGTTCAGTTCACATGACCCCAAAAACTTCAACAATTTTTTAATCATCTTATTTTTTAAGAGTATATGCCCATAGAGCTCTAAATTGAGCCAAATAGTGTACAGAAACCAACTTTCACTAAAGGTTTTCTTGTTAAAAGACAAAAATCAGATAACTATTACAAGTACCTGTCTGTAGGATGTAATAAGCTTGTGTTCACATATTCCATTTCTTTAAAAAGCACCAAGCTTAATGACACACACCACATATTGAAACTTCATAATGAAGTAGAATCTCAATTATAACAGCACAAAATACTCTGATTCAACCAGTCAAACAACAAAGTGCAGCCACAAATGAAAGCAAATAATTATATGACATCACGTGGGGTCAGGCCTCATCATTTATTACTGTCCATACCTCACACCACCAATATCAGCACAAGAACTTAATATGGTCTGATCACTGTGAAGCCATGCAACAGTTCTGATTGAACCTGGTGAATTGTCAACTTCTCTTGGGGGTGCATCTGGACGATTCAAGTCAAATATACGAAGAATTTTCTCAAATCCACCAGTAAGTAGAAGGTGAGTATCCTGCACAAAGGACAACTTAGATATTGTATGTATACAGCATAAACAAAGGAAAATGCCATAGAAACAGATACATTTTTTTCACTCAGAAAATCATTTTTTTATTATATTTACACACCTACATGATTGCATAATAATGCAAATAATACAAAGGAATTAGATAATACAAATCCAGAACCAAATAATAAATTTCTAAAAAGGAAAAATCAAATGGTGGATATAAAAAGCAAAATCAAATGGAAGGGATACAAATGAAGGAAAGGAGACCCAACTGCAATCTAAGGTTATATACAAAGTAATTGAAAGACACTAAAAACTAAAGCTACCAACTTATAATTCATCTCAAACTAACATGTCTTAGAACTTAGGTGCACCAAACTACAGAAAGAACGAAAATGAAACACAACCAGAACTAGGGCCAGGCCCATAATGTCTGGCAAGAAACTCAATTTGATACTACATGGAGAATAAAAACTTGATCAATGTATAAACAATCAGCTTAATTGAATAACTTTAAGAGAAAGTGAGACAATGTTGAAACTTTTGAAGGCTCTTTCAAACAAATAGCAGAAAACAACATTGTTAAATTGCTACAATCGTTTTGAATTTGGTTTAAGCATCTCCTTTGATGGATCAATCATATGTCGACTCCTCTTACATTAAATAGCATGTCACTCTGTCATTAAATGTGAAGACCATGGCAACTTGGACATTTAAAGACTGATACTGATAAAAATGTTCCCTTGTACTATTAACAAAACAATACCTTTTTATAAACCAAACTAACCAGACTCGGAAAAATAAAAAAGTAATAGAATAGAAGAAAAAATCAATTCTACCTCTGAAAACGCGCATGCTCGAACAATATGCTTATGCTCAAAAGACTGTAATTCGTCCCCTGTCAATGCATCCCACAATTTCCTGCAAACAATATACCAGATATATTATAGAGCCTCTCTAAATTGATTGGATTTATGATCTGTTGATCATTTAGCATCTTTCCACTTGCCACCATGTGTACAAACATGAAAGAAAGAGAGAGGGTCTTGAAAGAAAATTGCCTAAACAGTGAAGTATACAGGCCACTTGAAAGGAATACATAAGTTAATATATATTCATGAATTTCAAAACATAGGAGGAGCTTAAATTACATACGCAGAAAAATCAGCGGAGCCAGATGCTGCACGCAAAGCATTAGTGTCCAGACAGCAACTCCACACCGCACCTTTGTGCCCTTCAAAGGTTCCAATCCAATCACCAGTCTCCCCATTTCTCAACATGGGACTAGAATCTGAATTTCAAAGGATAACGTTATTTTGAAGTGAGGAATAACAAGGTCTCGATGAATAGAGGCTCAACACCAATTTTCAGTTAACAAATGAGGAATCAATCATTATGCAAATCCTAGCTCAGTAATTCCATGACTCCATTCACATTAGCACAAAGAGACAATCAAATGATCCACAACCCTTTTGGGTTATCTTGCATTTGGATATGGAACAAGGGATAAAGATAATGACTATTTGATTCTTTGTTGCCATATTAAAAATAGGAGAAATAATAATGATCAGTGTTGAAATCTCGATTCACAATCACAATATCAAAAAGATCACAGATTGACATCTAAAATACAATTAAATTAGTAACAAATTCATATCTTGCAGCAGTGAACAAAACCTAGACCAAGCTTTCACTAAATCAGAAGAATGTAAGAGCAATTCAAAATTCAATGGCATAAGTAACAGAAATGAAGTAACAGTCTTAATGAGTAATGACTAAATGACTATTCAAAGAAAACCCAAGTGCTTAATGGAATCCAGAATCACAGTTAGCAACAGATACCCAAAAGAAAATGGATAAACTCACTGATTAAAACAATAGAAAACCTTAAAAAAAAATAGAGAGTGCAGGCATACCCTTGCTAGCACTAATGAGAAAGAAGCCATCAGGAGTGATAGGACTGTAAAATAAATCCACAACAGGACGTGAATGTCCATGGCACACTAATGGCACTGCCACCTTCTTCTTGTCCATTTCCCCCCTCAGCAGAAACAGCAATAACTAACCTAAGAAACCCTAATGGATCAAAAATTCCAAGTACCCAAAAAAGAGAGAAACATATAGAGAAAAAAAAGGCGCACTGATACGAAACCCAATTCACCTATTTAACCTACACAACAAAGTTTGATGTCAGAATTAATCTCATTTTCTCTCTGTATTGCAGGGGATGTTGCTGGCTAAAGCTATGATTTACGCTTGTTAAGGCTATATATAAAATGTTTTCTATGAAACATGAAATTTTAGTGATATATTAAAAAAGAAACAAAAACTAAAGGAAAAATTAAAAAAAAGGAGAGGAAGATAGAGCACTACTACTATGTGAGGGCTAATCGCAGAGGACTTGAACTGGATGGGGACTGGTTTTATAGGGTTGATTTCCCCTTTCTTTCTTTTTTTCGTTTCTAGTCCTTTTGCATTAAGGTTCTACTTCTCTTAGAAATATAAACTATAACCCCTATTGTTTCCACTATGTTCTATTTAACCCTCACTTTACAAATTTATCTATAGAAAAATACAATCTAATCTTTTTAGCTGAAGATGTTGATTTTAAAAATCTCATTTGAAAAGAATTATCAAATAATTGTACCTCAAAATGGAATATAAAATGATATTTAATTAAAAAAAAACATAATTGTTGTTGTTGTTGTTGTTGTTGTTATTTTAATATATCATAATTTTGGATTGAATGATAAAATTAAAAATAGATATTTTTTCTTACAAAAGAACCGAGAAAAAAATTAAAAATCAAGAGAATAAGGATTAAATTGAACATAGTATATATGATATATTGAGATTGAATGATAAAATTACAAATAAATAAAACTTTTGTCAAAAGACCAAGAACAAAATTTAAAAATAAAGACAATAAGAATTGAAGTTTAAATATCAATGACAAGGAAGACCAATCTAAAATATTTCAAGGGAAAAAAAAAGAAGAAAAAAGAAATGCCAATAAAAAACCATTTTATCATTGCCGACACGACATCTCAACAAGAAATGAAAATGATAGAGAATCAAATGACATGATAAGAGAGTTTTGTTATGCCATTTGAGGCACCACAAACATCGCTCAAAATGTCTAAAAATACAATTTTTTTTTAATTTCAATAATATTTAATGAATATTAAATGATCAAATTGCTCTTGATTTACATGGTATTGACAAAAAGATGAAATAAAAAACCCTTAAAACAAGGTTTTTTCTTTAAAAAGTAAAGTTGTAATTTTACTATATATTTTTTTATCATGAAAGATAATTTAGTCATTTTCTTGAAATTAAAAAAATAATTTTACTTCAATCAATTCTTTAATTATCAATAAGCTATAAGCAAATAGAAATACCCCAACACTGAGGCATTCATTTTATTTTTTCTGGGAAGGAAATAATAATAATAATAATAATAATAATAATAATAATAAGTAATAATAATAACAACAACAACAGTGATTTTCCCTTCCCCTTTATGTATTTATGTATTATTTTTTATATGATTATTGTTTTTTTGGAGTAATTTTCTTGAGGACATACCTGAAACACTAAGAGATGAGCTAATCTACTTTGGTATGGTTATCGGAATGATTGATTTGTTCCCTCTCCAAATCCAAATGGGACCAACCAAGCTGCTCAGCAAATCTTTAAATCTTTGCTTATCCGCAAAAATAATGATAAATCATTTGCATCTTTTTATTTTTTTATTTTTATTTAATCACCATTTTTGCTTTCCTATTAGTGGTGGTGTTTTTTTATTTTTTATTTCATTTTTTTAGCAATTAAACAGAATCACAAAGTCTTTTTTTTGTTTTTAATTAACTAAATTAATCAACACTTCAGTTCACACTATGATCCTACATTTACTATCTTCCAATTTATTTGGTAGGCCGAAGAAAAAACAAATAGAAAAGAAGTTTATTTCAGCAACATGTGGGATGGATTAAAGTTTTTGAAAAAATAAAAAAAATATCTAAGTTTTGGAGAATTATTTGACATTATCATTAAACTTTGTTCAACTACTCAAATTTAAAACTCCTAACTTACGTCTGAATCTTCAATTAAATTATGAGGAAGTTGTATTAATGTGACAGAATAAACTTAATAGGTCAATAGAAAAAATAACCAAAGGAAAAACAAATAAGAAATTGATTTTGTTTTCCTTTTATTTTTTAAGTTCAAAAAATTATCTTTTTTAATAATACATCAATTAAATATAGAAGGATTGAAGATTTTACTTGTTAGGCTTATTTTAAGACCTCTTAAGTTATTGTTTAGAGCTTGATTAATATTATAGACGCGGTTATATTTTAAAATATTTTTTGTTTAAAAATATATCATATATATATATATTTAAAAAAAATTATTTTTAATATCAATACATTAAAATAATCTAAAAACATTAAAAAAATATTTTTTTTTAGAAACACTTTTAAAATACAAAAAGACATATTCAATTAACCACTACTAGGTGAGTAAACTCGGACTAAATCGCCTGTCAATGCCTTGATGGTTCAACATCTCTATCTTTCCATCTATTAATATTATTAATTAACCATGAGGGGGTGTAGCTCCATTGGTCAGTTTGCTCTCTAGAAATTATCAGTTCGAGTTTCATAAATCTCAGATTTATTGAAGGCTTATATAATCGTTAATTTCATGATTAATAAAATTAGTTGAGATACGAGCAAGCTGATCCAAAGAGCAAAGTTAATAAAAAAATAATATTGTTAATATGAGAATTGCTATTTTTAATGGCTATCATGAAATATATTAAAAAACTGGAAAAGGACCGACATCCTTTTAATTACAAAAATTACTAAATAAATTAAAATCTCATTATCTTTGTATAGATTATATCAAGATTGTAAACTTAAAAAATGAGCTGTAAGAAACTAGATTGCAAGCTCTAGTTTATGTCTGAAGTTGATTTTGTTGCTTAAAAACATATAAAAAAAAATTAAATCTAGTATGATTCTCCTATTTCAAAGCCCTAATATTCCCATTCAGAGAAATTATTTTAACTGGGGGTGTCCATGACATCGGTAATTGCTTGCCAGCACCTCCACCGGCGTCATATGATTCTCCTCTTTCAAAGCCTATTATCCCTCTTTCAGAAAACTCATCGTCCAAGTTACTGTCCTTCACCAAGAGCCATGAAGAAATCAGGTTGGGTATGCATATGATTTATTGTAAGTGCATGAACTTGTATGCGTTCGAGGGACAGGTGTCATGTAATGATAAAGAACAAAAGAAAAGGATGAGATGAAAAGATTTTTGCTGTCTTGTCGTGTGTATATTATCAATCCTTGAAGTAATCTCGGAGAAATCGGATGAAGTTTAAAAGACAGAAAGATCGAAGAAGGGCAGCATCATTTGACCATATTTACGGACATTGAATAGTAGAGGGACAACCGAGCTTCCAGTATGGTGAAGCCCTGCACTACAAGCAGCCAACTGGAGAAGAAATAGTATTTCACAAACTTGGTCTCTGTTTCTCCACCGAGATTCCTGGTGGATTTCCCTATCCAGCATTCTGTCTGGTATTTCTTTCTCCGAATTCTCTACAATTTTACTCGTACAAACAAGCACATTCATGCTTGCTTCAGCCTTTCTTGTTCACTTGTTGGCTGCATTATCAGGACTTGATTGCTGTGGCTTTCATGTAATCTTGGCTTCCTTGTCATGGGCTTGCTTTTTTTTTTTGTTATGTTTCTTGGCTGTTCAAGAAAAATGAAAAGCTGACCTCTGTTTGTTTTGGTAACGAAATCTGTGGCTGGTTGATGATGACTTGCAGTCAAAAGAAACGAATCAGCATTTCTTTTCCTTTCTTTCTTGATTCATTTCTTTGTAAGGAAAGGAAGGTTTTGCTCAATCAATCCTCCTATATTTCATTACCTCAGCTTTGAATGTCAAAGGTTTCATTTTTTTTTCTTAGAAAGAATCGAACTTCTCTGTTTTCCATTTTTTTTTTCAAGTAACCATCTTACTTAAAAGCTTAAATTATTAGGTAAGACTCCAGTATATATGATTTATATTATTCTCTAACATACCCCCTCGAATGAAAGCCTCTTGGGAAGAATAAAGTTGGTGAGATTCGAACTCATGAACTCTAGGTAAGGTTATGATATTTGGATTGATTAATTTGTACAAAATTTGGAGAAAACAGAGGATTAGGAAATTATTTGGATTGATCAAACTGTTCAATTTGTTTTGTGGCTTGCTCAAAATATTGCTTACATTTGGATTGTTTTTTATGTATTCGTTTTTCTGGTGACTGCAGCCGGGTTAGTGTATGGACAGCTCTTTTGCTGTTTCTTCTTGCAATATTCAATGCTTGTACTATAATCACTCGGTTCACTCGGTTAGCAGGCGAGCTTTTTGGCATGCCGATCGCTGTTTTATTCATCCAAGAGACTGTCAAGGTAAGTAAAATCAATACAGAAAGAAAGAAAGTTTGTGCAAGTGATGAGTGTGATGATACAATGGTAATTACAAATGTTGCACCATATTTAGCAAATACCAAACAATGTGAAATTGTGTTATTTTGTCAAATATTTTTTTAAATGGTGTTATTCTGCCAAAAAAAAACAATTTACTATTCTCATTTTAAATTGAAAAAAACCAAAAAAATTGCACCATATTTGGATCACAGGGCATGGACAGCGAGTTTGAAAATCCCAAATCTGAGGACCCGAAATTAGATAAGTATGAGGTTGCCAAACCTTGATTGGAATTTCTAATGCAGCACTTCTTACAAATGGATCATTCTTTTGCTTAATGACTTGTTTTGTGCACGAGTGTTTTATCTGCTTTCCTATGCATACCAAGAGCCTTGCTGTCCTCAAAAGACAAGTCAAATTGAAGATTTTCAATAGAAAACTTCTTGAGCTAATTAGCTTGGCAGCCTTTAGATTCTTATAGAATCTGGTTCATCATTTGCAGTTGATTCGGAGGAAGATGGTGGCAAGTGCCAAAGAAAGCATCGAACAGAAAGCTAGCAACTCTGAAATCTATGGCAATATGCGAGCTGTGCTCATTGAAATGGACAGCAGCCCAATTGTGAGTATAGAGCCGAACACATGAACACTTTCAAACAATTGACCTGTGCAGATTCCGTGTTTAACCATATGCTTACAAAGTTTTAAGAATTTTAGATTGTCTCTGGGTAGATGGTAAAGTTCCCAAATTTTCGCAGCATATTAATGCCAAACACCATGGTTTTCTGATATGCAGAATACAGTGATTAAAGAGCTGGAAGACCTGAAAGAGGCGGTCATGAAAGAAGAAGAAGATCCAAAGGATACGTTTGATCCTGAGAAGCACATTGATGCCTACTTGCCTGTCCGAGTTAGTGCCTGTTTGGGAAATGTGATTGAGGTTATTTTTGAAAATATTTTTCATTCAGAAATGCATTAATACCTGGCGCTGTAAGTAAGTTATTTGTCATTCCGATTAATATAATAATCCAATCGACATTTTAGAATTAGAGCAATATTTTCTTAAACCCTTCTCAGTGGCATCTTAAAAACCAGATTGAACCAAAATTGGTCGCTTTTTTTCCCCTCATGATCTCAGAAAATTCTGTTTTTATGGGGGAAAAATGAACCTTGAATTCTCCCTTTTTCTTCAAGATATCCTTACAAATGCATCATGAATGCTAAATGTCTTTAAAAGCTCCCTGGTTTCAAGTGTATGTTTCTTTTATCATTCTGACATGTATTGTTAGTAGCTGCCTGTGATTTTACCAGTTACAACTATGCCTGGCATTCACTTTTGACAGGGTCTTGGAGGCGATTCATGCTTCCTTTGTGGAATCAGTTCCATTCAAATACCATCTTCCAACTCGTCTATTTCCTGGTCTGTTTTGGTGTGACATGGATTCCGATAGCCGAAATCTTGGTCCCATTGCCCTTTTTTATTCCCATCTGTTGAATTTTGTTGAAAAATTGTAATTTTCGTAAAGAACAGGTACTGTTCAAATCAGTACTCAAAATGTGCACAAAACCTGAGAACCGCTACTGTAGCGATTCAAACCTGGGAATGAAGAATTTCCCAGAAAATGAAGAACTTAAAAACTCTGTAATTTGAGCAGAAAGAAACGTAAACATGGCCAGAATTTTTCTTATGGTTACTGCCATCCCATTATCTTTATTTATAGGAATCAAAAACATTACAACGATTGAAATTCAAATTCGGTTACAATTTCCAGCTTATCCACTAATTGACATTTAACTGAAATTAACTAACTTGTTGACTTATTGACTATAGGATTTTAATCATCCTGAATACAATGTATAATTAAACAAAAACAACAATATTTAAAACATAAATCTTCAATTCTTCAGCTTCTTCTCATCCTGTCAGCTTGCAGGCCTGGAATCACATTTCCAGTTTTCAACACCATCAACATAAGACAGCACATCCTTCCCCCAAGTTGTTCCGTCCAGATCATTTGCGTGAACTAGATGAAGCCGAATAAGAGGAGATTACCGGCTCCCCACGACTTTCTCTCAGCTTCTCTTTCAAAACAGACGAGCTAGCTACCAACTAGGTTAGAAATGGAAGCTTCAGGGAAGACAATACTAGTCAGGTATTCTGGGTTCTGTGTTCTTGATAAAGCACAAAGAGCTCAATAGTAGGACTGATGGTGCTGTATTGCATTTGAAAGGTGCAAGTTCCAGTACGTACATAAATTCTCTCTGTCAATTTTGTTTACATATATTTTATGTCTTTGTTGCAGCTCTACTCCGATGGGCCAACCAGAATGAGAGATGATGAATTGCATTCCGATCGCGCCTACGTACGTGCTTTTGAGAGGTGTATTCCAGCGGATGGGCGGCCCTTTCTGCCGCTGTCTCAACCTCATCTTTCTAATCAGCCCATCTTCACATCTCTTCTTTTTTGGATGGCATTGAATGTTTGAACTTGCTAAAACATGGCTGAAGAAGTTGATTAACTGCCATTGTTGCTGCTTAGCGCCACATTTGCTTTGGCTTTGAAGATTCTCATAGCTAAGTTTTTGCATGTCAATATTGAGGTTGTTTTAACTAGCTAGGCAACTAATTAATATCACTAATATTGACTATATGATATTATCTACATCTTCCCATTATGCAGGTCTTCCGAAAATAGAATAGAATACAATCGCATAATCTGCCAAATCTTCCATTATGACAAATCGATCGTTCAAGACCCCCTCTCAAGCTGGATCCAGAGGATTAATGGATCCAAGCTTGTGTAATGATCGGTGAAATGTTGTAGAAGGCAAGATTTTAATGAAAAATATATTGTGAGAAATTAATATTATACTCCTGATGACATCACACTCATGATCTGACCTATTCTAACCCTTTGATCATGGAGATTTCTCTCACAAAATTGTATTGTTGTATTGTTGTGTTGGGAATTTTCTCGGAGCTTGAGCAAAAATGACTGAAAATATTTATAATCTAAATTTTCATTGTTTGTATATTTAGCATTTAATTATATAAAATATTTAACATATATCTCAATATATTGTGTTAATGAAAAACAAAATTAGAAGTAGTTGTATGGTTATCACAAAAGAGTGTCATGGGAGTAGTGCATGGATAACTCAAGTCATCAAAAAGACCTTTAAGTCATACGAGCTCACATGTAGCTGAAGTCATATCACGATATTTAATTTCGACACTTAAACAAGCTACCACCTGTTGTTTTTTATTTTTCCAGAAAACTAAATTATCACCAACAAACATACAATAATCATTAGTTGATATTCAATCAAAGTGTATTTCCTGCCCAATCAAAATCAGAATACCCCATAATTTTGGTGTGACCATTATTATGCACAAGTATTCTACGACCAATGGTCCCTTTCAAATAACACAAGATAAGAGAATTTTGATATGAGCTAAAAATCGAGTAGGTAACTAACATATAAAAATCATTGAAATATTAGAAAAAACTTCGCCTTTGATTTTAACAAATATGCCCAAATAATCCCAGTGAAGTCAACAATGAAAGTTTACAAAATACTTTAAAACCATCAAGAGAAGTGGAAAACGTACTCCACACATCTAAATGTACAATTTCAAATGTTCGATCATTTCCATTGGCTACAGAGACGTGGGAAAGAGTTAAAGAAGGATTAAAATCAGAAAATTTTGCCAAATTATCTGACATGTGATCTAAGGCACCACGATCAATAACCCATAAATCATGCAAAGTACTAATCTCTAATGTAGTCATAAAGGCAATCAGAATACCTTGGTTAGCTTCAAAATTTGAGTCAGCCAAGAAACCAGCAAGCTAACTGAGAAGTGTTGTAGGCTGACCATGTCTTTGATTAGCGTCTCCATCTGGGATTGCTCTATTCTGTGCTTATCTTATAAATTATCTTATAAATTTTCCTACTGAATTATTGAACAGACACTTTTGAATGATGCAAGTTCAGGGTTCATCAGAATATGAATTCTTAAGTCTTCATAATTAGGACCGAGACTAACAAGTAGATGAAGGAAACGATGTTCTTCTGTTCTGTTTTGAAGAATAGCTTTATCAATAGTATGAGGCCGATAGATCTCTAACTCGCTCCATAAGCCCTTCAATTTTCTCAGCAAACTCACAAAAGGTTTCCTATCTTAATACAGACTGGAAATATCACGATGAATCTGAAAAATCCCGGCTGAATTAATTTTGATTTCCATACATATCACGGACAGCATTCAACATATCCAGGAAGACTCTGACTAACTGAAAATCTCGGCAATATTGTGTTTTATAGAAGCAAGGATCCATGACATAACAAGCTAGTCCTATGACAGCCGCGCGATGAGTTATCGTTCTGTGTTAGATAATAATATAAATAGTTTAAACTCTTAGATGAGATGGTTCTTTGACAGTCTAGAGATCTTATTCTTCCATTAATAAATCTCAGCTTCGATCTTCCACAAAGAGAAATTGTAATTGCCCTAGACCAAGGAAGGTAAAAAAACTCATTCCAGAATATAGAGCATAATTTTTTGAGAGTTGTTGGCATCCCCATCAGCAGCATTGGAGGAGGAGATAATTATCTCCTTTGCTGGTATCATGACTACAGTTGTTTTCCATGACAGTAGCCCATAAAAACAAATATCAAAAACGGGCAGAGAAAGCAGGATCACTGCTCTGATACCATGAAGAAGTCTTAACAACAGAGGAGACAGCCCGTTTTCTTATAATATTAAAATACAGGATCACGAGGGTATATATATGGAGAGATTGTTTACCGTTACACAATCAATCTATACCATGTAATAGGCTAAATTTATGGGATGTATATTAGTCAATTCCTAGATTTAGGCCTATGTTCTTATCCACCATCACTAAACTAGTCAACAAATATCACTAATGTCTATCAAGTATCAATAATAGAATAGAATACAATCGGAGGATCTGCCAAATCTTCCAATGTGCCAATAAATATGCATTGCTTTCTTTCCCTTCGAACTGGTTTTTGATGGTTCTTTCTTTTTTTCAATCCAACTAGCTGCAAAATTAAGGAGAATGGGCAGCACATGTAGCGTTTTGTATGATTCATACGGAGAAGTTTTCAATTTGTTATGGGATCCACGGGCCACAACAATGCAGAAGACGCAAATAATTGGCATTTTTCGAGGAACAAGCTCCTATAATTTTGAATAGTAGAGAAAACCACAGATACTTGATACATCAAAGGAACAATATAATTAAACTCATTTCAAGCCCCACTTGTTTCCGTAACAAGAAACCTATAGTACATAAGGATAAGGATATATATGATGATCAAGATCGAATAATCTGGTTGCGCAAGCAATGCAATTAGCACATTATCACAGATGACGCCTTGGATTTCGAACACTAACCAACTTCACATCATCTAATACTGGACCGCATAGAGAGCCAGAGTTGTCACTTTTCATGGTGTAAAACGAGCTAAGAAATGTAATTCTTGTGTGATTTGACACGGCCTTGAACACGAACTTGGCACGCTTGAACCCTCCTTTGCCATTAGATACATAAGGAACCTGAGTTCTATCCTTGCCGGCATACACCTCTACAACAAATGATCCCACGCATGAGTTGCTGGTGTCCCCAACATTGAATGTGAGGACATACATCTTATTGATTTTGGTCTTCACGATCTGTGAGATAGAACTTTCTTTTCCGTGCTACAAGCTCAACAGCTCTTTTTCCTTCTGGGACTGTAAAGTGCTCGCTATCTATGTACTTCACTGCCTTGAGAGAGTCAACGATCCATCCAGGTAGAGGACAGTGATCATCTTCAATGAGGGGAGGGATTAGGACACCCCAGTCTGTGTTAGGAAACATATATGGACCCTCTTCGAAATTTCCGTTCTTTAACAAGTTGTCTGCAGTATAGCAAGTAAACATAAATCAAAACCAGATGAGATTAAATTTTGATTGAGAAAAAGAAGTCATATCAATTAGAGTGGAAATCCAATTTCTCGATAGTTTTGTTACCTTTACTACGCTTAGGATTGGACAGAAGCTTTAACGCGACAGAATCAACAAGGGGGCCGCAAGCAGCATCCTTCTCCACACCAGGGTGGTGGATAGAGATCTCAACTTCAGGCGCATCAGCATGGAAAGCCCATGCAAAAGCATCCCATCCATTGCTACTGTACATTGTTTGCATTGGCAAAATTCCCCAATCTTTTGGTTCCGAATTCGGTGAAACAGACACGTTTAATTTCTCCTCTTGGGCACAGGTGCGAGCCACATTGAAAGTTAGAGAGTAGAACTGGCCCTGTCTGACCTTAACTTTTTGTTTAATCGATGCTTCGTTCCCTAATCTGACTGCGTAGGATCCAACGGGCACTACTAGCAACATATCACCTTGTTTATGCCCTGATTTGATGTACTCGATGAAGCCAGAAATTTCCCAGTTAGGAATTGCATTCTTGGCTATTACTTCCGTTCCTTTCATCTCTGATGGCTTTGGGCCATACTCGAAGTCTCCATTGGGCAACAAACCTGAAATCAACGGCCATTAGTTTATTTTAAGTCTGATATCCAAATGCTTTACTGTCATCACATGTTCTCTTCACGGATCATGTGATCACCTTCGAAAGCCTAAATATTTCGGATCTCATTGTAGATATTACTGATTGCAATGAATATAAATGCCATGTGCTATTATGTTCTGATTGCATGTAAATGCCATGCTTCATGTTGGGATTGATATGACGATGGAAGGTGAAACCTTGCTGGGATTGATAGAGAAATATTACATTTGAGTAAAAAGTTTTAGTTTTTCTTTTTTCTTACTCCAATTTTCTTGAAATCGAGGTATTATTATGTTTCTAACAGCTACTAAAGCTTACAGATGCCAATATCTTAAGTTGCAGTAATACTGATGTTGCTGCAACCATTTTCGAAGTTCTTTGGAGAGGTGCTACAACATTTTTTTCAGCAAACAAGGAGCTGGTTTTCGGATTACAAAAAAAAAAACCCAGCAGGGTCTGGAATTCAAATCCAACGATGAGAAGGAATCGAAGAAAACACAAGCATTGGCACAGACATGTATTAT
Source organism: Salix viminalis (assembly GCA_029228465.1). Classification (NCBI taxonomy): domain Eukaryota; kingdom Viridiplantae; phylum Streptophyta; class Magnoliopsida; order Malpighiales; family Salicaceae; genus Salix; species Salix viminalis. Next base: position 10,955,308 of record CM055426.1, read on the forward strand.
ATCCCACAAGGAAGTGACTGGCAAAGATGTGGTAACAAGCAAATCAAAATATTTGGAGGCCTTACCATCAGTGACTGACAACGCAACTTGCCAGGTGATGCAAAATGACACTAACAGCACGGTGGCTCTGTACATTGTGTTTAATTTACAGGGAGGGAGGAGGAGGAGGAGATGTAGGAGAGAGGGAATGGGAGATCGCTTGAAGATGTGCGTTGGGTTTTATTTGCTTTCGTCCACGAGAAAGACATCGGTTTCGGTCCAAATTACAAGAGTGCCACTGGAGCTATTGTCAGCTGCCCATGACCATGCGAGAAAATTACAAAATCATTTGGTGATCTTCGTAACAACACATTAATTTTAAACTTTTTTTTTGCGATTAAATCTTATTTCTGAAAATCATACTAAATGGATTTCTATAAACAAATAAAATCCTGATTATTTCAAGTTTTTATAAAAAATACACGTCCTAACTCGAACTCAAGACTTGTTGTGTAGATCATGAATCCTCTATCATTACGGTATGTCTCTCAAGAACCATTAATTTTAAACGTTCTCATATTTCAAAACATTTTTCGTTGATTTTGATTTGTATCTTTTTTATTAAAAAAAAATCTATTATATTTTTTTCATGATCATATGAAATTACATTAGATTTATTAAAAGAAATAAAACTCTCATCCATCCTCTCTCGTAGTAGTATAAATAGTATATTATTTTTAATGAATTGAAAATATTAATTTAGAGTGTGTGACATTACAGCAATAGTTGTTTTTCAAAATATGTTTTTATTTAAAATATATCAAAATAATATATTTTTTAAAATTTATTTTTGTTATTAATACGTCAAAATATTAATTCAAAATTCTAGTAATGTGCGACCAATCCCCGAAAACTTAAAAAAAAAAGTATAAAATTCTATACCCAAAACAAGAACTCTTAATATAAAAATGCATTTCTTACAATTTTACACAATCAATAAGAATTAGTAGAGAAATTAAATTATAAAAAATAGTGGTGGATTCAACTGTAATAGTAAATGTAGCTTAAAGAGAGAATGATATAAGAATCGAATATTTTTGGGTAATGTGAATTGGATAGTATTAAAATGGAGTTAAACTTTGGAATACTTTATTATTAGAGATTTGAAATTTTAAGATTTGGTCGTCTTCTGGTGGAGGTCAAGAGGGGGGGAGGTATTGAAAGCCACGTGCTATTATTGGATAGTTGTTCTATTATTGGTTTACAGCCTCTTTGTGATTGATGGTTGTTTTTGAAATTGTTTTTTCATTTAAAAATACATTAAAATAATGTTTTTTTTATTTTTTTAAAAATCATTTTTGATATCAGCACATCAAAATAATCTAAAAACACTAGATTTTTTTTAATTTAAAATAAAAAATAAATATAAAAAATTTTCAATTTTTTTCAATAAGCATTTTCCGATCGCAATGCCAAACAACCCCTTAATAATATTCCTTCCAAGTTTTATTCTCAAAATTATATTTGCACTAATTTTAATACCAAACTACTACCTTGTTCGGTATTGTTTTTTTAAAATACTTTTAATTTTTTTTTTAAAATATATGTTTTTATTTTTTACATTAAATTGAAAATTTTGATGTTTTAGATCATTTTCATGTACTAATGTCAAAAATAATTATTTAAAAAAAAACATTATTTTGATGTATTTTATGAATGAAAAGGACTTTTAAAAATAACTTCAAACACACTTTCAAACGGGTGTATAAAAGAGACCGATAATATCAATAATTAATTTAAAAAATAATATATATCAATAATGAAAATGTCTCGGCTGTATAGATTGTATTGTATAATTAAGATGGTGTTTATGATATCACTTGCATAAATGCATGCTGAGTATTACTTTTTTATTTCTTTTGGAAAATGTTTTCTTAACTTTTTTTTTTTATTTATAGCTGCACTTTGAAAATGGGTCGATGAGATGTAGCTTTTAATTAAATAAAAAAATGAGCTTTAGAGAAGAAAAAAGAGGGGGTATTTTCTACTTTAAAGAGAGAGAAACATTAAAAGATTATTAAAGTACTTCAAAACATTTAATACTGTAATAAAATACCCAGCAATATATAGGAAATAATACAATACGAAGTATCTATACATAAATTTAATAAATTAGTGCTTATAATGTTTTAATCACATGATATTGCTAAAAAATACACACCATGTTATACTATACAATAAAAATTATACACATACGAATCATAAAATTAGAGATTTTTTACAAGACAGAAACATGTCTCATGGAAAGAAAGGAGACAGGAAAGAGGAATCAAGAGAGAATTAGCTGATTGTATCATCCAAGACCCAATGAAATTCTGTTTTTTTTTATATAAAAAAGAAAAAAAAAGAAAAAAAAATCAAAAATTGAGTGATTTCTAGCTACAAGTCTGAGGCAAGTCTCAGTTGATCTGCATGGAGAAGCACATGGTTTACATAATGTTTTGTTGTCTGCACCGGTCGCTTCCTGGTGGCCATGATCTAGCGATGCATCGATCGACAAAAATAAGATTAAATTATTAATTTGAAAGCATATTAATTTAATTAATGTGATGGCTCGTGTGGAAGAAGCATAAACATCTCAGAATCGAATCATATGGATTATAAAATAAGGATAATTCAGATCTTATATTATACAACCCATGTGCAGAAGAGGCATTATTTTGATGAGTATGCGCTTTAAGCTTCCTGTCCATCTTAATTTATTTCATTTAATAATTACAATATACTTTTTCTGCTCTTTTTTGGTCGGGGATCATGCAGTAGCTTTAATGGTTCCCGGCATGTGCAGGCACCGAGTGAACATGGGGATGGAAGACGCGAAATAATATATACTACGTTTTTTTTTGTTCAATGCATGCAGGACTAGATTGGGTGAAGTTAAAGTTTCTTGCAGGATAAAAAGAATTTGATGGTCGAGAAACTATAATCTGAGTTAACTTGGTTTTTTATATCATCTATATATGATGTAGATTTAAAATGAAATGATAATTAGGAATTAGAACTCATTGGACAATAGTAGTGGGTCAAGAATATTTAAAAAATATAAAAAACCTTAGCGAAAAGTTTTTAGTATGTCATGAATCTTTTTTCATCGATGATTCTAGTAATACACGAACGGTTTACCCCCGCGATGTGACAAGTTTTTTTTATTTATGTAGAAAATTGATTGTTTTTTTATGTATTGTATTTTATTATTTTAATATTTAGTTAGTATAATTATATTCAAGAATACTGATATGAATTTTTGTCCTTCAAAAAATCTAAAGTCATTTTTCCTCTCTCTCAATATATTTTTAGGCGATAATATTCAATAAATATGAGACATATTAGAAATAAAAATATTGTAATTTGTTTTTAAAACATACATTTAATTTTTTTGTGTGCTATAATTATTTATTTTCTGTCTAAAAAGAACAGTCTAATGGAAACGAGAAGTGACTTGTATATTTTTTAATTTGACTTGTAGATAATGCAGGTAAATTTGTCAATATTTTTTTTTGAGATGTTTTTTTTTCCCCAGTAATATTAGATCTAAAATATTAAAAATGAAAACATTGGAAATTCTTGTAAAGAAATAAACTTAAATAAAAGAGCACAAAATTAAATTTTGAAGCCAATCTTTTTTATATATAAGATTTATTAATCATATTATTATATTAAATATATTTAAGAAAACATGATATGAATTTCTGTCCTTCAAAAAATCTTAGGTCATTTTTCCTCTCTCTCAATATATTTTTAGGCGATAATATTCAATAAATATTCAAACATATAATTAGTTTTACATATTTTAATTTGACATAAATATACAAATATATAATTAATTTGACATAATTTCAATAATATATTTAATTTAAAGGATAATCTTAGGCTATTTTGTTCTCTCTCTATATATTCTTAGGCGATAATATCCAATAAATATTAGAACATATAATTGGTTTTCATATATTTTAATTTGACATAAATACACAAATATATAATTAAAAAGTAAAAACACTGCAAATTTATTTAAAGAAATAAACTTTAAACAAAAGAGCACAAAAATTTAATTTTGAAGCCAATATTTTTTTTTATAAGATTTATTCATCGTATTATTATATTAAATGTATTTAAGAATACTGACATGAATTTCTGTCCTTAAAAAAATCCTAGGTCATTTTTCCTCTCCCTCTATATATTTTTAGGCGATAATATTCAATAAATATTTGAACATAATATTAGTTTTACATACTTTAATTTGACATAAATATACAAATATATAGTTAATTTGATATACTTTCAATAATATCTTTAATTTAAAAGACAAAATTGAAGTAAACCCAAACATTGAAATCAAATAATTCAAAACAAAACCAAAAATTAAAAGAACTGGGACTGAAATGACACTGAAATCCATAATTAACTTGCATAGAAGGATAGAATTGAAAGAAATCAAACTTTTGATACCTAAAATATTAAGGATTTATAATAAATTTGCATGGAAGGATGCAATTGAAATTAATCAAAACTTTGATACCAAAAATATTTAGAATTCCAGCCCAACTCGCAAAATTAAAAGCATGAGGACCGAACTGGAACTTCAACACATAATCAATTTCAATTGAAGGATAAAATTGAAACAAATCAAAACCCATTTAATTGAAATAAGGGCCAGAAAAACAAATTATAACGTTCAGGGACTGAAATGAAATTTGACAAAAAACAGCTTTGTTGACGTCATCTGGCGCAGGCAGGAGAGAGAAATTGGGGGGGAATTCAAACGACCATTGACACGTCTACGGACATCATAGTGCCACACGCGCTGCACCAGGTGGAAGGGAACATGCTTGAAAATCATTGTAGACGGCGGTTGTGCATTTTCCGACGTCGTATGACGCCGCACGCGCCGTTCAAAAAACGCGTGAGCGTTGAGACGAAACGACAGCGTTACGTGACGCCACTGCACATACTGCCGAAAAAAAAATAAAAAAATTGGCTAATTACCGGAGCGCCCCTCGCCCCCAGGCGTGTGTTTTGTCCTTTTCGAGGGACAAAACGGTTAATGCACTGTTCAATGAATTATTTAAAAATAAAAGAACCGGTCGGATGAACCGGGCCGAAAGCGGTCAATGATCGTCCAGCCCCTGAAAATGGCGGCGTTTTTTTGTCTTTTTCGGGGGCTAATTTCATTAATACACTATTCAAAACCGGAAAAAAAAAGAGGACATACACCCGCGAAGCACCGGGTCAAACTGCACATGAATAGTGACAATGAGTCACGTTGAACAGCGTCGTCACTGTTGAAAAACCCGTAATCTTTTAGGTTATTGTATAATGGTATATTAATTTTGTGTCTATAACCTATATTGTTAATACCATCCAGGGCTTCTCAATCTAAGAAAGATAAAGGAAAATAAAGGAGGCATTTATCCAAGAAATCAATATGCTATAAAGTTGAGGTTGTGGGGACTTTTAGATTAGTTTTAAAATCTAGACATATTTTGGGGTTGAAAAATATATTTTATGTGCCATAATTCTCTAGAAAGTTAATTTTAGTTTTCAGACTTTGTAATATTGGTTATGGATTTTTGTTTGATAGAAAAAAATGTAGTATCTTGGAAAATTAAATTTCTATTGTTGGTGGAACATTAATTGATAGATTACATAAAATTGGTCTAGACCCTACTTTTAAGCTCAACTATTTAATAATGCATGTTGTTTCTAATATTAAAATGATCAAAATGTAATGTATGCACAAGTTTGTAAAATACCTAAATTGACATTTGAAAGTATGAAAGTTAAGAAGGTTCCAAAGCAATCTAGGAATGGACCATTGAAAAGCTATTAAGAAATTCTTTAGGTATCTATATGGAACCAAGGATTACATGTTCCAAAGCAATCTAGGAACGAACCCTTTGATTTCCTTGAGGTGATTGGTTATTCAGACTCAAATTTTGATGGTTGTGTAAACATAAGAAAGTGTACACATAAATAAAACAATAATAGTTTGTTTAGTATTTCAGGACACATTTCTCTTTTTGATGGGGGAGTTCTATCTTGGAGAAGTATTGAGCAAACTATTATTGTTTTATTTATTGTGAAAGAAAAATTCATTACATGATATGAAGTAACAACATGAACAATTTGGCTAAGGAATTTTATTTTTGATCTTAAAGTTATTAACTCCATATCAAGACGAATATAGATATATTCAAATGCACTTTTCTTCTCTAGGAATAATAAAATTGAAAGCTAAAACAAGCATATTGATATTTGATATCTCATTGTGAGAGAGAATTTAAAGGAACATGAAGTGCTTATTGAGTTTTTAGCATTGAGCCAATGATTGTGAATCCCATGACTAAAGCATTTTTTGCAATACAATATTAAAATCATATGGATTGTATGGTCTAGCTAACTCATTTAATGTTTTACTTTATTTTCTTTTAGTTGATTGTTTGGACAATTTCTCGTTTTGTTATACTTAAAGACTAAAATGATGTTTTGTATATATAAAGCATTATTCTATATATCTATTGGGATATATAAAGTTGAGCTCGAATGACTAATTGGAAGTTCATTCATTTAAGGATGCAATATATTGTAATAAATGGAATGAAGTACTTGGTTATAAAGTGTAACTGGTTTGATTCTATGTTATATTCTAGATTATAGTCTAATTGTTTCCACCTACTAGATATTTTAAAATCTATAAAGGTATTGTTACTTTTTAAGTAGTGTCATATAAGCCAAATGAGAGAATGTTAAGGAGACAAAAAAAAATGGTTTATATGTCATATAAATTTTAAATTAAGTGATAATTAAATATTAGAGTTTATTGAACTCTAGTAGTGGGTCAAACACATATATGATAGATGGAGGTAAAAAAATTAAGTTATATGTAAAAGGTCTCTAATCTAAGCCAAAAAGAGGTTAATTAAAAGTTTGTCTTCCATATACACAAAAACTTAGTTTTTGGTATATATTAGAAGACTTTTATTCTTGACAGCACAAAGATTTCTCAACAATTATTTCAATATTTAATTAATCATTGTAGGAGGTACATGTCTTATAAATTTTATGTTGTATATATGTGTTTGGCGTATTAAAATTATCTTATAAACTTGACAGACACGTGGGATATTAGATTAGTATACCATATAGAATGGAAAAAAATACAAAGCTTAAATCCCAATAACCTTACCTCGAAATGATCAGATTGAAAAAACATCAAAGAAAAAAACTCGAGTCAAACAAGGTTCACTCTACTAATTCGTCACCCGCAACATTAGATCCAGGTTAAAAAAAATGACATAGAAAAAAGGATTGAAGTAAAATAAAAGAAAAAAATGAAAATAAACTTGAGTCACATCAAGTTAACCTAACTAACCCACGACATGGGATAACCCGTAAAAAAATGCATAAACATTGGAAAGCTTAAGACTCAAAAGTCTAATGTCAAATGATGGATTTGAAAATAAATAAAAAAAATATAAACAAATCAAAAATGACCCAAGTTAACTTGATTATTCTATAATCTGGACCAAAACTATAATAAAAGAAAGATGACTCAATAAGGAAAAGATTTCACACATTATTTTTAATGTGGTTTGAAAAACCTTAGTTAACATGGTTTGCTCATCGAACCCATAATTGAGGTCATGTGACTGAACAACTATATATAAATAAAATTAAAGCAAAAATATAAACCCTAATCCCAATTCAAAGCAAAATGGAATGGTAAATATTAAAAAAAAAAACTCAATTAAATAAAAAAAAACAAAAAAGTGACCAAAGTGAACCAAGTTAAGTCACCAAACATGTGACTCGAGTAATAAGATTAGGATAGCCATATATAAATTAAATTGAATAAAAAATATAAAGACTAATTCCAAATTAACCAAGCATTAAATGATTAAATGGAAGAAAATGAACCAAGTTAATCTATCAAACCCGTGAACTGGATGATGAGTCTGGGTAAAAAAAATCAATATTTAAACATAAAATTGAAAGGAAAAAAAAACTAAACCTTAAGAAATTAAAAAGATAGAAACACTCAAGTAACGAGATTATGATATTCTCATAAAAAACAAGCTAAAAAAAATATGATACTTAATTTCAAATCAATGAAATATTAAGGAATAAAATCAATAAAAAAAAAGAGCATACTAGACAATGATAACAAAACCTAATATTCAAAAATGAAAAAAAAAGTCTTTAAATAAAAGAAAAAACATAAAGCGATGTGCAAGTGAAATTTAAAAGGTAACACTGTCCCCCCCTGCTCATTTAGTTTTAATTAATTAATAATTAATGTTCAATTATGACGTTAAAAAATAATAAGCCAGATCCATACTATGATTGAAGCACCAAATTATGGCTGTGGAGAGCTAAGAAATCTGAAGACCGGGACCTTAGGAAGGCGAGGGTGCGGTAGAATTAAGGTTACAACAAAACAGGAAGCGGGATGGAATCAACAATAGGTATATGAAAATAGGATAATCTTAATAATAATAAAATAAAATAAAATAAAATAAAAAAAGAGTATAGTCAAGGTCTAACCTTCGACCCACAATTAAGGTTTCTTAATTATAAATGTTAGCTAATTAACCACCACATGGTAGCTTTGGATCTAAGAAATTGGACCCAACACCTACGAACTCAATGGAGACAAATCAGGTCTGATTGAATGTGTTTGTTCCAGCTTTCTTTCCCCCAGTTCAGCCCTGTCGTGTTTCTTTGCATGTGTGTGTGTGTGTCCATATGCTCATTCAATAAAATCATATAATATTTCGAAGCATGTTATGTGACACGAATAAGCATGATTGACAACACATCGCATAATAAAGAACATTTGTAAGATCGTGATTCTCTCGGAATCCCAATTTCATGTTATCGTATATCATAGATTTTTAAAATTTCACTGTAATTCTACTCGTAAATCCATCGGTATACATCAACAGAAATATAATTTCATCGATAATTATGTCAGAAATAATATCACGTCATCGTACATAGATTTCTTGAATCTCACTATGATTCTCTTAGTGTTTATCACCGATATTTACCGATAGAAAACCATCATGTTGGCAAAATACTCGTCGCTATTTTACCATTCGGTCGCTAATATTATTGGCCAAATTCCAACAAAAACACCGTATGAATTAGCTGGTTTTTTTAGAGTGGATTTAAGAGATAGTTTACCAATGAGGCATCCATGTGTATTTGAGCAAAACTGCTAATGGAGCTGGGATAAAATGCTTAGTGTCGCCGCACATTACTTGGCTAGAAGCTGTGGATCAAATCTCACAACAAGGAATTTCTATATGAATATTAGAGAAGGTTGTTTTCTTTTGTAACTTCTATGTGCTTTCTTCATGCCTATTTAATTTATATTTAAATATATTAGGAATTTATAAATCACATATTAAAAGATATATGTATTGTGTGAAACATGTGTTCCTATAAGAGATATCTATATCACTACTAAATTAGACGTGGGCTTTGTTTCCAAGTGCTCCTTATCCATGACATGGAAAGGCAAGTTGGGCTGGGTAATAATTAAGCAAGAATAGAAGGGTTGCCTCTAATGGGCCACCTAGATTGGGCTTGGGTTAATAAAATATTGTTTTGCACAAAATACTAAAATCCAATCATGGGCCACGTCTCAAACAATTTTTTAATATATTTAGTTGTGAAATTAAATGGGATACTCTCAAAAAAAACTTTTATGGTTTTTCACTATGGCTAATATTCAAATAAGACAATGTCTCAATTTTAGGCAATCCAACGTGTACTCTTTCAAATATAAATCATGTAATAATCATTATTAAATTGTGTGAAATCCAAGTGATTATTCGAAGAACTTGTGAGCATGGGCAATAGAATATTTTTCATTTATCATATATTCATGTTTATCATTCAGCCTGACTACTCATCTAATTTACTTCGTAACACCTGGTGTAATAAACGTATTGACCTGAAAAACATATTTCTCAAAGTCAAACAATATTAGAGTATGATATTTTGATATATTCCTACACCTTTTACAATTCAATATGACTTGTAGGAGGCCAAATTACTCTATTTTGAATGACCACGAGCTTCACATCTTTGCTTGACCCAATAGCCATTAAATTTGTAAGATGTTAATTGCACCATAGTAGAAATAGGCATTGCATGAGCATTTTTTATAAAATGATTAAATAATTATGAAAGATTAGTTGTCATGTTAACATATTAGTGACCACCATCATAACATAAACTTATTTTTCTTTTGGCTCCCTTTCAAGCTATTTTTTATGTTGGGTTCAGATTTCATTTTTTTTTATACTATAAATATCTCATTATTTACATCAAAATAAATTGTAATCAATAACTTCTCATCATATCACCTATTCAATATATTAAAAAAAAAGCTAAATCATGTTGGGAAAATCATTTTCATTAAGACATGGTATTGTTGATTGGAATGGTGCCTTCATAAATAAATCTCTTTATATGTTTTCTGTTTGTATCCAATCTTTGCCTTTTATCTATTAATTAATGAGTTTTCTTGGAATTTATGTTTTGCTTTATGTTGACTGGTTTCTCAAAAAGTTATCTTTGTGGTAAGGAATTTTCTTGGCCTTGGATCCTAAATTTCCAATTTGCCCTTTATTTTTAGTTCTCTTTTGCTTTCAAGTATGGGGCATCACTCTTTTGCCATTTGTTATTGCATCACTGGTTTCCAATTCGTTTCTTTCAATTTTGCATGTGGCATACTTAAATTACCAGCTAACAACAAATTGCTCTCATCATTGTATGTGATATTCACTTTAGGAATATTATTGTCACAATAATGACATAACATAAATATATTATTAGACATTTTGTATTAAAAAAAGGGACTTTGGTTATTTTAACATAGTTTTAATTAAATTGCATTACTTCAATCCCAATTAAAAAACAATCATAGCAAATTTCTAATATTTAACGTAAAAGCAAACTTAACCACCAAAAATTAAACATAATGCATGATATGAAGTTTAATTGATATTTGCATACTTAAATGCATTAAATCAAACCCAAATTTATAGTAATAATTATAATTATATGAAAACACTAAATCCATTAACTTCTCAACAATTCCCTATTGCATGAAATCATCAAGCATATTTAACTACATTATTAGCTTATTCCAATAATATACACAAAATCCATAAATCGACAACTTGACCTAAATTAAACACAACATATAGTTAATTGAAATAATTAATTCAACTTATTTTCATATTCAACTATATCAAATAAACTCTAATTGATTGTATTCTTAATTAATTTATCATTGATTCAACATATAAAAATTATTTTTGATATCAACATATAAAAATAATCTAAAAATATCAAAAAATCAATTTAATATAAAAATATTCAAACAGATCTATATCTTAAATTATTGTGCTTTAAAAACACAACATTTAGAAGCGCAGCAAGTTCAAACTTTTTCATCATCCCTCAGTTCTATTTTATTTTATTTCAAGTTTACCGTGTTAATTTGACAGAAAATAAAAACTTTTTTGATGGCTTTTGAATTTCTTCTTCTTTGGAACCGCAATTTACAAATAGATCCTAGAAGACGACGACGTATGGATTTATGTGTTTATTGTAAGTTTACCGGGATACTCCATGGATAAACTAAACCTACCGAATAACTTATCATAACCCTACTACAGTCCATTAACACAACCACCATATGTGGCCGCCCCCACCCTTAGGTCCGTGTTCGACGCCATACCAAAACAAAACAAAAAATCAATTTCGATGGTAACCACAGCAGGGTGAGGGATGACTGAAGGTTAGGTTCGGCTCCCTCGGAGCGCAGCCCCGGATCTTTTGGTTCTACTAAAGAACAAAAAAAAAACATCAATTCTTCATCAAGAGTTTGCCATGTCATATTCATCTTACATTATTAACGGCGACGACAACAATTAACCATGCCATCAAAGCCAGTTGCATCAGCATCGCAAGATTCACAACTGATCCAACGGTCCAACATTAAAAGTAGAACCACGATAACCGGTCTCCAGATTACATAACAAACTTAAAAAAACAAAATAGACGTTCTAAATATTCATTTCGACAAATTTGTGGGTCCCACTAACAAGACGTGGGGGGGGGGGTTACTTACCAGCCGGAGGTCCGGTTAGCTTCTCCGGCCGACCCGATCCATCCGAAGCCAGACGAGATGCGATCGCCGAGTGATACATCATATCGTGGAACGTACTGCCCTCCAAAGTCTTCCTTCTAAGCTGCTTCGCTTTCTCTTCAGTGAACGATCCAAGAGCGAACCTTGATCTAGGTCGACCTGGTTCCTGATCCGACCCCGATAACCCGGATTCCTTATCGGGCATGTCGTCGCTTGTGCTACCGGTACTGCTATTTCCGTTAAGGTAATCAGGAGAGGAGGACCAGCCAAAAAGTGGGGACCACCAGGTTGAAGAGCCGGACTTCTTGCCATACGGGTCGGGTGTCCTGGAGGATCCGGATGATGCTCGGACTGGAGCTGGGACGGAGCAAGCGAGAGTGAATACAGAAGCCATGATGAGAGAAACTGATCGAGGTTTTAGATTTTTCTAGAGAGGGAGTGTGTGAAGAAGATAGGAAGGTTTGAGAGAGACTGAGCGCGAGTTGCGTTGGAGACGGGGAGAGAAAAGGAGACAACAAATGGAGCGCGGAGCAGCAGGTCTTGATGAAATTTTACGGTTTTAGGTTATGATCACGTACGGCTAAGTGATGCAACTGTCTTCTTTTTAGGATTTCTGAATTTTTTATATTTTAATATAAAAATATATTTTAAAAAATAATAATAAAAAAATTTTTTTTAAATAAAAGACATTTTAAAAAACAAGTGAGGAGGGATATTGAGAGTGGTTATATTTAATATTAGTATGATTTAAAAATAAAAATAAAAAGGTTAATTTAAAAAAAAATGATGAAAACAGCCAGCTAATGCTAAAGATGGGGAGAAGCGGATAAGATTGAACACGTGGAAGGTAGGTGGAGGTGGGGTCAAATTGGGGGGCTTTTTTGAATGTTAAAGCGGGGTGCAGTTTTTCAAGCGTGGCGGAGTTGAGAAGAAGAGAGGGAAAGTATAATTCTACTTAAGATTACGACCTAACCTTAAATGTTTCGTTTAGTAATTGAATAGATAGGTTGCAAACGATGTGTCAATAGGTTAGTTTTTTTTTATATATATATATATATATATATAAACATACAATAATAGGCTTTTTAAGGAAACAAGAAAAAATTGGGATTTTTGTCATTAACTCTAAAAGTTTAATAATATTAGTTAGTTTGATAAAAAAAAATCAAGGAAAAAAACAATAATGACTAGTCAAGAAAACAAAATCCTATATTATGGAGAAAATACCTTCTAAATATTTTTAAAAGGTTTCAATCATCTTATTTGATAATAAAATAAAAATTATATGAGAACGAAATAGTCTTATAAAGAGAGAAAAAATAGAGTGAGATAAATTAAAAAAAAAAACTAATTGGGTTGGCATGGCATATTGCTTTGGCTAAGAGGTTGAAATGTTCTCGTACACAACAAAAAAATGAATAAAACAATGAAAGGTGAAACTAGAAAAAAAAAAGTGAAAAAAATAATCAACCTGAAGTTAATTCGATTAACTTGTGATCCAAGATATGAGATTAAAAAAATTTATATAGAAAAAAAAATATAGCATTAAATAACCTAATGATAAAAAAAATTAGTGTAAAAGGCATTTTGTGTAAATAACCATAAACTTGAAGGATCAATAACCTAATGATAAAAAAAATTAAAAATCTAAACAAACAAAGTCAAATAAGGATAATATTCATAACATATAAACCTAAAGAAAAAAACATGAAGCAAAATTCTGAATCATCCAAAATAAACATATAAAAATCAAAAGAATAAGGATCAGATTTAGTATAAAAATGACTGAAATGAAACAATGAGAATGAAATTAAAAAATAAAACAAGAAAATGATATAAAAAAAATATAGCATTAAATTGAATACAAAATTAAATGATATAAAATGTTAAAAATGAAATTTAACGAGTGGATAAACCTTGACTGATTATATTTTGAAGTTTATTTTAGTGTCAAATAAGAAGTTTTGAGTGCATTTGAACAAGTTTGAATAGAAACTAATGAAATTGATGCATAATTGTTAGATTTTTAAATTAGGGGTTTAGAAGAAATTTGGAGAAAATATGAAATTATTATGGTTTGATGCAATTAGAATAATGTAGATTATGAATTAAATAATAAAAATGAAAGAAAAACATTTGGGTTTTGGAAGGGGTTAGTGGGAGGTAAAAAATGAATGAAAATGAGGGGTATAGAAATCATGAATGTTTTTGAATTATGAGTACTTGATGTGTTGATGAGTGTGAGAATTAAAAATTTTAGTGCAAAATGGTTAAAGTGATGAGTGTGAGATATATAAAATTTTTGAATTTCAAATAAAAAAGAAATGTGGTTTATAAGGTTGGCCACGTAAGGAAATTATTGTAAATTAAGATTTTTGAAGGATAATTTTGATAAGTATGGAATGAATAATTTATGAGAATAAATAATAGTTTAATGAAAAAGATAACTTGATAAATAAAAGTTGAATTTGAAAATATGCATGTTAAGTAAGATAAGTTATAAAGTAGAATTTTATGTAAAACCAATTTAAAATACAAATATTTTATTCAAAGAGTAAATGATTAATTAGGAAATTGATGATGTGATTGAGTGGGTGTTTGACTCTGTGGTGGCTGAGTAGGTGTTTGACTCTGTGGTGGCTTCTGCGGTTAAGGCTCACCGTAAAGCCAAACTGTTTGATAAAAGGAACCATAGTTTTTGCAACTATGGTTGAACCATAGTTTATTAAAAGTATCGTTTAGATGCTTTTTGCCTCAACCACACTATGCAAACAACAGGCACACCAACGAGACCTAAGAAGGCTAACAAAGCAGGAAGAATATATCAGACGAAGAAGAGGATGATGAGAAGGGTGAAGCTTACTGAAGAGAGATGTGGAAGCAAAATTCAATTCAGTGGGAAGAAAAGGATAGGAGATGAGTTGATAAGCAGTCAGTCAGCGATCTCTCTCTCTCTTCACAGTTAGCGATAACTCTCTCTCTCCAGTCAGCGTCAGCTCCCGGAGCACACCGCCACCATCCCCCATCAACACCGACAACTTTTCCTCCACGCCAGAAAGCTCTGTCGTGACCTTTAGCAGCAGCAGCAATCCCCGATGTAGAAGCAGCAATAGCGATAGCACAGCCCAACAACAACCTTCCGACGCTCTTCCCGCCCACCACAGGCCACCAATTTTGACGTCACTACCACAGGAAGAACCATCTCGATCTCCTCTACCCCGATGGTAGTAGAAGGCAAGTCTCTCGTCACTATCTGGTCGAACATCTTGTTACTGTTCATGCAGCACGTGAACAGTGCAGGAGTGAATTAATTTACTCTGCACTGTTTACGCTACATGAACAGTGCACCAGCTCGATTGTAGTTTATTATTTTAACTCTTGGGGTGGACCTACTCTCGGCCCAACCCAGGTCCAGCACAGTTGGGCCTTTTGGCCCTACTCGGCTGGGCCGACCCATTTAGTTAGGTTAGGCTCCATACCTATTTTTAAAAAATATATATAAAAATCATATTTAAAAAAATAAAAAAGAATAGATAGATAGAGATCAACCTTGATTAAAGGGCAAGACGCGTGAATTCATTTCACTCAATCTTATTGTTTTTCAATTGATTATGGGTCAAAAAGTTGAGAAGATTAGCGGAGCCCTAGATGAAATTCAGTATGTATTGCATATGTTATTCCTGATAATATTTTACCAGATATTGTTCCTCGATTAAATAACAAGGGATCATAGAGGCCTTCACGTATGAGTTTAGTTCATGATGGAATTACAAGTTGTTTGATAAGAGAATAAAAACAAGTGTCTAATTTACTTGAATTATTAATTACATTTTATTATTACGATTATTGAATCTACAATATTTAAAAAACAATATGTGTGTGTGTGTCCTTTAAAGTAATTTCACACGTTGACAACAATATAAAAAGTATAGTAACCAAACACACGAAACTGTTTTTTTCATTAAACCTCAAACTCAACCACAGTTTTAACCAAATACTTCAATTTCACCTATGAATCGCAGCTAAAAGTGCTTTTTCATGAAACTATTTTTATAAACATCAACCACAACAGCAACCGCAATACCAAATAGACCCTAAATGGGTATATGTTATTGAGAATTAGAAAATAATTAATTAGAAAAGTTACATGTTGTTTTCAATATATATCTGAAGGCAATGTTTGACTGTCGAGAGGCAATGTTGCCTAAAAATGACATATGCCTCCAAGTCGTTTGAGTGTGTGTAACAAACACCAACTATGTTTTTTTTTATTATATTTATACTTTTTAAGAGATTAAATTGCTTATCCTTTAAATTGATTGTAACTTCAAAAAAACATTATGAAAATATAAAAGGTCTTTTTAACTTCAAGGATAGTTAAAATAACATATAAAAATGAGGGGAGGGAGAAAAAACACATTTAAGAAATATAATTTACAAAACGAAGCTTTTTAAGTTAAGATTTTATACAAATTGTTTTGTTAAATGATTGGTGCTAAAGCATGAATTCTATAAACAATAAATAATTAATCTTCCAAAGAAAAACAAAAGCAAAATATTATATAAAATTACCCTCTGATAGAGTCCAATTTAATGGTTTTCAGTGGAAATCAGATACCCACTTTATGCGAATATACCTTGCGTTTTAGTTTGTTTTTGTCTGAAAACGCATTTCGCAGTTTCCTCTTTATTTTTATTACGATAATGATATTTTTGAAGTAATTTACCCATCAACTTGGACTAAAATTTCTCTCTCTGAATGATCTAAGGAGCACACACTTTATATTATGTATTTAGATAAATATAAATTCATTTTCAAAATTTAATTTTCTAAAAAATAAATAAGAAAGGAATATATCTTGAAAAATAAGTAATTGAAGAGGGACCACCAATCATTTTATTTATCGTGGTCGGATCCTTCTTTTTGAAGAAAATGAAATTCGAAGGCAAGATTAAAATAATTTCGATATTGCGCTAGAAAACAAAACAAAAAAAAGGTTATCGAAGACAAAATCAAATGTCACTTTCTAAGCAGACATCTTTTTAGTTTTTTCGTCAACTTGAGCTAAAGAGGCCTAATTGACATCAAGAAACACATATGGTCTCTCTCTCTCTTCTTGGAATGTACAGTATACTGATTTATATTCTACATTCAGTTGTCAGATTTTTTTTTAATATTATTTCTTTATCTATTTAGTTCATTCATATTTATTAGTTTGTGAATTAAGCTGCATTGTTTACATCCAGTCTAGAAAATATATTTTTCTCAAGTTATCATATTCACTTTTCTTTTTAGATTTCATCTATTTATTATTATTATTTTTTTATATAATTAAATATTTTAATTTATTTCACTCGGGCGGATCTATAACTCAAGCAATTTTATTTTTTCTTTTTAAAAATACACTTGCGACACCTAATATTATTTTTTATGTAAAAAAATTGATTGGACTTGTGGCAAAGCATGGACCAAGACTAGTGGCATGTCTAATCTAGTTAGAAATGTGGAACCTCATCCATCCTCCATCAATTGGGCAAAAGAAATTTGCTCATGGTGGAGTTGTTTGTATCACGTCAAGTGAAGTGGATCAGACCGATCAATTACAGTGCAGCTACATGGTCAAGTTTTTTATTATGTTCTCTGGTGGGATCGCAATATCAAACGGGCACTTGGATGGAGAATTTCTGTCCTATCCACAAACATCTGCGATACCTTTTTAATCAAAAGCTTGTACTCCCTCTCTCTCTCTCTCTCTCTCTCTATATATATATATATATATATATATACATACAATTGAAAAAAGCATCAGACGAGATTTGAATAACAAACTGACACTACGCACTTGCTTGCAAAAAAAAGGGTAGTGCTGGTAAGAACAATATAAGTTATTTATTGAAATCTAACCTGGAGGTTTTAGCCTGCCTCTAAATTGAGATTATACCTCATGAGGTCTTTCGACAATTGCAAGGGAAGCCTCATAGCTTCTTCATTCCATCACGGTCCCATGTGCTCACTTTTCTTGCTTTCCTAAGCACAGAAGAAATGTTCTTAGTTCTCTTATTCCCTATCATCCGAGTCAAGTGCAGGTGCATGTTTGAGAAAAGTATGTGCTGGGCTAACCTTCGCTGCCTGATAGAGCAAGCCAGCCTGCGGCGAGCCAGAAAAGAATACCTGCCTTTGTCCCTGGTTATGTCTACAGCTGTACATAATAGTGGACGGAAATGTATACGCAAGTGTATCCACTTTACAGTACCCGTACATCAGCATATCTATTAACCATCGAAGAATGAACAATCCAATTCTATATAGTATATAGAGAAAGTCATGAGGATGATTGCGGACTCCAGCACTTGTTTATTTGTCGAGTATAAGTTGCATGACTGATCTGGTGTTTGGCCTTCAGAAGATTCTCATGCTAGAGTAGCTCTTTTGCCTTTTGTGTCCCTTGACTGCGGACAAATAACTTGTTAGTATTGAGCTTCAATAAAGAACAGAAAAGGAGGAGTGCTCTAGATGGGACTACAAGAGAGAACCGAACCTGTGAAGCAGCAGATCGCTTTGAATCCAAGAACTGGCTATAAATACCAAAGAGTCTTTGCTTCTCAGCTTCAGATATCGATGGTCTTGCTTCGGAAGTAGTGGTCCTTAAGAGATCATCGGTTATGACTGGCATTTTACCAGGGTTGCCCATGTCTGCACAGCTTAGAAGTTCATGAACTGCCGCAAGCTGTGCATCTGAGAGAAGAGCTTGTAGGTCAGCACCGCTAAATCCTTCTGTCATACCAGCTATTGTTTCTATGTCAACATCATTGGCAAGAGGCAGCTGCATTGATTTTTAGATGGCAAAGTTTCAGAATACAGATATATGAAAATAGAGCACCTAAGTTGATGCCAAAAATCAAACACCCTGTCCATAAAAAATGAACCTTTGCAATTTTTATGTTGATTTCCAAACAGCAGTCAGTCTTTCTGGAAGCTTAGCGGCATAGATTAAACTTCTTTTTCCAGAAAGAAACTTAATGTCTATTTCAACTTAAACGGACACAAAAGCTACAACAAAAACAGCATGCTATTTCATCTACTATTAATCTCTTTCAAAAGAGTTTCTATTGCAATAAGATTAAGAGAAAGACCTCAATTTAGCCCTTGTGTTTATTTCCACTAGTTAATGTACACCCCATGTTTATGGAAGAGTGCACCCTACCTTAGATGGAAATCTTTAGAATTCATATCTATTTTTCTTGTTCGAATTCATGTTTTATTTTATTCTATACAAAAATATGTGAGCCAGTCAAGAGAAACTCGTGTCAACAATACCTAGCAAGTATTTCTCTCAATTGCAGTATTGGCCCATATTTGGGCCAAATTACATATATTGACCAAAATGAAACATAGTGCAAATTAACTTTTTGACACAAATGAAGTAATTATCTTCTAACATTAAATGGGGAAATTGTTATTGTTATTGTAAAGGGTCTATTCTCATTCAATTTCATAGAATTCAGTAGGAATCTAGAAAGAGAAGGAAATGAAAAGGGGGGAGACTAAGAGAGGTTGCAAACTTCATCGAGCTTTGGGTGGTTACATTTTTTTTTTTTATCTAAAACAAAAAGGTCACAAATGGGCAGTATTACTCACCTTTCTAGAAAGAACTGCTAGGATTTCCAGCCTCTCCTGCCGAGATGGAAAATCACAAAAAAGAAGGCGATCTAACCTACCAGGTCTCAGCAACGCAGCATCAAGTAGATCTGGTCTACTGCTTCATCATTTGATAATGGGAGAGCAATGAATAGTAGAAAGTTAGTCTTCAAAGAGTCATTAAAATCTAATTAACAAACTAAGGAACAAAAGAAACAAAAAGTTCTCAAAATCAATATCAATCATTGAGCTGTAAACATT
Source organism: Salix viminalis (assembly GCA_029228465.1). NCBI lineage: Eukaryota > Viridiplantae > Streptophyta > Magnoliopsida > Malpighiales > Salicaceae > Salix > Salix viminalis. The sequence continues at coordinate 10,975,413 of CM055426.1, forward strand.
TTATAACAAATTCCCACAAAATGCTAAATATTAGAGCACCAGATATCCGGTCAACATGAGATGCTGAATGAAATACATGATTACAGTCAATTTTGGAACCAGATTTATGCAATAGAACAAGAATCCATTAGCAACACATCTATATGGCATTGCCAATCATCAGTGGCAATCCTCCATTTGAAATTAACACATCTAGAACAATTTCTTTATATCCCTTATAATAATTCTATTATTTCATTTGCAGGAGTCAAAATTTCACATGATGTAATTTTTATGGAACCCATTCCTTTCACCTTCTCATTTGGATGAAAGGAAATTCTATAAAATAAGAAGACAAGAAAATACAATATGGATGGTAAGACATTCTCTAATCAGCACAAGAAACTAATACAAGTATTCAGCCAAAAAATGGTATCCATCATTTGGTATCTGCTTTCTGAAATTGGAAAAGTCATAGACTATTAAGGAATCATCTCACCTAAAAGCTTAAGCTGGTAGTTGAGGCCCCAGAATAGGATTTATATTATTCTCTAACACGCCCCCTCAAGTGAAAGTCTTTTGAGCTTGAAACTTGCACACAGACCCACACTACCTTGTGTTTGAATTTTATCAAATAGAATGAGGGTAGTGAGATTCGAACTCGTGATCGTTAGGTCAACAAGGCTCTAATACCATGTTAAAGAAACCAACTCACCTAAAAGCTTAAGGTAGTAGGTGAGACCCCAAAATATGATTTATATTATTCTCTAACATAGACTGCTACTTGCAAAACCATGAACTAAATTATATGCAATAGATTGCAAGTGCAGAAAAATCTCTCTTGTTAGCACCCTGTAATTAATGTCTGGAGTGGAACCTGAACCAGAAATAAGTATATACATCAGACTGAAACGAACCTTGTTGCAGCAAAAACAAAAACTCCAGTCAAAACTTCAATGCCATCTAATTCAGTTAGAAACTGGGAAAAGGAAGAATTCACTAGTGAGAAAAATTGGTAAACAAACTATATAAGATGAAACAATCAAAATGAGAAACTAACTTGATTAACAACACGATCAGTTACTCCAGTGTTGTCATGCCCTCGTTTTGGGGCAATGGAATCAAATTCATCAAAAAATAGAATACATGGTGCAGCAGCTGCAGCTTTTGAGAAAATATCACGAACCTGTAGTGAAAGCAAGGGCATTGCCAGCAGTCAATATACATTAAATTTTTATGAGGAAATACAGGCATATTCCAATACAGAAACTTATTATGGTCTCAAGTTCACTTCTGGGTCATGAAATCACACAATCAAATGCAAACCACCATCAAAGCACATTATTGAATTCAATTAAAAGAAGAAAACGAGTTTACACTCAATTGTAATATTGATATCTTATTTTAATCAATTTCAACATTATAAAATATTGCATCCACGCAAGTTCCATAAGAATATTAATGAATCTCCATGACATACCACATTCTCTTTGATCAATTATGCCAAACAATGATCAGTGAATATTAATAATGAAATTATCAGTAATTTATGAAGTATTCTTCAGTTGAAGCCATAGTGGAAATGTAAAGTGATAATGCAATTCATGATTGATTGTTTACCACCTATCTAACAAACAATTGCAAACTGACTATTCAACACAGAATAAATGGTTGCGACATGTCAAAGGATATAGTAGGAAGACAAAATGTTTGGCAAGGAAAACCTGTGGTGTGGATTTTTTGACAAAAAAAGGACATGCCTTACAAGAATCATTACAGAGTTTGGAGCTAAAGTTTTTCAAAGCAAGAATCTTCACAAAGCAGTATGCCAAAATGCAGCAAGAATAAGTTTTTGTGTAAGCACTAGGGGTGAACAAAAAAACCGAAAAACCGTTAACTTGAGAAAACCAAAAAAAAATAACTGAGAAAAAATCGAACCATTAAAAAAACCGATTAAACCGATTAGAATATTTTTAAAAACTTCCAGTCCAGTCCGGTTTTGGTTTTCTAAGGCTAAAACCGGTAAACCAAAACCGTATTGAACCAGTTCAAATATACTATAAGAAAATTAACTGGTTAAAGTAAAAAAAAACACCAATGCTAGCCTGTGCTTCTGCCCTACTCTATGGCATCTATTGCTGAAAACTACTTGACGTACCATACAATGTATTCCACATTTTCAAGGTATAATAAACCTATAGATTTCTGTTTCTGAAACTTTCACCTTTACACCATACCATCCATTATAATACTCAAAACCAGCATCACATCATGTGCCAGAAGACACAAGTTCCTAGGTTTTTAAAAAAATTCTGTCCTAATCTATTGCTATAAACTACCTGACAACACCTTGCTCAAACAATCACCCTCCAAAAACAAGGAAAACTACCTGACATACCTAGCCATGTTCTTTCAGGGGAAGTTGGTTTTTACATATAAAACCAAACTGGTCTAAAACCAATCGGTTTAAACCTGTTTCAGTTTGGGGTTTTTTTTTCATAATCTTGATTTGGTTGTTTTCCATAGATAAAAAACGAACCGAACTGAAAATGATCACACCTAGTAAGCACTGCACTTCAAGCAAGCAAAGAATTTTCTTATCCCTCCAATACACTCCAGGAACTTTTATATTGAACAGCACCAATAAGCAAGGAAGAAAATTCCAATTCAATGCAGTGGCAAACCCTTTGAAATGTATGTGAATAAATACATGGAAAGAAAAAAAGATTAAAAAAAAAAAGTTTCAAGAACTTCGTTTCACTTGGGAGAGAAAATAGGATTATTGACCCAATACAAAGTGAATTCACTGCCATTCCAACAATAATTTAGGAGCTTGCGTAGTGGCTTGACAAGGACAAAAGCTATAGCACTGTTCTAGGAGATGCAGATATGAAGAAGATCATGCAATGGCAGTGTTGAAAGTTCTAGAATAGCTAATTTAAAAGAAATGTTTATTTTGTTTTTCATTTCAAAACAGGAAGGGAGGTTTAATTGCTCTCTTACAGCTTGTTCAGAAGCACCAATGTATTTGTTCAACAGCTCAGGCCCTTTCACTGATATGAATCGAAGAGAACAAGCAGCAGCAGCAGCACCAACAATATGAGTTTTGCCACAGCCAGGAGGACCGTATAAGAGAACATTTGACCTTAAGCGTAAAGGAGCTTGGCCAAAGATATTTGGGAACTTTGAAGGTAATTCAATCATCTGCATAGAATTAACAATATCAACTTCAAGCCTATTATAAAACGCATGTGGAAATAAAGGGGGGTAGGGGGGGCGCAAATAGAGGACATTACTATTTCATTGGATAGTCCAAAGGCTAGTGTTTATTGGAAGACCAAGTTAAGAGCACCAAAAAGGTTTGACATCATCCATTATTTATTGAATGAATGAAACAAAGGCAAGACCTCATCCCTCCCCAAAAAAAAACAAAAAAAAACCCAAAAAACAAAATTGTCTGTGTGACTGATTACTCGTGTTTCCTTCAGAAAATCATATTTTAGTCAATGTTTCAAGTCCTTCAAAACCATTTGCACTATCAGGAAAAAAAATTATTGAAACAAAAGAGCCTATTTAAAGCAGAAATCACCAGACCAAGGAGTTCATCCAGTAAACCAGATGGAGAGTATAACAAACCTCAGTACCATAATCAACATATTCAAAGTAGAATCAGATTAGCCAAAACAGTTGACATAAAAAGGAATTTCTAAAGAGAAATGTCCTTTAGAAGGATAAGGAGTGTCATTAACACAAATGCAACTATTTTTGTTGCATGCACTACCTTCAACTTGCATGAGAGAATGCAATCAAATTCAACTTCGCAAAAAAGCTAAGGATAGATAAGAATGGAGTTTCTCAACTACAGATATGTCATAAATTGAAATATTATATATGGTAAGCATCTATACCAACCCTCTCCATGGCCTGCTTGTTGGTATTAATATGATCATCATGTATCAAGTTCAAGGATTAAGGATGATAGGGAAGGGGGAGAAGCATGGCTCAAAGAGTTTTGTTATTCAAATCCATTTGATGAACTCAATTTTCTGCAACACAGTGATTGAGATGTGGCAATCTCTAAATACAAAATATCTAACAATAAGCACACAAGCTATGTATAATTTATGATGCAAATTTGAAAGCCCTGAAGTTGGAAACACAATTTCTCATTGGTAAGATCCTATGTTCATAGGTCTTCTAACCCCAGTATTTCACCCATCATAAAATCAAAACTAAACGCAACTTCTATGTAGGATGGAATGAGAGGGTCATGATTCTTTTCACAGTTTAACATAAGGTTATCTTGTTATATTCAGAGTTTTCACATACTTCTTCATCGTGCTTTCAATTTTATGACAACTATAATTTAGGCAACATTTCTAGTTTTAATTACAGTATTGTGGGTCATTTGGCACTCAAGTTAATAGTATTCCCAAAAACTTTCCAGTTTTTCATTGGTGAGCAAACTTGTACAGATGATTGCATTTTTGCATATAAGGAATTGATAATAGCTTGAAAAAAAATTCTATTTTGATTGATACATCTTTACCAAGGCTGTGTGCCTACGCAGTATGCACCTTATGGTGAGGAATAAAATGAGTATTTGAAACTACTGGGCAGTGAACTGTCTCATCAATCTAGAGAACAATTTAACTCCCAAGGAACCAAAAAGATTTCCTACGATGGCACAATTCCATTAGAAGCTCTTGCATTCCTCTCTATTTAATTAATCCATGTAGAACCTAGAGGTGCTTTTTTTCTTTTTATCAAAAACCTCATTTTTTTTTCTTACAACTAGTGTGATACTCATTTCACAATATTCAAAGAGCCTACAACATGAAGTCAAGATGAAGGAAAGCAAATAATTGAAATGCTGATCTTCTGTTACCAACAAATTAACAGTTAACACAACCTGCAAATGATTTAGTCACTAATCATAAAATCATTTTTCATCATTAAAAATGTTGAGAGCAATAAATCATACCTCTCTAATAGCATTCCTTATGTCACTAAGACCACCAACATCATCCCAACCAGAACGACCACCTTCAGGGGCAGATTTAGTGATGTCACGCATAGAAACTGGAAGGAACTCATGCATTGCCCGAGAGAAGTCATCCTTGATTAATGTGGGTATATCATGCTCTTCCAAAGTAGAATGAGAAGGCAAAAATCGGCCAATGGCAGCATGTACAGTTCTATCTACCAATATTTCCTGATACATTGAACTGCTTCATATCAGAATTACAATTCATGTATATGCAACAAAAGCAGCTTTAAAATGCAGTTTTTCACTTACAAGAATTTTGCTAACATAACCAATTTTAGAAGTATCACAACAGACTTAAGACAGCAAATTTGAAGTTTAAATGCAATCATAGCTATGTTCCCTATGCAAGATTGATAAAATTATGTGTCCCACTTCATCATGGAGAAGGTGAGCATAAACAAGCTTGAATGTTGATGAACTGATGATGAAGAAACTTAAAGTAATCACCCAGCATATTACAATAACATGCAAGTTTCATTACAAGAATGATGGAAGGGTATATAATAAAACTAAATGTTAAATAAAGTGCTAAAAAACATGAAGCTCCAATAAATAAATGAATTTGAAATCTAGCTATTGCACAGGATTCAGCCAATAAATGAGGAGAGGCCGAAATGCACATCAACCAACTTTAAGAACAGTATCAAACTGCCTTCTTAGTAGAGAATTCCTGATCATGGACCAATTCAATCCAAGAAGATTTGAGTGTTTTGTTTTGTTTATCACAATTACTTGGTAGTTGAAGTTGCTCCATGAAGGCCCTACTTCAGGAAAACCAAGCACATGAATAGTTGTTGTGTTATGCCATCTTCTTCTTACCTATGACTTGTAAATGATCTTCAAATTGTTTCAAACATTAGCACTTGATTCATGCTCTTTCATAATTTTTTGTTAATAAAAAAGTTCTTCCTATGACTTGTTGATTTTTCCACTTAGAATGATTTACGTCTTGTAAAATAATCATTTTAGATGATATATTTGTAAGAAAAAAAAGTAAAAGAACAAAATGTTAATACACTCCAAATCCAGAATCACAACAAATACCAGATCGTATGCATCATATCCATCACATTTGGAAGCCACATCAAGCAAAATGTCTTCAGAACACTGTAAGGAACGCCTCCGAATTTCATGCTTCAATATAGCCTCACGTTCTGAGGCAGCAGGAGCAGGCAGTTGCACATGGAAGTCAAACCTTCCTGAAAACATCCAAATACACAAAACCAGTATAAAAAAGACAAACTGAAGAGAAAGGGAAGTGTTAGTAACCAGAAACCCTTCACAGCATTCTTTCTAAGTGCAAAAAGTGACAGACCTGAAGAGCTCAATGCTTGTGGAATATTCTCCAGAGTCTGCACAGCGGCTATAAAGGCAATTGGGCCAATTCCACATGTGCACTTCCTTTTTTCCTGTACATAGCCATATTAAATCTTCAAATTTAGAATAGATCCATTTTGTGTCAATTGTCCCCTGAAACCAATGTTCCTCTACTAGTGTGGATGTCTTCCAATCAATCGTAATTATGCATGCATATGATGGCACTATCATTAGAACAAACCAATTGCACATTGTATGCAAAAGTAAAGCAGAACACACATCAATGGCTTCAATATTATCAATTCAGGAAGAAGGGAAAGACCATGACTAATTTATTACCCCATATTCATCTATAAAGTCTGAGAGAAATTTTGTCAACGCAACAACAGATGTTGAAGGTTGTGATCCTTCAGAGTCAGAAGAGGATGACACAATGGTATCCAGATCATCAAAGATGACAAGGGAAGGTGCATGATCTAATGCTTCAGATATGGAAGCGGAAAGGGTTTGACGAATAGCTGAGGCTTTATCTAAGGCGAGTCCAGAGCAGCTTACAAAAACTCTGCATGCACAAAACTAAATTAGAGCAGCAAAAAAAAATGTGTGCCACCCTGACACCTTATTATGATTAAATTTGTTCACAGGTAACAAAAATAAACATTTGATAGATTTGATTACCACTTAAAAGGAAGAAAAAAATAGTCTTGCATAAATGTGATAATAAAAAAAATTCCTCACATGTGGGCAAAGAGGTCTTCACGTTCTTCAAGGGATTTTGCAACAGCTCTTGCTAAAGTTGTTTTTCCAGAACCCTAAAAGCAAACACATTTCAATCATTTGTATTCACTGGTGCATGACTCTTGGAATAACATGTTTGATTTGTATGGTAAAGCAATGACAAGAAAATAGACAATTGAACATATAGACGTATCAACATGCCAGGATCCATATACTTTTTAGAAATGAAGGATTTCGTCCATTGGTGAACAGTGAAGGACTATGAACTTGATTACACTTTTGATTGTTTTATATTTTTTTTAAAATTTTTTGGGGGAAAATTTCGTAATTAAATAAATCATTAAAAACAAGGAGCGAAGGAAATAGAGATTAAAAAAAAAGGTCATCTGCCATGCTCTAGAAAAGACAAGATCTGGTGCAACTAAATTTTCATGACAAGAAGCAAGGTAGGCTTTAGGATTACTAAGACAAAATTGGTTTTATTTGATTATCTCACATTTTAAATTGTAATTTAGGGAACTCCTTAATAATGTATTTCCAGTTTAGTGGCATGGACATGTTTTCCTGTGTATAAACAGAATCTACCTTGATTTAATGTTCTATAGGTTCTTGATGCCCTTATAACATCTTATCATATGTTTTGGCATTACCCTCTTTCAAGACTGGCAATTGACTTGAGATTTAACGTTATATTTCTCTTTTCCTATTTCTGGTGGTGTTCTTTTGGTCTTTTTCTCCCCTTTACCTCTTCCCATGACATCTTCACTACTCTCCTCAAATTCTTCATCTATCCACTGTCATTCGGTATCAATACAAACCTCTAAATGCACCTGAAGCTCAAAAACAAAAAATGCCAGAAAGACTGCTTGATCCCAAAGTAATATATGGGCAATAATCACTTTTAGAGATAATGACACTACTCACCAGTCACCATCCAAACATAGTACACCATGTGAATACATAAACAATGAAGTTTTTACAGAGAAAGTCAATGTGCACCATTTCATCTATTTGTGTTGTTAGTATAGGCATATACTCATTAATGTCCAACATTTCCATAATTCAAATGATTCCTGTTATAATTTCAAACAGATAGAGGTATTGTCATTTTTTTTCATGGATGAAAACGATGTTGTTGATTCTCAGTATCTCAGTGATAGTTCAATACGAGCGTGTCTACACATCTTAAACTGACAGCTTGCACATTTGATTCCCTTAGGCATAGGGTGACAAGAATTAACCATGTGATTTAAACATGTTCCCTGACATATGGCACAGATAATCTGCATCTAACACCTATAAGGAAATTCATTCATCTTCAAGATGATAATCTCCATACAACTGAACCAAACAGACAATGTGGGATGATAAAACTATTCTGTGCAGTGCAGTCATGTTTGGTTTGACAGTGATAATGAACATATTTTGTATATCACACATCAAATTATAGATAACTTTACTAAAATCAAAGAGATAAAACTCACGTGAGGTCCATATATCAGAACATGCCCAGGGCAGAGGAAGATTGCATGTATTAAACCACATGCTATAAGGAGGATATAACAACACCATCATTCCTGCAATGTGATAAAATTGTAATCAACTTCAACTATTAACACGGAAAGGAGAAAATGCTTTACACCTTGGTGAGGCATGAAATGCATGTCAGTAGTAGGAAAATTAAGCACAGCAAAAATTTGAGAACTTCATAGGGTGCCAGCAAGATCACACAATGCAGTTTGGCATGACCATGTTATGGCAACAATGTTGGAAAATCAATCCATCCATACTTCATCAAGCTACGTCGTCACAATACAAAGATGCATGCAAACACAAAATAATCAAGCATCGTGATTAAAAAAAAAGACAGAAAATACAGGAGAAAACCACAACAAAACTTTATGCATTAAAGCTAACTTCAATTCAAAATAGCATTACCTATCCCAGTTCAACATGCTAAGAAAAGTTAATATCAAAGTAGAAAGATGGTATCCAGTATTGTGGGTGGAAAATTGGCTTCAACATCCACCTTGAGATTCTTCCATGTCTTCACAAACATGACAGTAAAGATTGTCATTATTTCCTCATTATCATGTGTATGTGTTCTGTTAGCATGTGGACAGCATACATAGCAAAGGAATGTAGATCCACTATATGCTCATAAACTACAAAATCCCACATGATAAAGGCTTCTGTGGGAACTTCAAGCACTGTAAATAGAAGCATAGAGAGAAAGTACCTACTGTTAATCACATCAGAAGCAGTTGTCCCCATCCAGCTCAAAGATGATGCATTTGAACTAAACCCTGTAAAAGAGTTACTTTCCTTCAAAGAATGAAACGACACGGGGGCACCTAATTTCAGCCTTTCAAACAACTCTAATCCAAGATTATCCTTTTTTCTTTCGTCAAAGGCAAAACTGTATGCATTCACCTCTATTCCATGCACAGATTCTTCGGGAATACTCAGTACATACAAGAATTCAAGTTGCATTTCACCAGTCTTATTTCTGTTTTTTAGAGATCCATTTGAATAAGAAGATGCTTGTTCCCTAGTCTTCTTATCAATCCCAAAGTCATATCCCTTCACTTCGAAGTGAAGTAAAGTTTCTTTTCCTAAAATTAATGAATTAACTTCCACCCCAGAAGTTGAAGCAATGGCATCAAGCTGTGCCTGATACCATGCTTCAAGAAGTCTTCTCAATCCCTTCTTATTATCAGACAGATAACCAGTCTTTTCTTCCTGTTTAGAAGGAAAGTCTTGTGACAGGGCAGCAATAATTTTGTCGTGGATTGACCAATCTACAGCATCCATATAGGTGTCCAAGCTAGTTTTTCTTGGTTTCCGGAGTTTATCGATGTCAATCAGTTCTGGACCAGGCTTCTCAACAGGCTTATCTTGTCCAAGCATCTTAAAGTAACAGGGAGAAAGTGAAAGTGAAAGTGATCCAATGTCCTTCAAATCAGTAATGCATCCCTTTAAATAAATCCCTGAAAACAAAAGCATTTCTAAAGTCAAAACTGCATGGTATGGCATAAAACAATCAATTGTGGAGTCATAATTGTTAAGCAAGGAACAAAATCCTTATTGCAGCATTTTAAAGCAAATGATGAAGGTTCATATAAATGCAAATAAAAAAGTGTAAAGGAGCATAGATAAGATCAATGAGTGCTCAGAATAATTAACATACACGAGTGCAGCCCTGCTCTCAAATACAAACGAAGGGATCGAGCTATCATTACATGTCCTTTAGCCACCAAATCAGAAAACAAAAGGTGGGCAACTGCTTGACGAAATTCTTTCTTGTCAGTTGAAGTTCCATTTTTAGCTTCCTTGGGAGAGGCACTGTTCACTCTCAATGCATTTCTATCAGGAGTCTTTACACCATCTTTTGATGACAATCTTGGAACAAGTGTGACCAGCTGTAGAGAATCTAAAGAAAACTTTCGAGCAGTTTCAGGGTGCAAATAAGCAACACAAGTGAGTGCGATGGACAGCTCAACACCTTTGACATCACAATTGTGAAACAATCTTCTGTCTAAATCTTGAAGACGCAACTGGGCCTTTGCCATAGTACTTTCTTTATTAGAGGACTGCACAGTGGCATCTTGTTTATTAATAACCTTTTTGCGTCTTTTTGGAGCAACTGCAACTTCAGCTCCAGGAACAAGTTGAACTGAAAATAATCTCATAGGTCAGGATTAACACTGGTAGTCTATGACAAACCTTAATTTAGCATAATTGTCCACACAACAACCAACAATATCAAAAATCAAAGCATATAAAAAAGAAAAGGAATATTATGCAACAAAATATTTAGGTACAGACTTCAACGAGTATAAAAGGAGATTTCTTGAATACAGGTGAATTCCAACATAGGATGCTGAGCTCAATTGAGGATCATATGACAGCATAGCATGAGAAAAACCAATGCATCAATTATATAAAGTTGCCAAAAGCAGCAGAATTTCGGCAGCTTGCCAGGAGGAATAGAAGACACAAAAAAGTGGAAGCAAAATGCTAATATGTTATATGGTGAATGAAGTTCCTTCCAACCTCCTGCAAACTTTTTTTTTAGCCATGTACCGCAGGTGACAAAGGATGCTGAATCGATGTAACCAATTGATTATCCTTAAATGAATTTTTCTAAAAAGATGATAGATATGGATAAAACAGGCATCCTCCTCTAAAAAATGTTGATTATGTCAATTTGACCCAGGAATAACTATGGGTTAGAATCATTATTAAAATCAAAGATATTGAAAAAGTGCTTTGTATTTGTACATGTTCTTAGACCAGGTCAGAGAATGTCTTATACTGCTTGTTGTATCTTTTTACACGGTAAAATCTAAAAAATTTAATGGGGGGGCCCAGTGGAGTGAATAGCAGACAGGACAAATGTAAATTATATACACTTGTTTCATTAATTAACCGGGACACTAATATGAAAATATATAATTAAGACCATAACAAATGTACCTTCAAGGTATTATGAATCCTATCATTTGGCAACAAGTTAACTTGTGTTGTGTGTGTGTGTGTGTGTGTGTGTGTGTGTGTGTGTGTGTGTGAGAGAGAGAGAGAGATGGGAAATCTAGAATATATCCCAACATACTCCCAAACAAACAAACTTGACATTGAATTCAAACCAGATTTTTCTTTTAAATATCACTTTCTTAGACTCCTGATACACCTTATCTCATAAATCTAATGGCCCTTTAAACCTACAAAATTCTACACCATAGATTCACAATATAAATGCAATCCCGAACAAACCACATAGATTCACAATATACCACAGCAATATTGAGCAGCGCTGCTGAATACAACCTAACAAAAGGGCAACGAGTAGCAATTCTTCTGTAAGCAATGTGTTACAGTTGAATTTATCAAGATCACAAGCCACAATATGGTAACAGCACATGGTAAGACCTCCACTTTTGTACTTCAATAGCTTCATATGTGTCATTATTAGAGTTCAATAAAATCATTTTTTTAATGTACATTCAAAAGCACGGCATCATTTCAAGAAATGAAAAGAATCAGTGATTAACTCCAGAAAGTAGATTATACAAAATAAGAAATTGGTAGCAACAACAATGCAATTCCTTAAACCACATAACTAGAAAGCACAACTCCCGGAAAAAGAAAAAGAAAAGCAACTGAACCAATTTTCATGAAGCTACTATAATTTGAGTGGAAAGTTGCAGACATCATCTTACCCACCGCTCTCTTGGGAGATGTTGAAACCACAAGAAATGTAATGACAGCGCCGCCATGTAACCACAAAGGAAACCTCATTCCTTCATTGACAATCCTCACCTGCAAGCAGATTTGATTTCTCAAATGGGCAAAAAAGAAAAAGAAAAGAAGTAGCGCAATATATACCTGCTTTAATATGGAAGCCTCGGCTTGTTCAGCGTTAAGTTCTAAAACTTCCCAATCATCCTCGCTGTGAGGTTCAATGGTAACTAAAGTCGCGTTGACCACATTAGAAACAGCCCTGACTTGAACACTAATATGATCAGGCAATGAAATGCACTCTGCAAACTGTTGCGCAACCTTCGCCCCACAGATAACCAGAATAAAAATCAATTAATCCTTGAAATTTGCAGTAATAGATTAACTACCGATCCTATTTTAAAAAATTAAAATGAATCGGGTGTAGATTGAGGTACCTCGATGGAGGGAGAGGAGGAGGCAGCACCGGACCAAGCGACGGTCCAGTGACGGTTGGCGGAAGGAGAGCGAAGTTCAAGAGTGAGAAGTGGAGGGAGAGGAGCAGGGCGGCGAGTGGATTCAAGGGCCTGGATTAGGTTGAAAGGGAGAGAGACAAAGCAATTCTCTATACCGCCCACGTGCTTCACTTGGAATTCCATTTTTCGATAACTCGTGGAGGAATGGAGAAGGAGAGCTATGGTATGTGGTTTGTTTTATGTTCATTCCATTTCTGGAGTAGAGCTGGAAGAGAGAGAGAGAGAGTAGAGCTGGTGGTTAATGAGCTGACTGTTGTTTTTATTGCGCTTCTCGAGGCTTTGCTTCTCTTTCCTTTCCACTGACCCTACGACTTGTGAACAAAGAGGAAATGATTGTTTGGTTCTCACTTCTCTTGGTTTTTTTCTCTCACTTCAATATCATCTCGCGGCTCGGCCGCATTTTCTCTTTAGTTTCTGGGAGAAAAAAAATTAAAATAATAATATTGTAATAGTATTTGTTTTCTAAATTATATTTTTAATTAAAAATATATCAAAATAGTATATTCTTTTTATCTTTAACTTTAATATATCAAAAAACATATAAAAAAAATACAAAAAAATAAATCAACTACATTTTCATCTAGGAAACAAGTTTTAACTTGTAAGATTAACATGAACAGGTTTTACTGTTTTACTTTTACATGCTCTCTTTTTTCCTCTCAAGATATCCCTTGTCCAACATTAAAGTGTTGTTCGTGATGGATAAGTTGTTCTAGAATTCTTAATAATAGTTACTTACACAATACTCGCTTTAGAAAAAAAAATAGAAAGAAAGAAAAACGCATTCCTGTTAAAAATGATAAAAAATTATTTGCAAAAATTATTTTTTTCAGCTCTACATATTTGAAATTCAAGGTTTTGCAGTCAAAATGAATCACATTATCACAGTACTGGATGCATCCACCTCGAAGGCACGAAGATGGCCAGATTCCACAGGCAAATCCCACAGAAAAATAGAATATAATTTGACATATTTTGCTCGGGTTGCTAAGCTTCAAGATAAGAATACATTATCACCAATTCAATTTTTAAACCGTCTAAAGATGCGAGGATTATAGTTCAGCCCCAAAAATTGGAGCAATCAATTCACCAAGCTACAGCCTTGCAAATATTACAACAATCCTACTAGTATATATGGAAGACATTTTTCTCTTATATCACCGGAAATTTAGGCGACCTTCACTCCAACGTGGGCACGACATGAGACATAGGTATCCACTCCCACAATGCAAACCCAATGGGGCACCCAAACAGATCATAGTAGCTCGAGCACTATAATTCACAAATTTCACTCCACATTAAAGTGCCCAATAGTTACTTTTCAAATACAATATTTAAAAAACAAATAAAAGGGAAGGCTCCAATGGTTCGATCTATCTCATAACATGGTTATAACCAGTGAGAACACTGCAGTTTAGATTTTACAAAAAAAAAAAATTAGAGATGATCATGCTCAAGAGAATATCTATTTACATCACACAGCCTGCAAAATATCGCTTATGACATCCTCATTAACGCCACGACGCCATTATAGTAAACCATAAATAGAAATTTGACTCCAGAAAACGGAATTTGTAAAGGTAATAGCATTACTTGTCAACTTACACAAACGACATACCAAAGGAACCAATGGAGGCAAGGCATGATTTGTTTTGACCACAGCTACATCCATCTTCAATGAATCCTTGCTTGTCATCCGAACATACATGAGCTTGAATAAGTATTGGTTTTACTGGTCAACTTTCAGATAAGCCAAATCAAAAGAATCACCAGAGGCAATGACAGGTATGATTTCCCTTGACCATGGCAACATCCATCTTCCTTCAATCCTTGTTCATCATATGAACAAACATGGACATGGTATGTCAGGACATATTATGAATGCTGCTGCTAGCTTTATACCCCAACCTCAATCAGATGTTGCATAGAATCAACAGCAATTTATAGTAATTTGTTTAGTAATATAATTCTAGAGCAATGTGACGATAAAGCATTGCTTCATTTCTAAAGCAAGCACAGAATGCATATTCCGGAACAAAGATTTGTTTTGAGATATGAAAGTCATCAACACACCGCATTATAGGCAATTGGGCAAGGAAATGCCACATCAAACAGCTTAATTTATATTGTTTGTTGAACTTCGCACTTGAAGGACTTTCTATGAAACCATGATCCTTTCCGAAAGGTTCTGTTCTGATATGTGAGTTTCTTTCACCCATTAAAACAAGATTATGGAGTCGTTTAAAAAAGATTTAATTGTGTCCTGAAACATTAAAATTTCAACAGCAAGACCACGAAAAACATTCCAGTAAAACCCACTCTCACACAACAATCTGCATAATAGTTTCACCTAATTATCAATCAAGGCCATAAATGACCACATTAACAAAATCAATTTGTTGGTATTTATATATTTTCTTCAATAGAACCTGAAATCCAAAATATCTGTGAACACGCAAACAGCCTTGTATAGATCACTGCATTTATTAAGGGATGAAAGGATTTTCACTTAGCCTTGGACCTTGACCACCTGAAATTTGGTAGAATTAACTGATCAAAGTTGACCTTATATTTTAAATTTCAATAAATAAAAAAACCATTTAGAGAGGAGAAAACAGAATTATGAAAAAGATGGCTATATATGATCCAACATTAAAAAATTAAAACAAAAACTCACACCCATGGCCAAGTCAGCCAGACATGAGCCAGTCGGGAATCAAGTGTAGATATTGCCCCATAGCCTACACCAAGCATGGTAGTAAACTTTATGCATCATCATCTTGAGACTTTTAGAAACAAGGAATGCAACCCCTCAATATTGTCCATGAGACATTCTGACAAAGCATCAGCATATTAGTCAACTTAAAGATCCTTGTGCTGCTGGAAAATACATGGATGTGAATGATCTTTCAGAAAAAGTTGAAGAGAATATATAGATTCACAATGGAAAGGACAAAAAAAAATTTAATCCTTCCCACACATGTTCATACAATGACAGATTTTAGTACCATGTTTTCTACAATTGAACCCATTCAAAATTATCCTGCTCAAGATCAGAAAGTCTTAGTACTTCACATAAAACTCTAGTCAATTTCAAGTTCATTGTGCCTAACAAATTGAAATCATCAGATGTAAACAATTCCTTGAGTGACTTTTGTGGTCAGAGAACTGAATACAACAACGAAAAAAAAAGAGGGAAGGGAAGGGAGGCAATGCAAAATAACCAGAAACGATATACATCTCAAGCAGCTACACATCTTAGCCATAACCTCTACGATGTCATTGTCAATGAAAAATTACAGTATCATGTTTGGTAATGGACAAAAATCTGAAATCACCTATTAACAATCCTACTATTAACAGATGTCAAATTTTTTAACACCATCAAGTGTTCATCATCTGAAATGTGGAGCTCATCACGCAGGGTTGTCAAATTTTCTTCATCTTCCCAACTCAAAGGCCCTGAACTATACAATGCCTCAACAGTAGAACAATAGCCATGTAATCTTGACCTATGCACTTCAACTCCAAATTTCTCATCATAAGATGGGGAATCTTTTTTCTCATATTCTGATCCATTTGATGATTCAGCATCACTATGCAAATCCTCTAAGTTTTTATCACATAGGCTCGGACAACACAAGTTGTGACCATAGCTGCCTACAGCACTACAACTACCAACGGAGGACATACAACTATCAGTGTCAACAGATATTGAGGATTCTACAATACTACCATCATTATTCCTACCTACATCCATTTTAGATAACTCAACTTTTCCAATATGAAAGGAAGAGTGCACATAATTCTCACCCAATATTTCATTTGGATAAATAATTGTGTCTACCTTTTCAAAAGTAGGAGATGGATAAGCTGAACAGATTTGTTTGTGACTACCATTTTTTTCAATGAGTCTCTTCTTTTGAGCAATCACTGGATATGTTTCAAGATCACTGCCAAATGCTGATCTCCTCTTCAATGTTCTGGAGGAAACCATAGGACGCCTTCGCACTTCAAAATTTTTCTCCACTGGAAAGCAATCAGCAGCAGCAGACAGGTGTATCCCTGTATCTGATTGTCCTTTTCCCATAGGCACAACATAATTCTCCAAGCCCTGTTGCAAAATGCCACATATAAATGATGATTAGGAATTGTAAAACAGTAAGAGCCCACTAACATAATTACACAGCATCAATTTGTGACACTTGGAACATCAGTACATTAAGCAGATTAAACACCATAAAAAGGAGAATATCAATTTCATTCATATAGCAACTTGATCATGAGCTACAAAAATGTAATTACTTCTCAGATGAGGAAAATTGGCTGGCAAAGATCAAACAATTGAAGAGATCAAAAGTACTGAAGACTGCTAATCAAGCAAAGTACTGAAGACTTCGTGCATGGAAGGATAAATGGATGCATTGAATTAAAAAAAAATCCACCTATTAATCCCTAAATACACAGTACTAAGAAAGATGATTAGGGCACAGTCTTAACCCTTGAAAATTTTGCTCTAGGGCAACTGCTCTCAAGTCTTCAATTCAAGAACCACAATTGTGCACAAATCAAGACAAACTCTTAACATTGTACTGGATAATCAAAAGGAAACAAAACATAACAAAGCATTTTGCGAAATGAAAATTACCTTCCTCATGACAATCCATTTGCCCATCTTGCCAGCACTTTCGAACTCTTATATGAGATTTATAGACATTGAATTCTTCACACAATCCAAGTAACCTAACAAATATGCTTTTATCACCCATAACTTCCATTACTATTGCTGTTTTCCAAGCAGAATTGTGGAACGCTTCAACAAGATCCCCAGGAACCCAGTGATCATCCCCTGCCATCGGTGGTGGACAGGGTCTAATTGACTTCCTAGGCACCCTCTCCACAACTGCATCTGCATCATTATTCATTGGAAACCAGCCATACTTCACACTGTATGTGTGCCCGTTCCCAGAGATTATCTCAGCACAAAGCCAAGAACCCGTTGCAACCTCTGATTTGTTCAGTACCTCCACTTTCATACCTGCCTTGAATCTCATGATGGCTAAATTATAATACCAACAAGATTCTACCAACCTGCCGCATCAGAAATTCAATTCAACAAATCAGTAATTTCACAGAAACAGGAAGATCATACAGAGTATTTTATCAACAACAACAAGAGAGAGAAAAATACACGGAAAAGAACCATAAAATTATAATTCTGCATATAAAATCAACCATCACAAGATATAATGAAAATTGACCGGAAAAAAATTTAAAAAAAAAGATTACCAACGTGTAAGTGATAAGCAAATTATGATTATTAAGCGACAATTCATTCAAGCTTTGTGACAAAAAGATGAGTATTTGAAAAACTAACTATCAATAAATTGTTTCTCTTTGACATTAATTAATAAATAAAACCATATAAAATAAATGAATATCAAATCATTAAGAACATAAAAATAACGATGTATAAAGCACCAGAGATCGCTGATCAAACACTGATTTGATATTTTTTTACTAACCTTTTCGCAGAGTTTATTTTCTTCTGCTTTCGGATTTCTTCCGTTTTGAGAGAGAAGTTGAGATTTTGTTTGTTGTTCGCTTGAATGGTAAAGCCTGATGGTTAGGGTTTTCAAAATTCTTATTTAACTTGAAAGTTATATAATCGGACGGCTATTACTTAATCACTTGATGACTAAGAAAGTGCGATCTACTGTGGAGATGTGGTGTGTCTGAGTAGCCAATGAGGTTGCTACACGTGAATCTTCGTCTTCTATGTAACTTCTTTTTAACAAAAGGAACTTCTAATTGTAGAGTGCTTAAGTTTAATTAATATATATTGTTTTTTAAATCAGTTTTTGTTTAAAAAAACTATTTTTAATATAGTTTATTAAATAATTTAAAATATTAACTAAAAAATAAACAAGGAGATATATAAAAAAATATAAAAAAAAATTAAAATACCAAAAACAAGTAGGCTCATAAAAAATCTAAATTGTCCTATTTTTATAAATAAATATTTTTTATCATAATGAATATTGAGTTCTTGGTCAATTAAGCCTTTTTGTTTTGAAAAAACACAAATTTTATATAATTTCAAGTAAAAACACTCTGAAAAACAATCATTATCATACTTTTATATATTTTCATAGTCAAAAACCAAATTATTCAGGAATATTCGATTGACATACTAGTTATCATATAAAATTCTCATTTATTTCTAAATTCAAGAAT
Organism: Salix viminalis; assembly: GCA_029228465.1. Classification (NCBI taxonomy): domain Eukaryota; kingdom Viridiplantae; phylum Streptophyta; class Magnoliopsida; order Malpighiales; family Salicaceae; genus Salix; species Salix viminalis. Next base: position 10,994,490 of record CM055426.1, read on the forward strand.
AAATTTTTTTTTATATTTTAAATCCCTTAATATTCAATAATTTTTGTGTTTGACGTTTATGTAAGGATGTTTAGAGTATGATACGATTGTTTTTCAAAGTTTTTTAGTTTATAAATATATTAAAATAATATTTTTTTATTTTTTAAAAATAAATTTTAATATCAGTATATCAAAAAATAATTTTAAAATGTCAAAAATATAACTTAAATAAAAAATAAATATTTTAAAATACAAAAACAATGGGAGTTTGATGTGATTCTGGGACTTGCGAGGCAAGTATTTTGGTAGGGTTCAGTTTTCCATCAATCATTATTAGACCTGTTTGTGGCTACTTTTAGTAATAATCAAGAATCAATCCACCAACTTTAGCTGAAAGGCCAACTCAAGTTAGGCCAATAATCAATTTGCAGTCCAAAACTAATTAGAGTAGTGTTTTAAGAAAAAGGAAAAAAAACAGATTCTTGCTTGCTGGACAAGCCTGGTCAAATAAGAACATCGGCACGGTACACTTGTTGAATTAAGACGGGGGGTGGCTTGTCAGTTAAGACCAAGTCAATGGCGACTTTGTCCTTTGAACCAAGAAACCATTTGCCTCCACGTCCAACCACGCTCTTTAGAAATTTTGAGATCTTTTTTTTAATTTTTTTTAAAAAATATCTTCATTTATTAGTATTAAAAAATAGAGTATATATATTATTTTAATATATATTTTCAAATAATAAACATTTTAAAAACGAGCGACAAGACCAAATATAAGCTTCGACCAATTCTTGTGCCAAGCCTAATACCAATTGAATTCTAATTTTATGTGATGGAGTATTGTGTGGTCCCATTTGTCTAGAATGTAATCAAGAACAGTTTTATATATTGACTAACTGGTATTTTTGTAAGTACATGATGATTTTAAAAAAAATATTTTTTACTCAGAAATATGTTAAATAATATTCTTGTTTTTATAAATTATTTTTAATATATCATATCAACAAATCTAATAATATAAAAAAAATTAATTTAAAACAAAAAAACACATGTCAAGATTTTACTATTGGATACATGGCAAGAGAGAAGTGAATTTTAGTATTGGAATAAACATCATTACGCTTTCCCCTCAGGCTTAGAGATCACAAAAATGAAAAACTCAGGGAATGATCAGGTAAGATTCACAAGATTATATATATACTCAAATGGCTTATTCATTGATATCAACACTAACTCCTTTAGAAATTTCATTGTTTACGTTATGATTGTAGCCAATTGTTTTCTTCTCGTTCCCAAAAACATTTAACCTTTTTTCTACTTTGATCATTGAAATTTAATAGTTGATTGCGTCGTTCAACATTAAATTAAAACATTCAATCCAGTTTTATAAAAATAAATTTTAAGTTATTCTTGAGATAAAAATTAAAAGATCAAGGATCAAGATTGACTTTGAAACAAATAACATTTTCCCTCCTATGTTGTTCAAAACTTCAAATGGTGTAGTATTTTTTTTCTAGTCCCCTCAAGTTTACTTTTTTTTTCTATTTTAGTCTAAATTCTTTAGTGTGTTTTATGATTCGGCTGAAAATCTTGTTTTCCTAGATGTCAAGAGAAGATAGAGAAAACCGGTGGGAAAAAAAAGAGAAAAAAATACTTTTTGACGGCAAAATTTTGGCCACCCATTATATGTGATTTTGGTGTCTTTGAGCTTGTTTTAAAAGAAGAATTCAATTAAGGTATTTTCTATCTTCAATAATGCCTAGCAAAGTAGATCAAATCTTGAAAAAAATTCGTTTAGTTAAAATATATTGTGTGGCTAAGAATGAAGCTTTTAAGGTTTATATAATGTTTTCTCATATAGTTGAAACATATTTTATTGTTAAGAATGAAGTTTTTAAGGTTTATATAATGTTTTCTCATATATATATGTTCAAAAACCATGCAAGTGTTTTCATGATATCAAAAAAGCATGCACTTGCAACATTGGATGCATTGACTAGTTTTCACCATAAATAGAGAAGAGCATTAGCTTGTAGAGTGGTTTTTTTTTTTTATCAATCATGCATTTTAATTTATATTTTTTTAATTGTGTTTTATTTGTATATGTTAATTAAATATAAGCCTTTCTTTAGTTTTTTCTTAATAAAAACAACCTTCTATTTTTTTAGTTTGAGTGGGTTTAATGGCATGGCTATACATTTTAATTAAGAATAGGTTTGAGAATAATTTTTTTTGTCTTTAGTGGGATAAAATCTAAGTTAAGCATTTTTTTTTACAAGATATGACATGCTTTTATGAACAAGTGATGAAAAAACATATAGGATTTTTGTGTTAACAAATTGGACTTCATCCATGAACAATCTAACTAGATCTATAAATGTTTCAAGTAATTTTACATGAATTTGTAATCGTGGTCGTTTCTTCATTATTGTTTTTCGAAGCTTAGTGGATCCTTCTCAAATGATACATGAAAGGGTTGATAATATAAACTTTGGATATTAAGGTGATAATATTACTTTGTATTTGATTTTATGTTATTAAATATAAATTTAAATTTTATCATTTGAATTTAAATTTAAATTTTATCAGGTGTTTTCAAATATGTTATTCTACACGAGGGTATAATTTCATGTCAATTAAAGTTCCAGAAAATATCACGACAAAGTTCACAATATTTTGTATGAATTTTGTTATTGTTTGTCTTTTGACTTGTAAAACTTTATATTTGAAGAGAATCATTTTTCTAATGATACAATAATATTTAACAAACTTAATTTTTGGAAGTTAAAGTTAGTTTAACAATGATTTTTTTATTGTATAATTTTATGCTAACAAACATTATTTTTTATACATATTGGGTTAAAAAATTTAATGAATTATATATTGAGAAGGCCTTGAGATAAGGTATAAGCTATTTTATGACATCTATTATTTTTGTAGTTCAATTAAGATTCTTTTTCTATTTTATTTAGACCTCTTTTATTATTTTCCATAATTATTTAGAGAAACTTTTTATCTAGTATAAACAAAGGTATTTATCTTGTACAAATATTTTTTGCTTTTCAATCATAATATTTTAAATAAAAGTTGTATTTTATATGATGCAACACTTTTTCTCTTTACTAAGACAAAGATCAAAATTGACTTATCAATATATAACTAATCTTAAAGAGTCTTTCTTATAGTTTGGATAAAAAAAATCATTTTTCTTATTTGTTCCTATAACTAAATATGTGTTTGTTTTTATGTCTTTTGTTCTTTCTATATCAGAACACTAACCGAATACAATCTATTAACCTAGTTAGGTTAAATAGGTTTCATAAGATCAAATTCTTGGTCGATTCAATTTGCAATCTAGTCATAGTCACTTCTAGATGTTGAATTTTTAGGGTCAATATGTTGGGTGGAGACAAATTTTATGTATAGATACAATGTATTTTTAGAAATGTATAAATATAATTTATTTTTTGAAGTCACTGCTGGAAAGTGGTCCACGTTACACTCGTGAAGTTAAAATCATTTTTTTTTCAACATAAAAAAGATGTCAAGGTGACACAAATATTCCTATAAAAGCAAAAACACTTGGAGACTTGAGTCATTAACTTGGTTGAGTTTCATAAGCTCAATTAATTTAAATAAGATAAATAAATAAACCAATAATAAAAACAACAAAAAAAGTTAAAAACTACTTGACTTGAGATCATTCGAGTTAGCATGTTAAATTTGTGACTTGGTTATGATACCAAGATAACTATGCCAAAGAGAAAATTGAATAAAACTATGAAAGCTTAATTACTAAACAACTCAATGTGAAAGGACAAAACTGAAAAAAATATTATTTTTTAAAATAACATAAAAAAATAGACATGAGTCATATCGGACTTTGAAATAACCTTATGGAAAGAAAAAAAAACACGAAAGATCAATTTTCTATTATTCAGATACTGAAAGAAAAAATTGAAAATAAAAAATAATTTTTAAAAAATAAATATTGAAGGGTCATATTTGATAACAAAAAAAAAAATGAGAAAAAAAATTAAAGCTCAATACTTAATAAATAAAATGTTAAAAGTTAAAAATAAAAAAACTTTACCTGGATTCATTCACATCAGCATATAAAATCTATAAAAATAATTGATGTGAATTCTTGGACATTCAAAAGTTTACAACGAAATGATCAAGGAAGTGATAAACTACACTATAGATAAGTCAACAAGGTAACTATTACCATGATTAGATATTTTTCCATTTTAAAAATATAAAAATAAAAGTTTTATTTTATTCTTTACTTCAAATTATTTTTTTAACATGTTTAGATTTTTTAATATAATGATGTCAAATATATATTTTTAAAATAAAAAAAATATTATTTTTATTATATTTTCAAATATATTTTTTTTTAAATATAAATATTATTGCACTTCAAAACAATCCCTCGAAGTTCTTCGGCCCAGGCCCAATAAGAAAGGTGGACGTAATCTGGCGTCCAAAAATCAGGGTGGGAAGAGGGAACGTGGTCCAATGACATAGCTTGGGCCTTGGGATTCAGAGTTTCAGACTGCAAGAGGGGCATCCTCTGCTTCATCAATTCAATCCTAAACTGTATAGGATTAAATTAGGACAAATAAGAAGAAAAAAAAGAGGAAAAGAATTAGTCCTTCTCCCAAAAGGAATACAATTGAGAAACTCCTATATATATATATTTGCATTGGCATCAGCTAATTGTTCACACTCAAAACTTCCCTTCAATCCTTGCAGAGCCCTCTAGCTATCGTCTCTTTCCTTGTCTCAAACTAGCCCCTTTCGCATTCTTAGCATGGCCCGTTCAGAGATTCTTATCATCACCTTCTTTCTCGCTTTCTGTTCAATCTCATGCATGGCGGAACAGCCACCACCATGTGCAACCTATAGATTCTCAAACAACAAACACTTCCCTTCTTGCAGTGATTTGCCTGTCCTGAGCTCCTCTCTGCACTGGAACTACCACCCATCGTCCAGCAGAGTCGATGTTGCCTTCAGGCACACCGGTGTAAGCGATCGCAGATGGATTGCTTGGGCTATCAATCCGACTTCAGCAGGGATGGTTGGCTCGCAAGCGATCGTTTCCTTTCCTAGAACGGATGGAAGTCTTGCGGTTTATACTTCGTCGATAACAAGTTATAGAACCCGATTGGAACAAGGAAATCTTAGCTTTCCTGTCTGGGACTTGTCTGCGACTAATCAGAACAATGAGATGATAATCTACGCAAGTTTAGAGCTCCAGGGAAACATCAGTGCAGTCAATCATCTCTGGCAAGTGGGTCCAATGTCTGAAAACACTCCATTGATGCACAGCGTCGCGCCATCCAGTCCCAATGTTAGATCCATGGGGAGTTTGGACTTTCCTTTCCGGAAAGATTACAGCGACAAGAAGCTCTTCTGCCACTGTGAAAAATATCCATGGAATATTGAACACGGTAAGCTGGGGTATTCTAATGCCTACCGGGGCCATCATCGCAAGACACCTGAAAAAGTTCGAATCTGCAGACCCTTTATGGTTCTACCTGCATGTAAGCTGTCAACTTCTGGCCTATGTTCTTGGTGGTCTTGGTGGATTCGTGACTGGGATTGTTCTTGGCAAAAGGTCTCATGGAATCGAACATTCATCGCACAAGATCATCGGCATTATCCTGTTCTGTCTTGCAACAACTCAGGTATTTGGTGGCATGGTCAGACCTGGAAAAGATAGCAAGTATCGTCCCTTTCTTCAACTGGTTCCACTTCTTGGTGGGTTATTCGACGATTTTCCTGGGCATAATCAACATATATAAAGGGATTTGGCATATTTCACGCTGCAGAGTCTTGGTGGTATGCCTACAGTGCTGTAATAGTAGGCTTGGGGTGCATTGCTCTGGGATTGGAAGCTTACGCTCGGGTGAAGGGTCGGAAGTCAAATACCTCAGTCAACAACAAGTGCAGTACTAGCATTGAAATAGAAGAGGTTTAGATTCGACGGACATCATTTCCCTTTTCTAATTAAGAGGTTTCCAGATATGAGTCATAATTTTTTAAGTAGTTTTTTCTTTTGAGTTAGTAGCAGTTTAGTTTTGATGCAGAATTGTAACTGATCCTTTCGTATTCTGCAAATTTTCAATCCCACCTGATGCACTCATTCTCTTTTAATGAATTTGAAGTAGTTGGATTCTCAATGGTGGTTGCGAGCGTTTTTTTTTTTAATTAAATATTTTTAGATTATTTTTATATAATAATATTAAAAATTATTATTTTTATATAATAATATTAAAAATTATTATTTTTAAAATAAAATATTATTTTAATATATTTTTTAGAAACAAGTTTAACCACGTATACATACAAACAGGTAATTAGGTGAGAGTTGTGGGCCTGATATTTTTTATTTGGGTTTATATTGGGCTTTCAGCCGTATTGTTTGTTAGCTACCTCTATGAAGAAGAAACTTTAATTTATTTTCCTCGGGCCATTGACCTGCCCTTAATTAAAGTATACGATGGCTTTATTATATTTCTTTTTTGCATTAATTAACACCACCTTAAAATTTTTTAATCAATTTTATCCAGATGAAGAGAAGACTTTTTTTTTTTAAATACTATTTCTCTCAAAAGAAACCCATCAGTTAGAAGAGCCGAATAAAAAACCCTCATCAATATTAACTTAAAGTGATTAAAAATGCATTTCAAAAATGCTTCTTACCTTTTTTATTTTTAACTATTTTAATATGTTAATGTTAAAAATATTTTTTTAAAATAAAATAAAATAATATTTATATTTTAAAATAAAAAATATTTATAACTCTTTTAAATGTATCTGCAATTATTTTTTAAAAAAGAAGTTACGTACGTGCGGAAGTGTGTCACGTGCAAAGGGAATCCACAGTCCATCGCCACCCCCATGTTCCAATTTGGTCATTTTTCCATTTCATTTCGTTCCATTCCCCCATTTTCTTTCACTGATACACAGATAAATAAATAAATAAATAAATAGCAGCAGCAGCAGCAGAGAGAGAGAGAGAGAGAGAGAATTCGTGGTAGATTACGAACAGGGTGCGACCTCTCATCAAAACGAGAACACATTCACAAGGAAAAAGAAAAGAAAAGAAGAAACAATGTGGAGAAGACTGGCCTCTTCACACCTCAAAACCCTAGTCGTCAACACCACCACCTCCGCCCGATCCACTCAACCCCTTCTTCTCAATCGATCAATCACCAATCCATCTCCTTCCGCTTCTCTCTTCAACCGCTATTTTAGCGCCGCTTCAGGTCATCTAACTCTCTCTCTCTCTCTCTCTCTCGATTGTCTAGTCTAGTCTATTATAATCTCCTCTCAGATCTTCACATACAAACAATTACAACAACTGTATTCCCTTGTGATTGTGGTTTTTGTGGGTAATATTTTTTTTTAATTCGGTATTTGTTAGGGAGATGAGATTTATTTTAAATCGATGAATTATTTTAGATTTAATATAATTTCCATGCCCGCTATTGGATTGAGTTGGAATAGATTTCCGATAAAAGATTCTGTTTTTTAATGCTGAAGAATATATATTATGAAGAACTGCTTGGTTTTGTAGTGGATGGTGCCGTGAAGAAGACAGTTGAGGATGTACTGCCTATTGCTACTGGACATGAGCGGGAGGAGATAGAAGCTGAGCTTGAGGTACTTTTCTGTCCCCCCTCCTGGAAAATGAGGAAAGGACAAAAGGAAATGTGTTTTCGTTCATGTTCATAAAACAGGAGAAATGAACTATTGAGTTCTCTGATTTTTGGTTTGTCATTTTGATTTACATGAAATGGGAAGTTAAATGGAGCTGAGTGCTGTGTCACATGCATTTGTTCAAACTTTGTTTTATTTGGACCTAATTATGATGATAAGGCATTGCATTTTTTTTTATTCCAATAGTCATCAACCAATGTCAACTTTTTCTCTTGGGTATAATTCTATAGTGGGTAAGATATCATTCTGATTTCAATTTCTTTTTCTGTTCAGGGAAGGAAAGTTCTTGATATAGACTATCCCGAAGGTCCTTTTGGCACAAAGGTTAGTGCTTCGCACTTTAAACTTCAACATTATTTATTCTGGTTTAGTATTATGTTTTTAATAGATCAGGTCATTCTCCATGTGTGCTTTTATATATTATTATTGTCTGATGTTCATTTGTGTGCTATGAGCTGCTTTCTCATGTAACTTGGTTGTAATGCTTTGTGTTTGTGTGACAAAAATGGTTCATGCCTTACCATATGTTGTTTTGAAAAAAAATGAAAACGTGGTCATAAGGGTGACAGCATTTACCTGTTAGATTTATATATTTTCTTGACGAGGATGCAAACTTGGCACCGGGAAGAAGATAACTTCGAGTCACCTGGCTTTTGTTTTCTCTCTGATGTGTTTCATTATATGGTCGAGTTTTCATAGTGATTGTGTAAGGTTTCTTGTGAAAGTTGGGTGCACAATGAGTGGTTTTGACTGTGATTTTGGCTAAAGTAAAGATGAAATGGATCTCCTTTTAGACTTGATCATTAACATGGCTCCTGTGTTGAGGTCTCTGAGACTGTGCCAAGGGCTGAGTCACTTGACCTTTGTTTTGCTCTAAAAGTTGTTTTCTGAATTGTACGGTATTATTTAAACAGAATTCATCATGTACTTAAGAACATGGTTAGTAATCGATAGAGAAAAAGAAAAAAATCAGAATGAGAATGAGAAAAAACAGTGAATCTAATGGGAACAAACGACAGTTATTAAGTTATACAGACTTGAGTTGAGAATAAGGTTACACAACAACAGTTAATTAATTGTTATTGGTGGTGGTGGTGGCTGTTCTAGCAGCAGTGAAGGTGGCAGGGGTGATGTTTTGGGCCAGTAGGTGGTTTGCTGGTGGAGATGACGACATGGATAGTGGAGGTGCTGATCATGGTGGCTATGGTATAAGTTTCAAGATCATTCCTATTCCTTGTCTCTGAAACCCCCATCCCATGGTTATATATCTAGAAGGACTATTCTGATTCCGTTATTTTTTTAGTCTTACTTGGAGTTATTTGCTGAATGAGTGGGTTTGATTTTTGATTTAGTAACCTTTATTCACATTCATTCCTGTTCCCGGAAGGTTAACAAGCAGAATCTAGTGGCTCGTGTTAGCCTGGGTGGTCCAGTTCTCATTGGGGCCATTTTGTACCAACTTGCACTCGCGGACCCTGCTATTATCAAGGCATATATATATATATATATATATGTATTATATATTTGTAGATAAATGGCTTCACATTCTTCTTCACTAATTTTACATATGAGGTCTGTTTTAATACATTATGTTTATTTATATTGGATTCTTTCAGATAGATGTGTCTTTTGCTGTTATGATTTATTTGCAAGCACAACTCTGCTAAACTGCCATTTTGATCTGCTGGTAGTTCAATATCAGCAAACCTCAAATAGTTACCCTTCGGGTTTTCTACTATTATAAATGCTTGCTGGTCCTTTTTTAATGTAGATTTTATGTGTGGGATCACTGCCTATAATATGGGCCCTTTTGAAGTGTCAACCATTCATTGCTGACAAGTTGCTGTCTCTTTTTGTCTGTATTATACTGTTTTCATGGCTCAGAACCTGTGTTGATCTCACTGTATATATTTCCCTTGTAGGAAACACCTGCTGTTATCAAGTCCTACTATAGCAAGAGAATAGTTGGATGCCCTGGAGGTGAAGGAGGTGGGCTTCTATCATTCTTTTTTCTCCATTTTTGTTTTGAACAAATGAATTTCACATAATATTCTTTGATTTTGAGTTGCAGAGGATGAACATGATGTAGTGTGGTTTTGGCTGGAGAACGGCAAGCCTCATGAATGCCCGGTGTGCACACAGAACTTTGTGGTAAGTAGAAGAGTTGAAATAAAATTACTTGGCAATTTGTAGGGCCTTCTTTGAAGTGTACCAAGCGTAACTTGAATGTCAATATGTGCATAAATGTGGTCCGTAGATCTAGTTTTGTATGCATATGAACATGCACTTGTGTGCTATGTCAACATGTATGGTTGACCAATCAGTAATTGCAGTAGATGGTTTAACCACATCATGCCATGAGATGGCCTATCAAGGTTTAGTAGTATGATGATTTACTCTAGTAGAAATATTAATTTTTGATCAGTTATGAGCATAGAAATCAAAATCAAAATGAAAGTTGATCATCAAAGGCTTTGCAGTTCTTATACAGTACAAAGTGATGCCCATGGACTTGGATTTGAATTTTTTTTGATCACAATGTGCTGTCTATATCATACCATTTCATGACTTAGGGTAACTCAAGTAGCATAACGAGTGGACAAATAATTATCTTTCGGTCCAGATACATGGAATTCAAGACAAATAGACCAAGTGTCGTTTTTCACTGAATTGTCTATGGTCGCCCTTCTTTAACAAGAAGTTGCTATGAGTAGTGCTGAAATTTCCTGATTTTGCTGTTGGTGTTTGACAGCTGGAAGTTGTGGGCCCTGGAGGACCACCCGATGGACACGGTGACGATGATGATCATCATCACTAATTGCAGCTCTCAATTTTGCTGTTGGAATAAAATTTGAGAAGATGAGGAGACAATTCCCAGCATACAATGCAGCAGCTTCGAAATTCAAAAGCTTCATTATTTCTTGTTTGTGTTTGATTGGTTCCTGTATCGTTGTGGCAGTTGCTTTGGCTGGCAACAATTGGAATGGAATCTCTTTTGTGGTTATGTAGACACAGACAGGTCAATTACTGGATCTCGGGATTTTGTTAAAGCCCTTTTATGCATTGCAAAATAATCCATGGCTTCCATTCTTTCCAGTTTCATGGAACTTCATGATGTAGTTTCAAGGGAGCCATAGAATCTTTGGAGTTATGTGACATGGTGCCCTTCTTGCTTCATCACCAATAGTGTTCAATGTTATTATTGGCGCATGCCATTGCAAAATTCGAAAGAATTTATTTATTAAATCTACCATGTCAAGGATCCTTGATTGGATAAAATATCTAGTCTTATTTTTTAAAAATTATTTTTGATATTAGTAATGAAAATGATCTAAAAACATAAATTTTTTTAATTTAAAATAAAAAATAAAAATAAATTTTTTAAATTTTTTTCAAAAGTAATTTTTGAAACACAATATTAAATATCCCATTTAATCTTGTAAACTCTTCCTAAATACAAATACATAGATGAGTTTTTAAGATGGTTTCAGACTAAATTTAATATTAATATAGTAACGAAGAAAGAAAATCATCATTGAAAAAAAATACAAATATAGCCGTAATGTATTTATTCTTCACAAAGTGTACTCTTGAAGTAAGATATTTAAGTATAAAAATTATTTTTTGATAAAAAAATAAAAAAGTAATTTAAAATAAAAAAATTAACGGGCTGTAAACACTGGTGTAGAATAATATATATTGTGAGAGAGAATAAAACAAAAAAGAAAGAAATTGATTCAAAATTCTGATCATCTACAAAAAAATATTCCTTTAAATAGTGACCGAGGAGAGAAAGTGCACGGAGCAAGATTTCAATATTTTATTCTTTATATATTGATGAATCGCTTACTAAGATCTCATCATGAAACTCGTGTATGCCGCCAGCGTGATGAGTTTCCATGGACTCATTGAATTTGTCCTCAGGAATATCACTTTGTAAATGGTTCTCTCTCTTGTTTTGAGATTTTTATGAAGTTTCCTTCGTTACAAATCCTCATGACGAAAGCAGAATTTCGATTGTGTATATAAAGGGACATTTTTACATCACAATGTAAACGCATGCGTCATGATTTCCGGGAATCTATTTTTATAGATTGTATGACACTGTGTTTTAAATTTATTTTTGATTTTTTTTAAATTAAAAAATCTTAGTGTTTTTAGATTATTTTTATGTATTGATGTCAAAATGATTTTTAAAAAATAAATTTTGATGTATTTCTGAACGAAAAATACTTTCAAAAACAACTTCAGCCATACTTTCTAATAGACAATATAAGTGATAAAATATTTCATTTATATTTTCATTTTATTAATATTTGTATAAAAGATATGTATTTTTTTTTATTAAGAATAAAACAACATTCTAACCCATAATATCTATAAATAAAAAAACAAGACTTGTAATATATAAATATCTTATGATTTTTCTTTTGTGTAATAATATCACTCTTCAACTGTGATATGTATGGCGTCTCTCTCTACAATAACACAACTCTTCAAAGTATGTGTGTATGATTTTTTTTTATTAGAAAATAATATAAATTATATTTTGGGATTTCACCTAACAGTTTAAGTTTTTAGGTGAGATAATTCTTTAATATGGTATTAAAGGCTTGTTGATCCAGCGATTACGAGTTCGAATCTCACCACCCTCATTCTAAACACAAGGTAGTATGAGTCTGTGTGTAAGTTTCAAGCCCAAAAGACTTTTATTTTAGAGGGGTGTTAGAGAATAATATAAATCATTATCTGAGACCCTACCTAACAGCTTAAACTTTTAGGTGAGATAATTCTTTAACATCTTTTACTACAGTAAAACCACTTTTCAAGGGATAAACTTTTTTTTTTTTTTTTTTGTGAAATAGCCCCACTCTTTAAATAATTGTTTTGGCCACCTTAATGTAATAACATTAGGCTCACTCTCTTTGAGCTACTCTAATCACTTATAAAATTTTTCTAAGTATAAACTTACTCTTCTCATATTTCTTCTAGGCACTTAGAAATATTTCTCCTAGGCACTTTGAAACTAATCATCAAACTCAATCTCAAGTCTATTTATTGTGAAAGGATTAAATTGAGAATAAAAAAATTCAAATGAAAAAAATCATGGTGTGTAGCTATAGCAACCTATAATGGATTGTTTTTCTTATATGTTAGCATTTTCATTAGTTTTCTTTTTATATATTTCTTTCATCATGTATTGCCTTGATTTTCATGATTTCAAATATTATTTTATAGTTCGTCAAGTGTCAATTTCCACGAAACCAAATTACAATTGTTAAATAGAAATTTTAAAAAAATCATAATAAAAAAATGATGTGAAAGAATATATTTTCTTGAGGCAGTCCATCAACAAAGTTCCCACCTCATTGTTTAAATATTTTTATAATATCCCTTTCTTCTTCTTTTTCTGATTTCAACAAACGTCTATTTTATATTTTTATAATATATTTTCTAATCTATCTAATTCAAGTCTCATCAATTTTTTTATCGCTACATTTGCTACTTTAATTTACGTTCACCGATTAGTTAAAACGTATAGATAGATCATAGGGAAACCTAAGCTAAAACGGTGTGGTTCACAAATGTCTCGTCAATAAGTGATCACCAGCTTCTTACCTTGAAAATACTATGCCTTCTCACTTTATTCACAATGTTGAAAATTGGAACCCTGTTGTCTCCTATTTGCAGAACCAACTTTAACACATTTGGAAGCCAGCTTAGGAACAGCTATAATCTTTTTACTATATAAAATAGGCTGCTTTGCCCTGAAAATTCTACCTTGACCTTCATGAAATTGATCAGAATATTCTGATTTTCTAACCTGAGTACTACTTTATGTCCTTAATGCATCCACTTTGTATCTATTTTAATCTCTTGACCATTAAGGAACCATCTTATTTAAAAATTTAAGTTGTTAGGTGAGATTATAAAATATAATTTATATTATTCTCTAACACCCCTCCTTAATTGAAAGCCTTTTTTTTGAGTTTTGAAACTTACACGTACTTACACTGCTTTTTTTTTAATCAAATAGAACGAGAATGGTGAGATTCGAACTCATGATCGCTGTTGGGTCAACAAAACTCTGATACCATATTCAACAACTATCTCACCTATAATCTTAAGCTTTTAAGTGAAATTTTATAACATGATTTATATTATTCTTTCTAACACTGACAACAATGATATATATATATATATATATATATATATATATATATATATATATATATATATATATATATATATATACTGTTTAATATACATACCCACAGATTTAAATAACCATTTACGTAATTGAGATTGATTCTTTCACTACTGAACGTGGGGTCTGGAATTTAGGTGTTGACAAGCAAAAACAAAAAAGTTGCCCTAGTTTTTTGCTTCCTTTTCCTCCTCGAATGAGGGAAATATCGCTGTATTCTAGCGTTGACATTGAGTTTCAGCTCATTTGATGGATGGGGCATCCACTGCCAATGTCGGCACGATTCTTTGGAGGAGTTTAGACCTCCAGGAGAAGATGGATCCTACTGCTAGTTGAACTATGAGCAAGTGCTTATAAAATAGTCCTTGGGATTAATTATATAAACACTATAGCTAAAGCTATAAAGTGAGGAGGAATATATATGTGTGTGTGTGTGTGTGTGTGTGTGTGTGGTGCCTGAAGTTTGAAAGTTCTTTCTCAACTATCGTCCATAGCTAAGAACTTGTGGTTTTGAGAAGGAAAAAACATAAGAATGGGTCGGGTACATCTGTAAATGGATGTCATTTGCATCAAGGCTGTCAATTTCTTTTCAGTTGATGCTTCGTTTTTTAATTGGAACAAAATATTTTAGAATTTTAAACGAGATAAAAATTGCATTGTTTTATCTCGTTTTTTAACTGATATGAAACGTTTCGGCTATTTCGACCGGATGGAAACGAAATTAACAACACTGTTCTGTATAGCAAACAGAAAAAATCTTCCACCATTACGTGCTGTGCTAAGGCTGCATCTGATAGGTGACCTACAAAGTGACATCTTATGATGAAAGGGCAAGACCTCTGGCATTTCACTCTGTGATCTACTCAAAGTGTGAAGAACATAATGGTGGTGGGTCTGCACACCAGAACTTATCTAACTGAGGCTAGCTAGGATATATGCTACAGCTGGCCCCTGACTTACAAACTTAGCAACCAATCAGATTGAGTAAATCATATTCCAATCTTGGCATTTGGATTTCAACTTGTGATGGAACAAGCGGTAGGAGCAAAGAGAATTTTATTTAGAGGAGTTAAAAAGGAGTTGAAGAACTCTCTGTGATGTTTAGTGATATTGATTGAAGTGACACCCATTTTAGAGATTCCTGATACTATCATTTAACAAAGGATTTATGTGAGTGTACAGAACTTTCAGCCAGAAAGGAATGAAATGGAATGAAATTGGAGAAGGTAGGTGCTCGAATGCTTTGCAGTTTTTGTAAATGAATGCCTCAGGATGGACATTTATAATAACAATCTAAAATCCTCCAGCACCAGGAAAAAGTTCACAATGAGTTAAAGGAAGTTCTTCCTGGAAACCTTTCCACAAATCCATAGTGCACTCTGCAAATTAGCACTTGAAAACCTTTTTTTATGACATCCTGGGAGATAGATTACAAGACAGACTTTTACAAAAAAAGAAAGAAAAGAAGTGTGCTCATGTTGTTCCCCCATGACATCAACATAAACAAACAAAACTTTTCTTGGTGGGACTTGAGCTGCCAAAAAAATATTATGGTGGGAAACAGAAAAGCAAGATAGAGGATAGGAAGGAGAGAAAAAAAGTCGACATGCTTTTTCATGTCTCTTTCTTATGAGAAAATGCAGGTTGTTAACATGGAAATTCAGACACACACATATTCAGATTTCAGACAGACATATCATTATGTTTACCTACATACAGTACATTCATATAACTATAAAGAAAATTCAACCTCTCATCATTATTTCCTTCTGTTGGTGAGCAGTTCTAGCTCTCCGATAATATCAGACTTTGTTTGTCTGAAATCGATAAATTGGCCACTTGAAACTTGTTTTTAAGTTTTTGGTTAATGGGAATCTGTCAATCATCAGAAATACATAAACAAATGATTGAGAAAATATATTTTGTAATACTGACTTGGGTTTATTCTTTCCTGTTTTCAGTAATATTCTTGAAAGCTGTAGTTGATTGTTGCTCTTCTTCTTCATCTTCTTCTTGTTAATTGTTTGGATTTCTTTTTAGCCACTGCCCACAAGCATTAGATTCCTCTCTGAGTTGCAAAATCACAGAGCCTTCCCTCTCTCCTAGCTGGGCGGCTCAGAAATGGATGAATGTGCTCCTCTCTGCTTTGATTCTCTCTGCTCTTAAAAAGATTTCTTCCTTTTTTCTTTTTTTTCTTTTTCCTTGTCTTTTTCGCCCTCTCCTTTTCCTGGATGCCTTGTCTCTCCCTTTTTTAGTTTCAAATATGTAGCTAGTGTACACACTACACACAAAAAATATTTTGCTAGTGAAAGATATGCATATTCACTTGTCCTATTCCTTTTCCACACTATAAATACACGATGTGTTTCTAGGTTTTCTTCATTGCAGTAGCTCCTCTTCTTGTCACTTATTAACATATAGGAGGTGCACTAAGGTTTTTGGTTCCATCCTAAAAAATGAGCTACCAACAAAACTTTTCTACGGGTTCTGGTTTGTTTCCTTTCATATATTGATTGCCTGTATTCATTTCACTTTGAATATATTTTAGATTCTATCAACGCAATGTTAAATGATTGCTGATGTTCTTGGTTTCATGTACAAGATTTGTTTAGCTTCTTTTCTTTTCTTTTCTTTTCTTTCAACTTCATGGTATAAGTGAACGGAGAGGTGACTTCATTGCTTCAATATTCAGGTAGTAGACCTGCTAGAAGAAACTTTGAATTTGGGAGGACTTATGTGGTGAGGCCCAAGGGAAAACACCAGGCCACTATAGTCTGGTTACATGGTCTTGGTGATAATGGTTCAAGGTATTGATTTCAGCTGTTATTTTCACTTTATTTTTTTTTTCCTTTCATTGCATTACCAAGTTTCAGTTCCAAGACTCTCCTCCACCATAGAAGCATAGAAGAAACTTTTTCCTTGGATTTCTAAAGAGTTGCAGATAACATATTCTTTATATTAAATGCTTTCAGACACAAAAATTAGCTTGTCTGTAGCATATCACTTTTCAGAAAGCTTTTGATCACTGTTTTTTCTGTGCCGTTCATGTGATGAACAGTCGAGTTGGGCTAGTGGGAACTCAATGATTAATTGCAAACATGCGTTGCTTATTCCTTAACTTGCCGACAATGATTTATGCTTTTTTATCCTTTCCTCCTTTTGTATTTCATACAAATTTTGTGTCGGAATATGGAGTACCTTTTGGTTTGATCAAGGACAAGGAAAAGATAAAGGAGTTCACAAATGTCAACACAGAGGCATGTTCCTTTCATGGAGATTCTCATTAGAATAAGTTCCATGGGGAGAGCAGCAGCGCCGTGAAATAATTTTGATCAAATTACTCGTCCTTTCCTGTTATCCTCTTGTTTGATTCCATGCTTAATTTGGGCAGGCTTTAATTGGAAAACTTTGTATATGCCATATTCATGCATAGGTGACCACTAGTTCACTTAATTCTTTCATGCAACCCAACAATGATAAGCAGACATTTTTCTCATTTTATTCTCTGTTTGGCTGCAGCTGGTCCCAGCAACTGGAAAATCTCCCTCTTCCAAATGTAAGAATTCAATATTATTTTTTCCCTTCCTAATCTTGTGCACTCTGAAATAAATTTCTTTTTTTTTGTTTTTTTGTTTTTAGTACTTTATTTACCACCTTGTGGATGAACTGTTTGTCTTACTCCTCCATAAGTATCTTATGCTGGCAATGAAACCTGTGATGCAGATTAAATGGATTTGCCCAACTGCTCCTACTCGTCCTGTGGCAATGCTGGGTGGATTTACTTGCACTGCATGTAAGAATGGTCGCCCTGTCTTTTCTTTTTAATTTAATGCACTGCACTGCACTTCCATCTTCAAATATTTCATCATGGAATCCATTTGCCTATTATACTTATGAAATTTGTTCAGGGTTCGACGTTGGAGAAATTTCAGAAGATAGTCCAGATGACTGGGAGGGTTTAGATGCTTCAGCAGCACATGTAGCAAATCTATTGTCTACGGAGCCAGCTGATGGTATTTCCGAGGCTATATTTTCATATATTTCTAAAGTCATCTACAATTAACGCAATGCATAGCCTCTCTCCATATTATCTGATCAAATTTTGGCAAATTCATTCTTGCAACACCTTGTGTGACAGTCAAAGTTGCTGTTGGAGGCTTCAGTATGGGTGCTGCAACAGCCATTTATTCTGCAACTTGTGCTGCCATGGGACAATATGGTAACGGTAATGCGTATCCTATCAACCTCAGAGCAGTTGTTGGACTAAGTGGGTGGCTTCCAGGTTCAAGGCATGGCCATTCTCACCTTTCCTTCTTCAATTAAACCCTTTTATCCATGGAGAGCTTCTATAGAGCTCACTACCTGTTTGAAAATTTTCCCCATATTTCTAGTCAAGAGAGCCTTTTTTCATTCAGGAGCTTGAGGAGCAAAGGTCGAAGGGGTCACATGAGGCTGCAAGGCGTGCTGCATCGTTGCCCCTTTTTCTTTGCCATGGAACAAGTATGCACTCCAGTTTTTGATGTCTCTAAAATGCTTCATTTTATAACCAAGATGGTAGTGGCACTTAACAATCTGGACAGTTTATGAATCTGAAATGAATAGCTGGCTCTGCTCTGGTGTATGAATTTCATAAGAACTTGCTTACCCTTTGAAGCCATTTTCATCGCTATCCAGATTTTATACAGGGGGAATTAGCAGCTTTGATCAGCAAACTATTTCCATCCCTATCACTATAGGATATACATATTTTCCTTTCCAGATTGAATATGCATTGCGACAGTAACATTCCTTTTTCAGGCGATGATGTAGTCCCCTATAGCTACGGAGAGAAATCTGCTCACTGCTTGAATGCTGCAGGATTCCGAAACCTGACTTTCAAATCTTATGAAGGGTAAAGAAATTTCTTCTGAAAGCAGGAATTAACTTTTACTGGTGAATGTAACTCGAAGCAGCAGTTTTTGAGTGGCTTAATTTGGCTGCAGGCTTGGTCATTACACGGTCCCCGGAGAAATGGATGAGGCTCGCAATTGGCTCACAGCCAGGCTGGGTCTTGAGGGCTCCCGCTATTAGTTTCAGAATAGAATCAGCTTCAACTCGGAGCTTATTAGGAGAAAGAACAGGGGGGGAAAATAAAACAGGTAGTAGGTAGTCATAGAATAGGTTATGAAGTATATGGTATAGATAATATAACCTTCCTAATTCCCTTTTGCTTTCTTGCCTGACCTTAAAAATAAATATTGTATGTTTTCCATTTTGATTGTATAATTTAGCAGTAATGGGTCTAATCGCTTCTGCTTGCTCAGCATTTTGTAATGGTTTATCTAATGTTCAGTCTAGTGAGTTTTGCCTAATTTGATTTCCTCTCTCCAGTGAAAGAATGACTTTTTTGAGTTTTCAGTTATCCATTCAAGTTTCCATGCCACAACTTGGATAGAAAAAAAGGCGTTCCCTCTGTTAAGAAACCATCTCATCTAAAAGCTTAACTTATTCCTATTAGATGAGGCCTTAGAATATGATTATATTACTCTCTAACAAACCCCTTCAAGTGAAAAAAACCTTTTGAGTTTTAAACTTGCATAGACCCACACTACCTTATTCTTGATTTTTATCAAATAGAATGAGATAGTGAGATTCGAACTCGTGGCCGCTGAGGCTTTGATATCATGTTAAAAAATCATCTCACCTAAAAATTTAAGCTGTTAGGTAAGACCTACTACTCTCTAACACCCTCATCCCTTAACCAGGCTATACGGAAGACAAGATCTTAGATCTTGGATTCAATGTATCCCAAAAATAGAGATAGGAGCAAAGTGTTGCATTCATGTACATGAACATGCACAAAAATTGATTATTATCCTACAAGAGTACTCGTTCAGAAAAATAAAATAACATCCCACAATAGTACCTGCAAGAGTAATATGAACAGATGACCAAAAACTGATCAACGGAAGTTGTGAATTTAAGTACCAACCGGTAATTACATTTGCACTCTCCAAAAATTACCTGCTGTAATGTCATCTAACCAAACAAAGGTGAGGAAAGGGGTTAAAGTTTAGCACCATGGAGAAAATGATGCTTCCCAGATTTCTTGGCCAAAATGGTTGAGCTTGTGAACAGTTAATTTGGAATATATCCTGGAGGACGACAGCACACAACTCACTTCAGTTTTGAGTAAAAACACCCCATATTTTGCAGACATATTGAAACGGAAAATCAAATAACAAAGTTATCACGTACCACACTTGACATATTCCAGCAGTCATTGGTAGCCAGTGCTGCCTTTATGATCGCCATCATTTTGATGGATTGCAGCCTGTGACTTACTGTAAGGAGTAAGAGGAGGGAAAGAAGGCAAATCCTGCAGAATGAATTTGCATCCACTTCTCAACCTCTGTGACGAGCTTGATCTTAACTCATGTGAACGAATTTTTGGAGGAGAAACCCAATTTCTGATTGGGTGACCAAGATTTAACTCCCTCTGTACTGGGGGTGCAGGTGTTCTTGAGTGTCTCAGGCGTAGCATCCTCCATAATGTCACAGAAAAAGCTGTCAGAACAGAGCTCATGCATAGCCTCACGTCCATATAATTTTGGAGAAAGGCTACTAGGTGAATGGTTCCAATTAAGGTAGCCAGATGGTGAGAGGACGCTGCTTTCCTGTTGCAATTGACCTACAAGTTTTTTTGAACAGTCCCGTTGTGTTGAGAGAACCTGAGGAGGCCACTTCACCCAAAGAGACAATGTGATGGTGGAGTCAGATGGCCTATACCAGCAAGTTCTTCCCATGTTGATGAGAATTGATTAGATCTCTCAGCTTTGATGCAATCACTTGGACTCTCCAACAAAGAATGCTGCTGCTCCTGAGATGGATTATTCCATCTTTCAGATCTTCTGTAAATTGTTTCTGCAATTTCATCATGTAGAAATCAGTTTGATAGTGACTTTAGAAAAGGGGCGATAGAAATCTTCATAGTTTAATCCAAAGTGTTTGTCCTGGATCGAATTCAAAAAACATCCGAAATCCAAATGAGGATTTACATGAGGATACAGGAAACTTCAACAACCTCCACATTACCATCGATTTGAGTCCACAGAATTTAAAAATCTAAAAGATGCCTAACCCTTCAGCGGTCGTACTATGTATGCCATCAAAGGCATGCGACTACTGATAAATATTTTCAGGCTTTAATGATGTTGCCAAAGCTAGAGAAGTTGTTCCCACTCTAAACTTTCAGACAGTTCCGAGTATAAGTATGAAAGTATTAAGGTAAGCATGATGTAAAAATGACCGTTTATATCTCGAGAAAGCTTTGACCATTGATAATGCAAACATTGTTCTCCCTAACTTGTATGCTTGAAAAAGCTAAGAGATACTAAAATATGCCATTATCACAAGAAATGAAGCAGTACCAACGTGCATTTTAAAAGTGAATACCAAGAAAATTTTAATAATTCAATCTTGAAATTGACATGAGGCTACAATATGCTAATCGCTACAGTACTTTTGCAGCCATTTGAAGTTTGAAGTCGCATACCCTAATTGCTCATGAGAATAGAAAATCCAGGTATTATTAGTTCAACAAGTTCCATTTCTGATGGTAGGAGATTGGTTCTTTTCTTGTTTTCCGAAGCCATTGTTTGAATACGGATTCAGCATACGATCAAACTAACTGAAAATGGCTAATCAATACAGTAAAAGTGTCACCTGGTTTTTTTCCATAAGGATTGTAACATCCTTCACATCGGCATCCATTACAGCATCCAACTCCAGCCTTAGAAATCAGAGAATGTTTACACAAATAATCATAACATCAATGTCGAAAATGCTATGAGAAACCAATTTCAGCCAAGCTAGAAATGAGAAAGAACAGAACTTTTTTAGAAACTCTTTTGCAGAAACACTGCCAGAAAAGTTGACACGTACCTGAAAACATTCACAATATTTTTTAGAACACTTTGACTTCTTGCAGTTGCACCCTTTCTTGTGCCTGGATGAGGATGGTTTCATCAAACTTCCTTTTTCCTGTTTATCATTTTCACCTCAAATAAAAAATTGAGGCAAGGAACAAGATGAGTAGCTTGGAAAAATGAGATTACCATCATATTTGCAGGAGAGTTGGTGGCATTAGTGACAACTTTCGGAGCAAAAGCAAGAGGATTACGAGTTTCAGTTACTTGTCGCATATCGAGAACTGTCTCCTCATATTCAGGCTTGTTAAAGCAATTTTCACATGAACAAGTGTCTAGACAATAAATTCCAGCAGCAAAACACTCGCAGTAACTGCGCAATAACAAAATTTCCAGGTGAGGCAGTGGAAAATAGGCAGGGATTATAGATTTTCTATTTTTTTCAATGAAACCTGAGGTAGTTCGCAAGCTTAGATGAAGTAGTTCGTTTTCTTTTGTACATAGGAAAATTAAGGGACTGTGGACCATTATGAAAAGTGGGAGTCATCCCCAACTTCTGAAAGAGTTTGCATTTCATAGAACTAGAAAATTCATAAAACTTCCATTGCTTTGCATTTTAAGGGCAGTAAAGATATCACTTGCCACTCCTGTAATGCACCATTTGTACAAAAATAAAATCTAAAATTTTTCTCCACAAGTAGCTACTGTTCACTTACAGTTTCAAGCATCTTGATCTCTTACATTTGCAGCGTCTACAGCCCTCCCTCTTGATGGTGTATTTTGCCTTCTTCCTGATTGACATCACCAAAAAATACAAAAAGTAAGCAGCTTGATATAGCTGAGAGTAGGAATGTTTGAATAAAAAACATTAAGGATTTTCACCTGTTCCTCTCAGGGCTCATTTGGTTTGACTCGACTACGTCGGCATATTCTGATGAAGGCAATCGTCCCCTTGCACAGAGTTGCCTGCTGCTCATATGGTATCAAATGCAGAGAATCACATGGAGGTTGAATAATACCAGTAGATTGGTAACTGAAAGAACCTTGACTCTCATTCTGTTCATATCCCAAGTGAGAATAAATTTCCCCATAAAAAGATAAGAATGGGATACCGTAAGACATTAACTTCTCCTCTTGTTGGTGTAGATTACTTCCCAATTTCTTAACTTTACTGGATTCTGAGCCCATCGACTCAGATCTGACAATGCTATTTACAGCACGGTTTCCACAATTTTGAGCTGCTCTGACAGATTCACATGCAGGTGGGGAGAAAGAGGGCCACGATTTTGCAGTCTGGGAACAATTTCTGGCCTGCCAACTGCCAGAGATTGTTCTTGTTTCAACATGAGGTGGAACCAAACTCTCAAAGTCTGTCTGACGGGCTGGTAAGCATAAACTGGCTGTCTCATGAGTCCCAAAATGCAAATGTCTACGTATGCCACGATGGGGCTGATCAGCCTCCTGTATTGAATATAACATTGCACTGCTGTAATCAACTCTTGAAGAAATTGGATATGAATTACTCTTGGCAATACCTTAAATCAAATATTATATGAAAAAGTTATTGTTTTTGCAAGAGAAACTTCACAAATATCTTCATACTCACAATCCATCAAGGATAATAAAAAAATGAGAGTATAAATTAAATTGCATGTTTTATTAAATTTTGCACAAATTTCTTGGCTTCTACGTAAACTCTTATGTTACATTTCTCTGTTAACACACAATACATAAACAACCAGAATCTTGATTCATGCATAATAACTCAATCATTGAAGCTTAAGCTTGAAGACCCTGTTGATCGCAACAATGTGTTTGCTCCAATTACGCGTCGCCTTTTCTAATAGGTCCTGCTGTCTTTTCCCAGGATGAAGGAAGATCTTTGAACCATGTGTTTTATGAAGTAGAAGAATATGACACCATTTTTTATATCTAACTTTCATAAGTTGCCCCTTCGCAGTCAAATAAGATTCAGTCGAGTCTCAACCAGGGCTCCGAATTATAGTCAAATACTATAATAGTAAAGGATTTCCTAACAAAAATTAAAAGTATCCAGTGCAATCATCTCAGGCATGATTCAACACAACACAGTATCTTGCTGACAGTAAGTAGATCTCCACTTTACACCAAATAATTTTAAATTTCGATAAAACAGAAGAAGAAATTAAACTCAAAAGGTCAACATTACATAAAAGAATATAACTAGGTTGAACAAAGCGAGAAGAAAAAAAGCAGCAATATCTTCTGCACTATAAAGGGCTATAAATTTGAACATGAAATAAACTACACAAGTTTTGTATTATACGATGATGTATAAGAAAAAGGGTATCAGTTTTTACCTTAACAGATTCTTTTGAAAGAGATCCTAAACTCTCTTTAGAATATCTCTGCAAAGATTCAGGAAATATCTGAAAACTAGCACCAAGTTTGTTATTTTGAGCACCTGCAGCCTGCAACTCAATATTCTACGGAAGGTACAGCGAAGGGAAACCAACAGGAATTATGTTGAAATTCTTGTTTTAAATGAATATGCACATAATGGACCCAAATAAATTTATTCACCTGAGGTGAAAATAGTTCATGGTGCTGTTCTCCAGAAAAGGTGCCCCCTAATATATCAGACTCGACATGATCATCAACATTTCCAGACAAACACTGCAGGAACTCTCCGAACCTCTCATCAGTTTCTTTCTCTCGTGCAGTGACCTCAAAAAAATTCATTGAAACAGAAGGGAGTTCCTCTCCGGTTTGGTCTGACCTCACCACTTTAGCCTTTCCATCGCCAGTATAAGTGTCATCAGCTTCAGTGGCGGTTTCTTTGTGGCTTGTAGGGGCCACTCATTGAAGAGTTCATAATGTTGTCCCCATTGAAAGGATCAGCCAGATGTTCGTCAAATGCATCCTGAAGAACTGTATGATTGAATTTCGTTTTGAAAGCAAGGCATGAATTTCGTTTTGAAAGCAAGGCATCAACTGAGGCTTCGGTTGAATATCACTTTGTCTATAAACATCTGAACCTGCCACTCTGCGCATCTCGCTGACAACATACAGATCAAACTCTTCAATAACAGAAATCAATGCTGTATTTTTCATTGAAAAAAATGATCAATTCACTGCAACCCGACATCATAAACAAAATAAACACGTTAGAATATTACAAAATCAATAAATCTCAAACCTTAATAAGAAACTATTATGTTGCTGCAGATCCACACTAACAGATCTTATGGGGGAGAGATTACCAAGGAAAATGAAACAAGGAGATACCTACAATTGAAAAAAGAAAAACAGAGAAATTAAACAGAAGAAATCACACAATTCAGACTATTTCCAAATTGAAAAACTCTAACCAAGAAAGTTAGGAGAGAAGAGCATAAAGGGGTACCTATAATCTTCACTATAGAATCATAACAATGACACTAGTCCATGAAGAAGAAAACAATAATAAACGTTAACAGAAAAGGGAAGCAAAGAAATGAAGTAACAGATTACATCATTTAGAAAAAATAAAATCCCTTCAGGAATATTATCGTGTAAATTAGGAAAGTGAACAGAAACGTTAGAAATGAAAGAACATAGATGCAACAGAGACGTGTCCATTTCTGCGTCAAGAAAACAATCATAATAAAAACCGCATTAAACCATCTGAAATATATAAAAAAATACAATGGCTCGAATACTTGTAAGAGAATTTCGTAAGAAGTCAAGAACTTGCAAGGACATTAAACAAATAAGACTGAAGCAAACAAAAAACAACAACCTTTGAGAAGTTGGTTTTTCCCCAAAATACCAGATCAAGAACTTGACAAAAAGAAACAGTGATTGCCATAAAAATAAAAAGGGTCGTTCATAAAAAGAAAGGAAGCACAGACAAAGTGTTTTTTGGGGTAAAGGTGAAAGAAAGAAAGAAAGAAAGAAAGATACTTGGAGGGCCACAGGAGAGGATGCAGGCGATGAGAACGTGCAGGGAATGATGCGGTTGGGTTCAGGAGAATCCAACATAAACGTTATGGTTTGGGATATGAAGAGGACAATAACAAGAATAGCATAATCAGAGGAGCGGCTTTTGCTGACGTTTCCTTTTGAACCTTCCTGTGAGGCGGGAACATAATTACGCAAAATGCTCACATGATATATTTAGGTTTGATAACAGCATAACACAGTTTCAGTTTATTATCATTATCTATTTATTTTTATAGGATAAAATCTCAAAAACATATTTTTTGTGGATTAAAGTTAGCGAGTAAAATCTTAATTATTTTAAATTTTTATAAAGAGGTACACGTTATAATTAGAATTTGAGATTTATTATGCAGATCACAAGCTCTCTATCATCATGCAATATCCTTTTTATAACAGTTTATTATCATTATCGCTATCAAATATGATGGAAAAAATAGGAGAAACACTTTTTTTTTCATTTGCCTCGTTAATATTTTTTTAGTTATAATTTCATTCTTGAAAGCTATATTATCATGACTTTATCGTATGTTGATATTTCTTCCAACTTTCATTCTTTTATGTCCACAAAATATATTGAGGAATGTTATGTGATGAACTAATATTTTATTTAGGGTTAGAAAATATTAAAAGAAAACGAACCCCAAATTTTTTTTTATAAAATATTTTTGGATATGAACACCAAAAAAACTAAAATTCTGCTCCATCCAATTTAAGTTTTGTTATTGTTGAGTGCTTTTTTTAATTGTAAACTTCTTTTTAAAAAATATTATTCTTTCTTTCTTAATTTTAATTAATATCATATTTTTTATTTAATTTGAAATTGAGTTAATTTTAATTTTAATTTTAAATAATAATCTCTTTCTATTTTTTTAAAATATTCAGCTGACTTTCTTCTAAATAATAGTTTTTTTTGTAAATAAAAAAAATTCATAATGCTTCAAAGATATTATTGTAATTTATCTTTAATTTTTTTTTATGTTATGATTTATGTAAATAAATTATATATGTATTTTGTGTTTATGAAAAAAATAAAATTTTATTTATTCTGTGAGCCAAAAAATGACCTTAACATAAATAAAATAAAAAGAACAACTATTGTTAAATATTTACATATGCATTTATCTTTTGTTTTTACTAGAAGTATTAGCTTTCTAATATACTATTAACAAGTTTTGTTTTATTTATCTGTTTATATATTTTAATTTTTTTTACTGAGCATATATAATATTTTTTATATTTCTCAATTTGTTTTTTGTTTATTTGAATAATCTTAAATGAAAAACTTATTGCCTTTCAATATGTGTATGTTAAGAGAGATTGATGGAGTAACGGATAAGAAGCGAAAATCAAATGTTCACTTTTATTTAACAAGAAAATAAGAATCAAGAAAAATTTTTAAATGGCATTTCTTTCCTTTCTTTCTTACATTTTCAAATTATTTTAATTTAAAATTTAGATAAACTAGCTCCTATCTTTTTCTTTTTTTAATTTTCTAATTTCCAATGCTTTCAATTCAAGTGAATTAAGTCTAGTCTTCTCCCTTCCCATTTACTAATATTATCAAAACATTAAATATTATGGTTAAATTACTATAACTACCCCCGAAAAATATATCATTTATTAAAATAGTGTTGTGTGCAAGATGGTAATGTTATTATTAGATATTTTATTTTATTTTATCATTTAACAAATACAATATTGTTTTTTGTTAATTTTTTTTTAATTTTATCATTGTTTTGGAAAATACACTCTCTTTTATTTGTTGTATATTGGTCTTATATAAA
The DNA here is from genome assembly GCA_029228465.1 of Salix viminalis. NCBI lineage: Eukaryota > Viridiplantae > Streptophyta > Magnoliopsida > Malpighiales > Salicaceae > Salix > Salix viminalis. The sequence continues at coordinate 11,022,062 of CM055426.1, forward strand.
CCCCCCCTGATTTTTAGATTTGTTGAAAATTGATTTTTATAAAAAAAAATTTATTTGTTTCTATGAATTTATATCAATCTCATGACCTAAGTTATCAGTTTAATAATTTAAGTAGATTTATACTCTCTTTTATTTGTTATATATTGGTCTTATGTAGATTTCCCCCGATTTTCAATCTTGAAAATTAGATTTGTTGAAAATGAGTTTTTATGAATATTTTTATTTATTTTTCTATGAATTTATATCAATCTCATGACCTAAGTTACCAGTTTAATAAGTTAATTTGAATTTACTCAAATTGTTTACTAGGCTTCCTTTTCTGATAGTTTTTATTTATTTTATCTTTGAATAATGAGTTAGTTAGAAATTATATTTTGTAATTTGTTTTTCTCTTAAGAGGGTCATACCAATCTCATGACTTGTATGGTGAGTTCATTGCCCAACATGATTCTACAATTAATTTATTTAAAAGTTGTCTCGACATGACAATCAATTTGATAAATCTAAAAACAACCTAAATAATAGATAATTTAATTTTGAAAAAACAAATTCAAAATATTTTTTTTACTATTGAAAAGTGACATATTAGATCAACAAGAGTTTTGCAACTTTACCCATCAAGGTTGCAATTTGAAATTATCAGTATTTCACTTTAGATCAGAGCTCATATAAATCAAATACAAATAAATTATGAAAAAGAATCTAAAATTAACAAAATATTGAAAGATAAAATTAAAATAAATAAAAAAGATTCAATTGAAATGAACACTTGAAAAAATTAAATATAAACCAAATATTAGAATTATTGTTTGATACAACAATAACATTATAAAAAACAAAATAAAGATAAATCATGAAAAATAATTTAAATTTAAAAATAAAATAAAAATAAATCATAGACGTTTTAAGATGCCATGTGACCACGAAGAGCTTTGTTCAAGAGTGTCCCGGGGCTCAATGGGTTAGACGGGGTCACAATATTAGGCCTTGAAGCCCGCTGTTTAAGCACTTTGGCTAAGCTCCACACCCCTTTTGCTATTTTCTGCCCTGGCAAAAGCAATAAAATAAAATATGTAAATACATAAAAAAGCGTACGCGCTCAGTATAGCTATAGCTGTACTGCTTTAGCCCAGAGTTTAAACCCTAAACCCTAAGAAGCAAAGGAAAACTGAGCTGGGTTTCTTCTCCACTTAAACTTTCTTCACGCATCAAGCAAACCAGAAGATGAATTACAGATTTCAAAACCTTCTCGGAGCCCCCTACAGGGGAGGCAACGTTTTAATTACCCAAAACACCCAACTTATCTCACCTGTCGGTAACCGAGTCTCCATCATCGACCTCATCAAATCACAAACCATAACCCTCCCACTCCAATCCTCCTCCAACATCCGCCGCATCGCCGCCTCACCCGATGGCACTTTCCTCCTCACAGTCGACGAGAACCACCGCTGCCACTTCATCAACATTCCCCGCCGCGTCATCCTCCACCGCATTAACTTCAAGAATACAGTTAATGCCCTCAAGTTCAGCCCCTGATGGTAAATTTATTGCGGTTGCGGCGGGAAAGTTGGTTCAAATCTGGCGGTCTCCGGGGTTCAAGAAGGAGTTTTTCGCTTTCGAGTTAGTTAGGACCATAGCAGATTGCGAGGATACAGTTACCGCAATTGATTGGAGCTTAGACTGTAAGTATTTGCTTGTTGGCTCGAAGGATTTAGCGGCACGCCTCTTTTGCGTTGAGAAATTGAAAGATGGGATTTTGAATAAGCCCTTTTTGTTTTTAGGCCATAGAGATAATGTCGTTGGTTGTTTCTTTGGTTATGATAAGAAAAATACTGACCGGGTTAATAAAGTTTATACAATTACGCGTGATTGTTACATTTTTAGCTGGGGTTATAATGGTAATAATGATGGTAATTTTGATGAAAACGATGAGGGAAATTCAGACCCAGCGTCTCCAGGGACGCCAGAGAGGGACGGGGAAGGGAATGTGAATGTTGTGAGCTTGGGTAATGTTAAAAAAAGGAAGGATTTTGATGGTAAAGATCTGGGAGAAGAGGGATATTTGCATAAGGAGAAATGGGAGCGGTTAAGGAAAGATGGGTTTGTGCAATCACCAGCGAAGTTAACTGCGTGTGATTACCATAGGGGGCTTGATATGGTGGTGGTGGGGTTTTCTAATGGTGTTTTTGGCTTATATCAAATGCCAGATTTTGTTTGCATGCACTTGTTGTCGATTTCCAGGGAGAAGATTACTGCTGCAGTATTTAATGATAGTGGGAATTGGTTGGTGTTTGGTTGTGCAAAGCTGGGGCAGTTGCTTGTGTGGGAATGGCGGTCAGAGAGTTATGTGTTGAAGCAACAAGGGCATTACTTTGATGTGAATTGCTTGACTTACTCGCCAGATTCACAATTGCTGGCTACTGGGGCGGATGATAATAAAGTAAAGGTATGAAATGAGCATACAGAGATGTTTGATGTTTTTGGAAGCTGTAGTCACATAGCATGCTGCTCTTAGATCGAATTTGTTATGGAAATGTCTGCATGATAGTTTGGGTTATTCAAGGATATTTAGGTGCTCTTACTATGTATTTATGGACTGCCTGAAAGAAATGTGTTGCTAAGTGCTTGTGTGTGGACATGATTGGTTGCAAAAATGTTATGCCTGTTTTTTTGATATGCAATTGCTAATCCATATTATATTGCAAAAATGTTATTCATGCATTTGCAAAAATGTTATGATTTGTGTTTATTGTCTATATATTATAATCATAGGTTGTGAGTTTGTTAGTGTGCATGTACACATCTTTGTTAAATGCAATTGGTTGGACCCTGTATTTGCTCTATGTATTCTGTTCATGGTCCTTTAAAGTTTCAAATTGATAATATGGCTTTGATCCTATGCCCTCTGCTGTTGCAGTGTTGGCCTTTTCTAAGGTAATTTTATTTATTTAAAATGATGAGGTAGCACGTGACTAATGTATGCTTTTAATGTTTGGTAAGTGTGTGATCATACTGACCATGTTTGTCTTAAACAGCTCCTATATGGTATATATTAGTGCAATATTTCATGCATGTTTTGAACTTAGCTATGTTCTGAATTTTACTAAGGTGAGAATCATCGGAATCTTCATCAGGAGATCTTGTGCATGCTTATTTCATGCTACTTTCACAATTTGATGATCTATTTTTCATTTCTGATTGTTTAGCTTTTGATCATGTGCTATATGCTTGTCTTTTTGTTGACTCCTTTATTTTTGTACCTATATGCCATATGAATGTGTTGTATTTGCTTGTCACAGGTGTGGACTGTTTCATCAGGCTTTTGCTTTGTAACATTCTCGGAGCACACCAATGCCGTGACTGCTCTTCATTTTATGGCTAACAACCATTGTCTTTTAAGTGCATCTCTCGATGGAACTGTACGTGCATGGGATTTGTTCCGTTATAGAAATTTTCAGGACATTTACCACCCCTTCTTCAAGACAGTTTGTCTCTTTGGCAGCAGACCAAAGTGGGGAAGTAATTTGTGCTGGAACTCTAGATTCATTTGAGGTACTAATTTTTTTTCCCCCTGCTGCCTTGAGACCAATCTGCTGTTTTTATTTTTTATTTTTTTTCCTGACAGAGTGCTTAATTTTTGTTTGCAAAAGATATTTGTTTGGTCAATGAAGACAGGCCGTTTATTGGATATCCTTAGTGGTCATGGAGGTCCTGTTCATGGGCTGATATTTTCTCCCACAAATGTGAGTTGTATTTGATATCTGTATCTGCACTTTCTGGTTATCCATCCCTTATTTTTGTGTTAATCGCTCTTGGTTTCTGTGTTTTGTCTAAAGTGGTTTATTTACATAAATTTCTTTTGTGGTTTGATCCCCCTTCAACATTTGGCATATATCAAATCTTGGATTCTTGTAAATTAACTAATAGCAATCACATGAACAAATTTGTAAGGTTTAGTCAGCTTTCATTACCTATTGATTCATGAGTAGCTTCTGAAGTAAAGCCTATTTTGCCTACAGGCAGTCTTAGCTTCATCATCATGGGACAAAACCGTTCGCTTGTGGGATGTTTTTGAAGGAAAGGGAGCTGTTGAAACATTCCCTCACACACACGATGTTCTTACCGTGGTTTATCGTCCAGATGGAAGGCAGTTGGCTTGCAGCACATTAGATGGGCAAATTCATTTCTGGGACCCAATTGATGGCTTGTTAATGTACACCATCGATGGCCGCAGGGATATTGCTGGAGGGCGTCTCATGACCGATCGTAGATCAGCGGCAAACTCAACTGCAGGAAAGTGCTTCACAACCTTGTGCTATTCTGCTGATGGGAGTTATATATTAGCTGGTGGAAGTAGCAAGTACATCTGTATGTATGATGTTGCTGATCAGGTTCGCTCCATTTTTATTTATAACCTCATGCTTATCATTTCACATTTTAATTTTGCAAATGTTTCAAATAGTTTAATTATCTAGTTTCATTATTTCATGAATTTCATCACAACATGTTTCTATCAATCACTGGAAAGCTCAAACATATTTGTTTTGTCATGCATAAGCTTTAGTTGAATGTAGAAATTAGATTGATAACTATCTGGGATGTTGGATATACGTTTGAAGGAATGTTATAGCTTAATTACCTAGTGGCTTATTCTTCCATTTTACATTTGTTTGGATGGGTGGTCTGCCAGTGTAGATCTCTCTTAATGTTTGAAAATAGTGGATTGATTTATGTATGAACTGCAGGTTCTGCTGCGTCGCTTCCAAATAACTCACAATCTCTCACTAGATGGGGTGCTGGATTTCTTGAACTCCAAGAAAATGACAGATGCAGGTCCACTTGATTTAATTGATGATGTCGACTCTGATACTGAAGAAGGTGTTGATAAACAAACTCGAGCAAAGTTGGGGTATGATTTACCAGGATCCATGCCCAATCGTGGAAGGCCTATTATTAGAACAAAATGCCTGAGAATTGCACCCACTGGGCGAAGCTTTGCAGCGGCAACAACAGAGGGGGTTCTTGTTTATTCAATTGATGATTCCTTTATCTTTGATCCCACTGATCTAGATATAGATGTTACACCAGAGGTATGTGTTCTTTTTGTAAATTTCTGTGAAACAAGTAAATCTTTAATTTTCTTCTCTCTTGTAAGTACTTGCCATGGAGAATGTCAGATGATTGGTATGTGCGTAGTTGGCAATAACAGATTTTCATCTTGATTTATAGTAGTGTTTTCTTCTGTTGATTTTGATTTCATTTGATGAATACAATGGTGTGCAGGCAGTTGAAGAAGCATTAGATGAAGATCAACCAAACAAAGCTTTAATTCTCAGCCTTCGTCTGAATGAGGATTCATTAATAAAAAAGTGCATTTTTTCTGTCATTCCATTGGATATACCAGCTGTTGCCTCCTCAGTCCCATACAGATATCTGCAGAGATTAATTGAAGCATTTTCTGATCTTTTGGAAAGCTGTCCGCACTTGGAATTTATACTTCGTTGGTGTCAGGTTCTTGCTGCCAACTTATGAAATTCTATAACACCAGAGGTCGTCTTGTATTAAGATCTAACTATTTGTTTGTGATTATTTTTTGACAGGAGCTTTGCAAAGCTCATGGAAATTCAATTCAACAAAATTCCAGGAATCTTCTTCCCGCTTTAAAATCCATGCAGAAAGCAATTACTAGAATACATCAGGATTTGGCAGATACTTGTTCATCTAATGAATACATGCTCCGGTATTTATGCTCAAGCACCAACAAATGATGAGCCACTATTAGTGGTCGGGATTTCCTCAATATTAGCTGAAAAGCTAATGTAACTTGCTCTCTTGTGAAAAGGGAGCCGGCACGCCCATAGCAAATGCCAACGTGCTAGGTTTGGATGCGTTGACGCAAGGTTCACATGATTGGAAGCACTTGTTTGTTGGATTTGATCTGTAGTTTATTGGGAACTGTAAAATGACTTTGATTCCTATACATGACAAACTGTCATGAACTGTTTTTAATGCAATTTTGTTATAGGAAAGATGAATGAAGGTCATGACAATTTTGTTATAGAAAATCAAGTTAACGGTTCTTGTTGTGTTGCTTTGTGTTATTTCTCCATTGAAGAAGCCATCACAAGGGAAAATACATGATCATCTTGAGAAACATAGCAACAAAGAGCAGTAGCATTTAAAGACATGAACTATTTTTTTTTTGAAGTGAGCATCCCAGCTTCTACAGGGAAATTGAGGTGTGAATGTCTCTTTGTATAGTTGGTGAAGCTGGGGCGATGCGCGAGCTTATTGAAAGCTGCCTCCGATATAATGGTTAATATATAGTCCTGCTTCCTTTCTGTTTCTTGAAAGTACAGGTTAACGAAACTAGAGCTGGTGGAAGCCATAATGGAGTTGATTCAGTGTAAATATATATGTTTTCGAAAGGCTTCATTTCATTTAATTTAAATTTTTAGAGAGCTTCTGATGCGGGGATTTTGAATTCATGTTAAATCTTAGTAAGCGTTGCAAAACTGGTTACCATCTTCAATTTAGCAGTGGCCGGCAACCTTTTGAAGGCAGAGTAGAAGTTAAAAGCATTCGAGATGGATTGCATGCATTATATATATATATATATATATATATATATATATATATATATATATATATATATATATATATATATATAAACTTCAAAGCGTTTTCTATTTGACAAAAGTAGTTGGTCCCGAAAACATTTTCGAGTTCTAGTAAGGGCTATCAGAGAGGGAATGCCAAACAAAAAAAACAAGACAACTGCGGGAAAAACAAGACATGCTGGCTGTCACAAGAGTTGTGGCTTCACGAGGCTAATAAGTTAAAAGTTATAATTCTGCTCTCTCTTCAACGGGCTTTCATATTTTGTCTAGAGTTCAGGGCATCCTCTCTGAAGGTCTGCGCCTAAGCCACACTCCTCCCATGCGATTGTTCCTTAAATTGCTGTTCCCACTAACATTACGATTTCTCCTAAAACTATCATTCTGTCTATAGCTGTTTCGATCATGCCACATCCTCTCCGGAATATTACTCCTAGAGCTGTTGTTCCGCCTAAAATTGTTGGTCCCCATTTCATAGTCTGCTGGCAACATGTTCCTGCTGATCCGTCTGAAATTGTTGGTCTGCCTGCTGGTATTGCTAGCTTCCATATCATGGTCTAACGGTAAGATGCTCCTTGACAAGAGATTCGTGAATTGAATATCCATGATTACAGCAGGATAGTCATACGGGTTAGAAGAATTCACAACCTGGTAAGGATCTCCTGAATATATGTCTTCAATCACCTCATCTTCGTCTATGCTATTCGGGCTGATCATAGCAGGTAAGTCATCAAAATCTCGACCGAGCTCCTCTTGTTCCTCTCGTTTCGGCGAGCATAGCAGCCATGTCCTCAACATCTCTTTCATGCTCAAAGTTGGTCCAGTCAGGCTCCTCTTGTTCCTCCATTGTTAAGGCGTACATAGCAGCCATGTCCTCAACATCTCTTTCATGCTCAAAGTTGGTCCAGTCAGGCTCCTCTTGTTCCTCCATTGTTAAGGCGTACATAGCAGCCATGTCCTCAACATCTCTTTCATGCTCAAAGTTGGTCCAGTCAGGCTCCTCTTGTTCCTCCATTGTTAAGGCGTACATAGCAGCCATGTCCTCAACATATCTTTCATGCTCAAAGTTGGTCCAGTCAGGCTCCTCTTGTTCCTCCATTGTTAAGGCGTACATAGCAGCCATGTCCTCAACATCTCTTTCATACTCAAAGTTGGTCCAGTCAGGCTCCTCTTGTTCCTCTATTGTTAAGGCGTACATATCCTCAACATATCTTTCATACTCAAAGTTTGTCCAGTCAAGTTGTCGTTGGGGGTCCACCTTTGACGGCTGAATAAAAGGATGTTCAGACCTGGAGTGCTTTCGAAGTTCTGAATAATTCCCACTAAAATCACAAGTCTCCAAAGAACAACTCCGTAGTCTGGAATTCATGAATTCTCGTGCAGGCTTAACAACAGTCCATCCATAAATTTCTCCTCGACATAGAGGACAACAAAGCTTAGGCTGCAGACCACTCTCATAATGCCTGGTTTGCCCAAGCAGTTCCAATTCTTCCCTTGTTCTATTATTGGAAACAGAAGGAGTTTCTTGCAACAATTCTGTGGATGGAGATGGCACAGAAGACTTGCGAAATTGGTCAAGGCAATTTGAATGGCGATAGCTAGTATTGCACATGTATGGCCGGCAGCCTTTACCAAAAGAAGAACATTGTAAGAGAACAGCATTGTGGGGATGTTCCATGCAAATGGGGCACCTAATTTCTTCCCATTCTTTGGCATCCTCAGTCGATCTCAGTGAGCTCCTGGTATCTTCAGCTTTATCACGTGGATGGTCCACTGAGATGGGGCACCTAACATTCTTCCATTTTTTGACACTCTCATCTGATCCCAATGAGCTTTGGGGTTTACATTGCTCAGTGTTGTTTGAGCTGCAATGGTAAGGAGACGATCTAGACTGATCAGAAGACAATAGTTTCACTCTTCTATCCTTTGGCATTTTCAGAAACTTAGAATTCACCTTTCTCTTAGAATGAATATGATCCCTTGATAATCACATGAAAATAATGAATTCAGTAACTTGAGTTTAAAGCATGCTATACAGCAGTAGAAACTAAAAAGTTAGCACGAAAGAAATAGTCATCAAATCCCAAAACCTTTATTTATCCACAGAATCCAAAAGCAAGAAGTAACTTTAAAAACATAAAACAAGTCATCACGTTCCTTATATGTTTGTGTTAATGACCCCCGACAATTGATAGTATTTCTTAAAATTGTAGATTTTAAGGACTTGATAGTGTCCTATAAAGTTTTGAATGAAATAATTATATACTCCTAAAATTGGTCCACAATAAGAGCACGAAACATTGTAAAATAACAGTTTTTTTCCTCGGAAAAATCTTCAAATTAAGACTCCGTCCCCTTTCCTCTGCAAATTAATGAAATATACCATTAATTATTTGCACTTTAAGTGAAACACACTGACAAACTAGCAACCAACACTCGATGAATAGAATCTCAATCGAACAAAAAAACATAGCAATCGATTGATTCAATTTCTTTATACAAAAGCCTAAAACGGATGTAAAAAGCAGCGAACACCCTAGATGGTTCAACTGAAACAAGCAAGGAACAAGACGATTTTACTAAAAAATAATCATAAAGCTTACAGATTAATAGCAACAAGCAACCATATCAATTAGCACCCGGATACAAACAAAAAAAAAAGTAATCCCGTGAGGATTTCATAAGGACATGACATCAAAAGCAACAAACTATCATAAACGTAAGAACCTGCGATCAGATTTTCATCAGGTAAACATTAACAGAAACAGTTCCATGGAGGGAGAAAGTCATGTCACCTGAAGATTCGGGGGAGACCTAGACAGGATGTCGTAGGGAGAGAGCTCGATGATGCTAAACGTTTCCTTGTATTAATAACACAGCAACAAGTCTCCAGATGTTTCGATCAATTGTCAGTGCAAGTACAAAAGAACCCTCGGCCGAAAGAAAGTGTGTAGTCAGTATAGCCCAGCCCAAGTATTTTTGGTATTTGAAGCCCTAGCTTTAGGCCCAATGCTTGACCCAATAAGTATTGAAGAAATTGTTATAACATTTCAACTCTAGTCCTCGTTATTGTGTAAATTCAGCAAGAAAGCCACTGTAAAACATATTACATCGGAATTACTTTATACTCGTCTCATTTTATCAATTAAACCAAATAATCAATCACAATTAGAGGAATGGAACCTATTGATAGGGTATGGGATATATTATATTTGATATTAAATTCAGTTAAATTAGATTAAATTGACGAAATGTGACGAATAAAGAGTAGATTAGATGAAATTAGTTTTATGGGGCTTATTTGTCAAATGGAGACAAGAAGAAGATCCAAGTGTGATTTTCCGAAGTAGTGTAAAACCCCTCAAACGGAGACATGGTTAGAGCATCTCCAGTGGGAAGTAGGTATTTTGGAGAGCCAAATCTTTAAAATGGATATTTGAATAGTGTATATATGGCTTTTTTGTTGATGTGTGCTTTAATGGTAAAAGCCATTTTGGAGAGCTATTTTTTTTATATATTATTTTAAATATAGTGTAATTATTTTGTATGTAGTTTAATTATGCAGTTAATTATACAATTAATAGGAATAAGTTATATAATTAAATAATTATTTTTAAAAAACCTTCCAACAATATAATTATTTTTTATTATTATATTTTAATAAAAAAATGAATTTAAAATAAAAAACCTGCAAACTAAAAAACAATATCGCATAATTATTTTTTTATACTAACTATTATTATTTTATAATTAATAATAATAATTAGCCAATAAAAACCCACCAAACCCGTTTAATTCCCCTCCCTCCCCACGCCATCTCCAATAAACCCTACATCTCCCCACGCCGTCAACCCCCACACAGCCAGCAAACCCACCCCACCGGCAGCCACTCACACACACACAGCACTCACGGCAGCCACTCACACACACAGCACTCACGGCAGCCACTCACACACACACAGTACTCACGGCAGCCACTCACACACACAGCACTCACGGCAGCCCCCCAGCCCCAAATCAAGGTATGTGGGTGTACTTTTTTTAATTTTTTTAACATTTGGCTTCTCACTCAAAACATGTAGGAATGGCTTCTCAGCTAAAGAGAAGCCATTTTGGCTACTAGTATGCCTCCCCCGTTGGAGAGCTGAAAAAAGATGAAAATAGCTAAAAGGACAAAAATTTGGCTTTGCCTCCTCAGATGCCTCTCCCCGCTGGAGATGCCCTTATAACTTAAAACCCTAGCCGGAGAAACCCTTGGTCCTTTTCTGTTGCCTCTCAGATCATTTAAACCGGGAGAAAAAAATGCAGGTTTTGGTGAAAATGGTAACGGGAAAGACCTTAACATTGGAGATGGAGTCTTCAGACACCATCGACCATGTTAAAGCCAAAATCAAAGACGAGGAGCGCATTCCACCCGAACAACAACGCCTAGTCTTCGCAGGAAAACAGCTGGAAGATGGCCAAACCCTTGCCGACTTCAGTATCCACAAGAAGAAGAAAAACAAACCCCTTGAGCTTGCTCTGCTCCAGGCTGATGACGCTGATGCTCCACCAAAACAGCTAGGTAACATCATTTGATAGGAAATTCTTAAAATCGTTCATTCTTGGTGCCCGGTAACATTACAATAAGAGGAGTATGTGTTGCAGATGCCCAAATTTTAAAATCAGAAACAGCAGTTGCCTCTACGAAAGCTAGAAAAACAAAGAAGAAGAAACGTGCTGCGTCTGACACAGGAGACACAATTGATACTGGTATGGATTGTCATACGGTTGTTTTTTTAATTATAGTTACTGTTCCTTGTTTGTTTTGTCCGCAATTCATTTGCGTTTCTTACAAAATACATGACTCGTTATGTTTGGCACTGGAAAGATAAATATTTTGACTCGATAAGATGATGGGTTTCCCCCCATGTTTATGTAATTGGATTTAGTTGAAGTTTTTATCAACTTGATTAAAGCAGATAATATACTGTTCGAGCTAACGGTTTGTTCCGTAGTCCTACTATGATTCAGCTTATGTCTGCTATTAAACTGAAGTTCAACTTTCCTTTTTCTTTTTGTAAATTTTGGCTCTGATTGGAGAAAGAGGATTTCCTCATATGGAAAATATTAGGAATAGTTACTTTTCCTTGAGGGTAATTAGCAATTCAATAGTGAACAATAAATATTTGGAGAAAGAGGAATACAGTGGGATGAGGTCCTCAAGTTTCTTATTGATTCCAATGTTGAAACTAGCCTTGTAACTGATATCACTCTGTCATCACTGTACTGGTTGCTATCAAACATGTACTTTTAGCAAAAAAACTAGGTACCAAACCCCTCCTACTATATATAGTCATGCACGATTGCGTGCAGTCTTGCGTGTGTGATGATACCAATTATAGTCAAATACATACATTTGGCTCCTCCTAGTGTTTTATCATTTTAGTTGGAACTACTAGGAGTGGTGGTGTGACTCAGATTTCTCGTTACTGATTGCATAATTCTCAAGTTTTGAATGGTGAAGTGGTGTTGGATGTTCTGAGATGTCAGTTCACCTGTTATGGTGGTAGTCTTCTTTTGTGATTATTACTATATTGAATGTTTATATGTGCTCACACATTCACCCCTTTGATATAGATCATGGTGAAGCCACTGATGGTGTCCTTGTTGAGTATGATGTGAATGAGCCGACCATGGGTGAAAAACTTGCTAGTATAACTTTACAAGATAATGATAAAACCAGCAGCCATGAGATGCAAGAATCACCTCCTAGCACAAAGCCACCAAGTGCTGACTCGGTTAACATTCTTCTTAAGCAAGCATTGCGCGCCGATGATCGTGCACTTCTTTTAGATTGCTTATACACCCAGGATGAGAAGGTTGTTTTCTTTTCTTTAGATTTGTTAATGCTGAACTTTTCTTAAAGGAGGTTTACTTTAGCATTAAATTAATTGCTATTGTGCTTCCCATGAGCTTGTGCACAGCACATTCCTTTTCACATTTGTTTTCATCTAGTACTTTTTTTTACCAAGAAACAAAATATACTGGTACATGACTCAGAATATTTTTTGCTTGCAGGTTATTGCAAATTCAATATCGCTGCTTAATCCATCTGATGTTCTCAAGCTCTTGCACAATCTTCAATCCATAATTCACTCAAGGTGGACAAACTTGTCTTATCAAGATTTGTCTGGTGAATCTGACAGATCATGTTTTGTGTTATCTATCCATGATTTTTTCTTTTGCAAATTTGTACCTAACAGCAATAATCATAGTTTATGGATTTTTCATTGAACACTTTTTAATCTCAGGTTTCTTGAAAGGAAGAAGCAAAAGTACTGTTTGAATTCGACGCAAGCATATCTTACCGTGAGGTCTTATGAAATTTATTTTTGTTGCAGGGGTTCAATCTTGGCATGTGCTCTTCCATGGCTAAGAAGTTTACTTCTTCAACATTCAACTGGAATAATGTCCCAGGAATCTTCTTTACTTGCTTTGAATTCCTTATATCAGGTGAGAAATGAGAACCTCACCTTGGAAAGACTCTGAAGAGTGATGTATAGCAATGGAAAAGTCCTTTTCAGCTGAAAAATCATGTCCATTCATGCATTATGAACTTTTTGTATTATCATTTTGGCCCTTCCCCGGATTTCAAGTTTGTCTTATGGAATATAGTTGAGACAATCAGATACTAATGGTTTTCCTTGAAAAATTAATTGCAGAGATTAGACTAGCCTTTGCTGACGGTGTTTTGAGTTTCATTTACTGAGGTTATAATTGTTAGATTATGGTGTGTCTCAAATATTTTTGACGTGGTGATGCTTGTGTTATTACATATTCCAGCGAATTTAAATTTGATCATTTGCTATATGATCCCTCTTAAAGTCTTAATTTGAAGCATGTCATTGTTTATCAGCTCATCGAATCCCGAGTGGCAACCTTCCAGTCAGCTCTTCAACTGTCAAGTTGCTTAGACATCTTCTTTGCAGGGGTATGTTTTGTGCAATATCAAGCAGTTAGTGAATTTGCAGCTCGTAATTATTGAAAATGTGATTCGTTTGTTTCTTTCTGCTTTAAACAGGTCGCTGATGATGCATTGGATGAAAATCAAACAATAACTCCTGTAATTTACGAGGACAGTGATGAAAGTGACGAGGAGGAATCTGAAGATGGCATGGAAACTGATGAAGGTAGCAAAGAGGAAGAAGCACTTAATGGACTTAGTGATATTGAAGGAAGTGATGGCATGAGTGAGTGATTGTCATTCAATCTTAATTCAGGCTGCTGTTTTGCTAACATTGGAAGGTTGAAGATGACCTAGGATTAAGGGCCATCAATTTCAGTGAAGTCCAGGGGATCCTTTGACAGATTTTTCTGGGGAGCACAAAGATGTCTGGGAAATCTCTTCTATGGCCAGAAGCATATATTATCGGGCTTACAAACTTGGTTTTTCTGTTAATGTTTGCGAGAGAAACAGTACACCATAGCCTTGCTTGTATTGCTTTCTACCTTTATCAATTTTGTTTTCCTTTTGAAGAGCAAACTTTCCTTCTTTGCTGCTCATATTGACATTTTGAGAAAACCACACTAAAATGTTGCATTTCCTCCTTTTTGAAGTAATTTTAGAGAAACAGAGACAACGTTTCATGTGCTTGTGGGTTGAGTTCTTGAGATATGATTTCTTTTTGCAAATTAAGAAAATAGCAGTCCCAAGTATAGAGATCAGAGACCGAGTGGAGTCAGATTTGATATTTTCTCCAGCTCGGAAAGTCATTGAACCCGCATAAAAGCAGCCGTGACGTTGATTGGAAAATAATAATAATAATAATTAATACTTGGCTTCTACTTGCATGAAATTTGCAGAGGCGGATTTTAGTCTATCGTTTTTTCGATCCGTGAGCATTGAAAGCACCACGTACATGCATACATCATAGTAAATTAATATTAAAAAGCATCTGTTTTTATCTTTCTTGGTTTTCGGGCATATTCATTTCACATAATCCCTTTAATTTGTTTTTTTGGATTCAATATTTATTTTTTTAATTTATAGAATTACATTTTTTTATCCTCTATTTTTTAATTCAAATTTAGCTCTAATTCTTGTTTTTTATTTGTGATAGTTTTATTTTTTTTTATGATTTCATCATACTTTATTATATTTACATATTACATTTTATCCTTATTTTTTTTGCTGTTGTTTTTGTCTTGACAAGTTTTTTAAATTGATATATTTTTATATTACATTCCTCAATATTTAACTAAGCTTCTTGATTGATCTTGAGCCTAAGATATTAGAGGTTATGAATTTGAGAATTTGACCCATATTTATGAGATTCACTTGTGTTTTATTTATTATTTTTACAAAAAAACTCACATTTTTGTGTTTTATCATTTAATATTTAATTTGATATTAGGTCTCATGATTTATTTATTTATTTTGCATTATATAGAATTTTTCATTGTTTTTAAAAACTGAGTTATCCTGAATATTTTTAATAATTCATTCTTTGTAAGATTTATCTTTTTTTTAAGAAAAACGTTTTTTGAATTAAACTAAGTTAATTATTCAATAGTTCTTTTTTTACAAAAAAAAAAATTGTTCAATACATCATCATCAATGTAGTGCAAGGCAAAAACTCTTTTCTTAAGCTGTTTCTTTCTTTCTAGTTTCAACATTTAATTTAATTGGAGACTAGACTCAATTATTATTGGATTTTTCTTACTAATTTTAAAAATAGTCTAGGTTATTTTGGATCTTTTTATTTTTGTTTTTAATCAGATGAATAACCCAATTATCAGATTTTCCTATCGTACTTCCTATCTTCTTCCTTATAAACTAGTGTCAACTAAACGAGTTTGTCCAAAACTCAGCGTAAACATTTATTAAGATTTTTAAGGTAAATTTAGAAGACAAAACCTACGTACGTCAATTACTAACTCTCTGGTTTTCACGCAAATGCTTTATTACTTTCAATCTTTCTTTTCTTTTTCCTTTCCCTTGATGATTGGTTAATCGTGAAAGTCTGCCAGTCGATCCTGACTTGATAGCTTGATGTGATCAAGATCAGCCAGAATAAGCCAAATCATACGAAACAGGGAAACACAAGATCTTATTTCTTCATCTAACAAAGTGAAAAACACAAACGAATCCCTTCACAGAGATACACTATGACTGTTTTATTTCTGGCACTTGAAGCTTTCCAGGCTGATAAACCTGGGATCTTCGGAGAACCAAAGGGATCGAGCCCAATCCAGCAGCTCGCCGGCGCCTAAGGTGAAAGAACTTAGTAATTAAACATGGGGGAAAAAACATGAACATGATTCAAATTAAGGAGACCTATATATGTCTGTATCCCATGAACGTGCATGTCTCTAATACTTGGTCTCCTTATTATAACCAGCAGCAGGGTTTTCTGTCTGATTTTTCCTAGTATAGATACCATCATCCTGATGATCATCATCACCAGAGCCACCCATCCCCAAAGTCTGCTTCACGGTTTCTGTAGCACTCTCAGCCATCTGCTTCACTTTCACCCCAGTCTGCTGCAGAACTCCCATGGTGTTCTCCTTCCCTTCCTCTGCCCTCTGCGTGGCAGACCGGCCGGTGGTCTCTCCCGTCTTTTCACAGGCCGCCTGAGCCTTCTGTGCAGTCTTCTCCTTCGCTTGCTGCGCTGTTTCACATGTCTTCTCCTTCGCTTGCTGCGCTGTTTCACATGTCTTCTCCTTCACCTCCCTGGCCTTTTCCTTCATGCTTCCAGCCACTCTTCCAGTCTTCTCCTGCTCAGGCGATCGACAAAACAATATTTCACGCATCAACAAGCAATCAGATAATCAAATCGCTGCCATTTTTATGCGAAAAACAAAAACTGATCATATGCTATACCTCAGCGCAGCCACGGGATTCACCAGCTCTGTAGCTCTGTTCATGAGATGCCATTTTGCTCTTCAAAATTGAGTGATAATTCTCTGGGCTAGCCTCGTCTTTTGTTTTGTTTGTAGCTGTCTTTGTTTGCAGTGGATGTGAAACCTTCCTGTTTGCATGACGTTTTATAGCCTGCGATGGTTACTGTATGATTCACACGTGCCTTTCTTTGCTGACACTTGTAGGGCACGTGCCTCGCGTGCGTGCGTCATCTCGGTTTATGTGTCGTTTCGAGGTTTTTACGGAAGACACTGCCTGTAAGGTGGTGGCACGTGGTCGTCCAGCATATTCAGCTGAAACGTGTCAGCAGATTACACTTTTGAAGTTTTCATGCATTGCTGTTTCATTTGCTTGCGTACGTTCGTTTGAAAACTATTTTTATTTAAATTTATAGAAAATAGTCTTAATATTTTTTTATCATAATTTCATGCGTACATCACTATTAAATTTTATTTATATATACTTTTTTCTCCAATCAAAAAACAAACCTTTTCTTGTGACGTTAAGGAAATATAATAGGAAATACACTGATAAGAACTTTAAAACCAAAATACTTTTAAATATAATAAAAATAAATACGTAATCCATAAACTATTAAATATAATTATTTACTAATATCCAAATTATTGGAATTATTTTGAACGGTTAGTTGGAGCAGATAATCCATTTAAACACGCGTAGAGCACACGTGTGGAGATACCATGCTATCAAACCGCATTATGAAACGAGCCAGGCTTTATCCGTGCCCCAATGCCAAGGGTTTCTCCCAGTTGACTAAGCAAATTCTTCGAAACATTCATCAAGCTGCTACATCGTGACACGTGTCTGTAAAACCATGTGATTTGGGGAGCATTTTTTGATCTATAAATTTGACCCCAATCTCTTCATTTCCTCAACCAATTTGCATTACTAATTCATCCATAAGAGAAGCAAAACAGAGACAGAATGGACAGCAGCAGAGCTAATGACATCACTCACAGCGCCGGCGAGCTCGTCGGCCAAGCTCAGGTGACTTCCCGGCTTCCTACGGTGCATATTTTTACAGGAAGGATAGCTAATACGTACACTGCTATGCCTCTTCATCGATCTCTATTAATTAATCACACGTACACTTGATTTTTGCAGGCCAAGAAGGATGATTTTATGAACCAGTGCCAGGAAGGGCGTGACCAATCCACCCACGACAGCTCCTACACTGCTCAAGCTTCCACCTTTCTTCATCAGGCAACGTTGCCTATACCTTCTTTGTTCTGTTCTCTGCGTTCATTTAGTTGTTGTTATCACCATGCATGCGCATCTTCAGCATTTCATTTCACGAATGTACAGGAGTGTGTTTTCATTACAATTTACTATCTCTTTTTTCTCTCCAAAAAACAACCAATATTTTTATAGTTTAAGAGTAGGAGCAATGGGATTAATGTATTCGTTTGCAGACTGGGGAGCAAGTGAAGAACATGGCGCAGGGAGCAGCTGAAGCAGTGAAGAACACTCTGGGGATGAACACAGAGAACACTCCCACCGAGAATACCAGCAGCCTCAACCGCCCAATCAACCCGAGCAATCCAAGCAACCCATCTACTAGGATTTGAGGAGTTTCTATGATGATGAACACCATGATTTGCTATGATTTAGCAGTTTTTAATTTGGTCTCCTAAGTTTTTGAGTTATGTGTTATGGCATTTGCTGCCTCTCTTGTGTGAGAAGGCGATTTTACGTTTGGGTTTTTTAAAAAAGGGGGTGACGAGGAGATGTCTCTTCATTCCAGCTGTAATAAATTTTGATCAATGGAAATTGTCTTTCCTTGATTTATGCTGATTAATTTGAATGAGATGTCCTCGCTTTATATGAATGAAGGTGGTCGATTCTATTTTGATTGGTGTTTTATATTTTTAATTGAAATAAAATATTTTGATTTTAGAAGTGTTTTGGTATATTGTTTTAGAGTTATATTGTTTATGTGTGTGTGTATATATATATAATTATATATATTAATTCAAAAGAAAAAAAGTTCAAATCTAAAAATAGTATTATTTAGAATTGTGTAATTTAATCTAAAAAAAGATATAATAAAATAATTTTTCTGAACAAAATTATGAACACGTATAATATTATGAGAATATCATCATTAATCTCGCAAGACCATTATGTTCTTTGATTGCTCTAAAATTTAACATAATATATATAAATATATCAAGAGACTTCTCATAAAAGTTCATCTCAATCTAACGGTTGGATTAAGAGATATGATTGATATTGTAAAATTATTTATTACTTAAAAAAATATTATTTAGCCAAAACGGAACGGGAGGAACAAAACCGGAATGTTTCGGCCGGTATTTGAGAGAAAAATTCAGAATAAGCTAGAATTCAAACGGAGATAAAAACGACGTCGTTTTGTCTTATTTTTTAACTAGTATAAAATGGAACAAAAATGACAGCACTGATATCAATAGGTTGCCCTATGTAAGGTTAATTTGAATAATTGGTTAAATATGGTTTTTATATATAAACACTAATATATATATAAAATGACAACACTGATATTAATAGGTTGCCCTATGTAAGGTTAATTTGAATAATTGGTTAAATATGGTTTTTATATATAAACACTAATATATACACACACTCAAGCTCTATAGAGAAAAAAAAGGATTGGAAAAATTAGGGAGCACGCATGGGCTTATTTGTTTTCCTTTAATGAGCTTCACAAATAACACGTTTAGGCCCAACACTCCCTCAATAGTGTTTTTAAACTTCCACACGGGTTTCTTGATATTTAATACATGTGTGAGATAAAATTTAAAATATTATAAAAATAAAATAATTCTTCAACTCCTAATCTCCACAAAACAAACTCATAAACTATAATACCCTAGGAATTCTTTAAACTTCAGGTTTACAGTCTTTTCATTCCCAATATTTTTAGCACATATATTTTCATATTTTATCTTTTTAAAAATATATTTACTTAAACATCTAAAAAGTCTTCAAATCTATATATAAAAAAATAAACTTTTCCAGGTTCCAACCATCTTGGCTTGCTAGGCACTAGACACAAGATACCAACCAGCATGGTTAGAAAAAATAAATCATATTTCTAGATCTAAGAGATTAAAAAATTATCCACTAATTAAATCTTCCTCGTAAGCTTCATCACAGAGATTAATTCAAACGACTCTTAGGGATGCCATTTTCTTTTAACGTGGTCTGTAATTTTATCAAGTAAGAAGAAAATAGCTAGAATTATAGTTTCGGACCTATAATTTAGAAAAACTAATTATTCAATCCTTGAATCTTCATGAATTATACATTTAATCTTTATGTTTTAAAATCCATTCAGAGCTTAATTCGTTTCCTATATTTCATGTTTTATTTTCTCTATATATTTTTTGTCTTAAGGGAAATCGAAAAGGAAAAAAAATAAAAATAGATGAGGTGAAAAAAAAATAATGATCAAAAAAGAAGACACTTTAGAACAAATTCAATAGATGAACAACGATAAAGAAACTATTTAATAATTTATGCTATAAAGATTTATTTATTTATTTTTGATAAACTACGTGCAACAAGTTGGGTCAAAGTTGGAGTCTATTTCAATTGGAAGACGACTGGAGATATATTATGGAGCTGCCTCCAAGTTGCGGCCATTTATAGTCAAACCCAGTGGGAAGTCAAACTACTCCGGCGCCGGTCTGTGTGGTTAGCCATGTTCGACAGCGTATGCTAAGGTTCCAAGGTCCTCCGTCATCAGGCCTATATAAACATCGATCCTTCGCTAATTAGTTCATTCATATCTTCAACTAGTAAGCAATACTAAGGCAAATATGGCAGGTGGTTCTCTGAAGTCTATTCTGGCGAGCCTCCTCATCTTTGCTATCGTGCTATCTCCGGTACTACCATCGGCTGACGCCGGCCGTCTGAACCATCGAGGTAATTTGATCAATCAAACATATACGTACTCTCTCCTATATTATTCATTCCCATCAACTTATTTGTGGTTTCTTTTATGCATGCAGGTCTCGATCGAGTTTCCCGACCACCAATATGCCCAGCTTGTGTCTGCTGCTCACCTCCACCTCCAGGATCCTGCTGCAGTTGCTGTTCTTCTCCTGTTCAAACTCAGTCCACAGCTGGGTCTCCATGAAACTATATATATACACACTCAAGCTTCTTTTGATGTATACGCACTGATTCAGTAATAGATTTGTGGGAATAAAAATTCTAGAAGAAGAAGAAGAAGAAGAAGAAGAAGAAGGAACATCTCTCTCGTTAATTTGTGTCTTGTTTTTATTTGTGCCATGTATTCCCTAACGAATGGTTGACTTGGGTTGGAAAGTCCTCCCTTACGTGTGAGGATGAATGGAAAATCTCTTTAGATAAACTATTGCTTGATGCTATATTATTATGGTATTTATAGAAAATATTAAAGGTAGAGCATCGAAATATATATCATTTACGAGCTGGATTGTTTTTTTCCATGTATTTTGTTTAATTGGCATTTCCATCCCTTAACACACTTTATATTTGCAATCAGGGACTATTATAATGTTGAGGGCACAATCAATTAGGTTTCCAAAAATGAAGTTACAGCTCACAAACATTGGTGGGATAATCAATGATGAGCTTCGTTTTAGAGAAAAAGAAGAAGAAAGTGAAATGGTGATGAATATCTTGGTGTAGAACATCAAGGAAATGCTAGTTTATCTTGTGAAGTAAACAGGTGATGTGTCTTTGCATCTAAAATTATGACAATCTCCAGATAGTTGTAGGCATGGGAAGTCTTCCTGCATGCCACATCTCATGTAAAGGTTCTTTAATTATGAATTTCAGGGAACTAATTAAGGAAAAACTATGGTATCCATCGAAGTGGTTCGAATCGGATGGAATGGCAAGAGCCCTAGTAATTCTACGAGACAATATTAATTCTTTTTTGAAATTCTAGTGTAAAGAGATTTTCAAGTTCAGTAATGTCGAATTAACATGTTATAAAAATACGTATCATTTGATTGAATATGATTTTAATTTCTGAGTTATTCTTTGGTTTCAGGCTATAAATCCATATTTAATCTATTGAATAAATAAAAGTGCATATAATCAATTGCAATTATACTTTGTTACTCCATTTTTGTCAGATTAAAATTATGAATACAAAAGGTTTTGCAATATAAAGGACAAAATTGAATAGTTATAGAAATGTTTTCCAAGGCACAAATGCTAGGGGGTAGACTAAAAATAAATAAATAAAGCATCTCGTTATATTCTACCATAATTTAAGGTATAGTTCCATTTTTATATGTATAAAATATCCTTAAATATATTTTTAGACTTTGTATTATTACATCTAAATCATTTTCTTTATATCATTGTAATTTGAGTTGGACTCCATTCAAAATGTAAAAGCTTTTTTCTTTTTTTCATTAATTAAAAAATATCTTTGGTATTGGAAAAAGAACGATTGCTAAAATATAAGAAAAGAAAAGAAAAAACTACAAAATCTAAAAGCATTATGTACTGGATGTAATTTTGATATTTGGTTGTGTTTGTTTAAAAATCAACTTAAAAAATAATATTAATATTTTATTTTTAAAAAAAAATTATTTTTGATATTAATATATTAAAATAATATAAAACAATTAATTTTTAAAAAAAAAGTCATTTTTTTTAAAACGATAGCCTTCCATGAAAACGAAAGGTGCCAAAATTTGTATCTTCCTATAATTATAAATTTAAAAGTAATTAATCTTCATTTTTTAATGGAAATTTTATTAAAAACATTATAATTTATAAACTATTTTTTAAAAATAACAGGCATAAAAACTACAAAAGGGGAAACCATTGAGATTGAAGCTTCGACCCTCTGTCAAAACACAAAATCGACCCCTCCCTCTCTAAACCCCAAAACTCTCTCTCTACTCTCAAGGGGAAGACAGAGAACATAAGAGAAACAAACCTTATTGGGAATCTCTAACAGACCAAAACTCACTGACCCATCAAAAATTGTTTTCGTTTTATTTCTTTCGAAAAAAAGAAGAAGGAAGACAATTTCAAGGAGCATCATGTCTTTAACGAGCGTGAAGATGACAGAGGAAGTCTGGTTAACATGTCTCACCCATGCTCTGTCTACCGAGACTGAAGAAATCGTTGGCCTCCTTCTTGGTGATATTGAGGTTTTTTCTTTTTTCTTCTTGCATAATAATTAAGCTTCACCTTTTCAATTCATGTGTTTTATGACTGTCTTTTTATCGGTGTGTGTTTCTTGCGCTGTGTTCTGGGGTGATTCTTTGAAATTGTGTGATTCCTTTTTAACTAGTTTAAATGGATAAATGGAAAGGGGATTGATTATATTTTTTTAGTTCTAGGCTTTGATGGGGATTTTAGGAATCTGCTGAAATATTTTGATTCCCGTTTTCCAGGATTTGAGATTGTCAATTGTCTTGTATATTGTATTTCTTTTTTATTTTGTTATTTTAATGGCAATGGAATTTATAAGGGTTAGTATTTATGGATTATGAGCTGCGATTCTTGTTTTTCTTCCATTTCACTATATACTCTTGTCAAATTCAGCCATTACTGCTTTTTGCAACTTGTCCAGTCCTTTAGGGTTTTTTTTTATGAATATACAATTATTTTTTGACAAATTCTAGTGTTATATTCTCTATCTGCAATTTTATTGAACTGGACTGTAGAAAAGTTCCTTCTTTAATATAATCATCGACTCTATATCGTCTTTCTCCTTTTGAATTGTTACTAAATGTGTTGTGTTTATTTGTCAGTGGGAAACCTGTTTTCTTAACTATAGCCAATTTTCCCCAAACTTACCTGTAATGCTTTGAAAAGTCTGGTTTTTGTGGGTTTTGCTTATGCTTTGTTTTATTTTTTTAACTTTTTTAATGGACTCTTCTTTTTGAAATCATATCCTTTTTTTTTTTTTTGGTTGAAAAATGTTTGGATTAGTCTCTACTTAATACCTTTCTTTTTTAACATTTTTACTTGGTATTCTGTGAATGTGTTACATGGAAAACGGAATTGTGGAGCTTCAGGGTCAGTTGAATAGAATACGAGATTTGAAGTTGTTCACATTGACTGAAAGTTGGGATCAACGCAATTTATTTTTGGAGTCTTAAATCTTTTTTTTTTTCCATTATAAATGTCACTATACTCATTCTGGTCGTCTTGTGACTTTGACTTTTGCTTTAGAGCACCGCGGACTAGAATTCTATTTTTATTTCAAGGATCTGGAAATTGAACTATCTATGCTCTGTTCTTTGTAAATAATTAACTACTTGAATCTGGTATTTTTATGTGTCCTTTTTTTTAAGAAGGGGTTGAGAATGTTGATATATTTAGTGAATTTGAAAGTGGGTTTGCTCATTTTTATGTGTTTGTGTACATGTACATTGTATTGCTTGTATTTTTATGTGTATTCGTTTGGTTTTGATGTTGGAAATATCAGTATGCAAAAGATGGAAATGTTACTGCATTAATATGGGGAGCCTCACCTCAGTCAAGATCTGATCGGAGAAAGGACCGGGTAGAGACAAAACCAGAACAGTTGGCTGCAGCATCAGCTCAAGCTGAGATATCCTTTACTGTTCTTGTGTGATAATTCTATCTGTTTTGAATGATACCTGAAAATTTATAATTTCCATTCTATAAAAACTTCTTGCTGATGACAAATGAAAATAGGTTAAACTTCCAATAATATTTCCTTTATTGCTTAAATTTATGACTTCATTGTTTTATAAACTTAGACTTTTCATAATTTACAAAGTAATTTCTGATTGTTCTTCTTAGCAACCTCACAAGTCACAACTGAGTTTTTACTAAAGGTCTGCTTGATGAGTCCTAGGGAAATGAAATTCACTCTCCATAAACAAAATTCTGAGCATTATCATGCCTTTTATCTTTCCTATTTTTCTTGTTTTTTTTTCCAGTAGGAGGGGTTTCTATAGATTCTTCATGGATTGTTGTTTCATTGACATGATAGTCACTAACTTAAATTTTGACATTAATAGAGGTTCTTTGAAGCCATGCAATTCATGCATTTGCATTCTTGAGTCATGACTTTCCGACAGAGATTTGGTTAACAATGACCTCTAGGGTCACTACTTCAAATTGACTTTGAGATCTGCTTTTGCTTCATTACTTCTGATGATTGAAAAGGGTAGTCTAGCTTACATGAAGCATATGCCTGGGCATGTTGAAGATTTGTTAGTAATGTTGTATAGTTAACTTTATAGCACAGAATGACCACATCAACAGGACGAACAACAAGAGTGATAGGGTGGTACCATTCACACCCTCATATTACTGTACTTCCTTCTCATGTTGGTATGTTTTGAAGTTCACAAAGTTGGATGAAAGCCATGAAGAGCATTTAATATTGTTTACACACACACACACACACACACACATATCAATTCTAATTTCTATTTGTATGCTCTCTTTTGTGGACAAACATAAAATCATATTTTATCTACAAGTGTCATTTAATTTGTTAGAACAACCTTTTGTTTTGAGCACTATTTACACAAAACCTAAATTTATATATGTTTTTACTCTCACATAACATTGACTGTTCTTATTAATGTTTTTTATACTTAATTTTCTACTGCATGCCACATTGTTTTCTCTTGAAGCCACTTTATTTTTGGTTTAATTCTGATCAACTAGAACATTGTAATAATATGATTTTCCCAAATTTTTGTTGACTATTTGATGTATGTTTTATACTTGTTACAAATGGTCACTGGAAATTAACCCACTCTTGTCCCTTACCCTGTGCAGATGTGAGGACCCAGGCAATGTACCAACTTCTAGATCCTGGGTTTATCGGCCTGATATTTTCCTGTTTTAATGAGGATGTCAATAAGGTCTTGCATTAGATGCATGCTATGAAGGTAGTCTTTTGAAAAATTTTTGTAGCCTGGATGAAACATAACTTAATCTGAATTACTTCAGGTTGGAAGAATCCAAGTCATTGCTTTCCAGTCCTCAGATGGGAAACAGAATAACATGTTAAGACCTGTTTCTGCTGTGCCTGTAAATAAAAGTTCAATAATAGAACTTGATTCATCGTCCTCTGATATTTTAAGTCTGGAGGGTCCGGAACTGGACACTGCTGATTCAAGAGCAGCTGCAGGACCCAGTAAGGTACAACCTTTGTTTCTCGAAATTGAGACTGGCCATGTTAATTGGTAAAAAATAAAAAAGTTCACAAAAACAATGGATGATGTAGACGTTTCATGATTTTATGTATAAGCTCTATCAGTGTTATGTTAAACATTGGATAGAAGGCATTGCACATGGGCAGCGTTATTATACTGATTGTGATTTTCCAAGTTCTCACAATTTCATCATCATTCTCTCTACTACCAAGACTATGGAAATTTTCCTCTTACCAGATACCTCCAGACATGTTCCTCCAGTGACCCTGGTGCCCTGTAACTTGGTTATTTCCATTTTTAGATTGCTACTATGCCCTTTTATGCTGTCTCAGATCACACTTTATGTGGAGTCTGGCTAATATGCAGTGTGTCATCATATTAAAGTTCTTTTCAAATATTTTTAGTTTTTCTTCTCTAGGTTGCTAAATAATCGCATGTAAAGCTGCAATGTTGGGCTCACATGCAATAGCAAGTAATGTTTGTTTTGAAGATCCTTCCTAGATACTCTTATTTTCCAAGCATTATGTATACTGTAGCTCAAGGGGCTGCTGCATGTCACCATGTTTGTATTTGTCATACAGAGGAGGGAGGTAGGAGAATGGTGGTGCACATATAAATTCATAGAGAAATAGAAGGGAGAGGAAACTGCAAGTCAGGCCTAGGGGGTCATTGTGAGATATGACATACTGCTGTAGACTCTAATACTATGCATATAAATGAAAAATTGGTGCTTTCTGATTAGCATTAGAAGTTTTAAAATCTCTTGAACAGCATAATACAATCAGCATAAACTGGCATGTTATTTATTAGAAAAAAGATGGAAATGGAAGTGTCTGCTTTTTAGAGCAGTAGTTGTTCAGGGGGTAATGAAAAAAGAGAAGAAGATGAAGTTGTATACGATGTATTCTCTTGTTGAAAAATTCTTAATTTGATAAAAAAAAAAAATAGCTATAGTGGGCATTTGTTGTTTTAATGTCAAGTGTATCTGGTTTCTGGCTGGGTTGTGCAATGGATTGTGTGATTTCTTTCTCCATGCCAATAAAGTGTTCATTAATACATAAGGTTTGCTTGTCTGCGCATTAAATCTTTGAATGATATGATACAGATTAATTTTTCTTTTTTGTATTTCATGCTCCAGAGGTCCTGATCTTTCAATGCTACTACTATTTTCACTTGGGTGGTGATCTCCATTGCTGAACCCCCTTGCCCCTTGAATCAAAAGAAAAATTGTTATACTTCACAGTTACTTTGCTTAATCTGTGTATGTACTATTGACTAGGGTGGGGCAAGATCTTCGGGTCTGGGGGATTTCTTTGCGAATGCTGATGCCAACTATGTTGGGAGAGAGAGAATTGGAGGAAACTACTATAGCAGCAATTCAGGTGATAAGATAACTGATATAGACCCCATGGACATGTCAGAGAGTATGCAGGAAGCTATGCACCGCTCAAATTTGGACATGAGGTATACTTGAGTGTGCTCTTTGTCAGTTGGTTCTCTGACACCCTTTCTGCTAAATGTTTCAAATTTATTTCTGCTATTGTTGCAAAAACAGCAACCGGCTGATGTTGTTCAAGTGGCATCAGTTCTCTTATAATGTGTGTTAATTTGAGAAGGTTTCTCTTTTCCATTTTGTTCATGGTTGAAATTGTTATCTGATATCATTTGTTTCATGGTAGTGGTATTTATATGCACAAATTAACAATGTCCTGTCATTTTGCAAGTTAGCATAAGGCAATCCTCAATTGTAAAGTCTAAAATTGCTTCTCTATGTTGATAGCGGTGCTGAGTATTCCAGAAGAGAAATTCCTCTTCATGTTTTGCCCACATGCTCTCTGCTTAAGCTTGATTCACCTCTAATGTCATTTGGTGATTTGCAACGTGTGTTATATGAAGAGGAGCGAGGAGCATACAACCAAGCCATCTTGCAGAATATGAGGTAATCATGATGGTGTGGAAACTTATTGTTTACCTTCTCTTTTTCATGTTTGTACCATTACTTTGACGATTTATTCTCTTCTAATGTGCTGCATTTTAGTAGGAATGGAAAAGTGCATCCCTTGACTTTCATTCACCACACAGCAACATATCAGGCTTCCATGTGCAAATTGATTGAATACTGGTTAGGAACAATCAAACTTCCCTTCTGATCAACTTTTTGTTGTCACTCTTTTTCCCCTTAGAACTTTTGTTTATATTATTTTCTATTGATATTTCTTTTACTTGAAACTTGCAGTCTAAGTCCTGCCATAAATGCGCTCCAAGGCTGCTTGAGAGAGAATGAGATCCGGGTATATAATTAAATAAAATGCATGCATTTGATAGGCAATCAGAAAGGCTTGTGATTATCTCCTCGAAAAAAAAAGGACTTATTATTATATAGCAAGTCTTTTTAATTTCAAAGGACTGATTTTTTTGTCCAGTGGTAAAGTCTTGGGCTGCAATTACGGTTGCAGGTTGAGGCCTCAGACTCTTTTATCAAACAATGTTGAAAGATAGTAATGTTTCTAGAGATCCTGCTTTGGTTGGACAGTAACTAAGTAATGGCATTTATAATGGAATCTTTACAGATCCGATACTCTGTTTTAGTTTGACCAGTGTTGGGATTTAGAGCTTTTTTTCTTCTTTCTGGGGCCAAAATTCCAAGTTTTCAAAGTTGCAATCTGTGCTGGAACTGGTGCATCTTGTCATGTATCTGCTTTTCTGTGATATATCTGCAAATGATTTGCATGTCACACCTTTGATTCCTTCAATCCCTTTCTCCCTCCGTTCTAACAATCGGTGCCATACAGCATCTTTGTGTTGCTTCAATTAATTACGCAATCCCTTTTATTTCAAGTTTTATGTATCTACACTAAACTGCCTTTATGAAACAGTTAGCAACACTAGCTGATGAAGCCAAGACGTTGGAGATGGAAACCTCTAAAGGGAGTGAGTTAAGTTCTAGATCTCCCCGTCAAGTTCCATCTCCTGGACCACGAGGAAGTGCTTTGTCTGGTCAGAGGGACTTCCATGGTTCATCAGAATCTTTTAGTTCGAGGACTGTTGCCAGCCCCGGCAGACGAAGCAGAACAAGCTCCACATAGAGCTCGGAGCTAAACCTCTTTTTGATGCATTTTGTAAGTGTGACGTTTGTGTTGTTACATAAATTGTCCTCTGTTTTCGTGTTTGCAATTTATAATAGATAGATGATGCAAATGCAGTTCAAATCATAAACTCCTGTGCTCCTTTGGCCTTCAAACCTGTATTTAATGAGGAAATGGAGAAAGTATTTTATAGTTAAGCAATTTCTTGGATGATCAAGTAAGAGCACTACTTTCTACTGGGTAGCAGACCTAGGGAAAAGCCGGAAAATATAAAATAGAATATGCCTTGGCTTGCTAAGGGCATGTTTGGGGGGAGTGTTGTTAAAGTTATTTTTAAAGTGTTTTTTTTTTTTTTTTAAAAAAAAATACATCAAAATAATATTATTTTTATTTTTTAAAAATTATTTTTGATATCAATACATGAAAATAGTCAAAAATTAAAATTAAATTCTTTTTTTTTTCAAAAATGTTTTTTAATCAGTGCCATACACCTATTTTTCCCCTATAACCAAATGTCGATTCTTATTAAAAAGATCTAAAGTAGATCGGTTGTTTACTGTTTGTTCATTGTGGATTGGATATTTGCTCAATTGCTTTGAATCTAAAGTAGATCAGTTGTTTACTATTTGTTCACTATGGACTGGATATTTGCTCTACTGCTTTGAATCTACATGAGCTCGGTTTTTTTTTGTTTTTTTATTTTTTCTGTTTATGCATAGTGTAATAATGAATTTGTCCCTCGAAAAAAATAAAAAACGGCACCTTGGTTGAGGGGTTTCACGGTAATTGCATATTTTCGGTCCGGTCTAATCCGTCTATCTTAAAACATTGGTTAAGAAAAAGCTATTTTTATAGTTTTTCTTAAACCTTTTTTTTTTTTCAAACTGCAATCATAAAAACTAACACAAAGCAAAAACACATTACCTAATACCTCTATATTATTATACTATTTACACTTGTAACCCAAAAAAAAAAAAGGTGTGGGAATTCTTATTTAGTGATAATAAAAACAAGTTAAATGATTGTTTGATCTTGATCACTACTAGAATATTGATTTACACCAATTAACTATTTTGTCAGTGCAAAAGTTGTATTTCTTTGATATAAAAATCATTGATGGATATGTCCTCAACTAGTATAAAAATCACTGAGTGAGGATTTTAGATTTGCAGTCAATGATTTAAATATTGATGAATACGCTGACAAAACAATTTTTGTCGGTTATAAAAAATAGTGTCAACCATTTTTTAGCCTCTCCATCTATAAATATTATCATCAACTCACCGGTGGAATAACTAGTGGAAATATATCATGTATCACTAATGGATTGACCAACATAATTACCAACAAACATGTAATGTTGATGAATATGTTGGTCTATATCATAACGATTCACAATTGTTTGTAATTTTCCAAAAAAATATGTTATCATACTGATAAAATCACTAATATAATTTTTATATTCATTTGTGATTTCATTGATATTTTAGTGATTTGTTTTTTTAAAATAACTAAACATTTTCACATTGAATGATTTAAACAACTAAATCAAATTGAAAAAACACATTTATATTATTACTTTACTATTAAAAACAATCATAATGTCTATATACATTATTTAAAAATTATTAAAGTTGTACAGAGAAAGGGAGGAAAGTCTTATAGAGGTTCACTAGAGGGAGGATAATGATTGAACAAGTATACAAAAAAATTTCCTCTCATTGCTTCTAATTTTGTTCTTTATACTTTCCCTTTATTTTGACACCCTAGAACATCATTTTTCTTCTTCAAACAACTCCTTAATGGTTGGTGATGGTTGCCTCATATAAGATTGTGGGGTGCCTATGGTTGAGACACCATAATCCGATCTCATATCTTATATCGTAGTCATAAAGATATTATAAACTTGATTCCTACTAGGTCTACTGGTTCTTTCATTCTCCAACCACAACTTCAAAATTATTTTTTTTGAATGTGTTGAAAGGTTTTCTCCATGTTTGGTATGCATTTAAATGATGTTATATCATTCCTTTCATCGATATTTTTATTGTCAACGTATCGTTCACACAACTTCTATACTTATGGACCTAAAAATATTTAATTAACTCCAAACTATATAAACACTCAATAATTAATTTAATATTATCTTTGGGGTAAAATATTTTGTTACATGCTTAAATTCGGTTTCTATTCTGCTATTCTCTTTCCAAAATATAGACCTCTAACAAATAGGATGCCAAATTTATACCTCTTAGCTGACAAGCTTAAGTCGTTAACATGTGTATTAGGTATCTTTCTCATGATCATTACCTAAATAAACCACATGCTTAGGAATACTATTGCTTAAATAAAAATAATTGCTTTGTTTTAGCCTAAGCTTTTTCTTGACATCTAAATAATTAAGAATGTTAAATTAATTTCTTAATCTATATTTTATAGGTTTTTTACGTGTCTATTTATTTTTAATAAGATTTTAAAAGCATCTCTCCTATATGAGACCATACGGACTTAATCGTCATTATATTGAACCATTTTCAAACTTTTGAAAATTCCCTGCTAACCATGTAATTTATATAAAACAACACTAACTAATTTTTAAATACTTATTACATAACCAAACATAATATCATAGCAAGTAACTATCCCAATTAATATTCACATAAAAATATGGAATTTTTTTTCATTTTCATACATGTTCCTTTTATATTTCTAGATCATGTTGTGAACCTCATTCTAACACCTTTTACCATGCCAACATACATTAAGTTATAATTGTTTTCTTATCCATTAATTTTAAAACATTAACAATAAACTATGCATATTTTACATTACAGTGCACACCTTTCACTTTCTATTTATTTACCCCTTTAAAATTAAATCATCACCTTCCCATATTTAATCCAAACCTCTTATACCTGATCCAACATATCCAATACCAATAATTTTCATCTAGTAATTATTAATTGTATAGAAATATCATTTATAGTTCACATAAAAGTTATCTTCATTTGATTTTTTGAGTTTTCTTAAGATATCATATATCAAAACCTTCAATGACAATAAGTAATTCAACTCATCAATCAATAGTTAAAGGAAAACACTAATATTTCTACATGAACTATAAGGGTTATATATAAAGTAGATAAAAACATGAATTTCATCTTCACACACATTTTCAAAGGCAAGTTATAAATTATTAGTATGACTAACCACTAAGAATAGGAGGTAGTAAATGACCAAAATGGATTGAACTCATAGTTGCACAAACTAAGATGCATGTTTTGTGGTTCTTTTAAAAATTAAGGATGTACCCTATTAAACTGTTTTCTAACTTCATTATTAGAAGGGTGTATCATGATTTCATCTACCATATCATGTGAATGATGCCATATCACTATATTTAAAGACATAAATAATATTTACAACCTAGAAATAATCGAAAAGTATATTAGTTTTTAGTATGTTATAAGTGTCATTCCTCTACCAATATTAGGTTTATATCAAGCAAGCTTATAGGTTTTATACTCGGATAAATATGCTTTTTCACTATCATACATGTTACTCATTTTAGGCCTCACATGATGGAGATGATGTATATCCTTTTTGAATCAAATGTAGTAGTTTAGCTCATGGCTCTTGAACGATTAATAAAAGTGGAGAATAAAAATATTTTTTTCGAACCTTGTCTTTACTACCTTCTGCTTTTCTTATTCTGCTTCTTTACTATAGAAATCATCAGAATTCTTAGATTAATTAGGAGTCTATATAATACTAAATTAATTATTTCTTTATCTTGTCTTTAAGATTGGATAAATCCCTAGGAATTTGCACTGATTTTGTTGTCGTCACAATTATATTACCAATTTTTTTCTTCCAACTTAGACTTTGAATTTGACTTAGTTTCGTTCAATATCTAACTATTTCATCTATATTATATCATTCATGACATGTTCAAGAATTGATATGAATATTTATTGGATCCTAGATCCTATTGCTCTTATGTTAGACTCTTAGACAGATGGGGATGTTTGACATTACTACTTCTCGAATCAGATCAAGATATCTTTTTGACCAAGCAGATTGTAGGCAGATTCTATTCTTCAAAATGATTTTTTCTCACTTCAGATCCTTCATGAAAGTTTTAGTCTTGTATGTATAGATGACTTTGTATTTTTGAATAGCTGGATTTCAATATCAGAAGCTCAAGATATTCTTGTTTAAATGTCTAGTGTAAAAGTAAAAAATCCTTTCACGAGAATGATCCTGATCCGAGTTTCCAGGTCTTATTCGAGAGACCCTATTTAATATTTCAAGGATTTATCGGGATAATCAAAGACCAATTTTAAATTTAGAAAACTAAATTAGTCTCCTTGAAAAAAAACAAGGGGGTTGATTCAGAAAACATCACAATAATTTATGTTACTTGGTTGCCACACAAGATTATATTATTTTTTTTCCCCCGCAAAACTAGAGGCATTGTTGTTTCTTTACTATAGGTTTAAAGATGGATAAATCCCTCAGAATTTGCACAAAAAAATGATTGTTGTCGCTATTGTGAATTCTATTATTCAAAACAGTTTTTGACCAAGTAGATTGTAGGTTGATTCTGTTCATCAAAATAATTTTTTCTCACTTCGGATCCTTCATGAAAGTTGTGTTCTAGTATGTATAAATGAATTTGGGTCTTTTAATTGCTTGATCCGAAGCTCAATATATTCTTATTTGAATGTCTAGTATAAAAGCAGAAAATCCTGTCGCGATTTAGTTAGTATGATATTATTCATCATCATTTTGAGGACAACCCCCCATCTACAGATTCTTTTCTTTTCTCTGCAAATTCTTGTTTGGTTTCCATGATTCTCTCACTTGATTTTTTAGTAGCAAATGATGTTTTTTTTTGTCTCATAATCATTATAATGTCAATTAGAATATTTGTTTTTCTATTTTATTTTATCTAATTACAGGGAAAAAAAACATGATTTGCATCCCAAATTAATGCACTAAATTTTCCCTAAATAGATTTGTGTATAGGTTATATATATCTCTCCCCTGTTGATTGAGGAAGGGGAGAAAACAGAGAAAAAACGAGAGAAGAAAAGGAGGGAACAAAGAGAAAGAAGCAAAATAGGGGAATATGATGAAAAGAGAAAGCCAACATAACATAAAAAAGCAAGAAAAAAGTAGGGGAAGAACATCCATTCAACCATCAAAATGCACATTTATCATCGTCTTCATCGTCTATAGTAAGAAGAGAAAGACAGACAAACACCATCGTTGTCGACGTCTTTCTAAGAACCAGTGATCACCAGTCATGCACAGGAGCTCCAAAAACAAATGATTGTTGGTCGTGCGCAGGAGCTATAGGATCGTCTTTGACCCAGTAGTTGTTAGGTAAGTTCTTAGGAATGCCTCTTGTTTTCCTAGTTGGGTCATTGATTTGGGCAAGTGACTTGGTTCTTTCTATTATTTTCTACTTTTTCTTTCTACAAAAATTATTAAAAAAAAAAAGAGGAAGAGATTTATAATTTTATGGTACATTTATTTTAAGGTCTATTTTTTTATGTTGTGAAAAAAAAATATCAATCTCGTATTTGGAAAATCTGATTGTCAGCGCGCGGTGCGAAAAAAAAAAAAATATATATATATATATATATATGAGTGCGCCCCTCCTTATATATATATATATATATACTAGCTATATTGCCCGCGCGTTGCCGCGGACATTTTTTTGTATATAATTTAACATAATTAAATCAACAACGATAAAGTTATATGATATAACTAAATAAAAAGTTATAGATCAGGAGATAAAATGTAAAAAAATTTTAAGTACAGTTTATTGCGCAAGCATAGATTACATCTTTTAGAATGCAGATATTACATTATGAAAGATCACAAAAGAGCATGAACTAACATTTTCAAAACTAGAGCAAAATATTTTAATAAGGAAAAAAAATTACCACAAAATCATTATTGTGCAAATAATTAAATTATTGTTATTATTATTATTATTATTATTATTATTATTATTATTATTAATGAAAGAAAATAAATAAATTAAAGACTAAAAATATCTTAGAAACTTTAACAAAAGATAAGAGAAAAAATAAAAATTATCATTGCTATTATTGTAAAAAGAATAAAAATTATCAAATTATCCAGAGGGAAAAAAAATATTAACAAAAGAGTAAGCAAGAGAAAACAATTAAATTATTATTATTATTATTATTATTATTATTATTATTATTATTATTATTATTATTATTATTATTATTATTATTATTATTATTATTATTGTGTTAATAATGAATGAAAAACCAGAAATAAATGAAAGAACAAAAAAAATCTAATAATTTGAACAAAAGATGAAAACAAAATAAAAATTATCATTGCTATTAATAATAATAATCTAACTTGAAAATATATAAAAAAAAACCAATAAAAAATTAAAAGATAGAACAAATAAAAAAATATTATAGATAATAACACATAAATAAAAATTAATAGCTGAAAAAAATCATTTAATCAGAAAATTTAAAAAAATATATGCTCAACGTTGCGGGTTGAGCGAATAATTTTTATAGGATTTACTGGATCAAAATTAAAATATAATATTTATATATGAAAAATTTAATATAATAAAATAGATCAATACACCCTATTATCATAATAGCAAAATCAAAGCCTTAAAATCTAAAATTACAATTGCTTTTACTATTAAAACAATAAAAATTATGAAATTATCCTGAAAGAAAAAACTCAAAAAGATTAAAAAAAGAGTAACCAATAGAAACAATTAAATTATTATTATTATTATTATTATTATTATTATTATTATTATTATTATTATTATTATTATTATTATTATTATTATTATGCTAATAATGAAAAATAAAAATAAATGAAAGACTAAAAACATCGTAGAAATTTTAAGAAAAGATTAAAAAAACAAAAAGAAAAAACTATCATTGCTATTACTGTCAAAACAATAAAAATTATCAAATTATCCGAGGGAAAAAAAACATTAACAAAAGAGTAAGCAAGAAAAACAATTAAATTATTATTATTATTATTATTATTATTATTATTATTACCATCAATATTAATATTAATATTAATATTAATATTATTGTTGTTATTATTATTATTATTATTATTATTATTAATATTAATATTATTATTATTATTATTATTATTATTATGTTAATAATGAAAGAAACAAAAATAAATGAAAGACTAAAAATATCCTAGAAACTTTAACAAAAGATAAAAAAAAATATCATTGTTATTACTGGAAAAAAAACAAACAAATTATTATTAAATTATCGGGAGGGAAAAAAAATAACAAAAGAGCAAGAGATAAAAAATTATTATTATTATTATTATTATTATTATTATTATTATTATTATTATTATTATTATTATTATTGTGTTAAATACACTTATATATACACGGATAAAAGTTACACCGAGAACAAAAACTAAAAGCATAGATGCATAAATACCAATAAAAAATAAACATTGAAAAAAGAACATATGAATTAATATCAAATAGAAAATTAAAAGAATAAGGACAAAAATGAAAAATGACATATATAAAATTAATTCCAATTGAAGGATAAAATTGAAAAAAAAATAATTGGAGGACCAAAAATTCAATAATTATCAAATGTTGTCATTGTATAAAAAAATTAGAAGAAGAGGGACTGAAATCAAACTTTGTATATATTACCAATTGCAATTGGAGGACCAAATTAAAGAAAGTAAAACTTCGTTACCGGAAAAATTGAAGGAACCAAAAAGAAACCGAAAATCAAAAGTACAGG
The DNA here is from genome assembly GCA_029228465.1 of Salix viminalis. Taxonomy (NCBI): domain Eukaryota; kingdom Viridiplantae; phylum Streptophyta; class Magnoliopsida; order Malpighiales; family Salicaceae; genus Salix; species Salix viminalis. The sequence goes on from CM055426.1 coordinate 11,058,662, forward strand.
GACCGAATTAAAATTGCTTTATATAATTAGTTTTAATTGAAGGGCACAATTGAAAACAATCAAACTTTCAATTAAAGAAATCAGGCAGAAAATCGAAATCCAAACCTCAGGGACCAAAATTAACTTATCACAAACATGAGGGACCGGACCTGACATTGGGCCCGCAGGAGAGAGAAAAGCGACAGCCGCCACAAAACCGGCCACCGCCGCTTACACGGGCATCAACGATGGGAACGCGCCGCGATGGCAGACAGAAAGCACTTGGAGGCGCACCATAATCACCGGCGGTGACCAATTTTTGACCTCCGCATTGACCCGCACGCGCCACCTAAAGGGCGCTAGCATGCTGAGGGTCATTGTCGGCGTCCCGACGACGCCAGCCGGCTCGGATGGGAATATAATAAAAAATAGGCTAATTACCAAGCCACCCCTGATCCAACCCAGATCTACGAAAAAACCGAGGGGGAAAGGACGCCCATGTCCCCGTTTAATGTGCAGTGTTTTGTCGTTTTTGAGGCCATTTCTCGTCTGTGCACTGTGCACTAAAGGAGGGAAAAGCCGACAGCGCCCCTCGTCCCTGTGCATTATTTTGTCGTTTTCGGGGGGTTTATGCGTGATTACACTGTGCACATTGCGGCTGAATTAAAAAAAAAAAAGCCAAAAACCGAAAATACCTCCATTAAATAAATACAACACGCCTGACGCTGAGACTTATTTTCGTCCCTACACTGCCACAATCCACAGTGAATTATGAGAGCAGCTACAGGGAAACAGGCCACGGCTTTTATTTGTTTTGTAATATATATGAGTGCGCCCCTCCTTATATGTAATATAATAAAAAAAGAAGCAAATATCTTCCTCAGAAAATAAATTGAGCGAAGATGAAAATCCTGTAAGACTAATTGAAGTAAAAGTGGTACATTCTTTTCTTTCTTTCTCTCTCTTTTTTTTCTTTTGTTTTTTTTTACCAAAACACACGCGCACTTAACGACACAAAAGAAAGGAAGTAGAGTTTAGCCACGCAACGAGTGACAAAGAAAGAAAAAGCATAATATATTATTATGCGATATTAGTTAATGGGTTTCAAAAATGTTTTTCAAAGAAATTGATTTTTTTTATTTTAAATTTAAAAAATAATATTTTTAGATTATTTTTATATATTAATAACAAAAATAATTTTTAAAAAATAAATAAAAAACATAATTTTAATATATTTTTTAACAAAAAAAAACTGGCATACAATACAGTTGCAAGCAAAGGAAAGAGATGGTCGTGGTCATGCATGGGCGTGATTCCCAGGGAAGAGAATCGAATCAGCTCCGCTTCCCATCGCTCTTGCTGGCTCCTTCTCTGCCCTTTACCGTTCTCCAAGAGAATGGAGGACAGACATCCTAATAAGCATTTTGACACCAGTGGCAGTACTCCTTCTCTGTATGCATGTTGTTTTTGAGATGCTGCTAATAAAGAGAGATTAAAGAGCAGCCGCAGAAAAGGAAAATACAAAAGCAAAAGCTGGTCAAAACCAAATCTCTCCTCGATTACTTGTTATTCCATCCATCATTTACGTACAGCCTTCAACCCTCTTTATTGAAACTCACCAGTTGCCTTTCTCTTTTTCTCATTTCCTGTTTTTCACTCATGCCGTTCCTTACATCTATATATTCTAATATATACATGGTTATTAGGGTCCCAATTCACTCATAAATGAGATGACATTTACTATATATATATATAAAGAGAGAGAGAGAGAGAGAAGAGAGTTATAGCTAGCAATAGAAAATAGCAGTACTCAAAGGGTGATAGTAAAGGGTTTGAGATCTGTAGAAGAAGTTTTGAGTTCGAGTCAGGGCGGCGTGCACTTCTTGTAAGAGCCTGATATAATCTGGATTTTACTCGTTCACCTAAACCTATAAAATATGTTTTTCGAGTGTTGAGGTTTCCTCGAATCCAAAAAAAAAATAGCATGGAATTATATATAGCTGCGCTATTCTAGTTAAATTCAAAGGAAAACTAAAGCATGAAAAAGGGAATATTCAAATTCGTAAAGCAACAACAATTTACCAAGGCATTCACCCCCAGAAAACTTGTTGATTCTCAAAGTAATATTGATAGAGACATGACTCGCCATGGGAATAATTGAGATAAGAAGTGGGCCTCCTGAAGTTTATAATACCAAAGAAAACTTATTACATGTCTACCAGCGTATATATGCTTACGAGGATCCATAATAAGAAACTGTGCAATATTCTTTCTGCATTTTTGGTTTTGTGGTCGTTCGAGAATATTATTTCCATACGAGCAAGCCAGTTTGATTGCGAATACACACTTTGAAAACATGCTAGTGAGTCGAGGGTCCCGGATGCCGTGGTCAAAGGGGACTTTCTAGGGTTCGAGGTTCACTTGGTTAACTGGGTTTTTGGATTAGAGCTGTTGTAGTGCTTATAGGCTGACAAAATCTTCTGTTTGCTTTATGTGGGATCCAGAATTTCTAAACTTACATAGTCTGAATGTGACCATCCATAGCTCAACTCGGTTCAACTCGGTTCAGTTTGACTGGTGACAAATCTAGCTTGTGATGTGTGTGCATGGAATTTCATGATTCGATTTGCAAATTCCCCACTAGACATGCATGCAACTTTCTCCTGAGAATTTATTGGAAAAAGAATCCAAGTAATCATGAGACTTCTCCTAGGCATGCATCTCACAGCAATAATCATATGTATTCAAACCACTGCCACAAAATATTGTTCAGGATTTCTACTCAAAGTTTATAGATAATGCATGATTAATACGTAACTATTCGGGTGATGAATCTTGATACATCTATAAATGTTTGTTTATTATTTATATCAAATCTATATAGAATATTAATCACATGTATTAACTCAAGTAAACAATATAAAATATAAAATAAAATTAATATTTTAAAATTGCGTTCAAATTAAAAAAAATGGGTAGTTTTTCCTTACTTGAACTAGGAATCCGTAATATAAATCTAAATCGGAATAGGATGCTGAAAAATTATGTGTTGAGGTGGTTGGATTTATAGTGGGAGGTTGATTTGTGTTAAAATTAGAGGGTTGTAGTGTTTGTTGCAGAGGAAATGGGGGGAGGATCTCTCGTCAAGTCATAAATTAAATATTACCGGTGGATTTACCAATGAATTTAATCGGTGAATTTAAATTTATCAGTAATTATATCTATAAAAATAATTTGTCATTGTACTTTTTTTGTTTATTTTTCATTCTTTCATTTCCAACTGTAGTTTCCCTCGATATATACCAAGAAAGTTTTTTTTCATTGATGCTTTATCGATAAATTCTGTAAGGAAAAATTTAGTTGAAAAAACTCACTGCAATTTATCGACAAAAATATTTTGTTAGTGTGTGTGTTTGTATTTGTCAATTTTTTGGTCGTGAACTTGAATACTAAATTTAATCAATCTTCCTCAATTAAACAAGAAAATGATCTTATTAATTATTTTTTGTTCATTTATCTATTTATATACATTAGTTTGGGAACAAATTATGTATTGATAATTTTTGTGTAACTTTTGAAAGGAGAGTCGGGTTATAGTTAAACCATGATGAGGTTGTCTATTTGTGCATGTACTTCTAAAATTCCACGTCAAGAAACCCTAAAAGAAAGCGATATCTAGTCGGGCAACAGGAGGGGGAAAAACCGATCCAGTCTTTGGAATCGTGGCTGGAATTTTCCCTTTATCTCTTTTCCAACTTTAGATTTTTGTTGTTTTCAATTTATCAAAGTTTTTGCAGCACGAAAAAGTACGTAACACTAACACACCCCTCTATTTATTCTTTCTTTCTTTCTTTTTATCCAGTGGTCTAAGCATGTATATAATCACCACCATACCTCACATTTTCTCATCACCATTCCCCGTTCTTCTTCTACCTAGCATATCTTCAGAGATTCTTGAAACCCCTTTTGCTGTTCTTCTCTCTCAGTAGTCTTCTCTAATCATTTCATAAGGTTTGTAGCTCTCTCATCACCGTAATTTCATTATTTAATCTTCTAGAATGCTCTAACTAGTAATTAATCAGCTGTAACAGCTTATTATTGCCAATTTTCCACTAAACATTTCTGCCCTTGATTTTATCTTAACGCAGCAAATATGAACAGGCCAGGAGATTGGAACTGCAGGTCATGCCAGCACCTCAATTTCCAGAGGCGGGACTCTTGCCAACGGTGTGGGGACCCCCGGTCAGCCGGAGATTTTGGAGGTTTTGGTGGGCGGGGCAGCCCATCACTCGGGTTCACCGGGTCGGATGTTCGTCCCGGTGACTGGTACTGCACCGCCGGAAACTGCGGCGCCCACAACTTTGCCAGCCGTTCTAGCTGCTTCAAATGTGGAGTGTTCAAGGAAATGGACTCCGCCGGGGGCTTTGATTCTGATTTTCCTCGATCTAGAGGGTTTGGTGGGAGCACTGGAGGTGGCAATCGATCTGGATGGAAATCCGGTGATTGGATTTGCACTAGGTACGTACATGCACCAATATTATGTATCTTTTCTTAAAATGAAGAAAAAGCAAAAACCATCTTCGGCTAATTCAACTTTCTTAAAGAAAGACGCCATGAATCACACGTCAAGCTTTATGTACAAGGAATCATACAATCTCTAGGTGTTGAACTCCTCGTTTTCTTCAATTTGACTGCTTTTTTGTCCTTTCTAGGAAAGATGGGCGATGCATTAATTAAGAATCTCTCACCCTTTCTCTAGTTTGCTATAATAAAATACATTAGTTTCATATCTGGATGTAATTCATGGGACACAGGTGGGGATGCAACGAGCATAACTTTGCTAGCAGAATGGAGTGCTTCAAGTGCAATGCCCCCAGAGATCTTAGCAGCAGAACTTCATATTAGATACAGTTTCTCCATTTCCTGGTACGAATTATGTGTGTTTTAATTTGTCTCAAACTTTCAAAATGACTTTCTCGCAATTAATTAATTATATGGTATGCTTTCACTTGCTGCAGGGACTGCACCAACCAAGAACTAAGACAGCATGATTAAGAAGAATATATATGATCGATCACTACTTTTCATCTCGCCTTGATTTCTTTCTTTTTGTATCCGCTAGGGTTTTGAGGTGAGACATGGCTTGGAAACCATGTTTGCTGCTTCAAGCTCTATATAACCCTTGGCATTTTGTTAGGCTTCCTGTAGGAAGTATATCGTCGTCGTTTCTGTGGGCTTTTGATCTATTATTATATTCATTATTGTAACCAAGGGAGCAAGAAAAGAGGAAAAATCTACTGCCAATTTCCCTTTTGTTTCAGAGGCTACTTTTCTTTATTGTATTGTGCATGGTTTTCTTAAAAGAAGATGATTCTCCTACATGTTTTATTTTCTATTTTTTCGAATGATTGACATTAATTAAACCTCCTTCATACCTTCTATATTACTGTATGGTTGAAGCTGGCTGGTCTCATGAAACGGTCCGAAATATGATCTGGAAACCCGGTTTTGAGACAGAAACCACACAGCAATATGAAAGAGAGCACTCGTTTTGGGATTGATAATTTAGATTTCATCGATATGACCAAACATGAGATAAGAGATCATAGTATATCCACAAAGTTAGATACTCATGTTTAATTATAAAATAATGTTTTAACTGTGATTATTCAGAGATTTGTTTATCTGCCAGCCATTTTCAATTTGAACCAAAATGATGAACACTCTAATTCCTGTTCGTGGATTGTTTTGAAAAAACTATAAGAAAAATCTTATCAATTAGCATCCTATAAAGGACTGTACATTCATCATTGTAAATTCCAAGACAGTCGAAATTTTATTATTTATTTAAATTCATAAAATATGTTTTTCGATAGTAGAATTTTCTATCATCTAAAAAAATAAAATAAAAAGATAATTTGTAGTTAGGAAATGTATATTTTAAGAGAAAAGATATCCGAGTGCTATAGCACTTTACCATCATCTTTTTAGAAATTGCACTTTATTTTCTTATGTTTATACAGTGGACAACGCTTTACATATACTGAGTCAAATGAACGTGTGAGAACTCAGTCAAAAACAATTCTTAAATATATTATTTATAAAAATAATTAAATTTAATATTAAAAAAAAAGCCATTTAAGTGAAATATATTTATAATTTACAATTTATCTCTCATGATGCATTTTGTCAAACATTATTTGCAAATAATACACAGCAACAGCATACATCAAGCAAGAAATATCGTTTATAGCTAATATCAAAAATAATTTTTTTTTAAAAAAAAATATCATTTTAATATATTTTTTTAAAAAAAAATCTTTAAAAAACAATCACAAATACAATCACTTTTATATATATATTCAAACTTGGTTTCTACTATCATATCAGTGGCGTGGATTATAACTTTTTTCTTAAGTCGTAAAAGGAGGAGATTTAAAGCATTGGTTTTTTGGTTTTGCAAAGGAGAATTTGTAATTGCAAAAGGAAAGAAAAAGAGATTGCTTCTTCTCTTTTTGTGTCACCTCTTATTGATTTAGTGTTTTGTTCGTTAGTGTGGTTTTGATTGTTTTTAAAAGTATTTTTTGTTTAGAAATACATCAAAATAATATATTTTTTTTAATAATTATTTTTGACATCAACACATCAAAATATTTAAAAACAACCTAAAAATATTTTAAAACAAAAAAAATAAATCTTTTGTAAACCACTTTTAAAATTATTTCCCAAACACCTCCTAATTCCTTTAACAAAAACAAATTCAGGGGGAGAGGAGGAGATGATGTGCTTTAAAGAGAGAGGATAGAAGAAGAGAGAGGGAGGGAGAGGAGAAACAAAATAGGTGGAGAAGAAAAAGGGGGGAAAGTAAAAAATAATACTAATTTATATTAAGTATTTTTTAAAAAAAATTAATTTCTAATTCACTTATTATAAGTTTTAGATATATTAATATTTATTTTAAAATTCTTATGCTGAGAAATATTTTTCAACTTCAAATGTTAATTAATCTCACTCTTAATTTATACCGAGTATATATGTATATACATTAAAAAAAAATCCAACATAATTTAGCTGAAAGCCTGTCGCATAAAGCTTTGTGGGGAGTTTGATAGCCTAAAAAACTTTGGATTCCCTTGATTGACCTGTACTTAAATCTAAAAGCAACCACGCGATCATTAATGTCTCGTCCAGCACTACGGCTTTAGGCTTTAAGAGAGATAACATAATGTTAATTATTTTCTCGGTACTATATATATATATATATATATATATATATATATATATATATAGTGAAATATCTCTTTCTACTGTTAACCACTAAGGATGATTTTTTATATCATTTTGATATATTTATGAAGAAAAAAATATATTTTAAAAAATAATCATAACGACACTTCCAAACAAGTAGTGCATAGGTGGTTCATGCTTCACTCCCTTTGTATCAGATCAATTTGTTTACTTAAAAATAATGTATATTTCAAAGCATAAAAATATCATACAACTTGAGTAATGGATCTTATTATATTCAATAAAATAATTTAATTTAATTATATAATAAAAAAGTAAATGTACTAAATCTAAAGAGAATGTGACAATGACATGCAAAGAAAAAAAAACATTGCCAAAAGAAAAGGAGTTACAAAGTCTTATTCCAAGATAACTTAATACTACAAGGTGAAAAAAAATAAAAAATAAAAAATAAAAAATAAAATCAAGCCAAATCAAGTTAGTATGGAAAACTCATGAGCCCTAGTTGAGAGGTTAGGTCATATCATTGTAGAAAGCAAAATTGAAAAAAATAAAAAATCTTAAATTTCAATAACCTCAATGTTGAACGATAAAGTCAATAAAGAATATTAGTGAAAAAAGATAAAAGAAAATGATATCAATCTGAAAGTTAACATTTTATACCCTTAATAAATTATATCATCTCAATTAACATTTTATACTTGTAATCTAGATCATGAGACTAGAATCACCACATTGAAAAACATTACTCAATTCTCAATCAATTCAATATTGAATGATAAAACAAAAATATACGATTAAAAAAAGCAGTTAAAAGAATAATGATCAAATTTGATATAAGAATAAAATGAAATAAAATAATGTAAAAGATCTTAGTCAATTTTAATTAGCATGAAAAACTTGAAACATGATTAACTAGACCAGACTATCTTCAAAGAAAGCAAAACAAATAAATAAATTTGAATCTTCAATAAACTCAAAGTTGAAGGGTGAAAAAAAAAAAGGAATGATGGCAATGTAGGCTAACATTTTATACTTGTGACCTAGATCATGAGACTATCTTACATCAAAAAATTATAAAGTCTAGTTTTCAACTAATCTAAGATAAAAATAAAATAAAAAAAAATCTAAGAAATGGATCCAAAGAAAAAAAAACAAAATTTGACATTAAAAATAAAATGATATTAAAGCCCTAAGTTAGTCCGACATGGAAAATCAATGATCCAAGTCGTGAGGCTAGGTTATCCTCATACAAGGCAAGTAAAAAAAAAATACAATTTTCAATAAATCTAATATTGAATCATAATTTTTTTTTAAAAAAATGTCAATCTAGTTTAACATTTCATACTCATGACTTGAGTAATAAAACCAAGATCCCTACACTAACTAAGATTTTGAAGTCTAATTCTCAATTCATTCAATGTTGAAGAAATATATATATATATATATATATATATATATATATATATATATATATATATATATATATATAATCAATTTCAAAAAATGATACAAAGAAATAAAAAAAACTAAGAATCATATCTTATATAAAAATAAAATAAAATCACAAGGGATTAAATTTTTAAAAAATCAATTAAGAATGAATATTAATAGAAATCAAAAGAATAAAGACCATTTGATATAAAAACTAAATAAAATCATATGATAAGGGATAAACCTATAAAAAAACAACAAAAAAGAATTCAAGACAAATAAAAAAATAAAATAAGGACAAGTCTTAAATTTGACTTGAGCAACATGAATTTTGAGGCAACCAAAGAGAAAAGCAAGAGGAGAAGAAAAAAATCCAACTATCACCAAACTTTTATGAATAACACAACAAATAGCACCCTATTAGATCGGCCACTATTTGATGCTTTGAACGACACTTTTGCTGTATATTTTTTTGTTGCCGGAGGACACCACATGCATTGTCTACTAGCTATTTAAAAAAAATATATTTATTAAAGTATCAAATTGGCAATCAAACAAGAAAATTATAACAAGAAAAACCATGATAAAAGGATGAAAAAACTCATTGATTTCAATTTAATAATTTTATTTTAAGTCATTTTACTATTTTTAAAATAAATTAAAAAGATAAAAAAACCTTGAAAACTAGTTTTACAAATTTTTTTTTCTTTCAAAGGTAAATAAGTCATTTTAGTATAAAAAAAAAGTGGGAAAATCAACTTCTCCCAGTTAAATTTGGTAATCACCAACAAACTATGAGGAAAAGACTATATCACCTCTGAATAATATTAATGAATTTGTTTGAGAATGAAAAAATGATCAATTTATTATTCCAATCAATAGGTCTTAAGCAACAATATTTTACTAATTTTGTTTGTAATTTTATAGTGTTATAACTTTTTTTTTGGAACCGGATATATATTAGAAGATGGAAAAATATACAAGGAGGGGGCCGAGATGGCCAGTGAGCAAAAAAAGAGGATCAAGCTCCTCACAAGGACAACTAAAAGGCTCTCCTAGCCTGTAGCTAAGGAGCCCAAAGAAACGAAGGAAAAAGGCCTATAGCCAAAAAAGAAAAAAGCCAAAACAAACCCATAGATGGGCTAACAAAGAAATCAAAACTGCCCCTTCACAGGCAGTCTTGCCTCAGCTCCGAACTTCTCCTAGGTCCTTCGCCCTGTAGCTATTGTGCTAATATTCCAGATATTACCGATGGCCTCAGTGATCCCTTGACTATTTTCTGCATTAGATAGAATATTCCTCATTTGCTGATGGACTTCTCACTGAGAGATTGCACTCGATTTGGCATGGTTTTGGAAAACTCTGCTATTGCGCTCCTGCCATAAATGATAAACCGAAGAAGCCAAAAGAAGTGGCCCAATCATGTCCTCCATGTTCTTAGAATGGTGAAATCTGTTAGAAGTCCATTCCAGAAGGCTTGTCCACGGTAAGGAAGGCCAATGAATACAAGCCCTTCTTGTGATCGTCTGCCACACCTGAGCAGAATACCTGCATTTGAAAAAAAGATGGTCATGAGTTTCTGCCTCACTGTTGCAGAGCTTGCATGTCTTATCCTCCACCGTGTTGTGCAGTCGATCCATGGTTCTTAACCATCCCTTAGCTGCCAGCCATAGAATAAAAGAGTGTCTGGGAACGTGGAGAGGGTGCCATAAAATGTGGTGCATCTTAGATGTTGGCTCCCGATTCCTTAGCTTCTCCCAGGCTGATGAGATCGTGAACTGCCCTGTGCCGTTTGCGTGCCAGATAGTTGTATCCCTCTCCGTGATCTGAGGCTGAAAGCAAACACTGTTCCACATCTCCTCTAGATGACTATGACCCACCGGGAAATTCCATTTGTCCCCAGCAATGATATCTGCCACCTTCGCATGCCATCCCAGCGCCGTGGAGGCTAATATTCTACAGGAGAACATGTCTATTGGTCTTTTTCCCGTTGGAAGCCAGTAATCGTACCATAAGGAAGTATCCTGACCATTGCCCACCCGAGCACCTATGGCTCCTCTGCACCATTCCCTGGCCTGAAGAATTTTCCTCCATGTCCACGTAGGACTGGATGGGACTGGAATCTGCCAAAGAGAACGGCCCTTGATGAGATACTTATGCACCCAAGCAACCCACAAAGAATCTTTATCAGTGAGGAGGGACCAGATGTGTTTTGTCATTGCTGCTTTATTCTAGGTTCCCAACCTTTTAATACCTAGCCCCCCTTCTGTTTTGGGGAGGCAGATATCCTTCCAGGCTACCTTGGCTCCCTTTGGTGATAGAGATCCCCCCTTCCACAAAAAGGCTGAAAGAATGCTCTCAATTTTGGAAATAGTGGCTGCGGGAAGAATAAATTTTGTAGACCAATAGACTTGCATTGCAAAGAGGACTGATTGAATTAGTTGAAGACGTCCCGCGTACGAGAGGGTGGAAGTCGTCCATAATCTAATTCTGGCCTTGATTCGATCTACTAGCATCTGACAATTTGCATTAGTGAGTTTAGTAGTGATCAAGGGGACCCCTAGATAGGTGGGAGCTGAGGTAGATTTTGGGATGCCCAGGATATCCGCAATCGATCTCGAATCGCCTCGTCCACCCCCGTGACAAAGACTGAACTTTTCCTGTGATTGACATTGAGACCCGATAGAGTAGTGAACTTATCTAGGGCCTCTTTCAATATTGTAACCGAAATGGTGTCAGCATGACTGAAAATAATAAGATCATCCGCAAAGCATTGGTGCGTGATTCTTTGGTCCTTACAACGCCAATGGTGCCTGAATCCTGTCTCTTGAGAGGCTTGTTGAAGAATCCCATTTAGCCCCTCCATTGCCAGCACAAACAAATAAGGAGATAAGGGGTCCCCTTGCCGAAGCCCCCTAAAGGCTCCAAAGAACCCGTGATCCTCTCCATTCATTCCGATGGTATACCAAGGAGAGGTAATGCACACCCTTATCCATCCAATAACCGTCAGATGAATGTTTATGCTTCTCATAGCCTGTAATATAAAGTCCCAACTGATCGTGTCAAAGGCTTTCCGGAGATCAACCTTAATAACACAGCGAGGAGGGCCTTTCTCCCGGTGGAAGTTGTGCATTAATTCCTGCACAAGAAATATGGCCTCACTGATATTCCTACCCGGCAAGAAAGCTGATTGCGCTCGGCTAATGACCCCTTCCATGCTTCTTTTCAGTCTATTTCCCAGAATTTTAGCAATGCACTTGTAAACCACCGTGCAGCAAGAAATGGGACGATAGTCACCTAGATTATCAGGGTTTGCCACTTTCGGAATTAGAATGATCCTAGTTGCAGAGATGCATTTCGGCATTGAGGAGGTTCTGAAGAAGTGGAGAACTGCTTCTATAAATTCGTTTCCCACTATGGCCCAACTCTCTTTGAAGAAACAACTGTTATACCCATCAGGACCCGGGGCCTTGTCATCCGGGATAGAAAACAAAGCTTCTTTAATCTCCTCTCTAGTAACAGGGCAAGCCATAGCATCACTTTGATCCCGAGAGATAGCCTTTGCATAGAGGGCATCTGCGATGGGGCTTAAAACAGTATGGGGTTGGGACAACAAGTCTTGAAAGTAGTGCACTGCTAGGTTACCAATCTCCCTTGTATCCCTGGTAATTTCCCCTGAGTGACTTCGAAGACTGTGTATCCTGTTTCGGGATCTCCGATGCGTCAATGATCTATGGAAGAAGGTAGTGTTTTTGTCCCCAAAAGTGAGCCACTGGATCCTCGAACGTTGCCTATAAAAAGATTCCTCATCTGCACTCAACTTGTTATAGAGCTGGCATTGCTCTCTCTCATGTCTGTGAGCTTCCCTGTCATAGTGTTATAACTTTATATACCATGTTGTTGTCGTCATCATTATCGTCGATGTTATAACAATTAAAATTGATATTTGTAAAAAGGAATTTTAAAACTTTTGAAGGGAAAAGTGTTTTTAGTGGGGAAAAAAAAAGTTTTTTGTATTAGCATCATGATTTATTGAAAAAAAAAACTAATGGTAATTAATCAAAAAATATTTTAATGATTCTTAGATCCTTAAAATTTAAGTTTCAACTTGTTTTAACCTAAGAAATCCTAAAAGAACGTCATAAAAATCTATATAAAATCATTTGTAATATTGAAATATTATTTAATTAATTTCAAAATTTTAAACTAAACCATATCAAAACAAAATTCACTAGTCTTGATATATTTTTCTGTCATGTTTGAAGGGTGTTTTATTGAACTCCACTCTTTAAAAAAAAATTAACACCAAGATCATTTTCTTCATAGTTGTAATGTGGCCTAATAAACACATATTTTCTTTTGACCTCTTAGGTGACTTTTTCTTTTGTCCCTCAACATATAGGAGTTGAAACATGATAGAAATAAAGTTTGTGATGTAAAATATAAAATATAACAACAACATGGCCAAAAAATGCTTAAGTTGAAACTTTAGGGACCAATCAAAGTTTTCCACACTTTCCACACTTTTGGTTATGATGAAATTGCAAGGAAACAAATTTTGATAAACAAATTGAGAAGCAAATAGGGACCTAAATATTATGGATGTTTTTTTTTATGTATCATGTTTTTTCACATCTTTGTATTGAAAATATTTTGAAGCAACTATCCATTTTCATATCTTTGCTGATAAGGTTTTATGGTGGTGTTGTACTTGATTATGTTGATATGTTTTATTATATCAAACCTTGCATGTGTAAATGTTATATTTTATTTTAATTGCTTCAAAAATTAAAAATTCTAACTTGTAGAAACTAAACTGAAACATATTATGAAAGCCAATTTCAAATAAATTAAATATATATTTTTTTTAAATCCAAGATAACATTTTTTTTAAATACATAATGAAATGATATTTTATTAAATCTACTAAGACTTTACAACTTATAAATTCAAACTTGTAGCATGAATCATGAACTTAATTACATTTAATAACTTTTTCAAATATTTTTTATATGAAAAACACATAAAAAAATACAGGAAAAAGTTTACCCAAAAAAACTCCAAAAAATAAAATAAAAAATTATATTTACCAAAAAAAAAATGATGAGTCACACCTAGATTCGAACTTTGGCGATCAAGCTTCAAAAATATTTAGCATTTCTTCGTAATTACCTTGTTTTCTACGCCGATTTTATTCGTAACCACATTCGTTGTTTTCGGAAAATTAAGAAGTAAACGACATGAAACATAAGCACGTGTCCTTCACCTAATCAGCTATTTTTTAAAAAAAATTAAAAAAAACTTGTTTTATTATAAATTATTTTTTAAATTAATAAATAAATAACAAAGTGCAAATTCTCAATTAAATAAATATTGAAAAATCAAAATATAAAAAAATCAACCAAACCTAGGCAAAATCTAAATTAATTTTTAAAATTCATAGCTATAAAATTCTAGACTTGAACTCAATTAAAAAAAAATTAACTCTTAACTAATTTAATATATAAATATTTTGAAAATAAAAAAAAACAATCAAAATAATGGCTTGTTCACTAGCGATTTCATTTCCACCGGCCATAAAATCTATGTAACATAAACGACGAGTCTCTCCCGTTTTGGTCAGAGTAGCCGCAGAAGTAATAACCTGTCTGACACACACACACACACACACAGACACAGCAGCAGAAGACAACTGCATCACACACAATCTGTGTTTCTTTTCCGAAAATATTTAATATTAGATTGGAACTGGGTTTCGCTCAGTTTTGGACTCTTCATTCACTGCTGCTGCTTTACTTTCCTCCCCTCTCTTCAAACCTTTCATCTTTCAATGGCTTCCTGTAAGTCCCTCCTCCCCATCTCTTCTTATATTTACATCGAAAATTATGATTTTTTTTCCCTTTTTAAATATGTACACGTTTGAAGTTATTGTAATGTGTGTTTGCTGAGATTGCTTTTCGTTGTGGGGCAGTTTCGATTCTGTTTTAAAGGAATTCAATGCTGGTTGTTATCTCTCTATACTTGGATATTCTCATGGGCTATACCACTTTTATTGTGAGCTGCTGGAATTAATGCAAGTTTGAGCCTTTTTCTTATTTTCAAGTTCTTTCATGATAAAATCACCACGAAACCTCGAAAAGTTTGATGATTTGTGTGAATCTTTCTTGTGTAGGCATCCAACTCGAAATATTAATTTCATTTTAACGGCTATTGGTGCATTTGAAATGTTATTTTGATTACTTCATTTGCAGACGGTGATTTAATTTGTAGATAGAGTTGCTTTCTAGTTTATCGCTTAATTGGCATTGATTTAAGTGCACTCTCGCTCTTTCTAGAGCCAAATTTCAAGCATGCCGCAAATGGGAGAAACTCATTGTTGAACATCTTTAACGCTTCGGGCTTGGTATCCCAAGGGAATGATAAATAACATGGAAAATGCGCTGTATAACATTTTTTTTCTCATGGTAACTCTATAATGGATCGTATATGTTTGTGTGCCATCTTGTCAAATAAGAATGAAAGTAATTTTTTAGCTCATTTGTTGCCGCATTAAAGGACGGGTAAGAATTAAATGATCGTGGGCCTAGCATTCATACTTAAGATGATGACATGATTTTGTTCTTTTGATGTTATTCTGAAGTGTGCTGGAAAAATATTGAACCTTTTTCGTCACTTTTGATTCGTACAGGTAGCTTAGGAGCTTCAAACATGAAGCTCTCAAAGCTGGATTTTGGTAGAGCAACAGTTGGTAATCTACAGAAACACAGAAGTTTAAGAGCGTGGAGGGGTAGGGGACGATTGCAACATGCAGGTGTGGCTATCTCACATAAATCAAGAGAAGCATTCAGGAGTTGTGGCTCAGCTTTGGAAACTGAGTGTGAGTGTTTTTATTGCTTTATCTGTCAATGATACACTCTTGTTTAGGTTAATAGGCTCCCAAGTTCTAGTGATAAAAGCTCTATTGACACCCCCACCCCACCCCTTTTTTTCATTTTAAAGTTAAAATTAAATCTAAAAGTTGGTTGATATCTAATTGTTCTCCTCTCTCTTTGAATTTCAAAACTGTGTTAAAAGAACTTCACCAACTATTAGATGGTTAGCTTGCAGAATAGTGTCTAACAGATCCTCCTTTCCTAAAATAATCAAGCAGCTTTATGTACGAACAATGATCAGAAGAAGAAAATATTGGAGGAAAAAGAACATGCAAGATGGTTTGTGAAATGTCTCCCATAAAAATCTTCAAGCTACACTTGATTTTCCAATTCAGAGCATAGGATCATATATTTTATTCTTCAGAAATGATATAACTTGCCTTCATTCCCTAGAGTAAAGTTCAATCAAATCTGGAATGCCCAGGTGCATCCTCTTGAGCTTGTTACTTAGGATTGTTTGTCAAGGAACCATCTTACCTAAAAATCTTAAATTGTTAGGTGAGGTCCGAGAATGTGATTTATATTATTCTTTAACACCCCCCTCTCAAGTGAAAGTCCTTTGGGCTTGAAACTTGTACAGATCCATACTATCTTGTGCTTGATTTTTATCAAATAGAATGGGGGTGGTGAGATTCGAACTCGTGATCTTTGGGTCAACAAGGTTCTGATACCATGTCAAGGAACCATCTCACCTAAAAGCTTAAGTTGTTAGGTGAGACCCCAAAATATGATTTATATTATTCTTTAACATTATTGAGTTTCTTAATCCAGTCTATAGAAAACCTGATTTCTTGAGCAATTGAAAATAGGTACAAATATCTTTTATTTATTTGATGATTGTTTGAAAATGTTATATTTTTCAGTTGCTCATCATATCACCTTTTTTTTTGTAGTGACTACTAAAGAGACCAAATCATTGGATTTGAGTAGCCAACTTACTCCAAATTCATCAGAGGTGAGTACCTTGTCTTGGTGTTGCATGAAATCTAGTTGATGTATCTTTTTCTCTTGTTAAGTTGAATAGTTATTGTTTCTAACAGATATTCATAAGTATGTAGGTCATACACTCATACTCAACTATAATAGGTTGTTTGTATTTCTTTCATTGTGTTTGTTCTGAGCATAGTGCTTGCATGGTTAATCATTCCTGCTCTTTTTGAAATGGATGTGGTGGAGCAATTTTGTGCTTCAAATGGCATTGGTGAATAACACAAAAATGCAATAAATAAAAATAATTTGTACAACAAGATTTTTACTAATAGAAATTTTTGTTTAAAGTAATGATGTCATATCATACTTGTTTGGCAAAAGATAGCACCATACATCACTTTCCTTGTCAATTTATAAGGTTGTTTTATATAATTTTCTTTTTATGTAGACTTTTCCATAGAAATTTTTCTTCTTCCCCTTTCTATCAAGTGCTTATAAGTAGCCTACATGGATGCACTAGATAGATGGTTCATTATTATTTTAACTTTCGCTGGGAGTTTTTGAATAATCTAATGCACGCCAGATAATTGCTGGAAGTTGCAACCCTAATATTTTACTTTTGTTTATTCATACATAAGAATGGGAAGGAAAAAAATAACTCATGTTGCCTAATGCTGTCAAGTTGGAATTCAGGCATTGTGGATTAGTGTTATGCAATCAAACAAGTTCTTCTATACCTTTTCCCCATTTTTAGTGGTTTACTATCGGGCCTGCAGATGAGGCAAGCAAGCCCCTCAAAAATTGGTTGTTTGTGTCTCAACTTCTTGATTTGTTAAACAATGCAAAGTTCAAAGCAAGCTGGTCTCTTCAAATCCAGTTTTAAGTGGTGAAGACATTGCTTTGTCAGGATCATTGACTTTTTCTTACTGGTTCTATCTCATCAGTTTTGTCAGCTATATGTTAATGCTTTAACTTCTTCTCAGCTTTCTTCATGACCATTTGAATTTTAAATGCACATACCACAACTGGACCTAAGCTTTTGTTTGAAAGAAGGTTACTTGATTTTATGGTTTTGAAGGTGTCTTTCTAGATGATTCTTTGTTTTCTTTTTGATTGACTCGGTGGTAAATTTTCATAGTTGGATAATCTATAGAGGGGTGGAATGAGGTTTGATAAAAGGTTTGCTAATGGCTTTGGAGGGTATTTTGGTGTATGGTCTGCAATTTGCAGATGGCCCTTCCTATTTTGTCTGATGATAGACTGGATTTAGAAAATGTGTTGTCAATATGCCCAAGGCATCTGAGCTGAGGATCAATATACCCAGTTGGAAGTTTCTTTTTTGATTGAAACACATATCTAAATTTCATCTGCAGATTGAATCTTTGGTCACTGAAATATCCAATACAACTTCAATATCAGAGTTTGAATTGAAAGTAAGTAAATTATGAACTGTTCTATATCCATTTTTCACCACTTGACAGTAATTTGGATTTCTTTTGCCTTATTCTCTAGCTAAAGAGGATAAAGACTTCGTATCTATTTTAAAATCTGACTGTATTTCTTCCACCTCTTTTTCCTCTTGCACCACTGATTGTTAGCTTGGTGGGTTTCGGCTATATGTGAGGAGGGATTTAACTGAAAAAAATAAAGCTACGCATCAACCCTTGCCTGCTCCTCCTCCTCCTGCTGCTTCTTCTCTTGCTATCACTGTGAAAACAACTACAGATGCATCTGATCTCAATGGGTCTGTTTCTACATCTTTAGCTCTCTCCAAACAAGTGCCTTCTTCAGGGGGGATTAAAACATTTCTTGATAGAGCTGCTGATGAAGGCTTAATGATACTGCAGTCTCCAAGGGTAAGAACCTGAATTGTAATGCTTCAAAACTTTCTTTAAGCAAAGGAACTTAAAGTAAAAAATGGTGCAGGTGGGGTTTTTCAGGAGATGTCGAACTATAAAGGGAAAGCGTGCACCCCCACAGTGTAAAGAGGTACCAGTTCATGAGGTCTTGTTGTAAATACTGTATTATGTACATTTTAGGATAAAGAACAGTCAAATAACCTACTGCATTTATATATGTGTACATGGTTGGCTTGGAATCATAAAGAAAATTCCCTTTTTCTTTCTGTTTTTTCATAGCATTTCGAATAAGCATATTATCTGCTTGCATTGTAATTATCCTTGGGCTAAAACATGGAACAAATATACTTGATACTTTTAACGGGCATTGAATAAATTGCTCATTATGTATTGACTTTAGTTCTTGTAAATTGTTCCTAGAAATGACTTGTAATCCTTTAACATTAAAAGTGTAATTGTCTTGTTTCATTGGAGTTGATGAACATAGGATTGAAATTTGAGCTGAACTAACTGGCTTCGTTTCAAATTTGGTTTCAGTAACTCACATTATATGTACAGGTTATGGAATTGTATTGGTCATTAACTCTTTTGCGCTTTTGCAAAGTTTCAGAAAAAAAAGGAAAAAGAAAAACAACTAATAGTAAAAGTCTGAATGTCAAATTTTTTTTTCTCAACAGCAATAGTTTAACTACATGCAACAATAACTCCATGGAAAACATAAAACACAAGGAATATATTAGTGGGGCCAGTTGTGTTGGAGTCTAGGGGAGTGGTGTTTTGGGTGTTTAAAATCTGTTGCCTTGGTTATGGGTCAGCATCTTTCTGCTGGTGTGCTTTCAAAGTCTACTCTACACACTCATTCCTTTTCCATAAACCTTTCTCTTGCAATGTGACAATGAATGCTAATAATTTTCCTCTGCTGAAACAGAAGCAAATAGTAAAGGAGGGTCAAGTGTTATGCTTCATCGAACAGCTTGGTGGTGAACTCCCAATTGAGGTTTGGTTCTCGAATTTCATTTGCTTGTGCAGGCTGAATGTGAAAGGCAAAGGGCGCATCCCCTGCTTCCCAATGCATATTTTTCTTTCTATGTTATTTTTTATATTACTTGCATCAGTATCAATCTTATCGATTTTAATTTGAAAATACTAAATTAAATGTGAAAGTTATTGTGATATTTTAACTCTGGACAGTCTCTGTAATCTAAATTATAATGCCAAAGTTCCAGGAGGCTTTCTTATTGTAGAAATTCATCATTTTTTTATGCAAACAATTGTGCTCATCAATACAAGGGTTCTTTTTGCATTGTGGAAAAATGACCAAGCATATAATTAAATGTTTATATTTTTCAAATAGAACATACTAAATTCATCTCTAGTGCTAGAGTTGTTATATATGCAAGTATTGACAGTATATCAATAAAAGCGGCAGTGGGCCTACCCTCCAAACTTTTAAACTCAGTTTGGTGTTTCAGATTGTATACTGTATATTATTCTCAGTGATGATAGCCAGTTCACAAAAAAACCTGGTCAGTTCTTGTGAACTGTGACCAGTTCACATGGCTTGAGGTTGAACTTCAATTCAAGTGACTTTTGACCTCTGGTGAGTTCTGTAGGGAACTTAAGCCATGACTGTTTCCGGGCAGTTCACCTGACCAGGCTGTTTTTCCCCCCCTCATTGTCCTTTATTTTGTTCTCTTATTATTATTATGATTATTTTCCAGACTGATATATCTGGGGAAGTCATCAGAATACTGCGAGATGATGGCGGTAAGTTCTCATTTCATAAATGTTTTTCAACACCGGAGTTTTTGACAAATTTCTTTCATCATTTGTATTTATACTCCACTTAGAAACAGAAAAAGAAAAACCAAAAGGTTGTGCTAATTCAATCTGTTTAATCTGACAGAACCTGTCGGATACGGTGATGCATTGATCGCAATTCTCCCGTCATTTCCTGGGATAAAGAAGCTTCAGTAGATGAGTTGGTTCATCGTTGTTCACTGCCTTCCCTACATTATTCGAGTGGTAATGTGCTAATGGCATGTAAACAATACATTTTGTGCTAAATCATCCTCAGCGGTTCATTACACATTATTGCACATTATTGAGATTTTGACATTGCTCGAGAGAAGTAATTGAAACAGGGTTCTGTGCAACTATTGACAAAATGCCAGTTTTATGGACTCTTGGTTGTGTAAAAAAGAGGCGTTTTCTCTTGGACAAAGGTAGTCTTCAAGTTTTTCCTTCGATGCCATAAAGTTTTTCTGATGCGAACCCTTGGATCGTATCATTTTCCTTTTGATGTAAACCACTCTGTCGCATTTCGGTATGGTGGCATTCTCATCTTTCTGGTCTCAGACCGGATGAAATAGCTTCGTAGCTGTTTGCTACAGAGTAAGCTTAGAACGGAAGGCAAAATCCCAGTAGCTTTACTCATACTTTCCTATTCACAGCCACAGTAACATGATCATTTTGTCCTTCCAAAAGATTGGTCGTCGTTGAAGGTTTATTTAGGGGTATATTCTCTACATTTTAATAAATTATATGATGATCGAAAAAGCATTAAAGCCATAAAAACTAACACTGCCAGGAAAGGGTATTTATGTTTTTTTACACCTGCCCTCTTGTTAAAAAAAATTAGAAAAAAATAGAGTTTGGGGTAATAGGGCTTTTTTTCACTTTTTTATGTGAATGTGTTTTATATCATGGTAATTAAATAATGTCTAACTAGCATATCACCAAATCATAATAAAAAAAATTCTTAATTGTGGAATGGCATGTTAGTTGGATCTAGTTGGAGCCCTTATATTTGTTATTTTCTTATTCAGTTTATACTTAAAGACTTATATAAATAAGGTTGTTTGATATACATTTCAAGAGACTTTTTGAAGAGAAAATACTTAATAATAAAATCTAGAATTAGGTATTTATATGGTGACCTTATTTGGAATAATTTTATGTTTCTTATACATCCTAACTTTCTTATTTTATTTTAATTTGCATTGATATTAAAGCTAATGATAACTAACCCAAACACCAAGCATAATCACGCCAATAATCCGTTGGTGGTGCCAAATGGACTTATTACAAAGGCTAAGGAAAAAAAGAAAAGGCATTGAATGGGCTAGTTGAGAGCACATGGAGTAAGATGGACTAGAGGAACGATGAACAACTATGGAGCTTAAAGGATAACCTTTAATTCATCGAATCTAAGTCCAAGAAGGGCCCCAATGAAGTTCTGAAAGGGGCTGATGTGTTAGGCTTCAACTCAACTGTGATTTGAGATTATTATTCTTAATATTACATGGAGTCCAAGTCAAAATATTATTTCTGCCAAGGAAGCAAATAATTTTTTCTAGATTACTTCTTAAAAAAACACAAGTAACCACAGTACCAAACACGCCCTAAGAATACCAACAATCAATCAACAATTGAGATAATCATATCAAAAAACTTTCCAAATTAAAAGGCAAAAGACATGGACTTCCTACTTTCCCCTTAAAGTTATAAAGGAGCAAAGACATGAACAATTATTTGAGTGGCATGATTGAATCCACTTCTATTAGGACCAAACCCTTTTTGTAAGTATATAATAACTTAAGAGATTATGAGAATCTAAGAGCTTTACGTCTCTATATCTTATTCTTTAAATTCATGATGAGGCCAGGCCCTTTTAGCTTAATGCCAGAAACCAATTCTCATTTTTGAGTATGGATAGGACTGGCTGAAAAAGAAAGTAAGAAAAGGATTTTTTTAACAAATTATATAAGGGCTAAAAAATATTCCAAATACATTATTAGTGAAGTATTCATATTTATTAGATTGTTTTTGCTTGATTGAAAAAAAAACAAATGAATTTAATACAACACCGCTTGAGCATGCTTTTAAAGTTATTTAAGTATAATACATAACGATGCACTAAGTCCTGGTATCGTTAAGATACATGGCTATGAACTTAGATAAAATGGGAAGATTGTCCACCATGAAATAATAGCAATTGGTGATGCTCACCTCAATAAAGTGAAACAAGCTCGTCTCCAATATAAATTTAAGTGCAGAATTGCCCCTATCACCAATAACACCATGATGTAGGCAACCCCGAAGCTCACATAGAAAACCTCCATGTCCATGAAACCACCATTACCTTCATTGTTCATTGAAGTTGGCATTGGCGATGGTGGCATATCTGTATAACAAACTTTGGAGAATGGTTGTCGACAAAGAAAAAGATTATCCTTACAAGAGCTCTCCTTAAATGTGGCAAATTGTGCAATTCTTATAGGTGTCTTGCCAAATAGATTATTGTGTGCCACATTGAAAACAACTAGTGAATATAGTCTAATAAGTTGAGAAGGGATTTCTCCTTCCAATTTGTTGTATGAAAGATCCAAACTCTCTATTTCCTTTAACCTCAAAAATGTTATGGGATTGGCTCAATCAAACTACTGTGCAAGAGGTTCAATACCTTGATCTTGCTCAGGTTTCCTATTTCAATAGGAATCTTTCCTGTGAAGTTGTTGCATGAGAAATCAGTTCCGGTAAAGTATCGGGTATTGTTTCCTCTATAAAGAAGGGATACATTTCATTGTAAACTCGAAAGATTGTTGTGAGTATTCAAGAGCAGTGGTATAAGCAAATAATAGGAAGATAGAAATATATAATATGCAAGAGAGGCTATTATAGGAAAGATGGTTATGAGATAAATCAATAAGGGTTAATCGATCCAACCTATATAGTTGAGTTGGGATTTCACTTTCGAGATTGTTGTCACTCAAGAGAAGAAATCTCAAGTTAGATAGTCTATCAATCCATTATGGAACTCTACCAGTTAAGTCGGTATGGGAAAGATCTAATGCTCATAGCTCAAAGATGCTATAAAATGTCCTTGTGATCGATTTGTGTAACTTATTTCTAGACAAATAAACATATCGTAAGTATCATAGATAGGTGTTAAAGAATCAGAGAAATTATTCCGTGAAAGGTCCGAATAGTCAATAGAAGATATTTTCCCTATCCATCTAGGAATAATTTGAGAGAGATGGTTGTTGCTTACATCCAACATTTCTAAAGAGGAGCAATTAGTTAAGCTATGCAATTTCCATAAAGAAAGTAGCAAAGCAAGTCTTCTGTATCCACCACCATCGTCATGAAAAGTGAATGCTCTGCATCAACCTTTTATTCATGTTTTTTTTTTAAAGAAAAAAAGAAGAGAAAACCCCCTGATTTGGGATCAACATTTTAAACGTCTGTCTGAGAATGTGGTTAAAATTACTTTTTAAAATGATTTTTATTCAAAAAAGTATCACAATGATGTTTTTTTTTAAAAAAAAATATTTTTGACTTTAGTATATTAAAAAGATCTAAAAAAATCAAAAAAATTAATTAAAAAAAAAAATATTTTTTTTCAATTTTTTTCAAACTACATTTGAAACGTTTTAAACTCTTGTTTGAAAATGTGGTTAAGGTTACTTTTTAAATTGATTATTGTTCAAAAAAGTATAACAATGCTGTTTTTTTAAAAGATATTTTTGACTTCAACATATTAAAAAAATCTAAAAAACATCAACAAAATTTAATTTAAAATAAAAAAAAACAAAAAATATTTTTTTTTAATTTTTTCAAAACTCTTAAAACGTGTCAACCAGACACTAATAACGAATATAAATTTGCCTAGCATTAACCTTTTATTCATTTCATCTGCAATCTAGCCCATTTAAGAAAAAAATATGTGAAAGTTAACCTGATCAGGCATCAAATGGATCAAGTTGCAATCTATATAACTCAAATTAAAACCTAGTTTTAGTTTTTTTTAACTACTCAATTCTATTTTTAAAAAACCTAATTTATTTTAAAGTAGACTTCATTTTTTTTCTTCATTTATACGAGGTTTTCTTGGTTTCATTACTTGGATTATGGTTTGACGAATTAACCTAAATTGTTGTAATTGACTTTTTATGCAATTTTAATTGATTTTTTCTTCAACTACATTATTCAATGTTTGTTTGATTGTGAATTGAACTTCATAATTTATTTATTTATTTTCAATAGAGTTATCCTAGTTACATGACTTGGGTTGCAGGTTTGACATATTAACCCGAGTTGTTTGTTGTTTGTTTTTCTTTTGATTGATTTTTTTTCTTCTAAAACTTGTCTTTTAATATTGAGAATTGGGTATATAATTTGTTTTGATTTGCTTTTCTATAAGATTATTCTGATCATATAATTCGAGTTTTGGATTTAATAGGTTAATCTGAACTGACTTAGATCGATCTAATTTTTTTTTCTTCTGAATATTAAAAAAAATAATGTCTTAAATTTTATTTATTTTAATCAAACTATATTTTTAATCATCGTACTAGTCATCTTTAGATTTTTCAAGTTGACCATGTCCTATTGAATCCAAGGTTATTAAAAACATTTTGTTTCGGCCGAAACATTTCGTATCAGTCAAAAAAAACAAGATAAAACAGTGTTATTTTTGTCTCGGTTTAAATTTCGGCCAAATACCGGTCAAAACACGCTGGAATCATGCCGGTTGTCTCGCTTTGGCTACAGGGAAAAATTTCATTTCCCGCGCCGCTCATCTCCCACCCGCCTGCCTAGCCAAAAGTGATGTATACAGTAGTGATGTGACCTGTCATTAATTATACACACATAAACACATACACACGCTATTGTTTATGAGATGTATTGAAAATGGGAAAATAAAAACAATAAAAATTAAAAAATATATACTGCTGCTGCCAACAGATACGTAATGGACCATGTCAAATCCGCAGCAACAGATACGTAATGTCGTTTTTGCTATGGCCACCAGCTAGAAACGATGGTCCTCCTCTCTTCCAACTGCTGCTGCCAACATTTCTACCTTAGAAAATCCACAAGCATGGTATCCTGACACAGTGGCGACCAATCACCAACCAACCAATCTTCTGTATTTTTATTTTATCCTTATCCTTCAAAATTGCTACTATTTGTTTTGAATCTTTTTGCGTGATTAATTTTTTCTTTTTGATTTCATTCTTTAATGTTTGAAATTTTTAGGATTGGACTTCAAGATGTTGTCAGTCCAATAATCCAAGTCACGGGTTGAAAATTAATAAGGGATGGTAATTTTTGTTTTGGCTAATTTTCTTTTTCAATTTTATCATTTTAACATTAATTTTTCTCTTAAAACGAAATCCTAACCTCATAACCTGGAATATAAATTTATCCTATGTTGTCTCAATTCTTACATATTTATCATGCTAGTTCATGTCAACTCGGACCGATTTTTTTTTCAATTTCATCATTTCACATTTAATTAACTGAAAATTGAACTACATTATTTTTCCACTCTTGAAAAAAAAAGTTTATTTTCCAAGTCATCATGATCACTTTTGTTTTGTCTTTTTTTTTATCATTTAATTAAAACAAAATTAGCTTATCTGACTTGCCATTGCTTAACCTGAGCCGTATAGTTTTCTTTTCTTTAAAACAGGCTTACGGCACCTAAACAAAATAATACAGAGTTATTCTAAACTCCATTTTAAAACATGGTATCTATATTTGTAGAAATTAAAACTCCTTATTAAACTTGACTAACTAAATATGAAAGTTAATTAATGGAACATGAAAAGGAAAACTCTGAAGATTACAAAAGTATATCAAACAAACATTACATGCTGATGGACCAATAACCAGCATGAAGTTTGACACTCAGCAGTTGCCCATACGTGATGGAATCACAGTCCATAGAAGGGGCTGCATAATTCTATGTAAAAAATTGCCACAGATATTCCTGTGGATGTTCAAGTGACAAGGCAGAACACAGCACATCAAATGTCATTTGAATATTGTCTAGATTACTTGCCTAGAAGTTTTATTTAACTGCAAAAAGAGATCCGGACAGCAAATCGGTTAGCCTGATCAAATAACTATCAAGAATATAAAGATTATGAATCATTTGTCATGTAAATAGAAATAGTAGGAAACATGAGATCAATCGATGTGAAAAGAATGTCTAAGAGGAAGGAAAAAAAGAAAGAAAGAAAGAAAAGCATAACTATGCAAGAACACAAATCACTAGCGAACAACTGGGTATCTCAACCTTTGAAACATTACCTGCATTTCCCTGGCAATAGAGGGTAGCCATCTCTCCCCCCTGATCTGTTTCAATTCTACAACTCTTTCTGCCTCCTTTTTGGCTTTTGCTTTTGCTGCTGCTTCTTTAGCTTCTAACTGAGCTAATGATTTTTTCTCGGCATCCCTTGCTTCAGAAATTATGACTGCCCCATCAACGGCGATGGATTGGATTAGATGCCTAAACTGTTGGACACTATATGTTTGTTAGAGGAATTTAAATATCTTAGCATCGGTGAGAAATGCTATAGAGAGTACATCAAGGAATCATCAGTAACAATGGAAGAGCATATTGTGAAAGAATCAAACCTTCTTTGATTTTTCATCAATGCCGTGTCCCGGTCAGGATTTGTGGTCTCTTTCTTGGCCCTTGAATTTCATCTGGTGACATTCACACATCCTTCAGTCCTTGTGCACAATGTGGTAAGAGCACATACAGAAAGCATTACAGAGTGAACTGTTGGAGAATGGTATCTCTCCTATCATTCAAAAAATTCAATAATGGTAGGCTAAACTACTACTAGTTTAGTAGCTCTTCGAAAAAATATTCAAGTATGATGGTTGCCACAAAACTTAGATTCACCTCCATAAAGAAGGTATTACTACCTCCATGAGTCCATGTAAATTTGCATAGAAAAAGCAGTTTTGTGGCACAACTACAATGCTACTTTGCTAATTATCTAAACCAAACTCTGACTCTTAAGAACCAGTGATTATTCAGCATAACCAAACATCTATTTTAAGCATAAATTACCTCAAGAAATCAGGAAAAAACCACTGACCTGTCTGGCTGACATCGCCAAAGCTATATGTTAAATGATACGTAATTATACATAAAGGGACCAATCATCAATTTTCTCCATCAAACAAGCACCCAATTTCTAATTCCTAGGGGAAAAAAAGCCATCACATACGAAGAGAAGAACTCACCTAAATGGTCAAATACAATCCCAGCAGGAGAACGTTTAAACAACCTTACTCCAACATCGTTTGCATCTCGATCATTATCTGAGACAGGAGTGGGATCTCTAACCATCTCTAGAGTCCTTTCCAAGATGATATCCAAACACTTTTGCGCCTGCCATTAAGGTCTATTGCTCTTTTAAATTAAAAAAAAAGGAAGAAGCAAGAAATCCAAATAAAAATAGTCTTCTCTGAGCACATTTTCTATTTTTCCACACATTAAAAACCCTTAAGAGATTAAGAAGCTTTACTTGCACAACACAAACCACAAAGGGTCATGGGTAATTATTAAAAATTCTACATCCCCTCATAGGAGTAGCATTTAAGAGGATAAAAAACATATAAACCATTAAAAGAAAACTGAAAGCTTTACCTTAATTTGGTAGTGCTTGAGCTTTTGAGAATTCTGGGTGTTCTCTCCATAAGCTTCCCTGGTGGGTGCTGAAAGGGACGTTGAGCCATTAGAAGAACTGCTAAAAACTTTGTTAACGAAAGTGGTAGTTGCAGCTATTGATTCGATAGCTGCTTTCCAATTTGCATCTTCCTCTTCGCTGCTGCTGCTGCTAGCTGGACCTCCCATCACAGCCGAAAGCTCTTCTCTCGGTGCCAAAACCCTGCAGATTTCCTTCTTCATTTTGGGGGGTTTATCTTTGGGCTTAGAGAAGTTCACAAAATGGGCTTATATGGGCTTTAGATTATTAGTTGATCCAAGCTTCATTGTATTTTTGGGCTTTCAGCTGTCATGGGCCTTGTAATTAGCTTGAGGCTAAAGTTGGGGTCATTTGGCCCAGCTAGCACGAGCAGGGTTTTTCGATTTCTAGCTGAAATTGTTTCCCGTTCAACCACTATTTCCTCACAGCATGTAGAGAATAACGTCAAAGAGAAAACATCGATTCATACTTTTGATTAAAGTTGTCAATACCATTTCGATAAACTCTAATTTGATAAACACCGATTGATATGGTATTGATAACCTTGTTTTTAACTACACACTCGCTCATAAATCCTAATTTTAACTAGTCTAAAAAGCCCTTGAACTTTTTTTTTTTGGACACCCTTAAGAAAAACACGTGTTGATCGAAGGCTTGTCAGTGTTTCAATCCCGGTCACGTGAGGAATTAAATCTCTCGTGATTTGTGATTTTTTTAGCTCGATAAAATGAGTGGAATACAATTATAATGCAATTCAAAATATTACAAAGAAATAGTGATTCTCAATTCATTTTCTCCACAAGATGACAAATTTCATGGGTTATAAATATGTTATGAGACTTTCTTGATAAAGATTTAGAATCTTCATTTTCTATTGTATGTGTATTTTCAGAGCATCTCTCTATAAGATATTTATTTAAATATCGGAGAGTCCTCCCTCTACCAAAGAAGACCTTTTGCAGGTTACTAGCTATAAGTCACATTGGTCTATCAGGCACCAAATATAAGTTATCAACTATCTTGGCTAAGGATAACGACTGACATTTTAATGATCAATTGATTAACCGATTATTCAACCTAGGATCCTATTTATAGGTTCCTTGGATTTTAAAGATTTCATTAGTAGTGTTGTTTGTGAGAACTAATAAAAAAATCATGGGTTTCTTCATAAGACTCGTTTTTAGAATTACTAGGTTATTCCATGGAAAGCAATTAAAGTCCACTTGAACTATGACATGAAACAAGTTCACTCGTTGCCTTATACACCCTTATCCAATAAGAGCTTCAACAACATACTAGTTAGACTCAACATTAATTCTATAAATGTTTTTTCTCCTAGAAAAGAGATAAATGTAATCTCTTTAATGTTATATGCACCACTCTTCAAGAAATAGATGTGATATTTGTAATGCTACATCACTTTTTAGAAGGATAAACAAATTAAAGAGCTAATTTAAAAATTGGATGATTAAATGTGTGAATCGAGATTAAAAAAAAAGAGTAAAAAAAGATCATTGATTCTAGTAGGCTATATGTGTTGGCTAATCATGGAGTAGAATTCAATATTATCTCAAAAACCAGTATTTGACTGCTTAGCAACATAACACGCATTGCTTAAAGTATGCTAACCATGGTTGTTAAAATCGTGTTTTGACTTGTAAAATCGTATGATTTTATACGATTTTACGATTCAAACGCATAAACTTGGTAAAATCGAGTAGAAAAATCAAATCCTGGCAAAATCGGTTATGACTAGGCAAAATCGGTCAGAATCATAAAATCAAATTGGATCAATCTGATTTTACGATCCTTAGCTAATACTAGATATGTTAATTACTTTCTTTTCCCCCAATTCTTCTTTCAAATCTTACTTCTTAGTCTTCTCATCCCTCTCCTCTCTTCACTGGACAAATTTGCATCCCTCTCTTCTCCAAATCGTCCTCTCCTCTCGTCACAATGGTCGATTTTATTATTATCGTATGACATCACTGGTAAGGGGGGAAAAGAACATAGAAGGAGATGAAAGAAATGCTTCCATCGGGTCAGCCTCGTGGAGGAGGTTTGGTTGGAGATGATGGAGGAGATGTGTGGAAAGGGAGTTGTTGGAAAGAATGACAAAACCACTATGCAGGGGCTCCTTGGGAAAAGTGATAAGACAGGTGTTGTGGTAGGTCTTGAAGTTGAATCTGGAGGTGAAATGGGTGGGAAATTAGTCCACTTTGATGCCCCATTTACCCATTTATGTTTACTAAAATTGTCAATACCATTTCGGTTGGTGCTTTGTTTTTTCATTTGGAATGGAATGTTTTGGCACGTCGTTTCAGGTTGTAATGTTTATATATATATATATATATATATATACAATTAAATATATATAATTTAGGCAATTTAATCTAAAAAAAGACACAATAAAATGATTTTTCTGAGCAAAATTATGAACATGTATAATATTACGAGAATGTCATCATCAATCTCACAATGTCATATATATATATATATGTCAAGATACTCCTTGTAAAATTTCATCTTAATCTAATAGTCAGATTAAGAGATATGATTGATATTGTAAAATTATTCATTATTTTAAAAAAACACTATTTGGTTGAAACGGAACAGGTAGAACAAAACCGGTAAACGTTTTAAGCCGGTATTTGGCTGAAAAATCTGGAACAGACCAGAATTTAAATCAAGGTAAAAACGACGTCGTTTTATCTCATTTTTTAAACTGGTATGAAACGTTTCGGCCTTTTCATATGAAATATTTTGACTATTTCAGCTCAGACAAAACAAAATTAACAACTATGATGTTTATAGCAAATGATTTGTCATGCGCAACTGCGGAGATAATGGGGAAGAGTAGTTATGGAACAACTTACAAGGCAACATTAGAAGATGGCAATCAAGTTGTAGTGAAAAGGTTAAGGGAGAAGACTTCAAAAGGGTAGAGAGAGTTTGAAAAAGAGGTTGCTGCTCTTGGTAAGATTCGACACCCGGATCTCTTAGGGCAACTCCAACGGGAGTGCCATTTGGAGAGCTAAAAATAAAAAATGAATTGTTTAGCTTGTTTGCTTAACTTTTGACACTCCAACGGGAGTGCCAAAAACAGAGGCAAAAATACCTTCCCGTGCATGAGCTGCTATTTGTAGCAGCTCATGCAGAGAAGGCAAAATGGCCACGTCAACATATATATTAGAAAATAATGTAACTATATCAAAAATATTTATTTTTGTTTTTATTTAAAAATACCTCAATAAGAGTAAAAACTTATATACAAAATTAATAATTATATTGTTGGAGGGTTTTTTTAAAAATAATTATTTAATTATATAACCTATTCCTATTAATTGTATAATTAATTGCATAATTAAATTATATACAAAATAATTGCACTATATTTAAAATAATATATAAAAAAATAGCTCTCCAAAATGGTTTTGTACTATTAAAGCACACATAAATAAAAAAGTCATATATATACTATTTAGAAAGCTATTTTAAAGATTTGATTCTCCAAAATAGCTATTGCTATTGGAGTTGCTCTTAGCACTAAAGGCTTTTTATTTGGGTCCCAAAGAAGAGAAGCTTCCTATTTTTGACTATATCCCCATAAGGAAGTCTTGCATCCTACCTCCACGTAAGCTGATTCCACCACTTATATCAGTACATACATTTATCAAATTCTTTTTGCTCGTAATTTATTCATTTATTAAATTTATTCATGTATAATAGCTTGCTTTCATAAACTCTGAATAGCCAAAACAGATTCTTGATGATTGTATTGAACTTGTATTGCATAGTTTTGGTGTAAAAAGATGAATTTTGAGTAAGAACTGTTTTTTATGCTTTGATGGATTTATGGCCATTGATTGCAAGGATTAAACGAAAAATTTAATAGCTGGAAATTTAAAAACATTTGCAATACATCTGCATTGTAATGTTTTGGATTTTAAATACCGCATGGCCGTGACTTTTTTTTAGATTGATTGTTCTAAGCATCCACATATAAGATGCATACTAATCACAACTCCAGTAATAAATAGATGTATACGAATCACAAAATTTATATTAATTTGCACCTTTTGTGTTAAAATTGTGTTATTTAGCATTAATAATTGTGTTAAAATCATACAAATATTTTTAATTTATTTTAAATAATATATGAACTTTAACTAATGAAATCTTATAATCATAATTTTATTGTATTGTATTCGAAAATATTTTATTTATGCTTTTTACAATTTTTCTATCAAAATAATTTTAACTGCTGATTTTATGATTTTTATAAAAGAATATTTTATTTATGATACATTATTTTTTAATAATACTTGTATATAAATAAGATTATCAAATCTCCCTATTCATAAAGTTAATTAAAGCAAAAAAATATAAATATCAAAATATTAATAAGCTTAGTAATAATTTTATTTTATTATAGTATGGGAGAGTGGAGATTCTCCTTATTATTTTTTTAGTAGTTACAAATGTAGTTCGAAACATTACCGTTAGTTCCAGAAATAAAAAGTAAAAAGATATAAAAAAGTGGCTTTCCATAAATGGTTGCGGTCGTGAGGGGAGTAATGGAGTATAATGAGTGTTTCTGTTTACTTGTCGCACAGGGTGGGCCCCCCCTCACCTGCGCCATTATCCCCTTTCATCCTGCATCTTTTCGGATATTCTCTCTCCTCTCGTCTCTTTCTTCAACATCAAGAGACCAGAGAGCGACAAGTATCGAAGGAAGAAAGAATGGGTCACGGCGGCTCTAAAGGGTTGCCTGAAACTACTAATACCGAAGGAGCTCCCGACCCCCCACTCCCGGAGTAAACATCCTCATCTCCGTCGCATATTCCGTCGCGTTTCTGTTTCACGAGGAAATGGAAGCTCCTCCTCCGCTCTCAAACTCGTCAACGCTGAGAATTTTGCTGGAATTGCTCTTCTCACTCTAATTAGAGCTGACATGCAGCAATTCAAAGACAAGTGGATCGCTTGTGTTTCTTTTGGCGAGCAGACTTTCCGTACCCATATTTCCGATCAGTTAACATACCTGCCGACACTCTCTCTGTTTCATGTTAGCTTTGGCCTTCTCTTTTAATGGATTAATTTGTTCTTTGTTTTGTTTGTTGCAGGACTGACAACCCTGTTTGGAACTCGGTCACTACTCGCTATATTTTTCCTTTTCTACAATTGAGAATTCAGCTGTCTTGGATAGTGCCGCGTCTATAGTATAGTAAACAACATTGACTCTTTTTCTCATGCAGGAAAAGAAGCTTCTGTTGGAGAAAAATGGGCCTCGTCTTGCCAGAATTTCTGTTATTGAGGTCTGCGATCACCTTACTTTTGACCAATCTACTGCATGCCCTTTAATTTTTCCATGTGATTATACCATTTCTCTTTTGTGACAAGATTTACCTACAGGCCAATGAATAGAGTTTGATGGACATCCACGGGGTTACCATTTGATACGAGTGTAATATGTACCACAAAATATTAGTCCCTTGCAATTATGGGCACTATCCATTATCATCTATGATGTCTCTATCCTGACTCACTGTCTATTTAAATTTCTAGCAAGCTGTGAAACTCCATTTCCTGCAGAAATTATGTACAACACTTCAAATGACTTGAATAGTACCGTAATCTGGTTGTCTGCGCTCAATTTTGAGCACATTTTGGCTTCTGCTATGATTTTTTGCGTTCAAAATCTCATTTTATAGTGTGGGTTGCTTTTTTTTGGCAACTGTTCCCTTATTTCAAAGCATTCCTTTTCATATCTTTAGTTGATTTGCTTTGGTAATATTATAATCATGTAATTTCTTGTATGATGATGCAGACCAATAGAATATCTAAGAACAACATTGTTGGATATTGTGAGATTGATCTACTTGAACTTCTCACACAGGTAAACAATAGGATCATTGAATTACTGCGTGCTGAAATATGTGTAATTTCTGGTAGTGTGATGTTGTTGAGCTTTGCATTTATTACAATTATAAAATCAGTAGCATATATGCTAAAAGTATCTCTGTTTTTATTC
This sequence comes from Salix viminalis, assembly GCA_029228465.1. Taxonomy (NCBI): domain Eukaryota; kingdom Viridiplantae; phylum Streptophyta; class Magnoliopsida; order Malpighiales; family Salicaceae; genus Salix; species Salix viminalis. The sequence continues at coordinate 11,092,590 of CM055426.1, forward strand.
TGCAAGCTGCTAGACAAAAGAAAATTTAGTTAATTGTTGGAGAGAATTCAAAGTTAAATTAAGTTACTAGTTGATGGCATTGGAAAAGGAAATTCAGTAGTAGTTGTAAGTGATTAGAAAAGGGGAAAGTTTAGTAGTTGTATGTAAAACATCTATTATGTAATTAGTGCTTGATTGCAATGTATTTCATGAAAGGTATCCTTCGTTTATTTCTCAAAATTCATTTTAGATTCCTTTCATTCTAAGATTTCATCATATAAGAAATCAGCTATCCAAAGAATCAAAAGCCAATAATTGTGTTGTTAAGGAACTATATCACCTAAAAGCTTAAGCTTTTAGGTGAGATGGTTCCTTAACGCACCTTCGCCATTCTATTTGATAGTAATCAAGTACAAGGTAACATGGGCCTGTGTGCAAGTTTCAAGCCCAAAGGGCTTTCACTTGAGGGTATGTGTTAGAGAATAATATAAATCATATTCTGGGGTCTCACCTAATAGTTTAAGCTTTTAGGTGAGATGGTTCCTTAACATGTGTGACGTAACTAAATGAACAACATATACGATGCAATTGAAAAAAAAATCATGTTTCATTTACTTGATATGATATTCAAATTCCTTCACTAAATCACAAACTTAAATACGTATATATAGCCGAGTATCAGGGGAAGCTTTTACTAGTTTTAGGACTGGAACTCAAGTTCATAGAAGTCTTATTTATTTATTTATTTCCGAACATAAACTTGAGGTTTTACGTTCTGTGTGGGGAAATCTCAATGTAGTTTATATACCAAGTGAAAAACTGGGAAGATTTTATCACCAATGGTTTCATTACATTTTGCATCATAATCCGAGGGATATGCCATGATGTGCTGCTCAATTCTTTGGTCTCTTTCTATAGCTTCTAGAATTGATAGATTTTTGTTTTGCATGATTGGGAGGATACCTTTCAGAACCTTGTTGAAGAGGTTCTTTTCATGCTCGTTTTCTAATGCCTTTTATGAACACACCAACCAGGGACCACAATACAAAAAATTATGCTTGATTACAAGGGGCTATTGCTCAATGACTTTCTCTTATAGGGGCTCGCTTCATCGACACTAGATTCTTGGGGTGGGTGGATGTAACAACCTAGACTTTTAAAAGAAATGGACTTTGAGTCCCTTGCCTTTTGAGATTATTCGCTCCTGACATCCTTCCTAGAGTGTGTAAATGAGTGAGTGGAATAAGTGTGCAATGAAGTGTTGTGCTGGTTTTGTTTGATGAAAAGATGCATGTAAATTGTTTGATAAAAAATCTGAAGCATATCAAGCCTGTCAAGGTGAAGGTAAAAGCTTGAAGTGTATTGAGGAATCTGATAGCAGAGGGAAATTTTGGAGAAGATTGAAAAATTTTATTTGAGGGAGTTAAGGATCTGTTTTGAGTATTATTTGGCCAGACTCTCTTTCATTATGAATGAGTCTTGACTACAGAACTTGCTCAGATTAAGGAAACATTGCTGGTGGTAGGAGAAGAAAGGGTTTGGTGCCTAAAAGACACACTTGTCTTACTTTTCAAGAGAAAACATGTTGATCGAGGGGACCTTTTGATCGAGTCTGTATGCCTTTGGACAAGTGGAGAGGTGTGTGCCTTTTACTTTAGGGAGACACTTTACCCTTAACTATCTCTGCTCATTGGATTTTTTTCCCTTGCAAGTTCTCTGTATTTAAAATCCTAGTGGTAGTAGAAAATGACAGATATTGTGATGAAGATTTTTCCGGTCAGGGAAGAAAAGAAAGAGAATAGATTATTCTTGTATTCTTGCGCTCAAGCTTGCAATTTGAAGGAAGCAACAAGTGAGAAAAGCTCTTTGTTTGTCGGGAGTTCTGTTGTCCTAAATTATAAAGGGTCCTAGTTCTTACATGTTGCTCTTGAAGACATTGCCCTGGTGGGTAATTGGTTGTACTTGGTGATGTTTCCTCTAAGATTCCAAATCATTGTGGTACTGATCTTCTATCTCCTGGACCCTGCCCTTTAAAACTCATATCATAGGTTTCCTCTCATTTGTTTCTTTCCTTATATTCACTATAGAGTCGGTAACAGCTCTAGGATTTGTTTCTTGGCAGACCTGTGTGATGCAAGTTGCCTGTTGTATTTGTTTCCCCTCATTTATATAATCTATGATTATATTCATATTGCACTCGCCAGATATAGTTTCTATATTATAAGTGGAAGGGGGCATTGTCTATTGGAACTTATTCTGTTCAGGAACCAAGTTATTGCAATAAAATAAATAAATGAAAGAAAAAGAAAAAGAAAAAGAAAAAGAAAAGGATCTTACACTTTGGTTCATTCATCTTCAAGTCGAGATAGACAAATTTGGACATTGGTGGGAAAATGGTACAATTTCTTTGAAGTCTTATGTTTCGCATGTTGCCTGGTCTCTGAATACGAATGTTCTATATGATTTTAAAAATGATTTTCCACAACCTGTAGCATCTTAACATATCCTTTTTATTTTCTTTATGGTTTCCTTTCTTGTTGACATCATTCACATCATTGTATCTGGAGATTCTCATTTCATTTAGGAAAATCTTGGTTAACTTATGAGTTTCTGTTTATATAATGTTTATATCTTTCTTTACTCTTGTATATTTTCAGTTTTTCTTTTCCCTTGACATGAATTCTATTTTGTTGCAGGATTCAGATTCTGATTTTGAAGTGTTTGAACTTGTTGACCCATTAGCAACTGGTAAAGTTGTTGGCAAAATTTCTCTGTCATGCTCTGTTGAGGTGCGCATTACACAACTTATACTTCCATTGAGTAGTTGAGACTCGTGGTTGTGTTGATCATCTTTAACATAACCTGAAATTCTTGATAGGATCCAATTGAAACAGAGAAAAATTTTGCAAGGCGCATCTTATCCATTGTGGTATGTTGCATAATCCTGCATTCCCTTTCCATATTGCTAGACATATGATCAGTTGTTAACGTGGTGGTGCATGCCAAGTCTAGCTGGCTGTAGTAAGATTAACACGTGATTTGAAAAAGAGATTTTTCAGTGCCCATTTGCATGCCCCTGTTTAACTTCTATTTTTTTTTGTGAGTATTATGCAAATACACTTTGGTTTCTTACTGTCTTGTGATTTACTTGAACATGTGCTTTCCATGGGACCAGATGTTTAGCCATGGAAAGAGGCAACTCATATTTTAATGTTTGAAATGAATTACTTGTATCAGTCTTTGCCTATGTCTCATGTACAATCCATGCTAACAAATCACCAGTTTTTCCCTAACTTTACAACACAATTAATATTGAGTTTTTGTGACGCTGTACACAGGATTACAATGAAGATGGAAAGCTTTCTTTCTCTGAGTTCTCTGACTTAATTAAGGCTTTTGGCAATCAAGTAGCGGATAACAAGGTTTGACCATAAGCAGTTATGTTGTTTTTTTAGTTCTTTCATGCATTTCATATTTGTTTTTGTCCTAAATTATGAACATACTCGACATATGAGTTAGTTTGGAGACTTGTATTTGGGTCTGGGATGTGAATTTCAGAAATTGAGATTTTATGGGTATTATTAAATGACACCTTGTCCTTTTTATTTGAAGTTTGGGTTCTAAAACTGATCAATTTCTTTTTCTAATTCAGAAAGCTATCCTAACCATTGAGTTCTTATACTATATGCTAAACTTTAAACATGGTTTTGTAGTTTTCTTGTCTTAGAATTATTTTACCTGTTTACTAGAAGGAGGAGCTTTTTAAAGCTGCTGACAAGAATGGGGATGATGCTGTAAGCATGGATGAGTTGGCTGAACTTCTTGCCATTCAACAAGAAAAGTAACAATCCTCTATATTTAATGACAGTAAGCTTGAATTATGAATGTATTGTATTCTGGTACCTATATGCATAAATGATGTTTCTTGTATAGTTTGCTGTAGGTTCCAACATCATTTTTTTTACCTCCCCCTCGTTTTTGGATCATCTCTTGTGAATCTGTTGTGCCTGTTTCTCAACCAACCCCCCTATAACACCCAATCAAAAAAAAGACAGAGATGAGAAGTTGAGTTTGGCTGTGTACTTTGCAGCTTGCTTGCAAATATTTGCCATTGTATTCACAACTCTTCTCAACTCAATGTTTATTCCCCAGCACTATATGTTGAAAATGCTAGAAATATGCAGTTTTCTTGATCCTAACCTTTCAAGTAAGATGTAAGTTACTTTATCGGTACATATCTTAATATTGCAGTGAACCTCTTATAAATTGCTGTCCTGTTTGTGGCGAGATTCTTGAAGTTTCTGAGAAGCTAAATACCCTGGTCCATTTGAGTCTTTGTTTTGACGAGGGAACAGGAAATCAAGTCATGACAGGTGGATTTCTTACTGATAAACAGGCTTCTTATGGGTATGAACTTCCTCAATGTCAACTTTATGAATTGTCTCATTCTGTGGTCTCTCCTATTTTGATGGTTATATTGCTTTATATTTCGGTTGAGATGGGCGATTAAGTTTATGTTTTGACAGGTGGGTGTTTAAACTGAGTGAATGGGCTCATTTTTCATCATATGATGTTGGTTTGAACTCTGGTTCTAGTGCTTCACATATTCTGGTATCGTTTCCTCCTAGCTATTTTTAAGAATGCTTGATGTTTCTTTCCAGCCTCTATAGTTTGGGGTTAGTTCACATCAGAGATTTGAATTTTGGTGTTACATGACAGTCTTGTTTGTGTCTGCATTTCTAGTTAATTTATATATGGTAGTAGTTATCAGCTTCAAGATGCCAACACTTTGTTCAAGACTTCTGAGTACTAGCTCCCCTTTCAAGTCCAGTATCACATTGCAGAATGTGTAAATCAATGAAACTTGTATATCCCAGTTCTTCTGAGTCGCCCCCATTTATTTATTGTGGTTAATTCCAAATAATTTTTCTAGACTGTAAGTGTTGCTTTGTTGTCATCATTTACTTACAAATTTGAGAAATGTTCTTTCCATGGGGCATTATAGGAGATCCATTGTCAACAACTTATTGGAATCTTGTCGTTGAATAATACTAAGCAGGTGGATGGGTAGAAAGCTCATCTCTTAATGAATACTGAGCGTCAATTAACAAAATACCTATGTTTTTCTTGGATGATTCTGCTGAAGATGCCCCATTAAATTATTTTGTCCATGGGTGCACTAAGTTTTATGCATTTGGACAACTTAGTATTTTAGATTTCATTGAATTATATTTGGGATCTCATGAACGTAAACTTTCAGTTGACAGCTTAATGCTTTAGGTATTTGATAGGAAGACAAAGAGGCTAGTGGAAGAGGTAATTGATAAAAAGATTGTTCTGTCAATGAGAGCAATTTATCAGTCAAAGATAGGACTTCGCCTTATGGACCAAGGTACGAGTTAATTTGTGCGAAAGAAAAACAAAGTTCATTTTGAAAAGAAATTTGCTACTTTATAGATTTGTTCATTTTTATTTTACCAGCCAGAGATAGGACTTAACCATATGTTGTCTCTCCCTCCTCTTTCCTGACAAATAGATTTGTTCATGTGATGGATTGTCAAATTTGCCCATCTTGGCTTCAGATTATGTCTGCCTGGATGGGCTTGAAAATTAGGCTTGATTAATAGACTTTCAAAGTTTTAGATTGGTCATGAAATGCTCCAACATAAATTCCTGCCATTGCCTTCTTCTTTCATAAGAGTTTCCCTTCCATTTCAATCTCAGAATCTAGGCGTGTTTGGTTCATGGAATTAGAGGGGAAAGCTTCTTCTTCTTGAATATTGATGAGAATTCATCCTACCACGATAATAAATGATTCTTTATAATTTTATGCTGTATATTGTGATATTGGTTTTATACTTTGATCTAGCTATTGTTAATGGATGCATGAATAATTGTTAATGGATGCATGAATATTGATGAAAATTCATCCTACCACAATAATAAACGATAAGATGGTGATTTAGTTGAAACGCCTTTAGGATTTCCAATGAAGAGATGAACACAAAAAAGTGATACTTTCCTAGGAATCTTCTATTGTTAAGCAAACACAAAATTTTAAATTCTTCAGGATCGCTTTCTTAGGAGTGTAAATCCCTAGAGGAGAAAGTAGCATCCATGAACCAAATGCCAACCCGTTTACAAGCCACCTTTTATTATTATTATTATTATTATTATTATTATTATTATTATTATTATTATGATTATTATTATTATCCTCTTGTTATGGAAATCCAGGTCTCTATATTTATGCTGTTTTGATGGAAACCATCATTGCAGCAAACACTTTATTTCTTGTCGAAACTAAATGTATTTCCAAAAGGTAAAGAAATGCTGGGTTAGTGTTGGAAGTTTTTAGTGGACAATACACTGTTCAAAATCATGCTAGCACATGAGCTTGTGTTGATGTAAATATTGATGAGATCATGACAGCTATAAACTCGAAGATCAACCCATTTTGTCTTCTTTTTCTTACAATGGATTATATGGATGACTTTGCTTATATTTTTTTTTATCGTTGTTGAAGAATCTCGTGGGTTTACTAGACCAATAATAAACTGAAAGAGGATTAAAGGAGACATATGAAACCTGAATGATGGTTGTGGAAGTTCCATCCTCTTGAAAGTGTATCTAATTGCATACCAAGTTTTTTCTCAGCTCTTCATTTTTGCTCTCATTACATAAATCTTTCCGTTTCTTCTACGCTGCTAAGTTATGTATGGTCTCTCTCTCTCTCTCTCTCTCATATTATTACTTCATAAGTTTTTTCCTCAAGTATCTTCTCCATATTCCTAGCCTGGGCAATACTTTTTACTTCATACCTTTCCTTTGTTCTGGCACCCCCACCCTCTCTCTCTCTCTCTGTCTCTCTCTCTCTCTCTTTAAAAAGCTAATTCTCAATCATGGTTTGTGGAGGGAGGGACATCATAAAAACTTCCTATGAAGTATTGCAAGATTTCATTTTATGATCATCTGGCACAGTTGCATTTCTACATTATATTGTTGTTGAAATTTTGAATTCTACATAAATGGAACAAAAAACTGCATCTTGAGATTGAATGGTAAAATAGGTTGCTCTTCTTGTGTACATGCATGCACCCTCTTGCCTTCAATTTATATCAGAAAGTCACATGTCCTGATCAGTGATCAAGGACAGTGAAAATTTCCACTGGCATTTCTTTCTCGAGTAATTCTTGAAACAGCAATAATAAAATAAATCTTTAAAAGCATATATAAATATCTTGAAGGGCATGCAATCTCCTCCAAATGTATCCAAGCTCAGCTCCAACTATTTGTCTTGACCGGATCCTCCTTGTCAGTTTTCTGATCTTCCCCATCTACCTCACTGTTCTAACTGGATAACATTTCTGATGGTTCTATGCATCTTAACTTCATACAATAGTTATTTGAATTATTATTATGAAGATAATGTTTTTGTTCTTATATACTTGCATTATTTGGTTGGCTAATTTGGACAGGAGCAAAAGAAATCTTGCTTAGCATCTCCCAGAAGCAGGGAAGGGAAATGAGCACTACAGAATCTGCTAGAGACATTCCAAAGTTTGTTGAGTTTTTCAAGGTATGATCGTCTTGCTTGATGAACAAAGAATCCTTTAAATATTTTCATCTCATGACTATTGAGTCGAAGACTGAAAGGACTTTTCATCTAGCCTTTGCTGATTATGTCATTGATTACTGTGGGTTCACTTTTGAGTCTTCCCGGACTATATATATCCTGTTTAAAATTTATTACAATGAATTATGCTCACGTCAAGAAAATATAGCATTAGTTTCTCTAGCGACTAAGGCATTATGGAACTTTTTGTACTTTGATCATCTAGTTTTAATATTAAAACCAAGTGAACAAAGTGGTGTTCTCATTACCAAATGAGAATTATGTATGTTTGAGGTTAGGAAAGGAGGACCACTTTATCAGCTTTGTCAGATGGTCAAACTCAAATACCTGTACCAATACATATAATTTTAACCTATGGAGCACATCTGGGAGGTAAAAAAAGAAAAGAAGCACAAAACTAGACCCCCATCCCATAATTAATAGACTTAGACAAAGATTTTATAGAATGAAAAGCTGGAGATATCGAAAACATATAAAGCAAACAGCTTACATATAATTGTGAGCAAACGTGATCACTAAGGAGTGCTGCAGAAACTATGCCATCAATTAATACTTGCAGAACCACGGAAATCCTTTAATAAAATCAGCTGCAAATTATAATTTTCTGTGTAAATGAAATTGCTCCAATGAAGATTGTAGTGATGGCAAAACCCATGCCTACTTAACTCCGTAACACTTCCCCTGGGATTTTTCACTATCCTCGCCAATATCCTTTCTGTGTGAGGATTAAACTTGCAGAACTGCTAGTTGATCACATGAACAATCCTCTTTTCTGGATAAAGATACCTTTGATGATTATTCATCGACAATATACTTTTATGTTTGAAAAAGGAATACTGGAATTGGAAGTCTCTCAGATTATAAATATGGTCTGGCAAACTCCAAGATAGCAATTTAAAGCCAGATTTCTTCTGAAATGGAGACTAGCAAATGTTAATATGAGAAAGAGTGTCACTGTATCCTATAAAGATGTGCTCATGTGTCTCAATTGAGTTCAAAGAGATGTATCTATAATTTGAAACAAAAGCTAGTGTTGTGTCTTATAATCCCCCCAACTGTCCTCCAATAATCACATAATATGTGGTTTGTCACTTCCACCAGTGCACTGGAAACTAGCTGTTTCAAGCAAAATGTATTTCACAGGCACATGACTCTTTTTTTGGTGCATCCATCTTATCTAATTGTAAGGGCATACAAACCGTGATTGCATTTCTCTGTGTTTCTGGATAAAAAACTTCTTGGACTTAATGCAATAGAAGTGTTATAGAAGAAATAATCAATATGTTATTTGGAGCTGTGAGATCTTCATCATAATTAGACTAATTTACCAATGAATTAAATTCCATATCTGAAACATGAATAAATCTTGATTCCCTCGAATTTCACAAGTCCTTTGCATGAAATCATATCTCCATGTTTTGGTTTTCTTCGGATTCTTGTGTTTAAACTGACCCATGAAATCATATCTCCATGTTTTGGTTTTCTTCGGATTCTTGTGTTTAAACTGACCAACCAAGTAAAACACATAGTGCTGCATTTGTTACCATCTAATGTTATGAAACCTGGCTTCTGGCTCTTCTTTCTGACAATATGGAAATCTACATGCTAATGCTACCTCCTTGTATGTGATAAACTATGGTGTTGTAGGATCAAATAAATATGGCTGAAGTGAAGCACCCTTTGGAGCATTTTAAGGTAAGCATATACTGATTTTATGAGATAAAATAAAACTGTGGCACCAGATTTCTCAAGATTGCTGCAAATCTTACTGTGTATTTTAATGGTTCATAATTACAGCAGTTTGGATTTCTTCCATTTGCAGACATTCAATGAGTTCTTCATAAGAGAATTAAAGCCTGGTGCAAGACCAATTGCTTCCATGGAACGTGATGATGTTGCCACATGTGCAGCCGATTGCCGTCTTATGGCTTTCAAGTCAGTAGAAGATAGTCAACGATTTTGGATCAAGGTATTTCTACCGCTTGCTTTTAAATGCTTCAGTTCTGTCACTCTCAACACTCCTCCTCCCTTGATCAAAACATTACACTTGTACAGTGTGTGTGTTCCAGTGGAATAAGCATGAGTAGAATAGATAACTTCTTTTTGGTGAGAGAGGAAGTCATGTTGAAAATGAGCATATTTGTTTTTAAAATATTTTCTGTTATTTACTATTGATTATTATTGGATTTTCTTGTTTAATAATAGTTAATTGCTGGTATCACTTTTGTAATTTTTAGGGCCGCAAATTTTCTGTGCAAGGGCTTTTAGGAACATATTCAAGTGCTTTCGCTGATGGTACTTTGGTGATATTTCGATTGGCACCACAGGTACTTCACACAACGCCCCTTTTGTAGTTTCCAATTTAAGTTTTGGAAAAGTAAGTGATTCAAGTGCATGTTAGGTCCAAATGATACTATTGTGGAGGTGGCATTGTTTGTCAGTTGTTGAAGCACAGAAGTAGAAAAAATAAGTAAGGGGCAGCTTAAAGAGAGACCTTAATTCCATTCAAACTGTGACAACTTTTCAATAGCAGGCTTATATATCTGCTAATTCAACCAACCAAACACCCGCCCACCCATGCACATAGGAGATCATAGAAGATATTTGGAAATTCATCCATGAAAAGAAAAATTATTGTTGACAGATCAATAGACCAGCAGAGGGAGAAGTTTGTTGCCATTTAGGAAACTATTAGACCCTACTGCTTCTATTTTCTTCTACTGACTTCTCTCATTCCAACAACACTTGAACTTCCTGAAACCGTGTAACCTGATTTCTTTCTTATTTTTTTCCAATTGCTGCAGGATTATCACCGTTTTCATTCTCCAGTTTCTGGAACCATTGAGAAATTTGTAGAGATACCTGGGTGTTTATATACTGTATGTATAAAATCTAAGAACCTGTTTTGATAGTTTTCATGATCATTTCTTTATATGTTATTAAGTTGCGTCTTGCATCAATCTCATTCTGTTTTCCAGGTTAATCCTATTGCTGTCAACAGCAAGTACTGTAATGTTTTCACCGAGAATAAGCGAGAAGTATCAATTATTTCTACTGCACATTTTGGAAAGGTACAATCATCTGTTCATATTGACAAGTTCTTTGTAGAAATTCAAAAAACCAGGTTTTGCTAACTGTTCATAGATCCAATGACACTGCTTGAGAACATCATAGAAATTCTGGAACAGTGATTTTCTTGCTATTTGTTTGAACTTGAAAAGCATGGATGTAATCTTCAGGTGTTTTTTTCTTCTAAATATTTATTTCACGACTCAGACTGAATATGTACTGGAAGATTATTGAATCTATTCTTGTCATTTCTTTCGTTTATGTGCTTGGTTTAAGGGGTGAGGTTGAGTATCTATAATTTGCAATTTCAGATATCTCGTGTTCCATGATGCATTCTGCAATATAGAAAATGCCTTTTGTGATGCCTGTTTCAAAATTGTTATGTCAAGCTGTCCAAGAGTAATCAAGCAGAGCTGTCCTTGCATTCCTAGGATGGAGCAACTGACTTGTTTAGTTTCAACTAGCGGTCATTTAATATTAAGAGATCTTTAATTTTAATTTATATTTTGGCATTTTGGCCGCAGGTGGCATTTGTCGCAATCGGAGCAACAATGGTCGGCAGCATCACCTTCTCGAAGAAGGCAGGTGACCATGTCAAGAAAGGAGACGAGGTGAGCAATCTCTAACAATATGTTTTACTTATTGTTTGTCTCTAAATACAAGAGGGTGGCCTTTTCAATTTGTATCTTGTACTGAATTTACAGCTTGGATATTTCTCATTTGGTGGAAGCACAGTGATTTGCGTCTTTGAAAAGGTTGGTACAATGTAGTATATACTGGCTATTTCAATCAAAACGTCTGTATTTTCTCCTCTCGTGTATCCACTTAGTTGTTTGTAGGCAACTACCAAAACAAAACCCATTATTCTACCATACCACTAACTGGTACGCCATGATTTCTGAACTTCAATGTCAAATATTGTCATTCGATGGCAATCTCCCAAATTTCATGTGTTTTCCTGTTGTGGTAGGACCCCCATGAAGTGTTTCCCAAATATTCCATAAGTTTCTTCTGGTCAAGAACGTCAGCTTTCTACATTCAAACTCTAACCTGAGCATTGCTAACACAATATGTGATTAGTATCCAAATGTATGATCCACAGCTAATCTTGGGGTTATTTTGCAGGATGCAATTGAAATAGACGAAGACCTCCTGGCAAACAGTGCCAGGTCACTCGAGACCTTAGTTACTGTCGGAATGAAGTTGGGTGCTGCAACTAAGAAACAAGATAAGGTTAATTTTCCAAACTTCGATAAGTGGGTGTTAGAAGAATGACAGAGCTCATGAATCTAATGTCATTTTGGATCTTGCAGTGTCTTGAATTCTTTGTTAGAATTTCGGAAAATGCAGTCTTGGTATTTTGGCCGATGCGATTGAAACATGAGAGTATTTAAATGTACTCACCTTTGTTACCTTCAGCTCTATTGACTTGCTTTTTTTTTATTTCTTTGGATTGATGCGAGGGCATATCACCGTTTTCTATATTATATTAGAATCTTGCTGGGATTTCTTTTTAAAAAAAAATTAAAAAATAGGATTCTCATTAAGATTTGGTTGGAATTTAATCTTTAATATATAGTTTTTAAAATGGAATATTAATTTGATTTAAATAAATTATTTATGAATGAAAAATGAATCTTAATGAACTCTTGGTTGATATGTTTAGGTGAAATATAAATTATTCTCGAGAACCTTATCTTATATCATATTAGCAAGAAGTAAATTTCCTATAATGTTAGATAATGAGTAGTTTAGAAGTGCAATTAAACTATTTATATTTACTTAAAATATTTTTGTTTATCAAGTTGTTTTATTTCAAATTTTATATTATTTTACTTGCTTTTCATTGAGCTAAAATATTTTTTTATAAATATTATTGGCTATTACTTGTATAGTTTATATCATTTTTTAACTCAAGAATTTGTTTTCCCAACCAATAATGCTTTGACAAGTACTACTTTAGTAGTGATGATGACACCATCATTTTTTGTGGTGCATATTGAGAAACTTGAAAAGTTTAATTGATTGAACTTTAAATGGTGACAAGTTCTTGTAAGATACAGTACTAAAGTTATCAAATAATAAAACTAATTTCATTATCATGGTAACTTTGGTCATATAGAATGTTAGTGATTTAATGCATAAAAAAACTGCATTTAAATATATTAAAACTATACACAATATGATTTGTATAGTTCAATCAAGAGTGAAAAGCTTTTAGAAAGCTTTGGACAAAAAAGAAAAGGTTGAAGCTATCATTATGAAAAAGATCATAGTCATTAAGCTTCTAAGAAGTTGTTTGGGAGGGCGGTTGTACCGCCGTTTCCTCTTCTTTTTTTTTCATTTTAAATCAATTTTTTGAAAAAGATCATAGTCATTAAGCTTCTAAGAAGCTATTTGGGAGGGCGGTTGTACCGCCGTTTCCTCTTTTTTTTTTTTTTAAATGAATTTTTTTTGTGTGTTTTTAAATCATTTTGATGTGCTGATGTCAAAAATGATTTTTAAAAAATAAAAAAAATATCATTTTGATGTATTTCTAAATGAAAAGCACATTCAAAAGCAACCGCAACCGCCCTCCAAAACAGGCCCTAAATCTTAAGATGGTCTTCAAGAGTAATAAGTTTATATTTTTTAAGAATGATATCAGAGTTATTTGGTTAATTTTGCTCATGTATATAATTTTGTATGTTACTATATATATATACTTTTATAATTTGTTCATTTACACTCTTAATCGTTTTTTATCTTTTAATAACTTACGATTTCATCCTCGCTGAAATCTAATTTCAAACTCATCATTGAGCATTTTTTCCACTCCAGTCCTTGGTTTTTTATTTGAAAATTTTAGTCCTTGATTGGTCAATAAGACTCTTTTTGTCCTTTTTCAATTAAGTCCCTTGAAACCATTGACTTTAGTCTCTATAGTCGCACATATTTTTCAAATTGGTCATTGTCTTAAATTTTTGTAATTAAGTCCTTAATTGCTTTTTAGAAATTGAACTTTATGCAATTAAGTCCCTAAGTTTCAATAATTTGGTCTGTAAAACTTGATTTCTTTGAATAAACCCAAATTTTGCACAAAACCATATTTCTCTTGCAATCTAGAGCTTTAATCAATCCCTGTTCTTTTTTTTTGGTAATAACATTCTTTATCCTCACCTTTTAATTGAGTTTGTGCATACATATTAGGGTTATTGAAAAAGGTTTAGATATTAGGGGTTTTTATGATATTTGATTTTTAATCACTTTAAAAGTAAATTTGGATACTAATGGAGTCTTTGGTAGAATAATTTGAGGTAATAGTGAAATTAAAGAATTAAAAAGAAAAAAGAATAATAAGTTAGTCAATTTAGGTGGTCAGAATCTAATTTTCCAATAAGTGTTATAGTTAAAATGTGAGAGTTGATTATAATATATTGTGAGTTCTTTGATTTGATTGGTAATTTTCCCAAACTGTGAATTTAGAGTTATGATTCTTCAAAGAAGATTACCTGAATCTATATTTCTGAGTTATAAGAACATTGTTTTTTTTTATACCCACTTTTAGTTAAGTAGAGAGTGCAATTCATCCTAGATATTTTATGACCTCAAAATATTCCCTATTATTCATAGAATATTGTTTTACATGAAACCAAAATGTTTCCTAGCCTCTCTTTTTTTTTATCATATTTTATTATTTTTTTATCATAATTTCTCATATGTTTTACATAATTATTTTTAGTATTTAATTATTTAAATATATATTTTATAAGTAAAGCAAAATAGGGTTGTGATAACATTGTTCTAGTGTTGGGTGATTTTTGGAGGGAATTTTAAGGTCATTTCAGCTAGTGATATATATAAACTTTGATTAAACTTGGAATGAGAAACAAACTCTTATATTGGATTGGAAACATATGTGAAGTAAAATGAAATTAAAAAAAAATCATTTCCATTTACGATTTTAAGCAAAGCTAGGAACGCAGTAGCAATTTTTTCCACTTCCATAGCAAATTTTAAAGGATACTTTGAGCCACAAGAAAGTCATGTGGATTAAAAAGTATATGTATGAAGTGAAGACAAATTTAATTAACGCGACTTACTTCACTAATTAAAATCATTTTAAGTGATTTGGGTTTTCTAAAGAGAGAATTCGCACATAATTACTTGCAGATTCTATGTTTTGTCATGTTTGATTAATCTAAATTATTAATAAACGAAACATGATTTTAGAAGACAAGATGGACCAACTTATCATAACATGCCTGTGTATTTTGCTAGGATAAAATAAAAATTATAATAAAATTAAAAGAAGAAAATACAATAAAATCTTAAATCATCTATTTTTAGTGTATATATGTAGCTTTTTATTTATTTATTGTGATGATAATGGATAGCTTTTACTTGGAAATTATATTGATTTTTAGTTTTTATTTTATTGTTGGCAAATAGGATTACAGCCAAAAGATTTAAAGACACCGTTTGCCTTTTGTATTTGAAATTGTATTTAAATGTATTTTAAAAATATAGTTTGATTTTTTTTTAATATTTTTGATGGATTAGTATAAAAAATCAAAATAATAATAATTTTCATATATTTTCATAATGCCAAAACTAACTTGCGGTTGTTTTTTCTTGTAGCATGTAACTCTCTAAATCAAATTTAGTTTAGAGATTTTAATAAAAAAAATATTTTTCAAACCATTTTAAATATAAAAATAAAATTTAATATTTAAAAATAAATTAGAGGCCAGTCTCTCTGAATTAATACAATAATTCAAATACCTATGGTCTGGTGGAACCATAACTATGTCTAGACAAATAAGTTGTTTCCATAGCAAGCAAAAAGTGGCAGCAATATTTTCAAATACCTACTACAATGTCTGGTTTCATAACAAAAACAAGTTGACTAAAAGTTTTTGTTTCTCGATGAGGTATTTCTTCCACAAACATTCATTAGACTTCAATCTGACAATTTTCACTATCTGACAACAAACAGGCAGTGTAGGGGCAAATTTTCAGCACATATATATTCCCCAAGAATGGCATCAAAATATGTATACCTAGTTATTTACTTAAAGATTATGCTTGGCATCGATGGAGATGCATGAAGAACAGAGTGTTCATCATTTATGTACCTTTTCCAGCAGTCTGCACCCACTTTATAGCTGAACGGGCCAGTGCATCCATTGGATCAATACATTTCTTGAGAAGTGGATCATCCTGAGGCAAGACATTATGCATATCATCGGAAGCCAGGATGATGGTGTTCAATGCCCTCACCAGAAGAACTTGCAGTGCGATTCTCAGCAGATTCTGCGCGCCTTCCATGTCCTTTCTGTTGACAGCTTCGATTGCAGGAATTACCGCGTGTTCCATGGTTGCTTTGTCTGGAAGAACAACCTCAAATCCCTACATACACAAAAAAATCTTACATGGGATTAAATTCAAGTCACTTTAATGTAGTGAAAGGAAAAGGTAACGCATGGAGCATTTGTGAGCAGCATAAAGTAAGAAATGACTTAAGCCATGTAAGATATGACCGTCGGGACTGTAATAACAAAAGTCTGTAGAAATTGAATTTCATGCAGAAATCAATATTTGGTGTGAAAATAGATTTCATCCCATTAGCATGCACAATCCGCATAAAGCAGCACCTTAATCAATTGTCTTGGATATTAAATTAACAAAAATGCAAGTCAATCTGTTTCCAGGCATATTCAACAAAGTTAGAAAAGTGCAGATATATGGATATGTGAGTGCATAATACAACAGCAATTGATGTTTTTTGATTAGGTTTGTCAAAATATGATGATGAAGAAGAAAACGTATGTGATAGCAGGGACATGAAAAGTACTAAAACAGAAATAAAACTGGCCTCGACAACAAGTTTCTGAGAAAGCTAATAAGGTTTTTCACCATTTTGAGAATCAAACCACTATCAAAAGCAATTTTTGACCAATTTTCTTTCCTCTTCTGAGGAATTGTTGATTTCTGTCATTAAGTGAATCGTAAGGAGATATTACATCAGGACATCCATCAAACAACTTCTGTTAATGGAAGTGCACGTAAATTGTATTAGTACAAATGCTTCCTCGTTGGCTTTAGGCATAGCAGTGAGGAATTGCATTGTGTCGTAATGGGTTCAAGATCAGGTGTTCCACTTAATTGCTTGCAAGGCATGCATGATCATCAAGATATTTATACAACGTTTCTCAGAATGTTAGCTTGAAATTATCAATTATTTAGATCATGCCTGATTAGATTTCTTATGGAAGGACATATATGATATGTAAGTGAAAAGGGAGTACCAGAATGAAAATACCTCACTCTGTAATTTCTCCTGATAGAACCCTGCAGTCAAAGTTGCATTGGTGGCTAACAACCCAATTCGCAGGGGACTCCCAGCTTCAAGTGGCTTCAGCTTAG
Organism: Salix viminalis; assembly: GCA_029228465.1. Taxonomy (NCBI): domain Eukaryota; kingdom Viridiplantae; phylum Streptophyta; class Magnoliopsida; order Malpighiales; family Salicaceae; genus Salix; species Salix viminalis. Next base: position 11,109,682 of record CM055426.1, read on the forward strand.
CTTCCTTGAGCTCCATTGCAACACACTTACCCATATGCAGGAATGGAACAGAACATCCCTTAGAAACCTCATCATGCCATGAATGTGAAATATGGCAAGGCATTACTATGCATCGAGCTCCTGATTTCTCAAGAAAAAGCCTTTTACTACGCAGATTCTCCACAACCGCAGAATGATCCAATGGAAAACTTTCATTTTGCCTACTGAGAGAAGGAAAAGAATTCCTCTCGTGCGATAGAAGCTCCTTGTTCAATATCGGATTAGAGCAAAGAACAAAAGGGATGCAATCATTTCCTTCTTGTGAACTCCCCTGGACTAGTTTTTTCAGGAAATTCGAAGCAGAAATAACCGATATGCCCCCTATTATACCCACTGCATTTGCTTGACTAAGCAATGAATCAGAAGAATCCCTTCCTGTCAAACCAGAACCCTTCTTAGAGTTAGGAAATTTACCACTCTCATCTGTGTGCAAGAGTATTGATGATGGGGGTATAGCTACAAACAGGTTGCAACCTTGACTTGTGGAGGGTTCTACCTGTATTTACATGCCCCAATATATGAAATGGGTTCATTGTGTGGAAAGGCATTGCCAAGCTCCGATCAAACATCTCCAACACATAAAGGGAACGAGTTTTACCAAAGCAACAAGCTTGACTGAAAATAATCTCGATACTTCAAGTCTAATTTTCTAAATGTGAACTTCTTGAAGCTGAAAAAATCAGGAAAAGAGAGAGAGAGAGACGAAATCTCTATGCTTCACTTGTTGATGACTACTAAAAAAGTGCCCTGCATACAAATTTCAATTTTTGCCTTCCAGAAGGAAAACCAACCTCCAAAGAACGAATTGAATGATCAAAGGTTACCAAGCTTCAGCCTTTGAACCACAATTCATATTTGATTTTCCGAATTAACAGCCCATAAGCAACAACCCACCTCCAAAACTACAAACCCTTTATTGGATTATCAAAAGTAGCTACAAAAGATAAAAGCTTTTCCAGCAAGGAGAATTAATGGAATCCCCCTTATAATTACCCAAGAGCAAAAAAAAACAGCTTTCCTAACCCAGAAATATTCTTGAGGCAAACAAAAAAGAACCCAAAATGAAGATCACAATCAAGAAAAGGCAAGTGGGACTGATGGGAGCAAGTGAAGACCTCCAAGTTTCCAGGATTTTAACCCTTCCAATGATAATCACCAATCAAACAAAAGATGGGACCCAGCAGTTATTGACAGGTAGCTGGAAAGTGGAGAGGAATCTTCAAGGCCTGTAATTTTTCTCCACGTCTCACGCTGTATCTTGCTCTGCTGCAAGTACCCCTAGTTAAAACAAGAACATAACTGAAAACAAACAAGTAACTCATAAAAATGACAGATAAAAACAACAACTGGAACTTGTGGATTTAGTGTCTTTCCCAAACAAAATAGTACTAGAGTTTAGATTGGATTTTTTTGTGTATGATTTGGGCATGATAAACCTCCAATGGTTCATCACCTTTATTATTACAGTGATTTGGTCACTATGTATAAATGACAAAAGATATTTCAAAGGGTTGGTATCGTTGATGACAAAGATATTTCAATATGTATAAATGACTTTCAAAGGGTTGGTATCGTTGATGAATTTTGAATTAGCCAATGCATTGATCTTATTAAATTCATTATTTGGAGACTTTGAATTCTACTTCAAATGAAAAAGGTTACTTTATTGAAGAGAGAAATGAGTAGATGGATCGAAAAGTCAGAGGAGAAACCAAAGCAAATTTTCTCACAATAAACAAAGTAGAAAATATAGTGATAGAGAAGGCTATAGTGATAGAGAAGGTAGAAAATATAGTGATCGGTTCTTTTCATTTATTCTAGTTTCATCCTTCAATTTTTTTTAATTGGATATTGGGCTGCTTTATATTTTATTTGCTTTCTATTGGATTTTTCAATTTTGAAAATAAATTGGGTTATCACGGGTCTTTTTATTTGACATTTTTTTATTAAATTTATTTTTTTTAAAATAATGTTTTTGAAATAAATTAGGTAAATTTACTAAATATAACTATGAAATACTCATTTCAGAGTTACTCTAGCCACGTGTGTAGCTTTTTTTAGTGTCGTTGTACAGCCTTTTTGCAGTTGCAATAAAACCATCTTAGAGAGATTTTTCTAGTGATGAGGTGGTGCTCATGGCGTATCAATGATGATTCTTTAACAAGTTCTCATTTCTTTCTAGTTATTGTCAAGAAACATCTCATCTAAAATCTTAAATTTTTCAGTAAGATAGTTTTTTAAACTTTTAAATGAGATGATTCTTTAAAATGGTATTAGAATTTTATTGATCTAACGATTACGAGTTTGAATCCCATTACCCCCTATTTTATTTGATAAAAAAAAATCAAATACAAGGTAGTATGAGCATGAACAAGTTTCAAGTCCAAAGAGCTTTCACTTGAGAAAGTGTGTTAGAGAACAATATAAATCATATTTTGAGGTCTCACCTATAAGTTTAAGATTTTAGGTGAGATGATTCATTAACAGTTATGATATTAGTAGCTTGTACATATTTTTAAATAAACATTAGTATATAATTTAATGATCAGCTTATGAAAATAGAAAATAATCCATGATTGGAATGAGAATTTTAGTGTCTTTTGCTATATGTTTTAGATTTTTTTTTAATTAATATATTTGTAACCGGGACCTAAGTCCGATCAACCCTGAACCGGATTTAATAACGATTGATGACCTTAGCTGATGGAGAGACCATATTATTAACGGGAACAAGGTGTACATTACTCGGTCCGTATTGAAAACGGAAAACATAAAAAAGGATCATATTAAGAAGAAACGGAAAATACAGGTACCAAACGTATAATTAACCCCATTTTTCGTGTTACGTTTAGTTGACCAGTGGCAGCATCTTTTTGAAGGTTCTTCTGTCAGTAGATGAGACCAGATGCAGACAGACAAGCAGTTATAGAATGGACAATTGGACATGACTACGCCGGAGAAGTAAGAAACCGTTCTGACAGTACCGTCGAATAAAACTCTTCACAGCCATGATAGGTATGGCTATCTTCCCTACCAAGCTTCTTAGTTGATCTGTTAAATGCAGCACTTGAAGGTCAAACCTGCATGGTCTTAGGTTTCTTGATTCAGGAACTGGTTTGATGTTGTTTTGCAGTATTTCACCAGTGTTAAACTTTATTAAAGCCTCTGTCTTTTGCTTCTTTTTTCTCTCTTACTTTTAGAGTTGGTGTAGATTATCTGCAATGAAACAGGGTTTAAGAATAATGTTTGTTCAATGTTTTCAATATGCTGGAGATCATGTTTCTAGATGAATGATTGGGTGGAGATAGTTGAATGTTAAGTGGATCAATATAGGAGGTTTAAAGAAGAGTTTGTGTATTTGATTGGATTCACTTCTGTGAACTTATATGCATAGCTAGTTTTTTCCTTTGTGTCTAATCTGCTGGATCGATCAGCCAGCAAAAACATCATGGGATTTCATTGATGTTAATAACCTGGGAATGTTTCTCATCAAATTTCTATGTAGATTTGATTTTTTTGTTTTTATTATTTCTTTTGATAACATTTGTAGAGTTGATTTGCGCACCTCCGTGGATGAGACATGGAGTTATTGGAGTATTCTGCAACTGCTCATCTTGAATGCTGTGGATAATTTCCTGAATCTTGAATCTTGTACTCATTGTCCTATTCTGGCTAAATTGGTTTGTAGCTCTCTGCTGGTTCAACTTCTATTTTGCCAGAGACTATATTGGGTTTATTTATTGCAACATAAATGAATAGAATTCTACCAATTGTGTAATTCACCCTGGACCAGTCGGGATTTGCAAGTTCTTTCATTCTGAGTAGCAATGGAAGCTTTGCAAGTAATTTCTTCTGCAACAGAAATAATCTCAAGCATGGTAGGGGCTGTCAGTGCATTAGATCAGGCTTATAGGAATCTTGACGAAGCCCCAAAGAGAATCCGAAGCCTGGAGGAATTTGTCTATGATCTCGAGAACTTGACGCGAGGAATCAGGCAAAAACATGTCTACAAGCTTCACAACCCCCAGTTAGATCACCAAATCCAAAGCTTGAATGCCCTAATAGAACAGCTGCGGCCAAACATTGCGAAGGCAAGAAGGATTGTGTCAAGAAGTAGGATGAAGAATTTGGCCAAGGTCGTCTGGAGTTCTGTGGCAGGAGATCCTCTCAGCAAACTGATAAACACCATCAGGGATGACTTGAATTGGTGGCTTGAATCTCAAAGGCTAACCCAACATGTTCAGAAGGTGATAGAATCAACAGCACAAGATGTCCCAGTTCGATTGAAAATAAAGGTCGAACAAGGATGGCCAATCTCTAGTAAATGCCACTTTGTCAGAAACTTACTGGAACAAGAGGACTCTCAACGGGTTATTCTGATTGTTGGGGTTATCTGGTATTGGAAAGTCATGTTTGGCTCGACAGGTTGCTTCCAACCCTCCTACAAAGTTTGTGGGTGGAGCAGTTGAGGTTGGATTTGGCCAATGGTGCAGTAGAAATGCCTGCAATGGAAACAAGGATGAGTACCATAGACGCCTTGCAAGAAAAGTTTCAAACTTTCTGGTACAGATTGGTTTCTGGAAGAAGATTAGAGATGAAAACAATGGAGATCTTGATTATGTCTGCTGTCTTCTCCAGGAAGCGCTGTACGGAAAGAGCATTGTCATACTTCTGGATGATGTGTGGGAGCAGGATATAGTCGAGCGGTTTGCAAAGCTATATGATAACGATTGCAGGTATTTAGTGACGACAAGAAATGAAGCTGTCTGTGAAATAACCGAAGCCGAGAAGGTTGAGCTGAGCAAAGATGACATAAGGGAGATCAGCATGGAAATTCTGTTGGAAATAAAATTCAGTGAAGAACAATTACTGTTCAAATCACTGTCAGAATTTTGTATCTGACGCAAGGAAACAAGCACTGTTCAAATCAGTGCTTATAAACCAAGAACTTGCCCAGAATTTTCCCAGAAATTGTAAAGTATAAAGACTAATAATTGATGCAAGAAACCACAGAACAAGGGGCAGAACTTCTTGTTAGGATACTGCCATCCCTAAGCTTTTATTTATAGAAGAAAAACTGAATACAAAGATAGAAATTCCAGTCCATTACAATCACTCCTACTGAACTGGAAAATAGACAAAAACAGGAAATAAATCTGCGAAAATAAAGCAACAAGATATGATCAAATATAATTTGATCTTACTTAACTAAAACATAAACTCTTAAATTAAAACATGATAAAAACAATTAAGGAAAATACTTGATGATCTTCGCAGCTCCAGTTCTTCATTTCAGCAGACTTGGAATCAGTTGACTTTGGTTGACTTTTGATTCTGAATTTTCAACACTCCCCCTTGATTCCAATCTGCTCATGCCGCACATTCTAATCATCCTTAGGTTGCAGATTATAGTATGGACTCCCAAACATTCTCAAGTGTACTATGTTGGGTTTGTATCCATGCCATATTTCATAAGGTGTCTTCTCTCCCAAACCCTTAGTAACCATTTGATTTAGGAGGAAGAAAACTTTCTCTGCCCAAATTTTCAGAGGCAATTTCTTCTCATACAAATGGCATCTAGCCATCTCCACTAGAGTTTTATTTCTCCTTTCACTAACACTATTGTGTTGAGGTGTGTATGGAACTATAAGTTGATGCTTAATCCCCTCTCTTTCTAAATGTCCCTCAAGTTTATGAGTAGTGACCTCACTCCCATCATCAGAATTCAAACCTTTCATCTTGGTTCCAGCTTCCCTCTCGGCTGCAACTTTGACTGTGTCAAAGGTATCAAACACTCCCCCTTTTTTCTCCTTTTGCTCTTGAATTTTAGGTAATCCAATCACCATCTCTAAGTCTGTCATCTTCTTCATGGTAGCATAATTAGAATGCCCCAATCCCTTATGCCACAACACTGACTTTGCACTGTCAGTGATGTTCATGTTCTGATGTTCATATTTTAAACCGAGACTGAAGCTTCTGTTATACATTATAGCAGAAAACAATATGACTCCTTTATCATCTCTAATTGTGCATATGCCATCAATAAAGGACAAAGAGTAACCATTTTCAAGCAATTGTCCAACACTCACTAAGTTTTGTTTAATTTCAGGCACATACAATACTTTATCAAAAGTTCTCATACCTGCCATAGTTTCAATGTCAACATCTCCTCTGCCTTCCACATTAACATACTGACCATTAGCCAATTTTACTCTAGATTCATAACTTGAATCTAAGGTATTAAACCTCCTCACATCTGCAGTCATATGATTAGTGCATCCACTATCAACAAGCCAATCTGAATTTTTTACCTCTGTGTTGCTGCAAATTTGTTCTGTCACAGCCATGAACAATTGTTCATCTTCCACTTCTGAGTTCTCTGCAATGTATGCTTGCTTTCCAGTTTCAGCTTCTGCACTTGAGTTGCAGAACTTTTGAATGTGCCCATACTGTTTGCACCTTCTGCATTGAGCATTCTTGAGCCAACACCTTGACTCAAGATGATTAGTTTTGTGGCAGTATTTGCAAGCAGGAAATTGATCATTTCTCTCCTCTCTTGCATTGAATTCGTTGGGATAGTTCTGGTTATGTTGCCAGTTTTTGTTTTGTGAATTCCTTCCAATTTCTCTTCTGTCACCATGACCAACTGTTGGAAAATTCTGATTTCGAGATCTTCCTCTGAATCCTGCAACAAAAGCTTCTTCACCTGCACTTTCATGCCTAAAAGCTTGCCTTTGCTCCACTGCTTGAAGAGCATTTATCAAGTCTTGAAGGCTCATCTCGGTGAAGTCTTTAGAGTCTTCTAAAGAACAGATTTTGTTCTCAAATCTTTCAGGTAAACTGACGAGAACTTTTTCCACCACTCTAGAGTCCTGAACTTCTTCTCCCAAAATTCTCATTTGGTTGACTAATTTGGAGATTTTAGAGGAAAATTCTTTGATTGTTTCTGACTCCCTCATCTTCAACCCTTCGAACTCCCTCTTTAAGTTCAGAATCTGCATTCTTCTAGATTTTTCATCACCTTGAAATTCTGCTTTAAGCTTATCCCAAGCCTCTTTAGCAGTTTCACAAGCCATTATTCTTGTGAATATCTCTTCACTTACTGCATTATGGATGCAGGTAAGTGCTCTGAATTTCTTTGCCTTCTCTTCATTGTGATACTTGAGTTGATTCATGGTGGGATTATTGTGCAAGGGATATGGTTCCCTGTTAGTCTCCACAACTTCCCATAAATCAAAAGCCTTGAGGTATGTTCCCATCTTCACTGCCCATACGCCATAGTTGGTGCCTGTGAAGAGAGGTGCTTTTGAAAAATTTCCAGAATCCATGAAGAAGAAGAAAATCCTGACGATCCGACTGATACTCTTTTGATTCTACAGAAACTGATAACAGTTGCTGTTTTGAGTAGGTTTGATCGTAATAAAGAACTGGAGGGGTAATTGGCTGTATGTAGTCAATCACGTATCAAGCAAACACAAAATCAAGATGATTTTCTTGATTTGAAATTCCTCACTCGTGTTTCACTCCCCTTCCCTTCAAAGTTAATAACTTTGAAAAAATCTCACAATTCTCTCGTGTTTCTCACAACCCTTCTAAGATCAGAATCGCTCTGATACCATTTGTTGGAAATAAAATTCAGTGAAGAACAATTACTGTTCAAATCACTGTCAGAATTTTGTATCTGACGCAAGGAAACAAGCACTGTTCAAATCAGTGCTTATAAACCAAGAACTTGCCCAGAATTTTCCCAGAAATTGTAAAGTATAAAGACTAATAATTGATGCAAGAAACCACAGAACAAGGGGCAGAACTTCTTGTTAGGATACTGCCATCCCTAAGCTTTTATTTATAGAAGAAAAACTGAATACAAAGATAGAAATTCCAGTCCATTACAATCACTCCTACTGAACTGGAAAATAGACAAAAACAGGAAATAAATCTGCGAAAATAAAGCAACAAGATATGATCAAATATAATTTGATCTTACTTAACTAAAACATAAACTCTTAAATTAAAACATGATAAAAACAATTAAGGAAAATACTTGATGATCTTCGCAGCTCCAGTTCTTCATTTCAGCAGACTTGGAATCAGTTGACTTTGGTTGACTTTTGATTCTGAATTTTCAACAAATTCTTCAGTACCATAGTCTTCTTGGCATGGAAGAACTTCCGGTATGAGTCTGATAAACCTCATTTCCTGCTCTTTTATTTTATATTTTTCCAAGTTATTCAGCCTTTAATTTTGTGTTTTTTCGTAACAAGTCTACAGGAGATTCTCACCAAATTTCCATTTATTTGGCAGGGCATAGCAGAGACCTTGCTTGAACGCTGTGGCCACCACCCTCTGACAGTTGCTGTAATGGGCAAGGCTCTTAGGAAAGAAGTGAGAGCTGAGAAGTGGGAGAAGGCGATCACAAACTTATCAACATTTGCCACGTGTGCACCTGGCCCTGTCTCATACGTAAATGAAAAGGAAGCTGAGAGCACGCTGACTATTTTTGGGATCATTTGAGTTCAGTCTGGAAGCTATGCCTGGAGATTCTAGAAGGCTCTTCATAGCTCTAGCTTCGCTTTCATGGGCAGAACCCGTACCAGAAGCCTGTCTGGAGGCTGTTTGGTCGGTCCTTGGGGAGGAAAGCTTGTTCCCTCTCATTGTCTGCAAGCTTGTTGAAGGATCCTTACTGATTAAAACTGAAATGGATCCCCTGTACCTGGTTCACGACATGGTTTCTCTGTATCTTGCTAGCAAGGCAGATGACTCTACTGGGATACTGCTAAATGAATATTCACTCGATGAAACTACTTTTATCTGTCCTTGGCTGCTTATTTTTGGAAAGGAAAATGTCAAGAAGATCGCTGAAGAAAGGATGGAGTTTTTGTTTAATGTCTCGGAAGGAAAGCAGGTGGTGGCCACCTTAGAAGCACTCGTCCAAGCTCTTATGGCTAGCAAGTCCATGTCTGAGCTTGAAATTAGCAGGGAAAGATTTAGTAGAATACTAGGCCCTCAGGATTGCAGACTTGATCTCCACTGATTCTTTGAATCTGGTTGCGGTGACAACAGAAGCCATCACGAATATATTCAGTAAGAGTGATTACTGCAATTATTTTCCTTCCCTTGAGACTACTGCTGCAATCAGTAAGCTGACAGCGACGATAGAGTATTGCGAGGAGAACCCCATGATTCAAATCAACATTCTAATCGTCCTTGCAAAGCTTGCAGAGTTTGGAAGCCATGGGACAGTTGACAAGGTGCTCGAGAGCATTCCCTTTGACCAGATTGCTGGTTTGCTCTCCTCCGGTGCTGAGAAATGGCATGAGAGCTTGTTTACAGTGCTGAACTCTTTGACCAAAGCTGGAAAGTCGAATGCTGTTGAGAGAATGTTTGCCTCTGGGATCGAGAAAACACTTATTAAACTGCTTGAGAATGGATCTGAAGTAGTGCAGCACCATGCCATTGTCACACTGAAGGGGTTTTATGAGGTGGCTCACACTCCTGAAAATGATTTTCTTCAGCCATCTAATCTAAACGTTCTGCCATGGCAAGTTAGGCTTCGTCTAGAAACTTTTGTGCTGTCAGATCGAGCAGTTCCCCATTCGCCAAAGCCACTATGTTTTGAAGATCTCGTTTATAAGGTGTTAGATGGGAGTAAAAACCAGGTATTGCAGGCAATGCAAGATCTCATACCGATTATCGAGAAGTCAGCAGATTCCAGAGTCAGAGAAATGATTTTACACAGTCCCCTTGTCAGCAGGCTATCAGAACTTCTGCAAAGTAGGCACTCAGATCATAACTCCATTAGATCTGAATCTGCCTTCTTGCTGATGAAGCTAGCTTTCTCCGGTGGAGAACCTTGCATTAAGAAATTCCTTGACCATGATATAGTCCCCGAGCTAGTTAAGATGATGCAATGCAATGTTGAAGAGTTGCAGGATTCAGCCTACACAGCACTGCACCAAATGCTTTTTGGCAATGGTGGGATCCTTGTGCTGGATAAGATCTTCAAAACAGGTTTCGTGGACAGGATGGTTCAATCAGTAGACAGCAAATCAGTAAAGACACGAGAAGTGAATGTTCATTGCATTTTGGATCTGGTTGAGCTAGGAAACAGATCGTGCCTGGAGCAAATGCTGTCCTTGCAGGTGGTGGAGAAGCTTGTAAAACTGGAAAATATAACGGGGGGATCTGGTGAAACCATAGTTGGATTTCTCAAGGGCATGGACAAATGTAAGCATCTGTCAATGATGGAGCGTAGGGTGATAAAGCAGCAGGTGGTTAGGAAGATAAGGGCCTCCTTGAAAGGGCATAAACTTGAGACTCAAATATTAGCATCGGTAGATGCTTCCATGTCTGAGGGTTTGAAAGGCTCCAGTAGCAGATACAGAAAGTAAGCAATCAGGTCGCAGAAACTAGGTTTATTCCTTCACGACATGCCCTTGAATCATTACTTGTAAACATGCCATTTTGACCAACCTGCTGATCTTGTTCCCAACCTGCTGATCTTGTTTGCCAGCCTGCTGATCTTGTTTGCCACCTCCCATCCTGCTGATCTTGTTTGCCAGCCTGCTGATCTTGTTTGCCACCTCCCAACTTGCTGATCTTGTTTGTCAGCCTGCTGATCTTGTTTGCCACCTCCCAACTTGCTGATCTTGTTTGCCATCTCCCACACTGCTGGCTTTAGAAATGATCGTTGTGTGAACAGGCGGCACTCATTGTTTCTGTGAGTGAAATGTACAGACAGAGGAAAAGAGTTTGCTGTGGCAGAACTTCAAAACTGTGTAAAATTCAACCTGCAAAAGAAAATTCTGACGAGAAACTGCTTGGCCAGATGAATGCTAAGAAAAGATAACCCACCTCCTCAGAAATCATAACAGCGGCTGCTAAGATCTTCGGTTATACACGAGAATAATATAAAATAGATGAACTGAGAATAGGATTGAACAAATTTAGATTTTACGAGCCATTACTCGCGGCGAATCATTTTTTGCCTATTTTAATATATATATTTTGTATTTTGATTCTTAATATTTTATTTTATGGTTTAGTTCGATTTTTTTTTATTTTTTTTTTGGTCTTTTTGGGATTGTTCTTAATTTTTTATTTGTATTTATATATTTACTATTGTTATTTATCTTTGTATTAAACGCAACTTGCATTAAAAAACAAAGTAAGTTTAGTTTTAGTGAAACTCTCTCTTATGTATGTATAGTGAATCTTCTATTGATAGTGATTTGTTGTCTTTGTGTTTTTTTTTCATTTGTTTTGTTTATATGTGGCTTCGTATTTTTTTTGTTTATCTGATATTAGATCTGAAATATACATAAAAAGGTTATAAAAGTCATTTTTTAATAAAAACAACATCGAGTAATGAATTATTTTGATTATTATCTCATTTTTATTATCATAATTGTTAATTTTTCATAATTATTATAGATGTCATTACAACCATTATTGTAAATGATCAATATTCTGATTATTATTGGCAGTAGTATCACAGTCACCATCATTATTGTTATAATCGGTGTCATTATTACAACAATAATCATCACACCATTATTTTATTAATATAATTGAAATTCTAATTGTTGTTGTTGTTGTTGTTGTTGTCGTCATTATTCATATTTTTCTATATTATTTTATGAGTTATTGTTATTATTACCATCAAAGTCATAATTATTAACAACATAAGCACTATAATCAACACAATAACCTGTCAAACTAGCAACATAGATTATGAGACCAGAATAATCTCATAGAAAGCAAAAAAAAACAAATAGTTGAAGTAGTTATAAAATTGAGTCAACTCATGTTAACCTATTAAACTCGCGACTTGGATTATGAGATCATGATAAATTCATTAAAAAAAATAATTGAAAAAAAATATGAAACACCACTTTCAACATATTTAATGTTAAAAGGTTGAAATCAAGAGAGAAAAAACTAAATTCATGAAATCAAGATATAGCCCACCAAAAAGAATGAAAATAATGTTTGTGTGTAGATATATATTAAACATAATTCCCAAAACACAACTTAATATTTTATGATGAATTAAAAAAAAATGGGTTGCTTAAGGATTAAATTGAAGAAAAAAAACTAAAGAAAAAACTCGAAACATAATTCCAATGAAAAGTATTTTCGGTATACGACTACAATGATTTAACTACACACTTTAATGTTTTATTAATAACTAAAAAATTATAAAAGAAGAAAAAAACATTCCATTATAAAAAAAAAATGAACCAAATTAAATTGGGTTAACTTTATGCTATATTAAAAATAATTTTCTTAAAAAAAATAGAAAATATTTTAATATATTTTTGAATAAAAATTATTTTAAAAAACAACTTAAATAACACTCGCGAATATGCCGATCCACCCACACCAGTTCAGTCACAAGAAAATAATTTTCTTATGGCCTCCCCTACTCTAATGTCAGCCTGAAAGCTCTTCCATCAAACCCTGTCGATCTAAGGAGGAAAGAAGAGTGAAAATCGGAAAACGAACTCCAAAACACAAGGTTAGAAGACAATTTCAGCTACAAACTTAAGCTGTGCCCGCCCTTGAATATTCTGATCAGCGTCAATTCGTTAAGTGCATTGAATGGCTATTTTATCTCTGAACTAATTAATGTCACTTC